>JADLZK010011506.1:0-600000 GCA_015847255.1 Hyparrhenia diplandra | reverse complement strand
TATCGTGAATTGCAGGTAGCTGCAGGAGAAGTGTGTAAAACATATGTCAACACAAATGTCCATGCTACTAAGAAGGACGACGACATGCAATTTCCAACTCACCATCGCTCTCCTGTATGCAACGGACCTAACGGTTGCCGGAGAAACTGCATGGCCCCATGACGCATCCATGCCCTTGCTTCCCATATACACGACGGTGGCACTGCTCGAGTGGTAGGGCTAGCTCGTCCATGAGCAACAGCATGACGCCGGCGACCTGCTGCGCCATGTCATCGTGTCTCTGGTAGTAGAGGAGCTTCCACTTGTCCAGCCCATCAAAGCATAGCCCATGCCCAGCTCTTCAAAGCCTAGCCCATGTCCAGCCCAAACGCCCAAACCCAATGCGTTTGTTAATACCCTCCATTATTTATTTTCGGAAAAAGTCCGAATTATCTCCCCAACTATCACGAAAAGTTCATTTTTCCTCCCTCAACGTCAAAATCGGACAAATCACCTCCCTCAACTTTTCAAACCATGCAAATTACCTCCCTCGAGCGGTTTTGAGGCGGTATTGCTACAATAACAGTGGTTTGTCATTTCTTTTTTAAAAAAAATTCTAGTTGAACCTTTAAAAAATCATAGTAAATCACAGAAAAATCATAAAATGAAAAATCCAATTTTGTTAGACTCCACATAATTATATCTACACACTGAATATATAAAAAAGAAAATACAAAACCTTCATAGCAAAAAAAAAACTTTATATTAAAGTATATCATATTATATATTCACTGTGTAGATCTAATCATGTGAGTCCAACAAAAATTAGATTTTTCATTTTATATTTTTCTATGATTTACTATGATTTTTCAAAGATTCAACCGAATTTTTTAAAAAAATGACAAACCGTTGTTACTGTAGCAATACCGACCTCAAAACCGCCGAGGGAGGTAATTTGCATGGTTTGAAAAGTTGAGGAGGTGATTTGTCCGGTTTTGGTGTTGAGGAGGAAAAGTGAACTTTCGTGATAGTTAGGGGAGGGAATATGGACTTTTTCCCTTTTTTAGAATTGTTAATATCCTCCCTTATGTTCAGAGCTTGGCATCTCAATGCGCAAAAAGCTACTTCGACCTATCACGCTCTTTCCTCGTTGGGTCGTTCCTAGATTGCGAGCCATTATAAGTCCATGGGCTCAGCCCATTTAGAACAAAACTATTTTTTTCGTAAGATCCAAACCATCAATAGGGCCAATCCATTTGCAACCAATCTAAACAAACCCACAACAGAAACCAACCCATTAAAACCATTCCAACCCAAACCATTAGCAGGCTGAGCGACAAGCAATGAAATAGGCTTAAGAGGCATCAGGATTATCCGCAATTGTGATATAGACCTTGTGAGAGAAGGATAGTGGCAGTTTATGTGGGCAACACAACTTGACTGGAGTCAGATGTGGCGATGTTGAATGCTGGTGGCTAGTCCTCTATATGGGGACAAGATTCAAAGTACGGGTATCCATTTTGTAACCACAACCTGTCTTGATAGCACGTGTTTATGTAGTTGTGGTAACCACACTAGACTACAGGCTCAAACCAACTTGGATTTAAATTATGTTTTAATTTAAATTTTTTTAAATTGAAACTTCTGAAATCATCTTGGATTGAGAAATAACCAAAATAAAAAAAACGAGGGAAATGAATATCTCTATGGACACAAATGACAGATGAATGGAGTGGAAAGAGAAGGTACAGCGCAAGGCTGCGCCTTTTTGAAGCAAATTCAGGGACTTGGTACAAAAATTTCTGGAGAAAGACCCTGGACTGAATTTTTTTAAGCAAGAATTTATGATTTACATATAATGGTGTGGCTCGCCTCTAGAAATTGATTTCTAGACAGGGCTATAGAAAATCTGATTTGTGAACCTAGAAGACATATAGGAAAGTCACTCCAATCAAAACTCTTCGCAAGATTAAAAAAAAAAATATCTCCTCCATCTCTTTGTTTCAACCCCAATCTTTACGCAGTTATGAAAATTTACCCAATTTCCTAATTTACCCAGTCCCTCTTTATATTAATGAAAAACTAAAATCATGGAACAAGGCATGCATGCTTATCCTTTGGAAGATGTGCGTTGTGTTGTCGATCATTGAGAGGGTTGACCCTCATGTACGGAAATTACAATTACGATTAGGGTCTGTAAATCCTTCACATTCAGTAATAAGAGGATCAAACAGAAAAGCTGCCGGTTATTGCAGAACAAAACGTCCTGTTGAGTCTTTCTCTGAGTGTGTGATCACCGGCAGCTAGCGAGTGCTCTTTGAAGTTTTACCACCTGATGCAGCTAGTGTATGTGTTGACCACGAAGACGTCGCATTGGACGTTGAGGCAGTCGTTCTTGAGGAGGAATGGTGCCGACTGCAGCAGCTCGTCCACCGCCACCAGCTTCGTAGACGCCGGTCTTCATCGTAGGCTCGCAGGTGTCGCAGCAGCCCTGGAAGCGGCGCAATGGCCCGAGGGCGCAGCTGTGCGCTGGGTTCCCAGCACAGTCGAGGATGCTCATGCGGTACGTGGCCCTGGCGTCAGAGCCACAGTCAAGGAGCCTAAGGTTTGCGAGACAAAGCCTCGGTGATCGGCGTCGACCCGTTGGGGTAGAGTAGGAGCTGCCACTTGTGGCCACCGACACTGAAGGGCACGGACCTCAACACGTCGCCTGGTCTTGAACCCTTGGCGAGCATCGAAAGTAACCTTCTATCTGGTGGAGGTGGCTGCCGGTCTCCAGCCGGTCGAAGGTGATGAGGCAGCGTTTGCCGCCGTGCTCCAGCCGCGTGAAGGTGAGGGGGTTAAGAAGGCGTTGGGCCAGCGGCGACATTTTCCTAGCTAGGGCATTGATGTCACCCATCATTATTGCGAATTTATCTGCACTCTTGGATGGCTGACCACGAGTTCTTTTACAACGGGGTTCCTTCAATTGGTGCCGTAACGCCGTATTTGTGGTAATTTCTCGTACGTGTGTCCTCGAGACCTACTAGCTCCGTTCAAAAGGAAATTAATCTATAATCACATTTTGTAAAACGACGTGTCTTTTCGTTAGCTAGAGTGAAGAATTTTTCAATCCGTAACCAATGTATTTGTGTCTTTTTACAATCATTTCGTGGCCACTACATGTCACCATTACTTATCCCTATCGGTCGTAACCATGAATTGCCCATGAGTGCTGGTTGTATTGTTTTGCACCAAAAAATACAATTTTATTTTCCATTTCAATTGATCATGGAAATCTTCATATTAAAATTATATCGTTTAAAGTGATTTAAAACATTGGTCTCCTCCGCTGTGGCATCCGTCAACCCGATGCCAGTAGACCTCCATGGTCTGAGCTGCTGTGGCTGCACGGAACGATTCCACAAAAGGCAACGCAGGACACGTTTCCATATCGTGGGTGAGTAGTTGGAAAACGATGGACCTACTTGTGGTAACTTCTCCGTCATGCCAAACTTATCAAAGATGCATGGTGGAGTAACAAAACATGAATGGTGGCCAAATCGGCATGATTACATTGCCAATGCAACATGAACATTACACTTTTCTGCCGATAAAAAAATTATGATTACATTACTTGACATTTTATAAGTCCTCAAAATCGTAAGATTGATCTGGATCTAATATAAAATATTAAGCTAACATAATTACGCTACCCTAAACCCTAAACCCTAAACAGCTTGAAAAACGATACTAACGAGAACATAGTTAGATAGCTCTGCGTCTCTGCATGAATTTCCATTTAACTCATTCAATACAAATCTATTCTAGGCATCTTCGAACGAACCAGGGTGGACACCGAGAGAAGGAGGCGGCGGGGGGGCGTGGTGTCCTCGTACCAAGGCGGTGGAAGGACTGGGGAAGCAGGAGCGGTGGCGGCGGGGTCAGCGGAGGGGAGGAGAGCATGGAGGATGTGGATGAGCGGTGGGAGGAGCTGGTAGAAGTGAGAGGGGAATCCATAAAAAGGCCCTGGGCCATCACCACCAAAGCCAGGGAGGCCCATGGCTCCACCAGGATAGCCGGGCCCGAAGCCTGGAGAGCCCAAGTAGCGCCCCAGCTTGCCTCTCCCTCCACCATGACCAAAGTCAGGCGGGCTGGGAAAAAAGGCCGCAAGTGGTCTGAATCTACTCCTCTTTGGGCCTGGTGTGAAGAACTTCGATCTGAATCTAGGAGCCCAGCACCCTATCGGGCGGCCTCTCCGGGGTTCCCGACATATAGGGTCTTGCGGACCCCACAGGACTCCTCCCGCGCCACGACCACGCGGACGACCGACGTGTCCCAAGTCAGGCAGGCCATGTCGACCCCCACAACAGTGCCAATCTTGCCGAACACCGCCGGGATGCGCTCCAACGACCAGTGCTCGGGTGGGGGGTGGGTGAGCGAGATGCAGTAGGGAACCACGGTGAAGCGCTCCGGGGCAAACCTATGAATGCAGTAGGCATCTGCAGATGCACTCAATAATTAGCAGATCGAGTTAGAAAACAAGTTTGCTAGAAGGAAAAGATATCATGTGATTTTGTGTCGTAAACCCTCTGTACCCTTTTCTATAAGTTTGTCAACTATGGGGATCTCCCGGACAGTCTTTTGCCGTAAAAAAAGACAGTAATTCTCTGTCATTGTGCATGTGCTCCAATATATAGACGGCAGAGCATGGAGTTGGTCGTATCCAAAGAAAATACAGGACTAACAGTCACGCAGGCCTAGCAGGGTGATGTTGCTTAATCTTGTACAACACATACACATCCATGATATATGCACCAAGATTGATCTGGATCTAGTATAAAAGTATTAAGTTAAACAAGAGCATAGTAATACTAGTCTGCATCTGTGTGCATAACAAACGTTGTTTTACAGCTTGCAAAACCAAACTAAAGAGAACATAGTAAGATAGGTCTGCGTCTCTGCATGAAGTTCCATCTAACTCATTCAATACAAATCTAATCTAGGCATCTTCGAAGGAAGCACCTGAGGCCGGACTCCATCTCCGACCTCTGAACCGTGACCTCACACCTGACGACAAGGCTGTCATCATTGAGACGACGGAGCACCTCCTTGGTCTCCTCAGCCGTGGTAGCATCCATTACATCAATCCAGGTGCCTGTCCGGGCGCGCGATCTGTCGTGGAGACTATAGTTACTGGGCTCCACGCTGTGACTGTAGAGCAGTTGCCGTCGCAGTCGAGGATGCTGACGCTGTGCGCAGCCGTGGCATCAGTTGCCCTGCCGACGGGTGGCCGGTCGTTGAGGCCGCGTAGCCGTTGGGGTAGTAGGTGACCTTCCACCGGTGGCCGCCCGCGTGGAACGGCTTGGACACCACGCCGTTGCCGTGTTTGTACATCTTGTTGATCGTGGAGTAGCCGCCGATGTGGAGGTGGTGCGCGCTGGTCACCTCCGCCCGCGGATCGAGGTGAAGGAGAACGATTCGCGAGCACGGCGCCATGCGTCTCCTAGCGCCGCCATCGGATCCGGCGACGAAGACATGCTGTTGCTGGTTGCTGTGTTGACGATGGATATATTAGCAGAGATATATAGGTCGTAGTCTTGTTTGGTTTTCTCTGAGGAAAGACGTTGTATATGCATGTTTTATATTGCCCTCGGATGAGACCCTGGTGCACACGTGTTGGTCCAATGTAAGAATCCACGTAGTGCCCGGGGTGAATTCGGACGTTTTGGATACGACAGCAAACTCTTCGCCGTGTAGCCGCAGAAACAAACACTACCGGAAAGAAACTGGCTACATGTCGAGTGTCTCGAAGTTTGTTGGGTGCAATTAAAACACATACCAACTTTGCCGAGCGCTTCCTATTACTACAAAATTTCTTTTGCGTCGTAGGGGCCAAAAAAACTCGTGGCGGGTACATAATTTGCCCGCCATGGTTAATAGTGGCGGGCGCTTTTTATTTTCCATCATGAGATTTTTGTTTTTTCTGTGGTGGGCGCCTTTAAATTGAGAAGTTCGGGTTTTCATTAACTCATTCCCTTTCTTCCTCACTCAAGCGCCGCGTGACCCTTTCTCCCTCTCTTCATCGCTCTTCCACCGAGTGGACAGTGCCTCGCCCCGGCACAACAGGGCTCCCTCCCACCGGCTCTACCTCTTCTCCCTCCCTCCCACCAGCTCTTCCACAAGAGTAAGGAGGCATCGCCCCTAGCTCCATCCCTTTCTCCACCGAGCGGTAGCGGCGACAGTTGGCGCGCTCCACAATGGCTAGGAATTTGTGGGACCCACATCCCCCACTTGGCGGATCCGGACAGGAGGCTTCAACTGGCGGTGGATCCGGGTGGGAGGGCTTCACCGGCGGCCGATCCATGGTGGGCGGCGTGGAATCGAATGGGAGGCTTCAGCTGAGGTGGATCCGGGCGGGAGGGCTTCACCGACGGTGGATCCATGGTGGCCGACGGGGATCCATTGTGGGAGATGCGGATCGAGCGGGAGGCTTCACCGGCGGGAGGATCCGGGCGGGAGGGCTTCATCGGTAGCAGATTCGTGGCGGGCGACGCGGATCCATGGTGGGTGGCGCAATTCCAGACAGGAGGCTCCATCGGCAGCAGATCCGGGCGTGAGGGCTTCACCGGCGGCGGATCCTAGAGCTGCAGGGCGGATGATGGCGGATGCGGACCAGACCCTGGTCCAGGCCCGACTAGGTGTGGGTTGAGGGCTTTGTCCATTTTTGTTTTGTCCTTTTATTAACCATGATGGGCATACCACACACGCCTCTGTGTTGTCGTCTTAACCATGACATGTGAAGCATGACGGCATCTGCCCGCCTTGCAAAATGAAAATTGCATGTCACCTAAAATGAATTAGGTAGTGGTGTCCATAAGGACGACAGTTAGATAGTATTGCATCGCCAGTATTTTACAAAAAGTTGGATTGGGACCGCCTCAGTTAAAGCTACGTGTATAAGTAATGTAATGTAAAAGGAGCTTGTTAGCGCCTCTGGTGTGTTGTAACCGCACATTCATTTGAACATTTGTGAAGTGCAAAGGGACACTGTCTCAAACCCTATCGACAGTTGCCAGTTCAGAGTGTTTATACATGTTGTTGATCTCAATCTTGATTCTTAGGCTAGCCACCGTGTATATTTGTGTGTGATTGTTGATCCACTGCCTACAACGAAGGAAGATGAAGTTGACAAGCTAGGTGCATGAAGAGATTGTAGTCGTCATACTGTCATAGCATCGTCCCTTACCAATAGCTTAAGAAGCTGACAAATCAAATGCTTCTTAGTAGTAACGGAAACCACTAAAGCAGCATGATTCAGTCGCACGTAATAATAGTCATGACGATCCACTAACACATATACTATGGACGACATGCAATTTTCATAGCTAATTTATATATAAAATCCATAGTGCTAGTTGTTACATATACTAATTTTCATATACTAAGGACATCTAGGTCTAGCTAGTTCTTGCAAAGCTATTTCATATGCGTTGGTCCATAACTGACGAAGGTAGAATCTGAGCCTGGACTCCTGGTTGATATTCAGCACCGTGACGTCACAGCGGACGACGAGGCTGTCATCCTCGAGCCGGCCGCAGCGCCGAGGTCTGCTCCTTGGCCGTGGCCAACACCTGAAAGCCCTTACGCTCCTCCAAGAACCCATCGCCTCTGTAGCTCCCCTCCGCCCCACAGCGCGGCTGTCGCGCCGGCTTCCCTCGCCGTCGAGGATGCTCACGCGGTACTTTCGGCGGTGGCCGTCTTGCGGAATCGCCCACGAGCATGAGCTTGACTGTGGCGACCTCTGCAGCCTTGCTCCTGCCCGTCGTCGTGTCCGTTGGGGTAGTAGAGGAGCTTCCACTTGCGGCCGCCGCCCGAACCCGGACTCGATGCACTCGCCGGGGCACACCTTGCCCTCGGCGCTTAAGAGTAGCGGCCCACGAGAAGACGTGCGTGCGGTGTCTTTGTGCACTCGGACGGAGGAGAAGGACAGCGGCGTCGCGGAAGCGGCGCCCGCGAGTTGCCCAGCGGCGGCGGCTGCTCAACGGAGGAAGACGGCGACATGATTCGATCTATACCAGCGATGTATACACCTAGGCCGCGTGTCTATAGAATACTTGTTTTTATCTATCTACAAAAATATACATGTATATATATATATTCTTTGCAATGTTATTGCTTGGTGGTCACGTATGTAACCGCACTACCAGAATCCGGAATAGCCTTGAGTGCCAAAAACTGCCAAGGAAAGGCAAAAAACCGCCAAGGAAATAATCCTTGACTATAAACCGTCAAGCAAATACACTCAAGAATAGAGGGCAAGGGAAATAAGTTTCCTTGGCGGTTTCAGCACTCAAGGATAATTTTCTTGGAGGCTAGCCACCAAGGAAATCAAGACCTGACTAAATTTGCCAAATGGTCAAGGAAATATCACAACCGCCAAGGAAATAGGTTTCCTTGAGGGTCGACAAACAGTCAAGTAAATTAATTTTCTTGAGGGTGAACAACCTCCAAGGAAACACTGTGCACCGCCAAAGTAATTGTTGTTTCCTTGGCTACTCTTCACCTCAAGGAAATTATAGTTTTCCTTGACTGTCATTAACCAAATTAATTCTATTTCCTTGAAGGTCACCCCCAAGGAAATCTATATTGGCAATAAAAAATAATAATTGCAATAATCAATACATTCTAATATTCATTCACTATTCAATTGACACATGATGACATGCATATAAACATTACGGAGCCCAACCATTATATTGATATTAACATATCCATACAAAGAGTATTACAAGTGCATTTATCATTGGACATGAAGTCCATACAAGTCACTAATAGTTTCCAAAATGGTAGGGGTAATTACTAACTCCTGTGCCAAGCCCTCCCACCACACTATCTTTTGGTCCAAGTCATGCATTTGTTGGTTCCATACCTACATTAGAAAAATAGAACAAAGAATCGATTACTAAGCATGTGTGAAATCAACATGGCTCGGGTAAAAAAATACAATCAGCAAGGTTGTAAATTGTAATCATGTAAAATAAATTGAACCAGAAATCCCAAGAACATATCTTGATAAGCCTTACACAGCTTGATCATATATATGTTCACACCTTACACGGCACAAGAACTGATTGTGCCAAAACTTGGTCTATATTAAGACACAACATGTAGCAATGACAACTATCTCAAGTGAACAGTTTCAATGCAGTCTGAATCTGATATACTATATTTTAGACCCGACAGTGCAAGCAGATGTGAAAATGACTTTTAACAAACAAAAGTACATGTCAGTTCACTAAATGTCAGTTATAAATCTGTAGTAAGGAAATAAAAAGTAGAGATTCAGTGCTGCCTTTTCTAAAAAAATCAGTGCCGAAGCCACAGCCATATGTTTATCTCAACTACCTAGTTAAGGAGATGCCAGCAGCACCTGGACAAATCTGAGATTTAGCTCCTGGACAAATCTTGAACAAAGAGTATGCAGACACACACCCATGATTGACTCAAATGACGATTGCCTTCAAGCATTATCAACACTATCTGTTAATGCAAAAATTCATTATCAGCATGCCTACTGAATAAGCACTATGGTTGCCTACTGACTCAAACATTGTGTTTTTTCAGATCAGAATGTAACTAGGTATGAAATACTTCCTCTTGACTACAAATTTTGCTTATATGCACAAAAGAACATTCCTTTTGATAATTGTAGACGGGTAATTTTGGAAACAGAAGTGCTCAGATTTATACGCAGAATACAGCTGCCAAAAATAAATAATCTATAAATACTTTACGCCTCATGAAAGGGTAATAGTTTGCCTAAAATAATTTAGAAACGTTCAAGATCTCATAGGCTTGTGGATCTGCCAGACCTTGACTTTCTCATCCATGGCTGCGTACGTACCTCTTGCGGCGGCGCTATGCCTCAGACCTGAGTAGGGAGAATTAGGGCCTCGCAGGATACCACCACGCCATTGACCTGCGCGGGGAGGAGGGGCTCTTGCAGCGACGCACCGCAGCCACGCCATGGATCTCCATGGGGAGGAGGAGTTCACCTCGTCGGATCTTGGGGAGGCGACAACAATGGAAACCCTAAGTGGGGAGGAACGGGATGAGAGAAGCCGTGAGAGAGAGGAAAGGGAGGAGAAGCCATGAGAGAGGAGCTCATCTTACCAGATCTAAGGAAGCGCAGCCGTGGCGTCCTCGCTTGCGGCGTCCTGTGCTCGCCGTCGCCGCCTTCTACCGCGAGAGGAGAAGAAGAGAAAAGAGATTTGGGGATGGGGAGAAGTCGGGTAGGTGAGCGGCGCGGAAGAGGGCCTCGGTGCCTGAGTGCCTGAGAGGGTTTCCAGCTATTACAACACTCACTGCATCGTGATCGTTCTTTTTCATCTAACGGCCAAGCATGAGATAGTGTTTGATTTGGGCTCTAGTGGGCTGGCTGCACTCATGACATGAGCTTTTTTATTCTAGAAGACTGCGTACTGGGCCATGGACAATTACATGCATAGTATATTTCTTTTTAAAATTTTTTGAAATTTATAAGCACTATTTGATTAGTAGACACTCCTGTAAGTAAACACTCTAATTCAACTATATTCGTGTAACCCAAACATTTTTTGAATAAAATAGACTACATATATGTTGTTGTGTAGGAGTTTTAGAAATTTTCAAATAGATTTACTATTTTCTATAGTTTAAATGAATTTCTTTGTGCTTGTTAAAAGTAATTCAAAATTGAACTGCATGTACCTCTAGTTAGATTCAAAAAAAATCATAAAATTTTACTTTGGATCATAAATTTCATTGAAGCCAGTATATTAGATTTGGACAAAAAAAAATAATTTATTTGTTAGAGATGATTTATAGTTCTATCTCCAAACTATCATAAGATAATATTTAATAATATCAAAACTTAGTTAGAAAATTCTACAAACTTGCGTGACGACATAATTTGGATGTGTAATCTTTGTATAAAAAAATCAAATGATTTAAACAAAGTGGAATTATACATTGTTAGCAAATGGATATATCCCTCACATAGTTATGTAACTATATGAGAGATGTATGGAGTTGTGAAAATTTTAAGCAAATTGGCACTATACATTGTTAATATGATTTGAAAAATTTATGGCAAGATAATACAACCATGTTATGATCTCACGCCAAATTTTAGGATTTTTAGACACCTTTAATATATTATTCTTTTTTTTTCTAGTTGGAGACACCAAAATACTCATAAGCATTTCCTTGGGTGCTAGCCTCCAAGAAAAATCAATAACCCCCAAGGAAATGATAATTTACTTGACGGTTTCAAATAACACCCAAGGAAATGGATATTTCCTTGGCGGTTAAGAACAACACTCAAAAAAAAAAAAAATAGTAGTTTCCTTGATTTTTTTACAATTACACTCAAGGAAATGAGTCATTTCCTTGAAGGTTCCTAGACACCGCCAAGAAAACACCCATATCCTCGGCGGTTTACTTCAACCGCCAAGAAATATATGTTTCCTTGAGTGCGGTGTTGAACCGCCAAGGAAACTACCCTTTCCTTGGCGGTTCGATTTTGGCACTCAAGGAAATTTCGGCCGTCAAGGCTATTCCGATTCTCGTAGTGCCGCTCGTGAGTTTCCTTCGTTCATTTACGACGACTCAAGAGTCATGTCGAGTGCGGTTTCCGTATGTAGTAGTCTCAAATTAGTGTTTCAATTGAGCACATCATCGCTGTTGTTTTGAAACCGAGGCTCTGGAGAGGAGCTCGGCGACATCGCGGAGCCTGCCGGTGTCGACGGCGGCGACCGTGTGAGACCGGTTTTGATAAAAAAACATTCCCACTTCTCTTAATGCAGTACGAGCAAAGCCCGGTTTCGGAAAAAAACTGTGTGAAGAGCGAGCTGGAAACAACGATGAACAAAGAGGAATTAAGGCATTACAAATCACACTGATTGCATTGCAATGACTCAAACACGGCCTAATGGCCCTCCATTACCAGAATCACGGCCATTGCCTGGTGTTTAGCTCTTGGCCGACTGCCAAATATCGGGCACTCGGCTAAGAAGCGATACGCCGAGTGCCGACAAAAGGGAAACACGGCAACAAAGTACACTCGGCATAGGAGCCATCTATATGTTGAGTGCTTAACGTCGGCACTTTTCGGCATAGGGAGTTTCCCTTGTTATCGGCCCTTCCTTGCCCAGCGCCGCCATCAGCCTCCGTCGCTTCTTTGCCAAGTGCCACGGCCTGGTCCGCTATAGTTTTGCCGAAGTCCGCTATAGTTACACTTTCGGCATACGAGGTTCTTTATCGAGTATAACCGAAGACACTTTCGGCAAAGAAATTTTTTTTTGTTGGCCCAATTGCCTTCAAACTTAACACATATCACATTTCCTACCCTTGACAAAGTTTGGTGTATTTTACAATTTATTTTCTATATATAACTAATTAATTGCATTTAAAAAATATTTTTAATCGGGTGATATTTGAACTACAAGTCTGCCAAATATTTGGGGAAAATAAGTGTAAAATTTTTATTCATGTTAGTCAACCTAATTTAAAGCTCCATATATGATTATGGCTCAAAACATCTTATTTCGAAACACGACACCAAGCGTATGTGTGAATGTTTTTCTATTTGCATAAAAAGAAAACGGCCGAAAAAATCCTGAAATTTGACGAGTTTGAAATCATATCATATGTGGAGGCTGTGGTAAAAAAAATGAGAAGGTTTCGAATAAGTTGTTATCTATATTGCTTAAAACCTGAAACATCTCCTAAGAAGTTTCAGAGTTGTTGAGAGTGATCCCATAAGTGTTGGATTTACAACGATTGTCAAATTGTGATTTGACTTTAAAAATTTTTCTACAGCCAAAAGACACCAAATATAGTGTTATGTTAAAATTTAGGGATTTTTGGATCCCTTAGGAATTTTTTTTATTGTCAATATATAAATGGAATTTTGAGCTATAACCACATAAAAAAATGGTTCGCTTTCCATAAAATTATGAAGTTTGCTTTGTTTAGTTAAATTTACATGGTATTTTAAAAGCTGAATGAAAAAAAATGGAAAAAAGGTTTAGGGAAACAAAAACCCAAAAAAGGAAAAAATCTTTTTAAAATATCCTTCCTGAGTGAATGGACATAACACTCAGCAAAGGCTTCACTCAATGCCGAGTGTTGTGACCAGTACACTTGGCAAAGGCATCACTCAATACCGAGTGTTGTGGTTCCCGGCACTCGGTGTAGGGTTTTTAAAAAAGAAAACAATAATTTCTATGGCGTGTGTTGACACTCGACATATAAGTTGATTAAAAATATATATAGTTTCTTTGCTGTGTGTAAACGGGCAACACTCGGCAAAAGACTCCGTTAAAAAAGGCGTTAGACACTTGGCTTAGGCTAAGCCGAGTGCCCGATATTTGACAGTTTGCCCTGTTTGGAGCCAGCACACACAAATATATGTTGTATGTAGTGAATTGAGCGTACCTTACTTGGTTAGGTTTCTTGTCATGGAACCTTGACATAGGTGCTTATTTTTCTGAATTTATTAAAGAATTTAACAGCTTGTCTTGACTTCCTCGGCCTCGAGATTTCTAGTTAAGTTCTTTTTTTCTTTCTATTCTCGAATGCACAAAAGATTTATGTATCGTCGTATTAACTAGAAGAATTTAAACAAACAAATAACACACTTCTATCGAGCACCAAAGTATTGTATTAATTGTATAATTGAACTATCATTACAAAACGATTGACTGTGACACTGTGTAGATAATAATAAAACACAAAGTTATCATTGCAATGTAGCCATATACAAAAGTTTGGAGAACACGAATAATCTAGCCGCACGTCCGCGTGCCGTTTCTCTGACAACGCAGGTAACACAATGCAATGGTTTCTCAACGTATAGGGATTTTTTTAATCTAGCAATTTCCTAAGATACCACTTAAGGCGGGACTCCTTGTCAAACCTCGTCACGGCAAGGTCGCACCGGACGGCGTGGGTGTCGTGGTCGCCCTCGACGAGGCGTAGCGCCGCCTGCCGCTCCTCCGGCGTGACCAGGGCGTCCACACGGTGCCTGTACCTGCGGTCTCGGTTGAACCGCTGCGGCCCGACGCTGTAGCTTAAGGCCGGGTTACCGTCACGGTCCAGGGCCGAGCCCGTGACGCGGCCACCACGCGTCGTCGTCGATTTTGTGCTTCACGAGCTCGAGCTCAACGGGCGGTGGCTGCTCCGCCGTTGGGGAAGAAGCGCAGCCGCCCGTTGTGGCCGCCGGCGCTGAAGGTGCGGGACTCGATGCCCTCGTCTTTACGCACCATACGGTTGGCGGTGGAGTAGCCCTCGATGCGCAGCAGATGCGTGTGGAGTCAAGGAACACAGCGTGCGCCCCCACTTTTTGAGCCCCGAGCAGCTCATTCAGGACAGCAAGGGCGTCTTTGCCGCATAGGGAGCCCATGACTGCACCGTGCCTTCATCCGCGCGGGGGGAGGTGGTAGGCGGCCTGCGTTGCCGCCCCTTTGTGCCGTTGCCAGCACCCATCCCACGGCGCGCTAGGCAACTGACCGAGCAGATCCGGGACCGGAGGTGGCGGGTCTAGGTACAGGTGGCATGGATCCGCCTCGGCGAGCCACCCGGCCATCACCGGCAGCAGGTCGCTCCCCGACTTTGTTCAAAGGAAGGGGTCAAGGGGGATGAGGGAGGGGGGGGGGCTACGCTTGAGCGGCCGCGGCGCGGTGCTAGGGTTTGGGGACGGGGTGGACTGGCGAAGGAAGAGGCAAGAGGGAGCAGTGGGTGCGGCATCGTCCATTGGCGAGGAAGGAGGAATGTGTGACCTTTGTTGGTGGACTGGTGTGCGTGACTTAGGGCCTCGCGGCCGCCATCATAGCGAGGAGCCGCGCGGGCTTCCCGGCCGCTCCTTCATGCGGCAGCAAGGAGGAGGGACAGTGTGGTGGGTGGTCCGCGGCGGGGGCGCCTAGGTCTCCCCCGAGTCGCCCCGATGGAGACGACGTGAGACGGGTTGATTGTGTCATTTGAGCGCCCAAGGAGGTCAAGCTAGCAGCCATCGCTAGACTATTCTGGTAAAAAGATCTTTAGGTCTATATTACATAAAGTAAACATCTAGTACTGACGCTGACACGACCTATGAGGCTTTACGGCCAGAAAGAGCGCGTTCAACGTCTTGGCGAGGCCCAGTTATAAGTGGGGTCCCACATTTTTGAAATAAAAAGTTCCACCCATGCCTTTTCATCGACTTAACTAAAAAATTCCACCACCCCTGGCCTGCCAGCTGCTAAAACCAGATTGTCAGATCTCCTGCCTCCCGCTGCTCTCGACCCCTAATCGCCGGCATTGCGACTCCCCCACCATCTGTCCTCTATCATAGAGTCTAAGCTTATTTACTACCTTCATATTTATTGCATTTTGATGATGTGGCGCTTATGTGTCAGTATATTTATTGAAAAAAACGAAGCCTCCAAGTCTTATTTGAACTCCAAGTCCACAAGACCCGATGTAATAAATAATCTTAATCTCTATGATAGTGTCTGCATTGTGAGTGCCCTTACAAACCGTGTAAATAGGCTTGTTCGGCGAAGTACTATTGTTTATTTGGCTTAGCTGGGGTGAGTGCAGAAATTCAGTCAGTTTATTTGTCTACATGTTGAGAGAGCAAAGTCTATGTCTCCATTGATAGGTTTGAGAGCCACTACGAAAATGCATGCTACTGTGACCGTCATGCACCCAATTTAATGGCACCTACAGCGACGATCAACTCAATTGGTGTTAATAACTGAGGAAGTGTATCAAGTGACGATACAGAGATTGATGCCTGCTGCAGCACAATGAACCTACAATCTAGAGTTTTTCATGTAATCCAGTATCTAAATAGACTGCGTATGCAAAAGCCATCTTGCTTCCTCCATATCGTCTTCAACAGTTTTCAGACATATGTACAGAGACAAGAATAAAGTAGGCGCACTAGCTCAGCATATCCATCTATCTATATCTATCTCTATCTATCTAACTATCTATTCTATTTTATTTACTATAAAAGAGCGAAAGAATTAGGTGCCATCATGTCACGATCTGAACCGTTGGATCAAACTGATCATTCCATCCAATGGTGCTCAGATATGGACGACCTTAGGCTACAGTTAGGCTACAAGGTGTTTCGCTCTCTTTCCCACCATGGGCTACTCGCATCCACGGATCGCGCCTCCGAAACGTCGTGGAGTTCCCGAAACGTCGTGATGGTGACGCGCTGAGACTCGGCTTTCCCGCGAAACTGGACGCAGTCCCTCCGCCTCCGCACAATTGCCACGCGATAGTCGCCTCCCTCTCGCTCGATGACTACCGGTGCGGTGCTTGCCTCCTGGCGCGACGCGCGCGAGTCGCTTGCGGCGGCGGCAAGAGGCTGCCTCCCACGCTCACGCTACCACGCCATCACGAGAACCGCCGTCGTCCAGAGGCCTCACAGAGGACACGCCGGCAACAATAGCGACCAGCGGGCCTCCGCAACACGCGTACGACAATTCCATCTGCAGCCGTCGCGCGAGACCGCGCAAACCAAATCCCCGCCCGCCGGAAAGATGCATCCCGACGAGCGGACACTTCCTCTCGCACGTCGCGCGGAAACCGCCGCCAAGATGCGGCACACCCGTTTGTCCTCATCGCGATCCCTCGCGCATGGGCCAAACCCGACGGACGGGTGAGATACCGCGTTGCAGTTCCAGCGCGCGGCTACCGGCGTTCACGCTGGAGCAGTCGGGCCAGAGAACCAATCGGATAGCTTTCGAAGAGACGGTTGGAGCGCTCTCGAAGAGACGCAGGAAACAGAAGAACAGGATGAGGCTGGTGTACGATGCGGCGACGAAGATCATCGCCGCAGCGCCTCCCCATGATTTGACGAGGCTGGCGTGCGACGTGATGATCAAAGCACTAGATCTGTGGCCAGTGGCGCCGTGTCAACGCTAATCACATGCGTCGCGCTTTGGATTTCGAAAAGACTCCAGTGCATCCACATCAACGAGTTCCACATGATCCACATCTTCGCCGGCGCTACGAATATCAACAACGCTCCCATGCACATGGTATTCGGATCGAGATAGCTACTTCGATCGGCTGCAGGTACATTAACACATGCCTCTTGTGTCAGAGTTGTTTTCAAAATAGATTGCGTGTTCTGTAAAAAAAAAAAAAAAAAATAGATTGCGTGCATTTTTTAGATAATATTAGATTGCATCATGATTACTTATTAATTCAATCTTAAATTAGTCTATAGATTTGATGTATATATTCAATCTTAAATTAGTTGTTTTGAATCTATAATGCTAGATCGAAAGCTTGCGGAGGGACTCACGTGTAGATTTTTTCTCTTTTCTTTTTTTCCATATGGTATACAAATCTAATATTCAATTCTCATCTTATCTTAGATACAAAACTTGTGAGGGTACATATATAGTTCTTTTTTCGTTTTTTCTTGCGGCATAAAACCATCTAATATATTCAAAGATTAATTTCTTTATAATTTCTTGGATGGAATACTTCCGAAGGGTCGTTCATAAACATTTTTGTTCTAATGACTAACGAAATGCTGCCAATAATTAGCAAGGTGAGTAAGAGTTTTTTTTTTTGAAAACGTGCTTTTGCCATTGATTTACAGGCGGGTAGTGTAACTTTATTGCAACTTCTCTTAATGCGAGTAAGAGTTCTCAGTAACCAATAATTTACAGGTGACTGCCATTGATCTACACCTTAATAATAGCCAGCGAGCCAGTCAGAGCGCTCTCGAAGAGACGCAGAAAGCAGAAGAACAGGATGAGGCTGGCGTTTTGTGTTGGACTCACTGGTCATTATGTACTTCATTTACCAACGACCAAGAGACTCTTTGACTTAGTGTTGCGCTCTATTTTTTAGTTTAAAGTAGTATTCCGATCTCCACGTTTTTTTTGGAGATGATCAATTAATTATGCTGATGTTCATGCTCGCATCTTATTGTTTTGATAATTGTTGGGAGGTAATGTGGTTGTCACTAAACTGCATAATACTTGTAGGCAGTTCACCATTAAAATAAAGATTCATCTAACTTAACATTATTAACCTCCATTAAGGAGTATAATATGTAAGAATATGAGCAACTGTCTTTCCTGTTTAGCAAATATATTCCTCAGCTTTTGGCTGCAATACCCTTAATTTCTTTCAGCATGTATTTACAATAGATAGGAAATAAATTAGCAAGGTGAGTAAGAGTTCTTTTTTTTCGAAAGCGTGCTTTGCACGTGCTGCGATTGATTTATAGGCGGGTAGTGTAACTTTATTTCAACGTCTCTTAATGCGAGTAAGAGTTCTCGGTAACCAATAATTTACAGGTGACTGCCATTGATCTACACCTTATTAGGGATAAATCATGGACAATGTAATTCACCGCTCCATGTGAGTAAAGCTTAAAATTTTACATTACTTATGAAGAAAAGTTATGTATTCACTGAAATTTAACATTACATTGGTATGCGACAGTGAAAACACAATAAAAGATACATCTGTAAGAAGATATCAATTTGTATGTTTAGGTAATATCTAACCTCTAATTAGGAAGACAATTCTATTTGTCTTAACGATCAATTAAAATTTATTTTCAACCTATCCATCTTGCAAGAATACACGTTTCTGGAAGGAGAATAAGTTTGATACAACCTGTCTTAGTATTAGTTAATTCAAATACTCTAAAATAATTTCTGACGTCACCTGTCAATAATTATAAGCACTTGCGTGTCGCACGGGCATTGCAACTAGTATACATAAAAATAAAAGCTCTGAACGACACTGTGAACTGACATTTTCATCTCCTGGTTTGTGTCTAGGAGTTTGCTGCTCTTTGTTGCAATAATATTTTAAGCATTGAATAAAAGTCCATATACTAAAAAATCAATCCGTATTGGATTTAGCCATTATTATGAAAGATCCTCCTATACACCTCAATGTTGTTCTTCAATCCTCTGAAATGGCCTCTATGATGACTGAATTTCTAGCTTACAAATTATGATTAAGCTGAAAATCACAATGTTTGTTTATTTATTTTCTGTGTATCCCAAGTTATATGTTGCAGATGACATCGGAGCATTACAATTTCATATTATAATCCTCATCTGTGTGGTGTTGTTAGTAGATAACTCGACCCACTACATTCAATGAAAATTAATGCGTGTCCATATATTTAGATGCCGTGAATTTGATGGTTGTTTATATTTCTGTTTCGAGTGGAGGACTGACCTGAAAATGTGCTTCATCATTCATCAGAAAAAACTTGTATTCGAACAAGATCGGTTGACTGACTGTGTGTAGAATAAAAAGCTGATAAAATTCAAGCGCTCAGCCAGAGTTAAATGCTATGCTCAGCATTGTTAAGTTACAAGAATGTATCTGAATATGCGTATGTCATATTTCAATGGCACAGGCTTGGTTTGCTGAAACCTATATTAATAAGCATTAGCAAGTGGTATCAAGAGCTGTTGGAGAAAACCACATTCATGCTACATTCCGTTTCTTCATCTATTATAACTAGATCAAATACTAATTTCCATGTTATTGTGTGTTTCATCAAATTGATATATATCCATATTTCCATGCTACCTCAGCTCACTGAAACTCAACTTGATGCTAGGACAATTTATCTACACGGTGGCATAACTGGCACTGAAATAGTTGAATAGAAGCTAAGGTACCCTCCATGTAGGGCAGTTGTCATCACCTTTATATTACCCACCATGAGGCGCCAGGACACATTGGTCAGTAATGATAAATGCTGTGAAGACTGGAGATGCCCATTTATTAAATGTTGTGAGTATGACTATGTGCTGTTCCTTAGCACTAGACGGACTAGAGGATTATATATAGGACTCGAAGATACATAGAAGAATACTAATCAGTTGAAGATACATAGACATAGACAACTAAAAACCATACTGCAGCTGTCCAATGCTTCTAGATCTATTTTGTTCAAGAGAATAAGTTGATGGAGCTTACATCAATAGGTGTGGGAGGCGCCAGGACCAAGCTTGGAACACACTACCGCAATAGCCTTCAACAGGGGTGGTTGAGGATGCACTGTAGCAAGGAACAGCAATCTTCAATGGATCCAAATGGAGCTTTGGCTCTCGTTTAGTCCATTGAAATATCTGACTCATCGAAGAGAGATGTAGCAAGAGCACCTTTGTACCTAGGCTGAAGTGAGAATGGGGTTTCTGAGTCAGTAGAGAGAACGAGGTTGGCGTCAAACCGATAGAAAGGCCGATTAGTGGCCCTTTTGTTTGGCCGGAACAGCTCTCTTGGCTCAAAGGCACGCACCAAGAAAAAACGGCAGCTAGTTGTCTTGTACCTCCAACTGAGCATGTTCAGCCCTCATTCTCAAAGAGTCCATCGATTAAGCTCTGAGGGTACACAGGGGTGGTTGGAGCATCACCTGCCCCTCCATGAGGCCACCCCACTGATAGTGTATAATCACGAAGTTATGCAGCTAAGTAGTTGAGGGCAAGCATGCTTACACTTTTATCGATCAGTTTGTCCATCATCAATTCAGCATCTCATCTCCACAGAATTTCTTGATAAAATCATAATATGCCATACTATCCAGAACGCTGCTAGTGTACCTCAACTTTTCAGACACAGCACATGCTGTATTTGAATTTTTCAGAAATCGCATGCTAGTGTACCAGAGAGCAGCAGCAAAAAGGGAATCCAGAGCCAATTACACCTCTGGTTTGTTCCACAGGAGTGGCTCACAAAGGTCAGATAGCATGAGGGATGTTGTGTAGTGAAGCAGCACGCACACAGACACAGGAGAACCATATAGGATACAGACTGGCAGTTTTGATATGTTTCACTATTTAAACGTCCGTTGTCTATCTTGGCATTATTTGCTATGATGTGCACTTAAACATTGATGTCAGGACTACATGTCTCTCCTAATTTAAATGATAAAATTAATCACAAAATTGCCTAATATTCCAATCCTCCGTGTACACTGAGTTTATACTTCATAGTGTTTTTTATTGTGCCTCAGTGTGTTTTAATTATGTTTGGTCGATTCTATCAAGAGTTCTTCGTGTGAAGGAAAGGATCCATACCCAGCACGTTGAAGTGGAATAGATGAGCATTTGTACTTCCTGAAAATCAACTTTTTTCCATGTTCTTATGCCATGTTGTGAAAACATTCTTGTGTATCCAGAGAGCACACGCCAGCTGTTTCAAGATAGCATGGACGTATATATATAAGGGTGTCGTGTCATGTCTGCACTTCAATCTCTCTTACTGCAGTGCCTCACAGGCATTCTGATCCCAAGGACACTTTCGGCACAAACAGACATACAAGTACAACACGAACGCGAGAAGAATCTGCTGCCTTTTTCTTGCGTGTGGGTCGACAAACACTCATACCCGTAAACCAGAAGTTCCAATGACGTACATTTTTTTCATCTCATACATACGCAAGTGTTCCTGCTGCCTCACAGGCCTACTGATCCCAGTGCACTTTCGTGGTGTGACCCTATGTGATATGAAGCAGGAAGCATAGTAACCATAGGGATATATTCATGTATGCGCTTGATGCTTCATTCCTTAAGAGCTTTATATATGATCCAAATGCACATGTGTATTTATTAACAGCGTGCCCCACCGATCTTACATAAGATGAGTTGAACCTAGACTGTAAAGGTGCAATGAGCCCAGTTCGTACCCATCACTACCGGATCCGGGGGCTTTGCCTAGTGCCGTCGGCACTCGGCAAAGGCCCAATAACACTCAGCAAAGAATAAACCGAGTGTTACACTCGGCAACGCGCACACGACAACGTTTACTCGGTATAGGAAGCCTTCTCTGAGTGTCAGATATCGGGTACTCGGCTTAGCCTATGCCGAGTGTCTAACGTTGTTTACCGAGTGTCCTACGTGCACACGACGTAGAAAAGTGCTGTAACGGTGGGCAGTTTTGATATCATTCTGTGCCGTGTATCGCGCTGCTACACTCGGCAAAGAAGTTTTAAATTTTTTTATTTATTTTCTTTGCCGAGTGCTTTGCCATGACAACACATGGCAAAGAAGTTTAAATTATTTATTTTTTTTTCTTTGCCGAGTGCTGCTGGTGTAGAAACTAGGCAAAGGCCTTTTTTTTATTATTTTTTTCTTTGACGAGTGCTGATGGTAAAGACACACCGCAAAGGTGGATACTTTGCAAGTCCTATGGCCATAAACTCGGAAAAGACTTTTTTTTTGTTTTTTTCCAGATCAGTTTCATATTATGACATGCATAAATAGATCACATATCTCACAGGTCCACATAGATCACAAATACATGTCACTAAAGCAACCTTAATTCACATAGTTCATCACATGTCACATAGTTCATCAGAAGCCTTCATAGTTCACGTACTCTATAACAAAGCATCCACTAATGTCACTAAAGCACAAAGAAGTCCACTAATGCCTATCACAACTGATGGCGCGGATCCAGGCTGCCTTTCTCCCCAACCGAAAGCGTGATATTGTTGAGCCGGAGATTCTTGTGGAGGCGCAGATTGATGTACTTCTAGATGCGGGTTATTTGACGCCACCGACTGGTGCCGCACAAAGACGAATACAATGTGTGAGACAAGAATTAAGATAGGTTATGAAAACTTGTAAAAAGAGGAAGATAATGCTATTAGTTCAAAATTTCGGCAGCACCTCCCCTGCACGGTGAGGTTCCAAACCATACAACAAAACAATAGCTCGATGGCCGACAACACATATATCAATATGCACACACAATCATGCATTCAAGCCAAAATTTCATTTGGATTCACATTCATGTATATTTACATGCACATTACTAGTTTAAGTTGTAGAAACACACAGTTGTTTGAGTTCCAGTAGGATCCTACGGAGGGAATAGCTCTGGTGGCGGCACAAAAAAGCCGCCCTGGCTAGTGATATAGGCCTTCATATATTCAAACGTTGCTGCATTCCTCGCATCAGACTCGTCCCGCCGCCTCTTCTCTTCTACCATGTTGTGAACACCTTCTTGTGTATCCAGAGAGCACACGCAAGCTGTTTCAAGATAGCATGGATGTATATATATATAAGGGTGTCGTGTGATGTCTACCACTTCAATCTCTGTTACTGCAGTGCATCACAGGCATTCTGGTCCCAGGACACTTTCGGCACAAACAGACATACAACTACAACACGAACGCGAGGAAAATCGTCTGCCTTTTTCTTGCGTGTGGGTGGGCAAACACTGATACCAGAAAACCAGAAGTTCCAATGGCGTGCATTTTTCTCTTCTCAAACATACGCTAGTGTTCCTGCTGCCTCACAGGCCTACTTATCCCAGTGCAGTTTTGTGGTGTGACCCTATGTGATATGAAGCAGGAAGCATAGTAACCATAGGGATATATTCATGTATGCGCTTGATGCTTCGTTCCTTAAGAGCTGTATATATTATCCAATTGCACATGTGTATTTATTAACAGCGTGCCCCACCGATCTCACATAAGATGAGTTGAACATAGACTGTAAAGGTGCAATGAGCCTAGTTCGTACCCATCACTACCGGATCTGGGGGCTTTGCCTAGTGCCGGCCCAATAACACTCGGCAAAGAATAAGCTGAGTGTTACACTCGGCAACCCGCACACGAGAATGTTTACTCGGTATAGGAAGCCTTCTGCGAGTGTGAAATATCGGGCACTCGGCTTAGCCTACGCCGAGTGTCTAACGTTGTTTACCTAGTGTCCTACGTGCACACGACGTAGAAAAGTGCAGTAACGGTGGGCAGTTTTGACATCGTTCTTTGTCGTGTATCTCGCCGCTACACTCGGCAAAGAGCTTTTAAATTTATGTATTTATTTTCTTTGCCGAGTGCTTTGCCATGAGGACACATGGCAAAGAAGTTTAAATTTTTTTATTTATTTTCTTTGCCGAGTGCTGCTGGTGTAGAAACTAGGCAATTTTTTTTATTTTTTTTCTTTGACGAGTGCTGATGGTAAAGACACACGGCAAAGGTGGATACTTTGCGAGTGTTATGGCCATAAACTTGGCAAAGAATTTTTTTTGTTTTTTTCCATAACAGTTTCACATTATGACATGCATAAATAGATCACATATCTCACAGGTCCACATAGATCACAAATATATGTCACTCAAGCAACCTTAATTCACATAGTTCATCACAACATTTCACATAGTTCATCACATGTCACATAGTTCATCAGAACCATTCATAGTTCACGTACTCTATCACAAAGCATCCACTAATGTCACTAAAGCACACAGAAGTCCACTAATGCCTATCACAACCGACGGCGCGGATCCAGGATGCCTTTCTCCCCAACCGAAAGTGTGATATTGTTGAGCCGAGATTCTTGTGCAGGCGCAGATTGATGTACCTCCCGGATGCGAGTTATTTGACGCCACCGACTGGTGCTGCACAAAGAAGAATACAATGTGTGAGACAAGAATTAAGATAGGTTATGAAAACTTGTCAAAACAGGAAGATAATGCTATTAGTTCAAAATTTCGGCAGCACCTCCCCGCACGATGAGGTTTCCAAACCCTACAACAAAACAACCGCCGATGGCCAATAACACATATATCCATATGCACACACCATCATGCATTCAAGCCAAAATTTCATTTGGATTCACATTCATGTATATGTACATGCACATTACTAGTTTAAGTTGTAGAAACACACAGTTGTTTCGAGTTCCAAATAGGATCCTTCATATACTCCCACGTTCTTTGCATTCCTCGCATCGACTCCTCCTGCCGCCTCTTCTCATGTACCAACTTGGCGTACAATATTTCACCCCCATGTTATAACGCAAAGCAAAGGTATGTAAAAATCAATGGACAATTCACTAGTACACAGCTGATTTTACATAGTGTTTGGAAATGATTTTCCGTGGCGATTATTTAGAAAACCACGACAACTAATCGGATCCCGATCAGGGCAAAAAACACCACAATTAATGGATTAACCGTGACGGTTTTTGTAAAATAACTGCAGCGGTTAATAACCGTGGCGGTTGCATAACAAAAACTGGACGCGGCGGCGGATACGTGTGGTGGTTCATTGACGCGGCAGGCTCGATGGACCTAGGCAACGCGGCGGCAGCCTGTATCTTTCGTGACACACTCTAGCAAGGGTACAACGTCGTTCGGCGAGGGGTTCCGCGCTCTGGCATCAGCGGCGGCGACAGCAACTAGTGGATGGGCTTGGTGGGCCCCTCCTCGGGTTTTTTTTATTTCATTTACGGTGGTGGTTATTTAAAGATAACCTTTATGGTTAATCGGATTAATCGTGGCAGTTATCTTTAAAAAACCGACATCATTAATAGATTAATGGTGGCGGTTCTAAAAACTGCCACGGTGACCCTAGCTTGGTGGCAGTTTCAATAACCGCTATGGAAAACCAAAAAAGAACACCACAGAAAAGAAATCATATATACTAGAGTGCAAATAATGAAAGTGAAGTAACCTATAGTGCCGACACCACAGTCGGTCCTGTGGGAATGGCCGGGCTCAAGCTCGAGGTACTTGCTCGAATATCCGCGAGTTTCCTATTGTTGTGCAGGTCGATTGCGCCATCGCCGATATATTACCACCCATGCTTCTTCCCTTCTCCAGCCTCATGATGATTTCTCCATCAATGGGATGCTCCGCGGGTCATTGTCCTGCCCATGGACCTGTTTGTACATCTCCGTCTATGTAGTGAGGTGGAGTGTATGGACTGGTTGCTGTAAGTCTCGGGCGGGGCCTCCGGGTTGTAGCGCTCAATGGACTACGTTGGGCCTATGTGGGCCATTGCCCACGCCGAGAACTCGGTGCAGGACTCGCCATCATGTGATTCAGACTGCGAAAGAAATAATAGGATAATTAGAAATTTGCATACTTGAGCTTTTAGAATAAAGTAGTGGATTGAGTGTACCCATCTAATTGCGTACGTCGGGAGATAATGGTTGCCTTGGTGGTGTGGTGCACCTAGCATCATCAAATGCTGCGCCCGGGCCTCCCTGTGCTTCTGCCAAAACTCCTCGCTACACCACCTGTGCGCAATTTGCGCCCAACAACTTTCCCTCCTCGTGCACCACCTTGGAACCACCTACACGACATCAAATATGTGACATAAGAGACAATGAAATTAAACCTATCTAAGTATTAGTTCTCTATATTTACCTGCACGTATTGCTCCTTGGTCAGATTGTACTCCTCCAATCTTGCATCTTGTTTAGTGACCTTCTTATACTCAAATTCTCTGTTGTAATCTATGACGACCTGGATGCGCCCCTCATAATGCATGTCCTTCATGAGTTTGTAGTAGGCGTTGATAACCGCTGCCTTCGCCACCTCCTCACGTCCATCCCCATCCTCCCATCTGTAAAAGTCTTGTATCGACGAGAAACCAGGGTGTTGGATGCCGAACAGTGAGTAATCGAGAACAAAATTTTGTTCAAAATAGTGAGTTACACAATGTACGGCGCTGTTTTGTCAAGGTTGGTCAGTATGTACAGCATGATAGGGCGCCACTCTGCACGACGTACTCGGGGTCTTCTTGGTTTTACCGCTTGCACTTCCAAGCTGCCCTTGAAAAAGGCTGAGCTTCGATTCAATTTCATCAGCATTGTAACGAGGGGGTGGATTATGCACGCTATGAAGGTTTTTAGCATAGTATGTAGGAATCTACAGTAGTGGTTGTCAGCTCTTCTACATTTGCCAATTGCATTTGCTATATATATATTGACCCAAGCAAACCATATCAGATAATATCCCATGTGTCATTCAATGAATCTATCCACCACTGAGTATCCCAGTGTACTATATAAGTACTATTTCCTTACTTTTATCTACAAACAAACATTTCAAAAGATACGTGGAAGAAATAAATAATTTAATATGGAAAATTTGGTTGGAGCATTGAAGCATGTCAAAGCGGCATTATTGTAACTAGTATTCTAGAGCTAGGATATTGAACCAGTTATTCTATTTAAATCTGCTTATGTTAGGAGGGAAGGAAAATGACAATACATTTCACAGCCATGTTCGCTATATACTAAACTTCGGAGTGCATGTGGATGCATCATATTCCTAATTTTTTTTCTCTAGTGTATGCAGCCAACGTTTCTCATACTAAGAACTAAAGTAATTAAAAGCTCTTGTTTCACCCAAAAAGAAACTACTAAAAGAGTATCATTGCGTGAGTTCATTCCAATGTTGACCATGTTCACTGTAGCACCTAATAAACTTCAGTATGTCAGGTGTTAGCCAGCAGCTCTACAACACCATAATTTGTCTATTCTAATGCTGATAGTTCATCGACATCATCAGTGGTCACTCTAGTTGGGTTCTCATACAAATGGAAAAGGCTGGTTCCTGTATATTGCACTGTATCTGGCTCCTCGTCGTCAGGCATGGCTACTCAAATCAAAATGGAGGACCCTGGATCCATAACATTAGCCGTGAAGAGGTATATGAATTTGACAAAACCGATTGGTATGCCAAATCAATGAAAATTCTGTCGCGAGAATTTACTGTAACTTGTCCACTTAAGAAAAGAAAATTCTATAGAACTGAAGAACCTGTTGCAGTGTGCGATATGATCTCTCTTCGACATCTCTTTTAAAATATCATGTAACTAATTACAATCTGCATATCTGGAACCATTTTAGACTAACCTGAAGGCTATAAACCAAATCCAATTTCTATTGTTACTGGCACCAAACAAGCCATCCTTTCTCGGATCTCAATTGATGGCTGCAACAGAACTGTTAAATACAGTCACATACTTTTCTTTAGGGCGCAGGCCCGAAGTCACCAAAGTTTTCTCCTTTTCTTCCCAATCCTACTACATGCTTGCAGAAAGTCCGCAAAGTACTTTGCCCATTTGTTCTTAGATAAAAGAAAACAATTGGTTTCTCATCACACATAGTAACCTAATTAGTCGCAAGAAGTACAGCTCTAGTTGTTTTTTTCAATCTTGTATGCACACATATCCCTTCCTCTCATTCTAGCAGCTGATCGAACCATTAAGTTCATCTCCCATGCACAATATAACTTCTATATGTTCAATATATAGGCCCAGAAGCTTCCCCTATGTGTCCACCCTGGATAACTCCATTGAGACGTATAAGAAAGGTCAGTGGCATCCCTCAATATTGATTAATCTCCAAGCGCACTGAACGAACCTTTTCCACTGTGGCAACTACACTAGCAGTCAATTAAGGACAAAAAGAGTTTGCTCAAAGTTTTACCCCATCCACCCTCAGATGTAGTTCTTTATATGTCTGGAAAGGTTTGCATTGCTTTAGGCTGGGCCAGCAATAATGTTCTATTTTTTACCGGCAAAGAAACAAATTCTTTAGGATAATTAATCTTGTACTGCCTGGGATAACGTCGTATTCTTCCAACTCATACGTCATCCAATTAACTTTCTTGGACACACAGAGTGTCAAAGCTAATGCTAATCTGTCCTATTTTAGGGGACGATGAGGACAATGCTCCATAAAGTCAGGGACACATATTTAAGCAAACGGTCTCTGCGCCTAGCCTTCTAGTGGACTTGAGGAGGTTGCACCTTAATGTGGCGGTTGATCCTGTTACCCTACAGTTACTGCAGGATCAGTGCTTCATGATCCTGTTTGTTCTCAGAATTGTGTCTCCCATCACTTCCACCCACCCAAATTCTGAGCACAACTTCGTTAGTGTGTTTGCCATTACATCCTCCGGCCTTGATATTGAGTGCAGCTTTGAGAACAACCATTTCTTTTCTTGGTAGAAACATACATTTTTGTAGAGTTTTCAAACACCGATATTCACGTCAGGCTCCTTCCTGCTGGAGTGAGGCTTCCTTGACATCATGATTAAGTGCTATTTGGTTATTCCTTGTGGTTCTTTGTCAGCAAATAAATGATATTTGAGCACTATATATCTAGCCTATCACATAGTGCTGTGTATATATGGAATATTTTCTTGTGATAGAATGCAATTAAGAAGCAAGAAATATGTTTCGCTGGTTACTTAGGTGTTATTATTATTATTATTGGTAGTAGTATTAGCAGCAATAGCAGCAGCAGTAAATGCTTGCCACAATATAGCGTTATGATTAGGAAATTAATAATGATGTAATTAAACACAATTTGACCGTTGTGTAACCTGTCAGAAAATGCTCATGATGTATATGGAATGTTTTCTTGTGATTGATGCACTAATTTATGGAGTAGAAATCCCTAGCAATAAGTACAAAAATATATATATATATATATACACTTTATTTTGGCAGTGAGTTAATGCTTTCCATAGAACTCTGCCTCTACAAGTTGCTCTAGAGTCCTCCTTGAAACCTATATAAACTGCAGCTCTCCTGATTCGTTTTCAACACCAAACCAACCATTTCCTTTTGTTTACATAAACCTACTAGTAGTTGCCAAGCTAGGATATCGCTAGGGTGCTATGGGACGCAAGAAGGTGAATCTTCAGTGGATCTCCGACAACGCTACTCGGGCGTGCAATATATAAGAAACGTTGTGAGAGCCTAGAGAAAAAAAAGGCTAGTGATCTCGCCACACTCTGTGGCATCAAGTTGTGTTTAGTGGTGTATGGCCAGGGTGAAGCTCCGCCAAAGGTGTGGCCCTCAGATGAAGAGGCGAAGGCACTCATCATGAAATGCAACAGCACGCTTGATGTCAGTAGCCTCAAGAAGACAAAGAACCAAGAGGAGTACCTCAACAGTCGCTCCTTGAGCCTCCATGAGAAGGTAATCATGTTGGACCTTGGGAATCGAGAGCGTGAGACCTTGGACCTCCTCCATGACAGCATGTCTGGAGGACGCCCGGGCCTCATTGGCACCAACAAAGATGAGCTCCTGAGACTTAGGGAGATGGTGGAGATGAAGATGGCAAAAATCGAAGCACGGCTTCAACAGCTTGGAGTCGGGCAAGGAGTCCTCCCAAACCCATCACTGCCGGTGGTGCTTCCAGCATCATCCTCCTCGCAGACACATGGTCCTTGCTACTCCTACAATCTGCCTACTTGCTCGGGCCTCCCATCGGCGCAGTAGGGAAACTCATCCCATGGTGCATGGCTAGATCATATATATGTTTTCATTGTATCTTGCATATTGGTTTTAAGGTAAACTTGTTGCATCCCATATATTCTGCTCAGAAGCAGAAGTTATCTTTCATGTTTTTTTTTGCATTAAAAATATTTATGCTTTAATCCTTGTTTCCTTTAAGTTATTTTGATCATTTATATTAGTTCGATGTTATATTTTGTGGTGTTTTGGTATTTCATTATGAAAATTGACACCTGACGTTGTGACGGATAGTAGTAGCAGACTTAGGACTGAAATGAAGTCCAAGCGAGAGATAATACATTGATTCATTCTTGTGAGTTGGTGCTTCCATCTAAGAATGCTGAAGCAAAGGCCAAAGCGTTTGCTGTCCCCGGGTCTTCCACTGGGTGGTAGTGACTTTCTTTCATCTGTCGAGAGTGGTGATGCCTATGGTGGTGTTACTCCTTTTGCTTCAGGCCTCGCTTTGGCTCCAGCTCTTCTTCATTGCCCATCCTGCCCGAGTGTAGGTCCTGTGAAAATCAAGTACCATTTGATCAGTCTACAATATCCGGATGTCATTTCCTCCTTGGAGGTGTCATTTCCTCTAATGTGTCTTCTCTCAGTACTGTTTTGAGTGGGTACAAGGATGTTTTGTAGTTTGTTCAGGCTTTGTGGGAAGAACGTCAACTATGGCTAACAATGATTTGGTCAACCGCATCAGTTATCATTGGTGCTTGCTAGTCAGTGCTTGAGGATTTTGTTGGCGGGTGGCAGAGGACAGTTGGTGGAGTTTGGTGACATGTAAGATGATTGCAATTCATTGCTCATCTGCTTGTTTTGCAGGAGAACGATATAGTTTTTGTGGACTTTGACAATCTCACTAAATAGACATGAGAATATGCCGAAGTGGAAAAGCATCTAGCTTTTTTTATAGGTAGATATTATATTGATGGGAGGTTTGAGTTAGATGTGGCTATGATGAAAAACTTAGTCGTCCATGATGAATTATATCGATCAATAACATAGGGTTAGAGCTGAGTGTCACATAACAACGTTAGGATGGTACATTTGGTAGTTGGGGTGTTCTAACAACTGTGCATCTTTGTGGTAGTAAGTATTTATGATATATATTGAAGTTGTCTCAACACAAACACAGTGGGTGGTAATATTAGCTGATGTAATTTTTGCTGTGCTAGAGGAAGACGCCCAGTATACATTCAGGATAGATTAATCTTGGCATAGGGAAGTTCATTTTGTTTAATTGATTATAGGTCAAGAAGGCGTAGGGAAACATGCATGTGTGAGTTATCAATGCCATCTTGTCTATTAGTACAATTAACAATGCTAGCCGCCGAGTTGATTGAAGCATGCATGGCTGCCAAAAGCTACCCATTGCACCATGCGAATAATGGGCTGTGGAGCATTGCCCCTTGCATAGTATCTTCAATTGCAGGCCACCTTGTTGCCATGCTATTTTACAAAAAAAAAAGTTACAACAGAAAAAAACATGATTTCATTATCAATGTTCGTAATTGTTACCTGAACATACATTGATCTCCATAAAATGCGATGTCATTGTGCTCGAGTTGTATCTTGTTTTAGAAACTCGAGCTGACAGTCCCATATTCTTTGTTTTATATAAGGGAAACACACCCACATATGGAGGCCATAATTGTGTATGCCTAGTTCTGGCCTCTGTTCTCTAGTAGATGACATTTTTTTGAAACGAGCTATTGTGCATGTGTATGTCAACGTCTCCCAAGGTGCTGATGGCAGCGGCATGTACCCTGAGTTGTGGATGTATGCATTTTAGAGGCACAAAGTCAGATATTCATCTCTGGAGTAGACTCCAAATTGTCAAGCTTTAAATGGCCATTTGCATGGCAAAGACAATACATAAAAACTAAATCCAGTGTAAATGGGTTAGTTGACCAATTTATATCTCACTCCTTGCTCCACTCCTGATTCTAGTGTTGTTCCCTCCATGGTAGATCCTTCTATTTATGGTACTCTTGCCAGTTTCCTCTACATGCATGATCTCAATCACATTCACTTTACTACTTTAGCCTGTCATCAAGTGTATTTTCTGTTATTTCAAAGGTACTTCTTCTATGGTCTTCTGCGTATACTCTCACTGCTCAGATCTTCTGGATTATTCCGATGCGGAGTAGGCTGGCTGCCGCGACCCTGAGATTTCTCTGCAATAATCTTCTTCTTGGTCGTCTATGTGATAGGCCATCGTCCCACACTCTAGCACTGATATTTAGGAAAACACAATTTCTGAAGCATGATGCTTGCACCTACTCCTTAAAAAACTGGTTGCTATGTCTGTTGTAATAATTTCTATGATGTATACACCACTCCATACATAGAAAACTTTGTATATGGACGTGTCACCTAGTGAGTACATGTCTTCGGACAGTGGTAGTACCATCCTTAATTAATGTCCCTGGGTACTACAATGTAGTGGTGAGATAATAAAAGTGATTCTCTAAGTGTCCACCTAATCCTTTTTGAATTTGCTACACATATAAGATCGGGAGACCGGCTGAGTACTCCGCCCCTTCCTATTTATAGGAAGAGCTCGGGGCGCATCCGCTGAGACGATCGGGCCAGGGAGGTCGACCACGCACTAACGGCCCCTTCAAAATCCTCCACGCGTCCTCCACGTGGCAAGTAACGGGCGAGCGCCATAAAAAACGGGCAAATGTGATACTTCCCGGCGAAGGTAACGGTAACTTTCCAATGGCTATTTTCCCCAACGGATCTTTTTTTTACAGAGGCGAAAAATCGGCCAAGCTCGCCGCCAACGGCCGTATTCCCAATTAACGACCACCTCACGGCTACGAAGCTTCGCGATCGACCTCGAGCTCCCGGTTCGGGCGCCGACTCTCATGAGCACGACGGTTGCCGGGAGGCAGTCCGAGCAAGGAGCACGCCGGAGGAACGACATCGATGGCACGTGCCCCAAGCACCCGTAAGTGCTCGGGGCTCCTCCTAGAGTGCGCTTGAGTCGCCAGTGACAGTGAAACGACCTTAGGTTATTCTCCGCAGCGAGGACGTGACGAGCCCCCGAGCACCTCACGAGGTCTCGGGAACCGTAGAGGACGAGTCATTGGAATATGAGGTCGGTCCGCGAGCTGACTAGGCGAACGAGATGGTTGTGAAAACGAGCTCGGACCTCACTCAAGCTATCCGCTATAAAGCTCACCGAGCACTCGGCTTCAGCCCCCGGGGTAAAGCCGAGCTCGAGCTCACTCATCCCGCACAACGAACAAGAGCGCATGAGGCAAACGAAGAAACACGAACTTCAACAAGCCTCCGCGAGGACCCCTTTCCCTCACAGAGCCTCGGGGGCTACACCCGTGAGTGCGCTCGCGCGCACCCTACCCAGAAATCCGGTCCCTCGTTCCGACACGACCGAAATCACTGAGCGCACGAAGGAGAACTCCCCCCCCTGCGCGCGCGCTCGGGGGCTACTGTGGGACACAAATATTCTCGCCGTGATCAGTTAAGCCGGATCCGCCACGAAATACACATCACGGGATTAGGCAAGTTCATCAGCGGACAAACGAGGCCGGACATCCCTCGCCTCAATCAAGCATGAGCTCGAAAGGCATTTCTTCATCTTGAATGAGCTCCTCCAGGGACGAGCTCTCAGGAACGAGCTAGAGCACGGCCCGACGCCCAATCTCCGCCTCGAGCGAGCTCTCGCCAGTACGCAGGGTAGCTCCGAGCTTGAGCTCAATCGACGAGCTCCTTTCCGTCTTGGACGAGCTCTCGGGCGACATAGGTTCCCAGCCAACGATGGGCTCAGGGTGCAACGTTGGGCGGTGAGGCCACAGCTACTGGTTGGGCGCAGGTCTGACCGGGGACAGCGCCGCATGCCTGACGGACGGCGGAGCTCGTGGACGACAACGGCGGCGCAACGAGCTCCTTGTCCCCTCCGTCGCCAACCGCCGAGCCCTGAGCTCGGTGGTCGTACGTACGGGATATCGGAGTATGGAGCCGCCCATATACGATTCTACGATGACCGACGAGCAGACTACCAAGTAGGGCGGCGATGACGAGTGCAAGCCGGACAACCCGTCGTGCCCGGCAAACCAGAGGCCTTTTTTCTCTTCACCCCTTCACTTTATATCTCTTCTCCTCTCATGTCCCCCTCTCAATGGCCATCAGTACATCCTCTTGCGACTATAAAAGAGAGGGCTAGGCCATTGGAGAAGGGCAAGCTCTCTAGCACACCAGCAACCGACACACAACTCACTCGATTACACACTGTCACATAGACCTGGGAGCTCATATCCCTCTCCCGAACACTTGTATTCGCTCCGATACGAGCAATTGAGCTATGATAGTGTCACACACTAGACTAGGGTGTGCCGATTAGCCCCGAACCAGTATAAACCTCGTGTCATTATCTCTTGAGCTAGGCCATCGTTGCACATATTAGCCGGTCGATTAATGTAACCATGGTATACCTACGACCACGACACCACCATAAAAACACATAATGTCTAGAAAATCGCACAAAAATAATAGAAGGATGTGTCTAAAAATTATGTAAGTAATAATCAAATGCTTGTTACTTTCTAAAAAAATACATACCTCTATGAATGTGTAAACCAATGTATGGCAAGCCATGAATGTTTATTTAAATTACCACCTATGCTATTAGATACATAATATATGCAACGATTAAATTTACATCTAAATTGACACTTCTGACATTAGTAATTCTACACCAAACTTGCAAGAATAATGATAGTAACAAATTATTAAAATTATTAATAACCATGACATTTGATTTATAAATTATTACTTACATTATCTGTACACTTAAAAACATTTTACATATCTCTATGGCCATAAAATTCAGTCGTCTTAACAAGTGGGAAGAATATTATAGACTTTTAAACAAGTGGCTATAATGTGCAACGGGGACCCAAATTTCTTATGTACCAGTAAATAATTTTTTGCAAAGTACTTTTAAGCATCCATAGACATTAAACGATAAACTAATTATTATATCTCTTAAACAAGATTCTAGCCTGAGGGCACGGGTTGATGGACTATTAAAGTTCTAATCCGATTATAATTTGGATGTATGGGTTAACATGTACTCCACAGTTTAACCGATTAGACTAAAAAGCAAAGATTAATTCGTTGCATATGCATGTTTAATTTCTTGTCAGGGCTCACGTGGAACAGTGTAAAGACTATGTCTAACATGAAAGAGTGGATGGTCACTGCTCGGCGTCTCGGAAACAAGCAATGCCTTCCCTTGCTGCACCGCGCTGCCGTGTTGCCGCTGCCTTGCTGCACCGCGCTGCCGTGTTGCCGCTGCATCCGCGTCCGCCGCTGGCTGCCCGAAAAGGCGCGCTTCCGCATCCGCTGCTGTCATCGTGACATGGCTAGTGCTAGTGGCTCCATTGGCACTCGTGTCTAGTAAACCCAGGCTACTGCAGGGGCCGCCCACGGCATGCATGGCATTGCTTTATGTCCTATCCAAACCCAGGCACACGACACGACGTGGCATTGCTAGTTCTATCCAAACCCCGACGTCGGTGGCTGTTGCCTGCTTCTGTACATGGTCATTTCAATGTTGCATGGCTTTTGTGCATGTCTGCCTGTTTGGCACAAAAAGAGACGTATGCCCATGTGTGAGAGAGGCACAATAATGGAGAGAGGCCTTCCTAAAAACAGCTCTAGAGACGAAAATTCTAGATGTGTCATATCTTTAATCAAAATTAATGACTTTTTAGATGCTTTATCATTTTCATGCACAGTAAAATTTCTCATATTGTATTAATATAAATAAAGAAAATCTATTACTAGATTTCACGTGTATCTAGACAGCTAACTTTTTTAGACACGGACATGTGTTGGATACACATGGCTAGTTAATTGAATATTCAATGCACTAGCCATGTGTATCCAACATATGTCCGTGTCTTAAAAAATTAAATCTTTCAACTTATGACGTTTTTCAGGCATTTGTAATGTCACAAGTTGAGTGTCTATAATGACAACTTGTGACATTTTGCAGTGGTTTTATGACATCAAAAACAGATTATGACAACGGATGGTATCAGAGCTATGTCACAACAAGCTTTACGTAATGTCATAAGTTGTCATTATAGACACTCAACTTCTGACATTAGAAATGGCCAAAACGTCATAAGTTGAAAGATTTTTTGTAGTAGTTGAGTAACAATTTAGCTCTTATATTAGATCTCCCGGTTGGACACACTAGAACTAATAATTTTAGATGATTTAAGCTAGTTGGCAATTGCCTCTTGTATCCGTGCATGTTCCAAATATATGTCTTTCCATCAATTCTTCTTGTCTTCCCGAGTCTTTCCATCAACTCTTCTTGTCTTTCGGAAGACTCTTAGGCGAGGACTCTCTTGCGCTACGTTGTGATACAAAGGCAAAAGCATTCAATTGGACGAGCTTGCGGTTTTGATGCCAAACAGGCGGGGATGCACAGCTATGGTGGTGGAGAGAGAGGGGATCGCATGCAAAGATTGAAATGACAGAAAGAAAGAGAGACGACGCAGTGAGAGGGATAGATCGATAGTGAGAGGGTTAGATTCAGATTCTCGATTCACATAGCTTTGCGCAGTAGCTATAGCCTTTTGCAATGGCGGGGCCATTGCACCGCACCGCATGGTGATTGATGGATCACACCGCACCGCGAGCTTTCCCGCAGAAAGGCGTAAGTAGGTCCGGTCCTCCGCCGCACGCCGGTCAGCAGCATGCCCCGCCATCAATCACACCGGCACCGCAAGCTTTCCGCAGCAAAGCGGCAGGCGTGTCTTGTCCTTCGCCGCGACGGGCGGTCAACAAAGATGCCCGCCAGCGGCGATCTTGCTTGTTTTTTTCTTACTCTATTTACACTCTCTTTACACGAGAGAAGACAGAGGTGACATGCGGACCGGACCAGATATCTTTGTAGCACCATGACCTTTTGCCATAAAAAGCCACTGCTCATTCGCACGATGCTGCAGCCCGACCATGGACTGGAGTGATATACTCCCTCCGTCACACTCACTCAATTTGTCATCCCGGATTCCGTGCCACCTTATTCGATGCTTCGTCTTATTCAATTTTTTTACACAAATATAATTTATTTTGTTACGACTTATTTTATCGATGAAGATACTTGAATATTGATTAATTTATTTTATAATTTGTATAAATATTTTGAATAAGACGGATAGTTAAACATGAAGTTCAAAAGTTAAAAACGACGAACTCCATAGGGCAGGAGGGAGTAGTATTGTATAGAACAACCGTTTTAATTATTGGTGATAAATATTGGATGTGTTAGATCACAAAATTTTCTCCAAAATTTTCTAAATTTCGATCACATCGAATCATTAAATTCATCAAAATACTTATGTTCGTAGTATAAAAATTTAGGTAAAAACTAATTACACACTTCAGATTAACTTTAAGCTAAGTTACTGAAATTGTAAAATAATATTGACCACAAATAAACAAAATATGTCACTACGTGATGTGACATGCATGGAAAGTTTTGCACCAAATTTTTAGATCTAAACACACCCCGTAACATTGGTTAACTAAGCTGAAAAAGAATCGTCTCCCATAGTACATACTCCCTCCGTGGATATTAGAAATTGTTTTGGATAAAGTTTGATAAAACATCGAAATATAAAATATCAATAACTTTTATATTGTTAAGTTTTTAAATATAAAAATTATATGAGTTTGTTTTAAAAAAATACTAATAAAAGTATACATATATCATATCTCCATAAATATTTTCATGATAATAAAAGAATAAAGTTGTGTTTTGGAGACCATATCGCTGTCCTAAACGACTTCTAATACCATCACGAAGTGAGTATAAACTGTATAATTAATTTTATTACCTACATTTAATAGTTCGGACATTAATCTTTAGTGAATTTAATATTTCAATGTGATTTCAAACCAGTGAAAAATTTGATTTTTTTTTAAAAGTTAAATTTCATTAAAAAAATCCCAGCTTTTAGTTACCCGGTGGGCGGCGTCGGGCCTGGCCGGCCCCCACAGGTAGTAGCCGTGCCCCGCGCGGTCTTTCGTTCTGACTTGAGATGCTGAGCTGACCGGCCACCGACGCACGGCGACTGATGATCGATCGATGCATATAGCTAGATGTATCGTGTACGTACAGTACGTATTACTGTGGTGTGGACATGTAGCACACATCAATGCGTCTTGCCATTGTTGATAGTAAAGGTCGGAGGTGATCATCTAAAGCAAATCGTGGGGCGATGCTTTTAGGAAACTCAGTCGGCAAAGAGAAAACACAGCCTCCCAGGTATTTTGGAATTAGTCCACGGACAGATGACACGTTCCCCAGCGTATTTGCATGTGAACGTCCCCAGCTCTCACCCGGAATTGGACGGGCACTAGGCCCCACAACGGCATGGCATGGGTGCAAGCAGTAGGTTGTATCTGTATACTCCTGTAAGCATAGCTAGCGGAAGAAATAGCTCAACTCTGCTAGCACTTGCTATATATGATCTGGAACATAGCCTCGAACCATAACCGGAAAGAAGCCGCTCAAGCCACACATGGTAGTCATGACTCTTGAGCCCATTGTTCTATGTGTACACTTTCGGCAAAGAAGCCATCCCAAATTTTTTTTTCGTAGCCGCGCCAAAAGAAATGAAAAAGGCGCCATTTCTTTGCCGAGTGTCACACATGCTAGACACTTGGCAAAGACAATTTTTTTAAAAAGATTTTTTTTCTTTTGTTGGTTTTTTCCTAAATTGTTTCTTGTAATTTTGTTTGAATTAACTTTTAAAATACCATAAAAATTCACAAAACAATGCAAATTTCATAATTTTACAAGAAACGGACCATGATTTTATGTGGTTGTAGCTCACATTCCATTTATATAAACACAATAAAAATAATTAGCTTATATATACTAGCACGAGTAGCTCAACACAAGGTCACCCTCCTATTTGTGTTTTAACTCAGCAAAAATTTGCTTACACATGGCTAGCTTGAGATTTTGGATGCCAAGGGTAGGATGGTGACTGTCCTACATGAATGTCGTCATGACCAAGCCTAATCCTAGTGACTGCTACTGCCGTGGCCGAGCCCGCACGTAGGCCAGTTCTTATAGCTTAGCCCCCAGTGCTCTTCGCAGAAAGAGTGAGAGGGTGTGAGGGCAATGATTTGGATCCTACCAGATCTGTCAGGAGAAAAGAGGGAGATGGATACAGTGGGATCTTAGGAGCCATGGTTGGAGCAGGCATAGGCCGGAGGAATGGGCCAGATCTCTGAAGCCAGCGCCGTGGTGAGCACGTACGCCGTCTAAGAGGAAGGGGGCAGATCTTTTTTGTAAAAAAAAAATTGGAAGGGCACAGGTCTTAATGTTGTTGCGTCTTGTGCTGTCACCCTAAAATTTTGGAGGTTATATATGCCTGTGTTTGATAAGCAGGCCAAGTTGCATCGGATGGGCTTGCCTCAATTAACACAGGTGGCCTCTAGAAGTACCTCCCATTTTAAGAGGCAAACTTGTTAAGAAGCCTCTAAATATAGTATCTGTTAATTCATTTACAGAGTTGGTAACATAAAAATCATGATTTTTCATAAACCTTTTTAAACTTAATTTTTTCGATGCAGGTAATATATCTTTAAATAATGTTTGATGTTTACCCTGGCACTGCAGTTATGATGGCATATATGATGAAATTGATTTTCTATGCCTTCACATTGGTCTATAACTTAAGTAGGCATTTTTATGGCCAAATGCATTTTAATCAATAGTTGGAACCATTATTGTAACATTGACATTAAAAGTAACCTAACTGCAAAAACCTGTCCTGGAATAACCTTCAACGATCAAGTGGATTTTTTTTTGCAATACCCACTTGCATAACCCAAACACCGTTTTTTAACTCGTCCTGTCATTCCCATCTCTCCATTCCCAAGTCATCCAGGGGACCATCATCGGTTAAGCATGGATCAGCAAAGCATACCACTACAGCCTACATACGTACCTGCTGGGCAAGAGCCAAAGTTGTGTCGGCGGACTTCACCAGTACACATGCTCCACCATTGACATATTGCTGTTGTGCCAATTTGCACGTCCAAAGTACATCTGGCAAAGTTCGCCTTCTTATTCACCTTGACAATTTTCTCTTCAGGAATTGCTTTACCATCTCATCTAAACCTTCTATATGGGAAACCCCACTTAGGAGTTCTACGGGCTGTGGTTAAGCCACGTCACCAGAAACTCCTTGACCAAACAAACCCCACTAAACTTAATTCTCTACCCACATCAGTGGGTCCCGCAGCTCAATAGCCTTCAACTCATGCCAGTGTCGTAGCCCAAGCGTCTCACCCACGAGCGAATGGACGCGAATGGACGTTGCTTCCTAATTCCAGTAACTGATACACGCAGGGTTAAAACTTTAAAGAAACCAATGAAGCACCAACGATTCCAATACCACAGCAATTGCAGCTCAAAGAAACTGAACAAACCCAAACGTAGTAGCCAAAGGTCGTCGCTGCAATTCAACTTTAAATAACTCCGCTCGCCTATGCCATGCCTTGCCCTCCTCGGCAGCATCGCGTCACACTTTGCCTCCATCGGGCTTCACCTAGCTAGCTCACCATCGTGTGTCCATGGCGGGTACCGGGCTCCACCGTCGGCCATCCTGAAAATCATGCCCAAGATCACCTGCTTACGGAAGGACAAGATGCCGGCCAAGTCGCGGAAAATCGGGGCTAAAAGATCACCTCTGAGCTGCTCGACGGTGCTACATCGGCCCGCCCGCTCTCACGCGTGAGGTCGTGGACGAGCTCGCCGCTCAATCGCGCGTGCCGCCCTCACCCCCCGCCAGCGGTATAGGTCAGCCCCTGCGGACATTCTCCGTGCCTCGCTCCATTCATGCACGCGACCAGTATCATCTGGAAGGGGATTAAATCAAGGAATCTAGAAGGAGATTTGAGCGCAGAAGGGAGCAATTGTTCCGTGTGTGTGGTTTGTTGAATTACCAAAAGATACGACTTGAGAAGAGCTACGAGTGGGCGAGAGCGTCGCGACGTCCACCACTGAGGTAGTCTTGCGATGATTTTTCATTTTTTTTTTTTGCAGGATGTCACTGTGTCAACTTTTGTCACGTTAAAAGTTTTACATAGTGGCAGCCATGTAGAGGTGCAATGGTTTCCTGTGCAATGGTTTTCTAGAGGAAGTCTCAACTGAGACCCTATGTATGTTATCTATCTAGGAGTATAATGTGAGTTTTCTTATTGAAAGTTTAAATTACAAATGCGGTCTTTTAGAGACCGTGGAACTGCACATTGTTTTCTACAAGTAGTATTTGAGTAGTTAGATGCAACATAATCTTAGCAATGTTTTTGCATTCCTTCTTTATACCCGCAGCAACGCGGAGAATCCTCCTAGTCATACAAACAATGGAGCGTTTGATCTTTTCCGCACTGATCGATCCCTGTTATTTGCTCATGTGTGCGATCCTGAGGCCTCACAAGCTTCATACAGCACTAGCCTTGAGGTGATACATTCTTTGGAAACATTTGATAACAATACTCAATATTCTTCTAACCTTGTGGTGGCTCACCTTTCTCTTAGCTCATGTTATCAGCACTTCTACATTTGCCAATTGAATATGCTATATATATTGACCCAAGCAAACCATATCATATAATAGCCCATGTGTCATTCAACGAATATATCCACCACTGAGTATCCCAATGTACTATATGAGTACTATTTCCTTAATTTTACCTACAAACAAACATTTCAAAATATATGTGGAAGAAATAAATAATTTAAAATGGAAAATTTGGTTGGAGCATTGAAGCATGTCAAAGCGGCATTATTGTAACTAGTATTCCAGAGCTAGGATATTCCACATGCAGCTGAACCAGTTATACTATTTAAATCCTGCTTATGTTAGGATGGAAGGAAAATGACAATACATTTCACAGCCAAGTTTGCTCTATAGATAACTTCGGAGTGCATGTGGATGCATCATATCCCTAATTTTTTCTCTGGCGTATGCACTTAACTTTTCTCATACTAAGAACTAGAGTAATTAAAAGCTCTTGTTTGACCGAAAAAAAAACTTGAGAACACTATAATTTCAATGTTGCCCATGTTCATTGTAGCATCTAATAAACTTGTTTGACCGAAAAGAGTATCATTGCGTGAGTTCATTCCAATGTTGCCCATGTTCATTGTAGCATCTAATAAATTTCAATATGTCAGGTGTTAGCCAGCAGCTCTACAACACCATGATTTGTCTATTCTACTGCTGAGAGTTCATCGACATCATCAGAGGTAGCTCTAGTTGGGTTCTCATACAAATGGAAAAGGCTGGTTCCTGTATATTGCACTGTATCTGGCTTAAATTGAATCCAGACCTCGTCGACAACGGTTGATCAGGCATGGCTACTCAAATCAAAATGGAGGACTCTGGATGCATAAGATGAGCTGTGAAGAGGTATATGAATTTGAGAAAACCGATTGGTATGCCAAATCAAAGTAAATTCTGTCACAAGAATTTACTGTAACTTTGTCCACTGAAGAAAAGTAAATTCTCTAGAACTTGAGAACTTGTTGCAGTGTGCGATATGATCTCTCTTCGACATCTCTTTTAAAATATCATGTAACTAATTACAATCTGCATATCTGAAACCATGTTAATTAGACTAACCTGAAGGCTATAAACCAAATCCAATTTCTATTGTTACAGAGGCACCAAACAAGCCATCCATTTTCTCGGATCTCAATTGATGGCTGCAACAGAACTGTCAAATACAGTCACATACTTTTCTTTAGGGCACAGGCCCAAAGTCACCAAAGTTTTCTCACTGTTCCCTTTTCCTCCCAATCCTACTACATGCTTGCAGAGACTCCGCAAAAGTACTTTTGCCTATTTGTTCTTAGATAAAAGAAAACAATTAGTTTCTCATCACACATTGCAACCTAATTAGTCGCAAGAAGTACAGCTCTAGTTGTTTCTTCAATCTTGTATGCACTCATATCCCTTCCTCTCATTCTAACATCTGATCGAACCACTAAGTTCATCTCCGCATGCACAATATAACTTCTATATGTTCAATATATAGGCCCAGAAGCTTCCCCTATGTGTCTACCCTGGATAACTCCATTGAGACATATAAAAAGGTTAGTGGCACCCTTCATTATTGATTAATCAGCTAACGCATTGGAAGAACCTTTTCCACTGTGGCAACTATACTAGCAGGCAATTAAGGAAAAAAGGACAAAAATAGTTTGCTCAAAATTTTACCACATCCACCCTCAGATGTAGTTCTATATATCTATCTATCTATCTATCTATACTATAAAAGAGCGAAGGAATTAGGTGGCACCATGTCGCGATCTCATCCGTCGGATCAAACTGATCATCCCATCGAATGGTCCTTAGATATGGACCGACCTTAGGCTACAGGGTGTTTCGCTCTTTTTCGCTTCTCCGATCTACGCCGCGCAAGAGGCAACAATCGCGCCTCCAAACGACGTGGGAAATCCCGATCACGACGCGAAACCCGACGCTGACTTCCCTCGCGAGACTAACTTCACGAGGTACCCCACGGACGCCGCGCCCCCGCCCAACGCCCGCTGCGTGCACGCTGCCCTCCCCCTCCAGAACTCCCGTGAGTTTCATGATCCGTTCCAATGGTTCCATGACGTGCCCTTCCCCATCCCACTGATCCGGGCGGCGCAACCAACCAGCGACCCACGCAACCTTCCCCCACCCCATCGCGCGGCCCAGCCATGGTGGCCCTGCCTCAACCCGACGACAGACGCTGCGGGCCTGTCCTCAACGTGAGGAGGATCGGGCAGCAGGAGTGGACAGGCGGGCGGTGAGCGTCGCCGTGGACGGGAAGCGAAGGCGCAACTGGCTTCACAGGTCCGTAACAAGCCCAAGCCGCCCGTCGGTAATCATGCAGATGTTGTTGGCGAAGCGCCGCCGGACTTCTCGATGCCTCTGCGGCATCGGTATCTGCACGCACGCTGCCTCGAATACTGCTGATCAACATCTGGACAGGGAGAGGCCACATCTTACATCCGACATCGCTGGCCTACCACACGGGAACTCACATCAGATCGGTGTCTGCGGAAAGGGACAACAAGCAGGCAACATCTTGTATCGGCAACCCACGCCACATGCATCCCGAGCCCGCTAATCGCCCCGCCCGACGGTTTTCGCTGTGCCAGGACAAGAAGCGACAACTCCGGCGCTTTTCTGTTCACCGGCCGGTTCCCACTCGCCGGAGTAGAATCGCCCACAACAGCCATCACTGCCGGCACCGCCGCGTCATGCGAAGCCCCTGGCATACTAGAAGGGCCGCCGACGGGCGGCGGCGATGGCCGCTGAGGCGCTGAGTCGGTGTCTCTAGAAGAAAACAATGAAGGCCTGCCGTCGGAGAACAAGGTAATAATAACACTAAATAATTGTATGCGTTTCTTTGCTTGCATGCAACTTCCATGCGACTGCGCCCGGCAATCAAACACATGCATTGCTTCAGTTGAATTATCAATCAGTTTTAATTTGAATTTGAAGGATCCAATGAATTGATCTAGGCTTCAGTTTTATTAGTGGAGTATAACATAAGTTTGAAGCATCCATTAAGATGTTGAACTTATTCATTTCTTCGTGATTTAAGACATGGCCCAATTATAGAATTTTTCATTGACAAGTTCCGAATGTAAATGTACACTAATGAGTTCCACTCAGTGGAAATGCTCTGATAAGATGATAACTATAAGCAAGCTAGAAAATGGCTAATAAAAAGTGAAAATGTTTTCTAGGCACGTGCGTGCCGCACGTGCTGTTTAACTAGTGTCTGGAAAGGTTTGCATTGCTTTAGGCTGGGCCAGCAATAAAGTTCTATTTTTACCGGCAAAGAAACAAATTCCTTAAGATATTTAATCTTGTACTTCCTGGGTAACGTCCTATGCTTCCAACTCGTACGTCATCTAATTAAATTTCTTGGAGTCTTGGACGTTGGACCCGGCATAAAAGAACTATCTTGGACACACAGAATGATCAAAGCTAACGCTAATCTGTCCTATTCTAGGGGACGGTGAGGAAAATGCTCCATAAGGCCAAGACAGGGACACATATTTAGGCAAACGGTCTCTGCACCTAGCCTTCTAGGGGACTTGAGGAATTTGCACCTTCGTGTGGAGGTTGATCCTGTTACCCTACAGTTACTGTAGGATCAGTGCTTCGTGATCTTGTTGTTCTCAGAATTGTGTATCCGATCGCTTCCAGGCACAACTTCGTTAGTGTGTTTGCCATCACATCCTCCGGCCATGATATTGAGTGCAGCTTCGAGAATAACCATTTCTTTTCTTGGTAGAAACATACATTTTGTAGAGTTTTCAAACACCAATATTTGACGTCAGGCTCCTTCCTGCTCGGGTGAGGCTTCCTCGACATCATGATTAAGTGCTATTTGGTTATTTTTTGTGGTTCTTTATCAGCAATTAAATGATATTTGAGCACAACATATCTAGCCTATCACATAGTGCTGTGACAGAATGCAATTAAGAAGTAAGAAATATGTTTCGCTGGTTACTTAGGTGTTATTATTATTATTAGTAGTAGTAGCAGCAGCAGCAGCAGTAAATGCTCGCCACAATATAGTGTTGTGATTAGGAAATTAATAATGATGTAATTAAACACAATTTGACCATTGTGCAACCTGTCACAAAATGCTCATGTCATATATGGAATGTTTTTTTGTCATTGATGCACTAATTTATGAAGTAGAAATCCCCAGCAATAAGTAGAAAAATATAAATATATATACACTTTATTTTGGCAGTGAGTTAATGCTTTCCATAGAACTCGCCTCTACAAGTTGCTTTAGAGTCCTCCTTGAAATCTATATAAACTGCAGCTCTCCTGACTCTTTTTCAACACCAAAGCAACCATTTCCTTTTGTTTACATAAACTTACTAGTAGTTGCCGAGCTAGGATATCGCTAGGGTGCTATGGCACGCAAGAAGGTGAATCTTCAGTTGATCTCCGACAACGCTACTCGGCGTGCCACATATAAGAAACGTGTTGAGAGCCTAGAGAAAAAAGCTAGTGATCTTGCCACACTCTGTGGCATCAAGTTGTGTGTAGTGGTGTATGGCCAGGGTGAAGCTCAGCCAAAGGTGTGGCCCTCAGATGAAGAGGCCAAGGCACTCATCATGAAATGCAATAGTACGCTAGATGTCAGTAGCCTCAAGAAAACAAAGAACCAAGAGGAGTTCCTCAATAGTCGCTCCTTGAGCCTCCATGAGAAAGTAATCAAGTTGGACCTTGGGAATCGAGAGCGTGAGACCTTGGACCTCCTCCATGACAGCATGTCTGGACGACGCCCGGGCCTCATTGGCACCAACAAAGATGAGGTCATTAGACTTAGGGAAATGGTGGAGATGAAGATGACAAAAATCGAAGCACGGCTCCAGCAGCTTGGAGTCGAGCAGGGAGTCCTCCCAAAGCCATCACTGCAGGTGATGCTTCCAGCACCATCATCCTCGCAGCACATGGTTCTCCCTACTCCTACGATCTGCCAACTTGTTCGGGCCTCCCATCGGCGCAGTAGGGAAACTCATCCCATGGTGCATGGCTAGATCATATATGTTTTCATTGTATTTTGCATATTTGTTTTAAGGAGAACTTGTTTCATCCCATGTCTTCTGCTCAGAGGCAGAAGTTATCTTTCATGTTTTTTTTTTTGCATTTAGAAATATGTATGCTTTAATCCTTGTTTCCTTTTTTAAGTTACTTTGATCATTTATATTAGTCGATGTTATATTTGTGGTGTTTTCTTACTTCCTTTGCTCATATCCAAAATACATACCATCATACCAAGCATCTCCAAAGTATGAGAATTGACACCTGACGTTGTGAATGATAGTAGTAGTAGACTTAGGACTGAAATGAAGTCCAAACGAGACATAATACAGTGATTCATTCTTTTGACTTGATGCTACCATCTAAGAATGCTGCAGCAAAGGCTTAAGCGTCTGCCATCCCCGGGTCTGCCACTGGCTGGTAGTGACTTTATTTCGTCTGTCGAGAGTGGTGATGCCTATGGTGTCACTCCTTTTGCTTGAGGCGACGCTTTGGCTCCAGCTCTTCTTCATTGCCCATCCTGCCAGGGTGTAGGTCCCTCTGGGTGAAACTCCTGTACCATTTTGATCAGTCCACAACATCCTGGGTTGTCATTTCCTCCTTGGAGGTGTCATTTCCTCTAATGGTAGTTGGGATGTTCTAACATCTGTGCATCTTGGTGGTAGTAAGTATTTATGATATATATTAATTGAAGTTGTCTCAACACAATCACAGTGGGTGGTAATATTAGCTGATGTAGTTTTTGCTGTGCCAGAGGAAGACGCCCAATATACATTCAGGATAGATTAATCTAGGCATAGGGAAGTTCATTGTGTTTACTTGATTGTAGGTCTAGAAGGCGTAGGGAAACATGCATGTGTGAGTTATCAATGCCATCTTGTATATCATCCCTCTGGTGTACAATTAACAATGCTAGCCGCCGCGTTGATTGAATCATGCATGGCTGCCAAGCTGCCCATTGCACAATTAACAATGTTAATTGCAGGCCACCTTGTTCCATGCTATTTTAGAAAACAAAATTTACAATGGAAAAAGAGCATGGTTTCATTGACAATGTTTGTAATTGGCACCTAAACATACATTGATCTCCATAATGCGACACCAATGTGCTCGAGTTGTATCTTGTTTTTGAAACTCCAGCTGACAGTCCCATATTCTTAGTTTTAGATAAGAGATACACACCCACACATGGAGGCCATAATTGTGTATGTCTAGGTCTGGCCTCTGTTCTCTGGTAGATGATATTTTTCAAAACGAGCTAATGTGCATGTGTATGTCTACGTCTCCCAAGGTGCTGATGGCAGCGGCATGTACCCCTGAGTTGTGGATGTATGCATTTTAGAGGCACAAAGTCAGATATTCATCTCTGAAGTAGACTCCAAATTGTCAAGCTTTAAATGGCCATTTGCATGGCAAAGGCAATACATAAAAACTAAATCCAGTGTAAATGGGTTGGTTGACCAATTTATCTCACTCCTTGCTCCACTCCTGATTCTAGTGTTGTTCCCTCCATGGTAGATCCTTCTATTTATGGTACTCTTGCCAGTTTCCTCTACATGCATGATCTCCATCACATTTACTTTACTACTTTAGCCTGTCATCAAGCGTATTTTCTGTTATTTCGAAGGTACTTCTTCTATGGTCTTCAGCCTATACTCTCACTGCTCAGATCTTGTGGATTATTCCGATGCTGAGTAGGCTGGCTGCCGCGACCCAGAGATTTCTCTGGAATAATCTTCTTCTTGGTCGTCTATGTGACAGGCCATCGTCCCACACTCTACCACTGATATTGAGGAAAGCACAATTTCTAAAGCATGATGCTTGCACCTGCTCCTTAAAAAGCTGGTTGCTATGTCTGTTGTAACAATTTCTATAATGTATACACCATTCCATACATAAGAACGTATGGAGATTGATATTTACTTTGTACATGGACATGTCACTTGGTGAGTACATGTCTTCGGACAATATAGTTTTGCTGAGATAATAAAAGTGGCTCTCGCCTTTTTTAGAGCTACTTCTTCCAAATGTGATCCCAATGCCTGACATCCCTACTAACAAGACCTTGTTGCCACGTGACCCTGTTCGATGTGAAAAATCAAGCAAAATAACAATACCTTTATGCTAGATGCATGCATACTGCTCCATAATGCCCCACCATTAGATATTAGTATGCCCCACCATTAGATATTAGTGGATCACTCACGGTACTAGCCGTTCGAATCGCAGCACCATAATGCAAGGAGCACATCGTCTCTGGCTAACCCTTGTTTGATGTCATTCCATTTCACATGATGGTGAGGTCCATTTCAGTTCCATGAGAGATGGTTCGCCAGCGCCATTGAATTTGACGCATGAGGAGACCCACTGCTGGCTGCTGATCACTGTGTAGGCTGTTTGGAAGCACTAACAGGGAGACAGTTGCATCGTGCATGCCGCTGTCGACGCAGCACAACCCTTTAAATGTGTGGCATCCATCTCATACTTACATGACAATATGACATGGAAATGCAGAGAGCACAGCGTCGGCAAGGAGGTGTACACCGTGTATGGCCTTGAAAGCCCATGATGGAGAAGCCCCTTAATTAACATAGAGTCACTTTGATCAATAGAAACTAGAAAATCAGAATCTGTTGCCCACTAATATTATCATGACTAGAAATGTCTTCCATAGCATATAATCCATGGAGAAAGAACATTTATCTGCATTATTCACAATATTATCAAATGAAATCCAAAATAAATAAATGTAAGTATATCTCAGCACATTGTGGTGATTTGTCATCAAATTTCTGATATGTTGGTGGGCAAACTTTTGTTTTGGAATTGGTCGTGATGAGTGATTTCTGTCTATAACTTGTGTTTTAGGTACTCCTTTCCCAACACAGATTGCTTTTTTTTTTGTGTACATACACATCATGTTGTTGATCCTGTAGAATGTGCCTATGTGCCATACTTGTGATTGTGATGTCGTTTGCACTGATAGAAACAATTTCATCCCACATGGGTATTCGATCGAGTGCACGAGAAAACAACCAGTTCACCTACCCACTAGCCAACATACTGTTTGTTCCAATGAATGTAGTAATTTTCGATGGCAGCACTCGTTTGACATAAGGCTTTCCTATAACCTTAACTGCAAGTGTGTTTGTTACTGTGGGACCAAAAAATGAACTGATGTCTAACGTACACTACACACAAGGAGAGATATAGCAAGAACATAATAAATTGTATTCCCGTTGTTAGCAGCCGAACAAACACATGGCAGCTTGCTAGTTGAAAAGACTATGCCGAATGGTATACTATAAGCTGCGGACTCCTGAATTAAATATTGTATCAAAGATTTCACAAGCGCTAGCCACACCCTCAGCCTCATTCTGTCTATTCTTGGTTCGTTCTCAAGTGTTCCTGATACTTCACAGGCCTACGGCTCAGAAGACACTTTTGTTGTGTGAACACATTGGAACTCAAAGAGCCAGCCTTTTAACCACTCGGAACAATGTCTGGAAATGATTTTTCATTCCTCAAGAGCTATATATATACATGGTCCAACACAAATAATATGCAGACTAGTACATATAGTGTTTTATTTATAGTATGTGCCCCGTCATATGAGGCGTGGCAGGCCGTAGTCCAACATAAAGTCCCAATGACTAAATTTGGATCTTGTCCATATAAGCACAACACGTAAATACATTGGAAACCAAGGCAACACTTGTTTTGTCTAGATGCTAAGCTCAGAACTCATGAGTTCACATTCTTATGAAAACATAATACAGTTTCATGATGCCACTTTTCATAACAAGCAGCAAAGAAACAAGTCACATGACTGATACCATTAGTGAAGAAGGTGCAAAGCAGTTGATGCATTTTCTGTTTTTTCATGATGTACATATCCAGTCCGCTTGCATTCCTATTGGTGACTTGCACAAGACCAATGCCATATATTTGCATTGTGCTTTTCATTTCAATAGGAAACCGACGAAGTGAAGCACTACTAAAAAAAAAGATTTTTGGAGACAAGCACTTTGATTTATGGATACTATAACTCAAAGCATTATCACAGATGGTCAACTTCGATTGACGCAGGCCTGCATCACTACGCCTCGGTTCCTCAGGATTATCGGATGCGACAATTAACAGTGGTGGGTATGTATTTCAACATTCCCGGCTCGATTAATGGATTTAGAATACACAGAAAACCAAAAAAAAAAAAAAAGTCTTACTCAAAATTAAAACTTGCAACTTACCACTGAACAGTAACAGCCCGCTTCTACCAGATCGCACACTCAGTTGTGACTCTTGTGAGTACATATAGGATTATATATTTTTCCATAAATATTTGTAATCTTCTGTGGGATATTTCTGATACCAAATGAACTCAAATACATGAAATTTCAACCACAATGTTTTAAAGCTGATTCGTTGAGAACATCTCTCCCTCTCTCCTTCCTCTCCATCTCCCTTAGTGTCTCCCTCTCCATCCCCTCACGTGAAGATGGTCTGGCATTTTAGGACTTGGTGGACGAAAATCTGATGTGGACGAAAATCCAATACATCCAGCTTGGAGCATATCTATGATCATCTAATGTGTGATCCTGATGCCTCACAAGCCTGATATAGGCCACTCTCTCTAACCAAGTGACAGCTCCTTTGATAAGAGCAAACAACAATAACCACATACATATCGCACACTTATAGTTCCCTTTGTTCACCTCTTCTGCAGCTTGGGTCACAACTCTTCTTCCACTTACCCATTTGTATCTGCTATATAGATATACTCCCTCCATCCAATAATCTGCAGCGCCTCTTTTTTTCCAAAAATTTCTGTCGTATGAAAGGAGGGCCACGCGTTCGCGACGCACGAGGCCCTCGCGACTCTTCGTAATCAACCCCTCCCGTTATGACTCCAGCACCGCGCATGGCCTACAAAAACGGCGTTACTCCATCCCGTTAGGACTTCTCCATCACACGAGCACCCTTTGACCACCCCGCCCGCTCACAGTTTCATCTGCATCGTCGGCTGCATGGAGCAGCACGGAGGAAACGGCGGCGAGGTCCACGTGCGTGGCCTGAATTGGGCCCCGGACTCCGAAGAAGAAGAAGACGAAGCCAACGAAGAGATTGATGCCGCTCGTGCCCTACTCTCCATGGCTGATACGTTTGTTGGAAAGCTGGGATGTTGGAGAAAGCAGATGAAGAGGCCATGAACGAACTGATGAAGAGGCCATCGCGGGTCTTATATAGGCTGTGTTCGAGGGATTTTGATTTTGAAAAGCTGACGTTTCAGTCACGATGTAGGCGCCATTTGAACGAAATTTTGGCAGTGACAATTTTGGCTGCGAAATTTGTAGCCTCGTCTCTGATCACGAAATTTGTGTGAGACTTCTCTGATCGCGAACGCCGCGGGAACGATGTATGTTGACGATCGCGATCGCGGGGCACCGCGCTGGAACGCTTCAGTCTGATCACGCGGGCCGAAAGCGCTGGAGCGAACGAGGAAACTAACCGCCGGATTACGGCGTCAAATTAGATTACCCCGCGGCCGGCTGGGAACGAAAATTACGGAGAGCTGGGAATTAATATTACGGCGCAGTTAATGAATTTTTCTTGGACGCGAGGCTTCCTTGGTCATCGCGCGTGAGAGGAATACGACGGAGGAGATAGATGGAGGGAGTATTGGCCAAAGGAAAGCACCGCATCCTACTCAAAATGTTGTGCTTTGTTCAATGCAACTAACCACTGCTGAGTATCCCAAAATGTATAACAGTGCTACTTTCTTCCTTTCCTTTATAAAATGAACACTTGAATATATAACAACTTAAGTTATAAAAAAACATTTAAAGATATTGGCCACAATGTAGGTTCATGATGTTGCAAAAGTACAATACAACAATTTCACTTAAATTAAGATTTCGTATAGATAGATGTTAAAAACCTATACAGATGCATTGTTCTAAAAATTACACAGATCTTGAAAGCAGCTCATCTAACTAGGAGGAATTTTCTCTTAATTACTTTTTTTGGTTCCCACATGGCAGAGCGATCTCGTCCAGATCCTCTTTGTGCGGTGCTGATGGCTTTACTGATCGGAGACAGAGCAAAACCAGGCAGTGGCAGCCGGCGACCTAGCAGAAGGCACTTGCCACCACATCCTCATCCCATACTGTTAGATCAAAGTCTTTTGTTCTAGTAACACACGTCCCTGTCACATGGTGCATGAACATGCGGCCGGCGATGCAGATGGAGTTGACAGGGCCGCGATCATGCCATCTCCTGGAGTGATGGCAGCCATGGATGAATGTACTCATCACTGCTCCTACACATTGACACGCATCATAAACATGCTAGATTTGCAGCAGTGTTCGTTCTTGTCTTTTTTCCACTCAGTGTGATTGGAAAGAAATCCATGGAACACGCGTGGATGAAGAAGGGCAGAGGGTGGCTGCTGGTGCACTGCACACTGACGCTCACGTTGTTGGATGCTCCCAGCACTGGCACTCACTTCCTTCACTCAGCAGCCCTGGCGTATTGCACCAGATGCTCCAAATGCAGCTTGGAATTATACGACCACATGTGTTCCTGATGCCTCACAAGCCTAACAACCAAATGATACTACCAAGTGACAACTACATTATATTTGGAAAGAGCAGACAACCTTTCCCTCTACTTTCCTATTTGCGTATTATGCTATATTTGGCGAAAGGAAACCAGGCACCCTATATATAGTGTTGTGTCATGATTCATTCATTCAATGCAATTATCCACCAATCATTCATTCAATGCAGTTATATATACTATGCCTTCATTCTAGGTCCAAACAAATATTTTGAAGATATAACTTGTTTAATTATGTTACCACAAACATTTGAAAATTATAGACCAAAACATAGATCCGTGATGTCCCAAAATAGCATGTATAGAATATAACAAGAGATAATTTCACTCGAACTAATATTGCGAGAAACTATGTCCTTGCCACACGATGGAGATGGAGTTGACGGGGCCGCTATAGCATATCACGTCGTCTCCTGGAGGGACATGTCTGCCCATGGTAGCCATGCATGAATGTGCTCAACAATGCTCCTACACTGCCAATGTAGCTACCATGTGGACCTCCTACCCCATGAGCCTCATTTCCACACATCATAAACATGATAGCTTTGCAGTAGTGTTCGTTCTTGCCTTGCCTTGTCTAGCATTGTGAACCCTTGGATTGGAGTTCTCTTTTGGGCGATGTCAGTCTTTGTAGTGGATGTAACTTAGTATACGCCTAGCCGCTATGTCGCTCAATCTCCTGCGTATAATCAACCTCATATACTATTCGGTAGTTGACTAATGCAGAGGCACCTCGCCAAATGCTATTAGCTCAACTTGTAAGGCAAAAGTCTCGATTCTCTTAAAGAAACACGTATACTAAGGGAACAGTAAAATAATTCTGCCACTAGAATTGCCTTTTACCAACAGGTGGATTGTAGCACATCTATGAGACTGGTGTTAACACTAGAATTTGGTAAGCCCGGATTATAAGTGAGCTAGTGCAAGCTGCTAATAAAGGTATTCGGCAACAGATCATTTGGTAGATAGCCCATACAGAGTGTTCGGCAAGACTGTAGCATTCGGGAAGCTGTCACTGCCCGGCTCAATCACAGATTCGGTAAAGCTTAGTGTGGTTGTTTATCAAGGATGATTCGGTAAGCTAACAAGCATTGAGGCAAGTCACCCGAGGAGAAAGGGGCCATGATGTCCACGTAACCAATGACTCCTAAGGACTTGGAGTACAAGTTATCTTTATCTAGGTATTCCTTCTTTGTAATCGTAGTTGGTTAAGACTCATGTCAACTCCAGAGTATAAATATCAAACCCTTGGCAAATGTAAAAACTCTCTACAATCAATACAACCAAACCAGCAACCTTTTATCATGTCTAGTATCATGTAGTGGATTTAGATTATGATGCAAGTAGTCTAGTTACCATGCTTAGTATTGTTTGGGGATTTAGGCTTTGGAGCAAGAGGGTTCTCTGTTAGGTCATGAGTGGTGCGGCAGGGCTAAGAGCTAGCTCGGAGCTAGTTATCGACTCTATTAGGCCAGTCTCAATGGAGAGTTTCACCTCCCGCTTTCCAAGATGTGAAACTTTGGCATGAAATAAACGTCCCCCTCAATGCACGCTTTCATAGGCTCAAGGGTCCCACAACCTCTCTCTCATTGGATGGTTTAATTGCATAGTTGCATGGTGAAACTCTATTTGTGTCTCAATGGGGGTTTCACACGGTTTCCAACGTATGTGAAATTGATTGCCCAAAGGTTTCACCATGGTGAAACTCTTTCCTTCTCTCTCCTAAGGGTTTCATGCAAAAAGTGAAATTTTGCTGATGTGGCGCCAGTATTTAATGTACATGAAACACTCATAAAACCCCATTGAGACCGGCCTTAGATTCAGCAAGATCTAATAGATTCATTAAGTTACCACGTGTTGCATGCTTTTATTTATTATTTATTACGTTTGCACACACTCTTTGCCCAATTTGGATTGATAGGGCTCGGCTTCTTATCTTTAATAGATCTAGTTGTCTTCAATGCTTTGATATCCATCTTATTGTGATAAGTAGATCTTGTACATATTATAGCCGAGCCTAGATCAATCTAAGTTGTTACGTGTTGTGGGTTTATGCACATAGGACATAGGATTAGTCTTGATAAGACTTGGTACCGTCTGCGCGATCCGTGGTCTTGGATAGGTTTTGATCATCTTTTACGTGTGTATTGCTTCTTCATGGACCCCGCTTCGGTAAGGCTTACTGAATACGGTTATGCTTTAATGAGTAATGAGTATCTATAGATCTATCTAGATATATGCATGCTTTTAGCTTGTTATGATTAGATTGTATCATGCGGTGGATTAATCTAGTTATGAGAAGTGGTTTGGATCTATAACAAGTTATATCATGCGGTGATTAACTTGTTAGGGTTTACGCTAGATGGGTTTAGGAAAACTAGATGTGCGGTAGACTAGTTGGATTGGACCTATGCATGTGTTATCTAGACTAGGTTTATATTTATGATTTACCTATTTATAATTATCATGTTAACGATTGTTTCGATCAGTGTCATGTGCTTTATGGTATTATATCTTGATCGATTTTCACTTGTTCAAACTTGTCTTCTTGTGATCATTCGGCAACTGCATACTTGCATGCTTTGTTTACGCTTACCGAATGCATCTATAAACCTATGGGCAGATAGCTTCTACAGCTATATGTCGTTGTAAGTGGCTTCAGGGTCGTACATGTGTAACTGTCTTGGTCACACCAGGCATGTTGCTGCTCTCATGGTTTATTTCCCTTGTTAGTTTCAGGTCAAAACTGACTGGCAAGCCTCCGGATCAAGATGCCCGGGCACCTGTTTGAAGCTAGCTAATTCGGCTTGCTGTGTGTGCGGCACAAGGACACTTTTTGTGCCAACACACTCTTTGGCACGCCCGATGGGACCCTCAAGTTTGAAGTCAAGATGCATGACGATGATGGAGTCATCAAGCTCGCTCTGGAAGACCTGCCAGTAGAGATGCAAGCTAAGGTGAGGGACGAAGTCACTGCCTTCACGGAGAAGTGCTTGCGGTCTTTCTCCCAAAACAAGAGTGGCAAGATCTTCAGAAGCTAGAGCTGCAAAGTGTGTTGATGCCTGGCGCGTCTAATAGAATTGATGAAGAAGACGCCAACAAGATGCAGCAGGTCACTCATGAAGCCGTAGGCAAGACAATGACCGATCACAATTCGGTTTTCCTCAACACCTTCCGCTACATCATGAGGAGCAGCTTTGGGGCTGAGGCTGATAAGTACTTTGTGGAACAATTCGGTACAATCTCTGGACCTACATACTTTCATATGCCAAAGCCAAAGCCAGGAAAGAGTGCTACAACAGCTGAAGAAGATGAAGATGAAGAGGATGAGGAAACCACACCACAAAGAAGTCCAAAGAAAAGGCTCAGAAACCAAGACGCCTCGTGCACTCCATGGAGATGTTGCATTCGAACACCTCGAATCCTCCGCCTGCTGCTTATATGATTTCTCCATCGAACAACAGCCGCAAAGGAATCTCTTTGGACCTGGCTATACTAAATTCACAGTTACTCGACTCTCAATGCCCCCTTAGAATCCTGGATGCACTCCTGCATCAGGACAGTCATATGGACCCCAGAATTCAGGTGTGGACATGCTCCTACATAAGATGGCTAATATGATGCAAAACCAATTTGGCTCGAGGCCCAAGAATTGGCCCTATGAGACCAGTCCCCCTATCCAGACTGGTACAACAAGGTGGCGCTTCCTCCAAGGTTGGAACCTCCAAGTGACCTCACCAAGTCCTCCAGATAGGAAGACACTACTACCATAGAGCACATTAGTCGCTATCTGATTGTTTGGACACCAGAAAACCCACCTCGAGCGGCTTCTCGTGTGGGAAAGAATGCGGGCATGCCAGTGTACTCACGTACACAAAACAAAAGAACAAGAACACATAATTTATTAATCTCATGAGTAACAATTACAAGTTCCTATTAAACGCGTGCGCCATGACCGGTTGGCGGCACTCGAACCGGCGATTGTGTCTTCATGGTTCATTGGGCCTCGTAAGGCACCTAATTAATTACCCCAGTGATTAAGATCACAGAGTACCTCCGATTAAGCTGCTGTGGTCATCGCCGCCGATCTTCGCTTCACGTCTCCATGTAGTGTGCTGGTGTAGATGTGGATGGCGTCGGGCGTGTCCATGGCCTCGTTGGTCCATAAGCCGCTTGAAGAACATGGCTGGAAAGGAACCATGCCGCCGGTGTCGTCCGCCTCGTCGGTCGAACGTCACGTATAGATGTAGTGGAAGTAGCACGTGCATGGTCGGTGTAGATCGGATTGATGACTTGACTTCAACAATGTAGTCGGGATACCCCGTGAACTTGATCATGAAGGGGTGTCGAAGTTGTAGATGAAGACTTGCCGGACGTGGACGTACACACACTGGACGTAGATGTACACGGGCGTCGCTGGACGTAGACATACACAGGCAGGGGCGAAGCTAGCGCAAAATAGTGGGGGATGCCTGGGGGTGCCTTGCTCTTATAGATATTAAAATTTAGTCTCAAATAGTGGTGAAAATCTATTCTTATAAATGATTTTTTGAATTTTGGGGGGTGCCTGGGCACCCCCTCCCGATAACGTGGCTCCGCCCCTGTAACACAGGCATCAACGTGACGTGCATGCATGACAGCACGTCGCCTGGCCTTGGTTGCATCTTGTCTTGCCTTCTTCTTGCCGTGTATATGTATGCACACATGCATATATGTGCCCTTTAGTTGCACCATGTTCACGTAGCCGCATGGCTGCCATCATCCTGGCCGCCTGCACCTCGCTTATCCGCATGACTTGTGCATGCGTGCAGGTGTACGCGCCATGAACGCATGGCGGCGTCTCGCCGACAGCCACGTTCAGCAGCCAGGTTCTGACGCAGACTCGGCGTCTGATCAACCTTGTGTGTATATGTGGTAGATCGATCTGACTCGCAACGACGCTTCGTCGCAAACCTCGATCTGCGGGCTGTTGGTTCCATGGGAGATGCACTGATGCAAAATCTAGGCATATGAGATAAAAATAATTAAACTCATCCTATCCTTACCCATGGATGCCATGAACGCCAACTCCTCTCCTTGGCTGCTTGGGCGTCCTCTGGATGAAGCCTCGCGCTTGGGCTTCGAGGAAGATCATACTACTACATTAAGCTTCTGTAGGGGCAGCTCATAAGTACAGTAGGGGCGGTTTTCGTAACCGCCCCTAACTTACCGTTCCTACATACCGCCCCTACTGTATGAGCCGCCCCTACAGTAAACTGTGTCAAATCACGTTTTCGAAATTCAAAAAAAAAATACCAAAACATTTTTATTAAACCATATTTTTCCACTGTGCTGCGCCCGCCCGTCTCAGGTGAAGTCGCAAGTCGCGCATTTTTCCACTGTGTGAACAAGTCGCGCATTTTTTCATGTAAAATCGCGCGCTACGCGGCCGGCGGGATTTGAACCCGCGACCTCGTGCATGCGCGCGACCCCTCCCTACCACTGCGCTACACACTCATATGTGTTCATATCCCATTCCGCGTCCCCATATATTATACAAATCTGAAAGTGTAAATTGACTATTTGAGGCTCTAAATGGATTCAAAGTAAAAAGTGGTCAACTACAAAGTTTCATAACTTTTCGAGATCTACATTTCATATGTAGAAAGTTTTTTCATCCGAGGTCGCTCACGAAATTTGAATTTCAAATTTAAGACATTTCAACACAACTTTTGCATGCCTAGATGATTTCAAAGTAAAAAGTGGTCAGCTACAAAATTTCATAAGTTTTCGAGATCTACATTTCATATGTAGGAAGTTTTTCCATCCGAGGTCATTTACGAAATTCGAATTTCAAATTTGAGACATTTCAACATGACTTTTGCATGCCTAGATGATTTCAATGTAAAAGTTGTCAACTACAAAGTTTCATAACTTTTTGAGATCTACATTTCATATGTAGGAAGTTTTTCCATCCGAGGTCGTTTACTAATTTTTAATTTTTAGTCCCTCGCTCCAAAAATTCGAGTCCCACTGTAGGGGCCTCAATATAGAGCCGCCCCTACCGTGGACCGATTAGGGCGGTTTCGTGATTGAACCGCCCCTAGTAATAGTAGGGGCGGCTCGTAACTCTAGCCGCCCCTAATGTGGTCACTATAGGTCGGCTCGTATGGTGTCTCACTATAGGGGGCGGCTCGAAAAATGAACCGCCCCTAATGTAAACGGCCGGCGTTCTCTTAGTAACCTTTTGTAGTAATGTCAAAGAAGGCTGGCCGACGGCGCCTGGAAGAAGAGGACGAGCTGGCCGGCGGTCTCTTCTGTGATGTGGAATGCCAAACTGTGACTAGGAACAGCCTGACGGCGTGTTGTGGACTTGTCTGTGGTTAGCCTCTCTGGAGTCTGAGAGGCTGTTTATATAGGCCAAGCGCTAGGGTTGAGGGGTAGGCTCGGCTGCACCCACGCGCCGCCAGGAGTTTGTTGGCCGCCGCGAGATATCTGGAGGCGGATGCTTATCTCTTCCGCGTGATTATCCCGGCGTGCTTTTTGGATTAATCAGCCAAACAAAACATTCCCGGCTCGTACGTATCATCCAAAAGCCTTCTCGTTAAGCCAATGTTGCTGACTTTTGGGCCTCTTGAGGGTGTATACGCACACGCCGTCGGCACCGATCTATTAACAAATCGCCCGAGATATCAGGCTAGTTTCTTTGCTTCGTACACAAGGTCAACCTCATGCTTATTCACGTACGGCAATTCATTAAGATATTTGCCGCCATATTCGAGTCCATGACATATGGACCCGGCCGGGTAAGTGGGGTTTGATTGCTTCTCATGATGAAACAATTCCAATACGTACGCGAGTCCTCTTGTCTTCCAGCGATTCTCGTCACCGGTACGTGCCCGGCTTGTACGCATATACTCAGGTTCTAGAATGTTCTAGACGATGTGTTGAGTCGTGTCAGGCCGAAATATATGTGACATGGGCCGCCGTACGTATGCATCGTACAACGTCCTCCGGCCATATATATACGTGTACACGTACACATATGTATTGTAGTTGTACTTGCTAGCTTAGCCTTGCTTCCTTGCACGTTAATGAGACACACGTACGTGCATGCATGGCTAGGCATGTATATGTGTATATGCAGTCTAGTAACACATACACACAACTTAGTTAGCTTCTAAGCTTGCACGTTTTTGTCTATCACAAGCGTATATGTGTTTACGTCTTTGCATATATATGTGTATATATGGATTTTAATAGTACAAAACTCCATCAAACAAATGCCCCCCCATCAAGAGGAGTTTGGACGGCACGTAGCAAGTGCGGACTCGTCTAGATGAATATACACGCAACTCGAGATCTTTGGGTGCAACAAGATTCAAGATATTTAGCTGCAACAAGATTTGAGATTTTCGGGTGCAACAAGATATGCCACCCAACATTCGTTCTGGACTCGTACGTATTTAATTAGAGTCTAGCTCTTATCCACGTACCCAAAAGGGGCCTATATATACGTGCCCAGGATGCGGCACATATATCCCCCTCCATCGCAAAGGAAATCAGTTCCCTCACGATGGCTCGAATCAGCCCGTCGTTCGTCTCTGCTGCCGTCCAAGCAGATCCGTCGAACGCACAGGCATAGCGCGTAGATCCGTTGAACACACAGACCAACAACTAGCGCATCGACGTAAGAATCTCTTCTTAGCTTGCCTCCTTGTTAACTTGTTGTTCACCTCATATGTTAACAACACTACTACAGGATTGATTTTGCAGGGTGTTTGATTTTTTATTTTCCGTGGCGGGCATTTGAATAACCGCCATGGAAAATAGCTGGCCTGGCAGCCCACCAGACAAAGGGAAAACCGCCACGGTTAATCGATTAACCGTGGCGGTTTTTTTCTTATATATAAAGCCCGCCACCAAAAATGAGGCCCAAAGGCGAGCCCAACAGCCTATTTCCATGGTGACATATATATAAGGCGACACTTAGGGTTTTCAGGCTCATTCTCTCTTCCTCTCTCGGTCTCCCGATCGAACCCACCCTCTCGCACCCTCCCTTTTCCCGACCGCGCCCTCCCTCCCCCGGCTCCCTCTCTCCCTCTCCCGAGGCGGCGACTGCGGCGGGCCTCCGCCGTCCCGGCGGCGGCGGATCCGCCCCCGGTGGCAGATCTGGGCCCTGGCGTGGCGGATGCCAACCCCGAGCGGCGGCGGCACTCCAGCGCGCGCCAGCGCGCGGCGGCGGATCCCCGGCGGCGTAGCTTCGTGCCCCGCGCGGCGTAGCTCGTCAGCGCGCGGTGGAGCCCCTCAAGACACGAGGGACGGCGGCGGAGCTCGCGCGCCCGAGATCCGCGGCGGGCCTGAAACCCTAGCGGCGGCGGGACCGATCTGGGCCCGACGGCCAGATCTGGGCTTTTGGATTTTTTTTTATTATTAACGATGGCGGGCATTAAACCCGCCACCTAAAATTAACGATTTTCTGGACCCACGCGGCGCGGGCGACGTAAACACCGCAACGGAAAATGTTTTTTGTCCGCCACGCAACTTGCATGTTCGTGATGTAGATTGGTCGTAATGACGACAGCCGTATGAGGGATTGGTGAGGGCGCCAGCACCGTTCCCAGCGAGCCGCTTATGACCACGACAAGCAAGATCGTAAGACTTCCGCTGCTCGTGACAGAACGCCAGGGTACCTCGAAGTCTCGGGAGAAGTTGGCGGATCATGTAACCCTCACCACAACGATGGCAACTATCATGGTCATAAGGAGGAGCCGAAGCCCCCGGTTGAATACAAGTTGCAGGATGACAGTGATAGTAGCGACGCATCTCCACTGCCTCTTCACCGGAAGAACTCCGGTCATCGGCTTGGTCAAGATGCCTCCCGCCGGAACGAATCGAAGCCTCATGGCGATGAAACGACTCAATACCAGATTGCGTTTCGTGAGCCCCGCCAACCCGAATGTCGGTTGATCTTGAACAGCAACAATGAGTCCTCACGGGACTCCAATCCAAAGAGGAAGCACCGCAGGGACATCCATGACCAGGATACAACACCCAAACAAACCTAGTCCAGAGATAAAAAAACCTCGTCCAGATGACCACGTCGTGGAGGGTGACGTCCCTCCGAACAAACCGGCTCCAGTTGTGTTAGCACTAGGTGCCTCCGAGAAGACTACACTGCCGCAACCATCAATAGTTGCAGAGGTATATCAGTCTTGAAATTCTCAACAATTTCAAAAAAAAATTATTTTGGACCCAACCTGACTTGCGTCACACTATATTTTAATTTATTTTGTTTTACACAGGGCGAATCTGGTTCACTCCCGGCTACCGGCACAGTCAACCAATCAGGAGCTATCTTCGATGAGAAGCTCTCTCTTGCCGATCATACCAAAGACCACGTAAGTGTCTTAATATTCAGTTTCTTTTACACTTCGTTTGGCATGGTGGTATTATTATTATTTTTTAATATTCTTTATCAACTCTTTTATGAGTGAAGACTTGAATACCTTTTCATGGGAAGGAGTCTTTATTTAGCTTTTTTTTTTTCTTGCGGACTCCGTACAGGATTCCAAGGCCCCTGAGAAGGTCTCGGATGGCGTAGTGGTGACTCCAGAGCAAACTGAAAAGTTGCCCCCTGCGTTGGCTCTTGTGCCATCTCTAATTGTGGCGCCATCCTCAGCTGAACGATTAGTGGAGTGTAGCTCGGAGCCGTCGGCGGCTGCAACAAGCCTAGCCGCGCCAACTGGTGCTGCACCCACGCTTCACCAAGATGCCGAAGCTGCTGAGCAAGAGGACAGCCCTGCTGACATGCCCGCAAAGGGTAACCACGTCTGCTCCCCTTACTTTATGCGCATGTTATAGGCTGCAAAAGTCACTAATCGTTCTGACTTGCAGCTCCTGAGGAGGTTGATGAAGACAACACTCCACTTTCAAGGGTAGGAATCATGAAGAATGAAGAGCGTGTATATCTTGAGCTGGTAGCTAAAGCTAACGAGCTCAATGACACGCTGGAGATAGTTGATGATGCTCACGTTCTCATGAACAACTCTTTTATGCAAGAGCTTCCTCAGGACGATGACGTCCAGGCCAGTTTAATGGACCTCCAAAGCGTATTGGGGATAGAACCTTTTGATCACAAAAAGGCAATACGCTATATTAAAGATGTGTCTTACTGACTGAGGCTTACGAGGAGCCGCGCTCTGCCAGCCTAGAGAAGGTGATGACCTTTCTGGGCGAGCTGAAGGATGACCTTGAGGGAAAGGTACCTTCTCCTGCTCGGCCTGACCCTGCAGTTGAGGAAGCGTCGATGCTTTGACGAGCTAAGTGCTGCTTGTTTCAAGGCAACAGACGTGATGAAGCGTCGCACGACAGATAGCCACGACGTACAGGCCAAAGGAGCGACCGCCAAGGAGCAGCGGCAGAGCGCTAGCCAAGAGGTCAGTGACCTCGAAGAGAAGCTACGTGCTGCTCAAGCGGGTGAAAAAGAGCTCCTGGTGCAATGCGCCGACCTCCGTAGGGACATGGAGATATTAAAATACAGGCGAACCGACACAAGCAGCTAGAAGAGTGCCGGCAGATCACATGCAGTCCCGCCCGCCTGGATAACCTCAATCAGATGGCCGACCACGTTAGGCTACGCCCAGAGTAGCTCCGTAGCGCGTCTTATTACTTTATTTACAGTATTAGTTCTCTTTAGTAAGACTCACATGTTTGAGTCCTTTTTTTTTATTATTATTAGAGAAGATTTGTGAACTCGTCTAATAAATAGGGCATTGCCTGCGTGCATGCACCTTCTTTTATATATTACATATCAGATACATATCATATATACACACTATATATTGAGTCAGATTTACATCGACCCTGGGTATACATGTTGCATGCGTATCTTCTTTATTTCTTACGCTCGTCGAGCAAATATCATCCATGCCCAATTCTAACACCGCATGCATCTTGGTCTGGGGTATTGTTAGCATCAACACCATCATGGGCGTCTTTACAATTGCTAATCATCCTGCGACCACTAGGTGTTGTGACAAACATGCCCATTGCAGGGAATGGGCGTGCATGGCATGACGCGGACACCCGGCGTCCGACGAAGTCAACTTCTGCCCCATGGTAACGCATCTCTGCCCTGTCAGGCAGCAGGAACCGGGTTGAGCCAATCCTATAGCAGCAGCTTGCACGACACTTGACTAATATCCTGTTGCGCACCTGACCGAGCTAGGTAACAGATGACTGGTGGTGCTGGGAATAAGAATTCTAGCAAACTTGCCGCTAGTCGCAGCGCCTGCAACAAGAGACCTCGGGAGCTTGGACAAAACCACACCACACCGGGCTGCAGCGCCCTGCCTTGGTGCGCGCAAGACGATGACTCCAGCTACTTGCGTGAGCGAAGCAACCAGAAATTTGTTTGCCGGCTCATGCGGCCAACATCACACGGCTTCGACGAGTGTATACGGTTGCCGTTTGCGGGTGTTGGAACTTTCGGTTATCCTCTAGATAACAAAAGGACAAACCCCAAAGTTGGCATTGCCGTACCCAGCTTGAACATATAATCCCCATAGCTGGACTGTAAATCCCGACCCTCTAATACGGACAAATCATCACATTGCCAATTATTTATTTTTAACGTCATTGCATAAACATTAAATAAGCTATAAGATCATGATTTAAAGCTCCTATATTCCAAAACTAAACTTACCTTAATATCGATGCTTCTTCAAGTCCAAAACTCCAAGAGAAATCCTTCCTGATCGACAACTTCTGGATCACCACGTAAAGCTCAACTTCTCTACTTGATATTCCAAACAGCAACACACAACCAAATTGGGCCAATCATGCATAGCAAACAAGACTACAGTTAGAACAGTACACCAATAGAGAAAAAATAAGTTGAAAAGTCTATAAACCTATTCTACACGTCGCTACAATCACATAAACGCGAAAAGCACTCTAACCGAATCTACAATGATCGAGGTGACTACCAAAAGATTTACTTTGAAAAGAAAATAAGAACCTTTATTTATTTAAAACAAATGATATGACAGTATGAATACAAATAAAGCACTAAACACACGGGACATGATATATGGAAGAGCTTCAGAATAGACCAAGGATGATGTAGGGATAACGCATGCATGACTTCAGCAAAGTGTTTAGTCGAATAAGTAATATGCATGCAACTCACTTGGTCACGTCCAGGCTTTTTCTCAGCCCTTGGATGAACTGTAGAAGTATCGCGGAAGAGAATAGGGAACCATGTAGCTGTTTGCTCGGTGTGCTGGCAAAAGCAGAAGGTTCATGTTTTCATGGCGTGTTCACCGAGACGACAAGGCATGGACCATGAACAAGATAGAGAGCAAGAGAGGGTTCGGTAGCTTTGCATGTATATGTGTATTAACATGGTGTTTCTTTTGTATTTAGGATTTATTTTCCAAAGGAAAACGGCCACAAATATATGTGCGTGACGTGATGACGCCATCACCAAGCTAACAAGCAAAGCTAGAAAGGCATGGCCGGCTGCTAGGGTCTGCTGCTTTGCTTGATGTCGTATATGTACATCACTCAAGTATTTTCAGAATTATTCTTGTGAAGGAAAGCGTGGCAAGAAAACGTATCGATGTCATCGTGATGCCATCAAAGCAAGGAATCATGTCATCAAGCAAGCTAGATAGCAAGGCACGACGTAGAGCATGATGGGACGACGATGAAGATTCAGTTGCTGGTCGAACTGTGTGGCCATGGCATGCATCTGAACATGAAACATCATGGTGTGCTGGATTAAAAAGGTCTAAAAACAGGGAGGTAGCTGATCATAGCACGACTGCACGATTACCGATCGAGGGGTTCGACGCGATCGGAGGGAACTCTGCGGTAACACTAGGCTCGATGAATGCGCGGCGTTGTAAAGTCCGGCGAAGCAGGATTGGCAAAACGGAGCGAGGTAAAGAAATAAATCGATCTGCAAACTCTATGAACGCTATGCAAAGCTCGGAAGAAAGCTTACGATGACGGTTGTGCAGTGGAACGGAGAGCACCACCTCGACGACGACGGGCGGCTCGGTTCACCTGACGATGGCAGGAGAGCTTGCATTGCTGGCAAGAAACATACGATGACTAGGGCTATGGTTGGACCAACGGAAAGCACTGATCGACAACTATGTACATAACAGCGAACTCACCCATGGGCTTGTTGACGGCAGTGAAGGCACGGCGAGGATGCGCTGCTCGTTGGCTTGGACGGTGGCTTCCTCAGCACTTGCCACATCGACGGAGAAACAGCCGGAACGGGCTCTGTTCTTAGGCCAAAACCGGAGCTCGAGCAATAGGCGGCTAGGGTTAGGTAGGGTCACGGTAGATGCGAAACAAAGGCGACGTCAGGGCCCTCCGGGTCTTATGGGTGCTTCGGCAGCGTGCGGCAAAGTCGGGATCGAATACGACTCCAAGATGCCGATCCTGGTCCGATGGCTTGCTTCTTTGGATCATCACGTCCAACCAAAATAGCTCAAATAAAATATTTATTTAAGGCAAAAGAAGGAGATCTTGGGAAACTTCCAACAACGAAGGAGTTAAGTTGCGAAACCAAGCAATTGATTCTTATATATATTGGCAGGGCTTGAGTGGAATTAGAATAGGATTAGATTTTATTATCCTCGGAATTATTAATTTCAGGATTCAAATAATTCTAGAGAAGTCTAGAATTAATATTTAAACCATGAAAGATACCCCAAAGGCTCCAAAACTTTATGGAAAATTCCCAGAGATACATTGAAACATGATGATGCCAGATAAAGTATTTGGAGCAAATAAAAAGATATTTGAGATGATCTAGAAAAAAAACAAAAGGCTCACAAGAAAGCGGGAAATAGCTCCCTAAAAGCCGAAAAACCCCGAAAAGGTCTGAGGACGGATTGATGTTACTCGATCATAGAGAAGTGGTTTGAAGTTGAGGTCTAAGGATTTCGAGCAACTTATAATGAAAGATTAAATGGAAAGACTAAAGATTGGTGGAGGAGAAAACATATTGAGGGAGACAATTGTCGCACTAACCGCACCTTTGAAAACTTGGTACACACTTGAAAACATCAACACAAGTAACATGCAAACGTCACATCAAGCAACAACCCATCGAATTAGGAAAGCTCAAAAAATTAATTTAATGTTTTCTATTCACAACCCAAAATTCAAAAAATTGGGGTGTGAAAGTCATTCTGATCAACTGTACAATTTTGATATAAAGTTTGCTTCATTAAGGGATGAGCATTTTATTTGCTTATATGGGCTTCTTAAGCTTCTGGAAATAGCAAGGAGGTTTCAGAGGATACCGACACTTAAAAGTTGAATTACAGACATGGATTGCTGGACATTGGACCCCTAAGGGGTCGTTCATTTAGGGTCGTTCTGGGTACGAATAATTCCTTGTTGATACCTGTCCATAAAAGTTAGATAAGTGTTCCTGTCTAGAATGGTTCCAGGATGTGATTCCCTCATGTGGATCTCCTGCGCCATGAGCCTCATTGGCACACATCATAAACATCGTAGCTTTGAAGTAGTGATCATTCTACTGTTTCTCCTTCACAACCTCTTCCTAGTGGGATAGTACCCGACTAACTAGTAATGTCTGGAGAACAGATTACTACAGCTCCAATCATTATGTGAACCGAACATAAACATGGTCCAATCATTTATGTCAACAGATTACTACAAATGCATAATTGTCCATACCCATCGTGTACCCATCATCCGAACCCTAAGATTATCAAGGAACTTCTTTGGAACTTGACCCATGTTGTGGATGGATCTCCGTTTTTTTGCAGCCAACCGGACTGGTTTGTCCACACTACGAGTCCAAGAAATCCATAAAGAGGGTTCCCATCATTTTTTTGTGGGCCAAACAGTCATCATTTTTACTGTTGTCCATGGCTCCATATGCAACGACTTCCGTCTGAGACACATGTGTAACAGATTGATCTCCACACCTAAATTGTTGTCGAGATGAACATTTCCGCGCCAGATGAACCCATGTTTTGAATGTGAGTTTTTTAGCAGAATTTTCATCCACAAATTATCCCAATATCTCACAGGCCTATTAACAATGGTATGAACTTCATGAATCACAAATACTGCACGGGGCACGTTCCTCAGCACATTCATTCAAGGAGTCTTGCTGGTTTCCCATCCCTGAAATAGAGAGCTAATTTGAGATCCAATTTATGCACATTTTAATTAGTTTGTTTATTGAGATTCAGCCATGCAATCAAATAAATTTATTGGTGGTCATGTAATGGAAATTTGTCGGCTTATTTTATTTTTGAGTTTATTGATTTATTTTTTGTTTGTATAGCAATCATGGATTAGGTAGACTTCTTTTTCTTACAAAATTACTTCAGAACGTATGATTATTATACAATGTTTATGTACGTTATTGTGCATTGTTTAGAACACGCCTATATATCTGCAACAAAAGAAAACCATTAGGTAACTTCAAATTAGTCCTGTAGTTTCAAGTTTAAGTTTTTGAAATCAGTAATACAAAAAGATTACTGGTGGATTTGAACTATTTATTGTGTAATTTATTGTATAGCATTGCTCAAATAACATATGCATGTGTCTGCTTGAAACAGGTTAAATTTGTCTATCATTGCTAGGGAGCATGAGCTTTGCGACCAAATTTTTATGTGGTGGTTTATCTTTTTCTGTGATAAATGATTTGTTTCAATAACAAAGACATAGTATGAATACACAGTATTGGAGGCGTAATTACTTTATGAAAAGGATCCATACAGAGACACAGATCTGTAACTCTGCCCAAAGCTACAGTGTGCACATTGATATAACAGATCATTTGGCGCAAGAATCAGAAGCTGTATGACCATGATATGGACTCCAGATAGGAGTATAGTGGTTGTTTCTAAACAATGTCTGAGTGTAGTTGAATTGAACCATTTAGATTACTGTTTCAAATTCAGGCAGAGGGTAACAACTCTTTATGATATGGGTACCTTGATGTTTTGGATGCCTTTTGAGTCTATCTTGCTTCCTGACCGTCATGTGACACTAGTAAAGGTCATGACCCAGCCGAATGTCTTCTGCTCCGATCATGTCATGAATACCATTTCTACGTTTTCCCTGTTCCTTCAAAACCAATTTCGTGTCGGGTTCAATCCACATGATCATCTTCATTCTGGATCTCTAAATGGCAGCCACAAAGAACATATAGAATGATGTGTGTTAGCGTTCATCAAGAGCAAATGTAGGGAGCAAAGGAAACAAATCTGTTGTCTGCGCCTCTGTACAGATACAGATCAGAGTAGACATATAACAAGTCGCATAGTGGCATAACTGAAATCAACCAAGCTAGCCGTTGAATCATGAAATCAAGAAAACAAGAGCCTTGGCTAACATGTATTCTTAGCATAATATAATGTTCACACCGTAAAGGTACCTGTTTCATGAATATTTTCTTATATAGGTCTAACAACACACAACAGGATAGATAGATCAAACAAAGAGGTGACTCCATCTGGCAGCTCCTACCTGCTTTATATATGTCCATGGTAGCCAAAGAAAAACATGGAACCTACCTAATATGTACTATCAGGGTGAGTGCATGCAATTATTCGCTTCTGGACTGCATATTAAACGACGAAAAAATAAATTAAAAAATGCACCACTCATTTAGATCCCTACAAGAGACGGCGACTCAGACAGGATCATTTTAACTGCTCTCAGTAATACAATTCGGAGGATGACAAATCTTATTTAAACCAATTTAGTGCAATTAGGAAACAAATTTAGTACAGTTCAGTGTCCAGTCAGAGAGCTTGCCTTGGGGCACGAACTTAGCAAGCTCAAGATGCCAAACACAGATGTGCCAGTATGCTCGCTCCGGCAAATGATCATTGAGCGTACATCCTGCAAAACTCAGTCACTTAGCTTGGTCTCCAAAAGATTTTGCTAGTCACCCCATGCATGTGTGAACCTGATGCCGCACCAGCCTGACATTGGCTACGCTGTCAAACCAGCAGCTCATTTCTTTGAAGAGAGCAAACAACAATAATAACATACTTGTCGCACCCTACGATGCGCGGATACTTCAGGGGGGTGCGTATGATAAGATATGGCCCGATCTTCCGTGAGGAACGGGATAAATTGGATTGGGTGGAGAACTCGACGTTGACGATCCGGCTTCGAATCAACACAATTCGACCCTGCAACCGCTACACCACTGCTCCAATGGTTATCAACCAAGCACGACTTGATTGACCTCGCCAAGAAGGCTTTTCCTGCTAGCGAATCGAAGAACACAAGCAAGAACAGGTAAATACGCAATCTGAATATTGCAAATATGAATTGATGAACTAAGATAATGGTGTTCGAAGTTCGATCACAAAAGGACTAATCGCCACAGGTGTGAAGAACAAGAACAGGGGCCTTGGATCAATGTAAGCGAATAATCTTCACGGTTACAATGAATCAATCAAAGTTTCTCTCGAAAACTTGAACTAAACAAAACCCGAATTGATGTCGGGGCTTTAGGAGCCTTATGTAGAAGCAAGGGGAAAATGATACGGCCATCCGTGAAAGCTACGGCCATCCGTAAAACAGTGCATGGTTGCATGTAGCTGACACCCGCTTATGTGGTTGCATGGATTTCTATTATTGACTTCAAAGTATCACGACCGTGAGCTCCCTTGATCGAGGTCGGGTAGCATGGCTAAAAGTAGAAGCAGCACCGCTTGTGGTTGCATGAGGAGCTCCGCTGAGATCGCTTGTGGTTGCATGAGGAGCCCGCTGAGATCGCTTGTGGTTGCACGAGGAGCTCCCTTGAGATCGCTTGTGGTTGCATGAGGAGCTCTCTTGAGGTCGTGGTGCATGGCTAAAAGTAGGAGCCGCAGCACTTGTGGTTGCATAAGTCTTGCTCATTTTGGTCACGCAACGTGGCGAATGAGTTGGAGATGAACGTGTGTTTCCAGCATGGCGATGTCCTCATCAGCGTATCACGTATCCGATACTCCGCGGATATGGATACGCCATGGATACGCATCCAGGCCGCACTAAGAAGATTGGATACGTGCTGCACCGATACTCAGATCCGATACGCTGGGCGATTTGCATACGCCCATTAAGGTAAATGGCCCAAATTTCACTCTTCCACACGACGCATCGCTTTCCAAGCCGAGGCCGGTGGCCGCACGCCAGATTATATGCGCTGCCGCCTTGTATTATGTCGCTCCGCCTCTCACACCTCCTTCCATTAGACTTGTGAGTGTTAGACTTGTGTCCGGGCGATGACGGCGGCGGGCGCGGCGATCGGCCAACGGCGGCGAGCCGGCGATCGGCGGATGGCGGCCAGGCTGTGCAAGGCTGCAAGCGCATGCAGCCCTCTCCTCGCCTCCGGTGATCTCCTCTAGCCCTAGCTTCACTACTACAGAATTGAACTTGCATGGTGTTTATTTTTTATTTTCTCGGGGCGGGCATTTACAAAACCGCTACGGAAAATAGTTGGGCCCGCAGCCCCGGCCGAAATGACCGCCACGGTTAATCGATTATCGTGGCGGGCATTGTAAAATAACCGCCACGGTTAATCCCCATTAACCGTGGCGGTTTTATTACAATGCCCGCCACGAAAAAAGTCTCGGGCTATAAATACAGCCCCAAACCTTCTTCTTCCCCACGGATTTCACCATTTTCTAGGGTTTTGAGCTTCAAAACTCTAGAAAACACCATTTCTAGGGGGAGGTTTTGCCTTTGGTTTGATTGAAGTTTGGCACCTGGTAGGGATAATTTCTCCTCTCCTTTCTCTCCCTCTCCCTCTCCCTCTCCCTCTCCCTATGCATGGTTCTTCCTCTCTTTGAGATCCAATTGAATGTGGTTTATGCTCTCTCTTCTTCCCCCCTCTCTCCCCCCCCCCCTTATCTCTCTACCCTCCCCCTCCTCTCTCTCTCCCTTTCTTTTGAGATCTAGTTTTGATCTCTCCCTCTCAAGCTAGCTCCTCTCCCCCCTCTCTCCTCTCCTTCTCTCTCCCTCCCCCCCCTCTCCCCCTCCCCCCTCTCTCTCCCTCTCTCTCTCTCTCTTTCTCCTCCCCTCTCCCTCCCCTCTCTCTACCCCCCCTCTCTCTCTACTCCCTCTCTCTCTCTCTCTCTCTATTCCTCTTTTTGCACTTTAATCATCGATACTTCGATCTCTAATCATTGATCGCTCTCTTTGCTTTGGTTTAATTAATTTGAGCAGGCCGTCATGGCGCCGAATAGGGATTGGATGTACAAAGCCGAGGATTAGTTTGGATTTCTTTGATGATGTGCGAAAAGAAGTTTATGCCCGTCGCGTAGAAGCATCGAATCGCCGGGGTTCGAAGTAATGGTGTGCCCGTGCTATAGCTACAAGCATATGTTCTTACACAAGGATGACATCGCCGTGGAGCACTTGCTGCGGTATGGTTTCATCGTGGAGCCGAGGTACACCATGTGGACGTATCATCGTGAAAAAGAACCGAGTGTCGCGGCGGTTCATCCGGAGGACCCTGCACGATCAAACAACGGTGGTGGACGAAGAACGAGAACAAGTTGATAATCGTGATTACATCACCGTAGATGAGCTGCTGGAAGACATGCCGGAAGACAATGTGGGTGGAGAAGATGGTGAACAAATCAAAGAGTTGATGACATGTCGCCTCGAGGATGCCGATCTTTTTCGAGGATATTGCTAACCTCAAAGATGAAGATGACGTGTTGTTTGGCAATCCAAGATGGCTCGAGAATTTTAGACGATGAAGCAAAAGCGGCAATTGACCCTCTCTACAAAGACGACGGCAAATGTCCAAGCATTGCACGGTGCTACGCTTTTAACCTTACGATGTTGATGCCGAAGGCTCGCCACGTGGTCGACACGAGCTTCAATGACCATTACGGGTCCTCGGTGACACCGCTTTACCCGAGGGGAATAAGGTGCCCACCAATACCTATCGGGCGAAGAAGTTGATTCGCCCCCGTGGGCTATGAAGCTTAGGAAGTTTCATGCGTGCCCTAACCACTATATTCTATACCGGGTGACTATGTGGACTTGCACAACCGCTCGTTGCGGCGTGAGTCGTTACAAAGAGGAATGTTGGTGGTCGTGCCACCGATGAGGAGGGACCGTCGAGAGGGCTCGGTAGCGTAAGACGGGCAAGAAGAAGCGCATGCCACCTACCGAGGACGAGGGAAGAAGAGGGTTACACAAAGAGGAATATCCCTACCCTATCGTTGTGGTACCTACCCGTGCTCGATTGAGATGATATTATTGCCCCCATGGCCAAATTGAGATGATATTGTCCTTCGGGGTGACTGATGGACGGGGCGGAGGACTTAGCCGATTCAGGACAGGTGCCCACCTTTATATAGCCTACCATTTTCTGTGACAGTTATTTTCACTACTACTTAGGTGAACTTTGATCCGTGGCGGTTTTTTGAGGTTTTCCATGGAATGTACTACTACCTTACTATCTACTTGAGGCATTTGCAATGACCTATGATGAACTATTTGTATACTTAGTGTTTGGGGCAAAGGGCGGATGCGATGATGTGAATATTTTTATGCCGAGGCAAAATGCGATGATGAAATGTCCCCATACTTGTGAGCGGCTAACGAGGACGGCTTGTATAACATATACAAGCAACCAGTTTAGATGCGATGTGATAAGGATAGTTGGGTACTTCTGAGCCAAATTTTTATTTTTACACATTTTTTGTATTCTTACACATTTTTTGTATTTTCACATTTTTTTTTGTATTTGTAGACATTTTTTGTATTTGTAGAGTATTTTTTGTTTTTTTTGCCACTCTATATATGTAAAATGGAAAACTATGTAATCATGAGAGGAATTCAATAAATCTATGTTCTAAGATGACTCTGTGACACTACATACTACTACTGTACCTTTTCACTATAATAAAATGCTCTGTGTGTTCCCGTAGAATCCAATGGCATCCGAACCAACCGATAAAGATCGTGCAATAGGTGGCCAGAGCGAGGAGGATGTGGCCTCCACATCCGATTCTTCCTCCGACAATGGATACGTGAGCGAAGAGTTGAGCCCAAGGCCACGTAAGAAACGCCTTAGGAGGAAGAAATTGATCCGGACCGGCAGCCACAGAGCCCGACACCACGGGGTTCTCTCGAGTGGACAGCCCTGAACCAAAAAGTAAGTATACGACTAACACAACGTCGTGTGCCTCATGGGTACACGACTAATTATAGTTGTTGTCATGACGGTTACCATTGGTGCCTCTGCGTCTAAAGTTTGGTGAAGAGAGAGCTCGCCGAGGGGCAACAATCTGTCCCACCCCCAAAGACTTCCGAGACCACCACCTCCAAGAAGTCCAAGAAGTCGCTTGAAAAGAGGCCAACACCTGAGGCACTAGAAAGCCGAGGTGGTGCGTAATATATTGAGGATAGGCCCGAATGGAGATCCCGTGGAGCCGAATCTATCGGGGCCATCTATAGCAACCAGATCTCCATTGTAGCCAAGGAATCATGCCCATCACTTAACTAGACGGAGGAAGGTCCCGAAGGTGTCAAGAAGAAGGTGTGGAAGTCCCGTTCCATTATCCAGGGCCAGAGGCAGGCTTTGACAAAAAGAAATGCAAGAAGTATGTGCTAACCATTGCAAGCAAAGCGCCGCACCCCGAACAACTGCATACACACACTATGTGTAGAAGGGCAAGTCACCACTTCAAGCCTACAACTTAAAGCAACCCGCTCAGGATGAATTCGTCAAAGCTCACGACTAACGAAGAGTATGAGGTCAAGTCGAAAATGGGTAAAGAACTCGCAAAGAAGAACGACCTCGTGCACAACCTCCTGGTATGGTAGGATATTTTGGTCATAAGGGAATATGGCGGCGGAAAGAAAGGGAGGACGCCGAGAAAGAGATACGTAATCCGTTGCTAGACCTTCCCGAGAGGACACACGACTTCTTGTATGCCCGCCAGCCCCAAGAAGCGTAAGACCGACAAAGACGCCCAAATACAATGACCCAAAGGCCAACGAGGTGGAGAAGAAGGTGATGCTTGTCAAAGAGGCCAAGGCACGCTGGGAGTTCCAACCTAGGAGGGAGCACGACGAGCTGACCGAGGCAATCGGAAGACCCGAGCACCGTGGGCCGAAGTTCGGGGCATGGCTCGAGGTTTAGCCGAAGACCGTGGATTCTTGGGCATCCGACGTGGCCGACTACCACACGAGGCGAGGTAGAAGGAAAACCTTAAGATGCAAGGCTATGAGAAAGCCATAAAGGACATAGTCGAAGAAAATAGAAGAGGTATTAACGACAAGAGGTCTTTCCAACATCCAAAGGTCCGGGTCCGAGTGATGTCGCCAGAAGAACCCAATCGACGATCTCGTCCGAACCCGCGGTGGGCAAACTCTATATACCCGCTGGCGTGAAGGGGCGTAAGAAGGAGGTGGCACCGCCGTGGTGTCCGCACCACGAGTGCTAAGTTGTACAATAACGAGCCGGTCCCACCAAACTATGCCTTTGTTTATTTGACATCCATAGAACCAGGCCTGGGTGATGAGGAGCTCGATATCCCAGGTGAACAAGGAGAAACAGTACTCAAGGACCTTCGGGAGGAGAGGGAGTACCTATGGAACAAGGAAGACATTGTCTTGTGGAAACCGACGACACCACCTCCGACGGCAGCGGCCACAGCCCTCCTCCTTCTCCCCGGTGTTGGTGGCGATGACGATGATGATAACAACGATGATGGTGGCCGAGGTGCTGGAAGTCCTCGTCCGAACCCACCTCCTCCGGAAGTACCGTAAGGAGAAGATGGTGGCCGAGGTGGTGGAAGTCCTCGTTCGAACCCACCTCCTAAGAACCGGAAGAAGAAGACGGTGGCAAGACACCACCTCATGGCTCAGTAAGAGGACACCTTCTCCTAAGAAGGTTGCTCACCGTCCTCCCACGCCGCTTCAAGCGCCCAATGGTCGAGGAGGTTTCGAAAATGTGACAGTATAGCAAAAAAAAAGTATGGCTAATTAACTTGTACTAGGCATTAATTGGTGGCTAATTTAGTTCAATTCGACATGCATAGGATTCTCAACACCGCCTACGAAAGCAAAGGACGATGAGGCCGAATGTTCCCCAAGCGCCGAGGAAGAAGAAGCTATCAAAAGAAGATGGGGAAGTTCTTGGCCCGACCAACAAATACTTAGATGATGAGGCCAGAAGGAGCTAGCGGACAAGAAAAAGGACCTCCGATTGGCTAAGTAGAACCCGGGGGCCGTGAAGGCCGGCAGTAGTAGGTACGTATATGCGTGATAATCTCAACCAAACTTGGCCAGACATATTACGTATGCGTGCGTAGCTAGAAAATGCTAACGTAAATCTCCTTATGTATAGGAATTATATACCCCATCGGCGGGAGGATGGGTCAGCCCGACGCCTGCACTACTTTGAGCTTGGCAAGTTCATGGTGCCCAAGGGCCGCCTAATCGAGGAAGAGGAGTGGAACACTCGCGGTTCCACCTATTATATAAGCATGCAGTTGATCGGGGGTGAGGGAGTTCCATTTCGGGGTTCCTAAAGAGCTCTTTCACTTGGACTTCGACATTTCACCGCCACTAGGCTTCGGACGAAAATGTGGCGGTTGCTACGGCGCCAGACCCTCGACCAATCCGTTGTCACCCTCTATGCTGCATGAGTTTGTTTTACCGATCATTACGCCAGACACGACTAATTCTAGCTCTCGATTCTATAATGACGTGACCACATGTGCTTGCGGGGATGCAAGCATTGATAGCCCAAACGATGGATCAGCCAGCTTGTGTTTTTATGTCCGGCGTATATAGAGACGTGGTCGAATTTTTCTCATTACCGGGATGGAGAGCTAGAGGAACGAAAAGCTCAATGTGGGGATCACTCCCGCCCCTTGGCCTTCGCTCCCGTGAGGAGGCGGGAAGGGGGCGAGGGCTTCCAACAGATGGGACAAACGTGCGGCGTGGTGCGGAGCGTCCTCCCGGCCCGCCCGCCTCGGCGGCGGTTGCCGGCGTCGGGTCCTCCCCGGCTGGCGCCCGGCCTCCAAAGGAGGTAAGACACGGTGGTGCGGCGGACAAGACGTGGGCGTGACAAAAACGAGTAAATGGCACTTAAATCGGCCAAATGATCGATCCCTTTCTCGCATTCGCACTGGGTATTTATAGGAATACAAGGGGTCAGAGGGGCTGATTTACAATTTGGTACATGGTAGGTAGGAGATTAGGCGCTTACAACTGGGCCCTCACAGGGGCAAGCTAGTAACTAGTCGTACAGGGGCAATACAGGAAATGCACTTGGGGTCCTTTTGTCGCTCAAATGTAGAGGGTTTCGCCCTAGCCGCCGGCCGCGCCTCCCCCGCGGAGGGTAATTTGCGGAGGTTTCCTCCCGCCAACCTCTTCGCGCTACGGGGACTTGGTCGCCGGCCGTCTGGAGACTCTCCCCGGCGGAGCGGATTCTCGCCGCTTGCTCCCATGCGGAGGGTTCACCGCTCCCGCTAATCCCGCATGACTTCACGATATGTCGAGACAGGGGTTAGTTCATGGTCCATCACGGAGAGGCCCGCGGGGGCCTCCCCTATTGGTGGGGCGAAGCCTCGCCGGCTGTGTGCTAGCGGAGGGTCCTCCGCTCGTTGGCCCTACGAGACTTAGTGTTTTTGTGAATTTGGAAGTTGCTTCTTGGCCCCCGAAGAGGGCCCGCGGGAGCTGCCGGGCGGCTAGGGTTGCCCTCCCCAACACTCAAGAAGCCGGGCAAGGCCGAACAATACGAACACTATGAAAGATTATGCAATGCAAGAGTTAGAGAGATGGCGGACTACATCCGTAAGTGCATGAAGAAGATCAAATCGGAGGCCGGTTGTCTCATTGCGCCCAACATATCAAGTAAGTCAAAAGCAATACTTTTATTTTTGAACACTTGAATCTATCTCTAATCAAATAAAATGCATGGTGTAGCATGGCCGGTATAGAAAACAACAGCACACATTGGCCACTGGATTACTTGGCTAATCTTCCCTCGATGATGGAGCGGCCCTTAGGCCGGACTCGTTGCATGATACGCCAAAAGGCCTTTTACGTACATTTTGAACAAAGCCCCTGCAGTACCGTAAGTCACGACACTTGTATACTATTTCATACCACAAACTTCCGTAAGTCATGACACTTGTGAGATTTCGTACAGGGCTTACAAGGATTACTTGAAAGACCCCGAGTCATTGGATCGGAGGATGAGCATACGCAAAGAAAACATAAGGACGAAATGAAGATCGGGCGAGATTACGGTATATGCAGCATTTATTACTCGTTTGCTCGTCCCATATTGAATAGTCTCATAATATTCTAACCATTTTCTCGATACATATATTGTGCATGCAGTGCGGTAAGCAGCCTTTCGGCAAAGAACCTCGTGTGGTTTCTATGCCTCATGACGTTCATATCCCGCAAAGCGCAAACCGCAGTACTACGTGGCGCGACTTGACGAAGAAAACCACGGAAGGTTTTTGGAACAAAGGCTTGGATGACCTTAAGTTCAAGAAAATGGTTGGCGCCATCCCCGTAGGGGCGTCGTTGAGGACGTTGTGCTACCTACCGCCATTTCTTCTCGACCCTAACAAATGACCTTGCTACAAACGAGGCTTTATGGGAACTACGGACTGAGAAACGCTACAGACATGAAGGACTATCTGTGGGATGACATTGATTTGTAACCTAAACTCTTGATTGAGCAATCGATCGCTCGATCGAAGTTTTGTAAATTTCGATGTGTGGTGTGGTCACTTTTGAAACTCTAAGTGCTTAATTGAATGTCCATGTTAGTTGAATGTTAACTTGTCATGCATGTTCAAGATTTATGTCAATATTCTCTTATTTTATTCTTTAATATGTGGCTTAAATCATAATTTATAATTTTATAATATTTTTGAATTATTTTTTTTATTAATCCTGAATTAATTAACCGTGGCGGGCTTTTAACACAAAAACTGTCATGGTTAATACATTAACCATGGCGGGCATGTAAAGATGCCCGCCATGGCTAATAGATAACCGTGGCGGTCTTTGTTACACGCCCGCCACGGTTAATAGATTTTGCGTGGCGGGCATGGAGTCCGCCACGGTTAATCGAATGATTAACCATGACCCTAGCCCGTGGTGGACTCAATGCCCGCCACGGAAAAGCGAAAAATGCCCGCCACGGAAGTTCCCGTAGTAGTGCTTTAGTCCCAAAGAATCAACGATCCTTGTAGTTATAGTTCTGTACTTCTATTCACCATGTAGATGGCGTCGTGTGATGATCGATCGTGCTCAATTGAAGTCGATGACCAGCAAAAGAAGAAGAATAGTGTCCCTGTAAACCTCCCGTGATCTATGGATGACTTTAAGCGATATTTTAATTTATGAACTATATTTTATATTAAATATGTTATTATTAATATTATTTAAAAAATCTTAGACGTATCCCCATGTCACTATTTTTTGGAGAATAGTGTATCCGTGTATCGGATATGTATTGTATCCGATACACGTATCCGTATCCGTGTAACGTAGGTCGCACCCATATAGCTCTTCTTCTACTCATACATTTGTATCTGCTACATATATTGGCCAAAGGAAAAGGCACCTTATCCTACTTAACATGATGTGCTTCGTTCAATGCAACTAGCCACTGCTGAATATCCCAAAATATATAACAGTGCCACTTTCTTCATTTCCTATAAAATGAAAAGGCCACTTGAAGATATGACAACTTAAGTTATAACAAACATTTAATGATATTAGCTATTATATAAATTCATGATGTTGCAAAACTACAATACAACAGTTTCACTTAAATTAACAATTCAAATAGATACATGTCAAAAACCTACATATCTTCTACTGATCTAATACTCCTCATTCCAAAGATTACACAGATCTTTAAAGCAGCTCGTCTGACTAGGAGAAATTTTCTCCTAATTATTATTTTTGGTTCCCACATGGCCTGCCTGTTCAACACAATTTTGTCCAGCCCTGAGCCAAAGCTATCTCGTGCAGAACCCCTTTGTGCGCTGCTGATGGTTTTACTCATCAGAGAGAGAGAGAGAGAGAGCGAGAACAAGCAGCGGCAGCCGGCGACCTAACAGAAAGCACCAGCAACCACGTCACCTCTGATACTGTTAGTTCAGATTTGCTCGTTATACAGTACCACACATCCGTGCCACACGGTGCAAGACCATGCGCCCCATGATAGAGATGGAATTGATGGGGCCTGCTAGCATATCAAGTCATCTCCTGGAGGAACATGTCTGCCCATGGTAGCCATGCATGAATGTGCTTACCACTGCTCCTACACATGCCAATGTAGATACCAAGTGAACCACCTGCGCTGCGCCATGAGCCTCATTGCCGCGCGTCATAAACATGCTAGCATTTTAGTAGTGTTCATTCTTGCCTTTAATTCCCTTGTCTAGCATTGTGAACATTTGGATTGGAGCTGGCTTTCGGGCGATTTCAGTCTTTCATAGTTGATATAACTTAGTATGCACCAATGCCGCTTATTCTCCTGTGTAGTTGACTAATGCAGAGGCACCTCGCCAAATAGCATTAGCTCAACTTGTGACGCCAAAATCTCGCTTCTCTTAATGAAACATGTGATTGGAAACCAAAACCATGGAACACACATGGATGAAGGGCCCGTTGCTTGATGCACCTGCTTTTTGGACATGCGACTCATCAGTCTGTGACCTTGACATGGTCTGCTCCACATGATGGTGTCGTCCAGGGCATCCAGTCTTCAGTAAAGCATAGTGAGGCACGTCTTGGGTGGCTCCGACGCCATGTCTCTTTGATATGGTCAAATAACACTTCCCCCAGCCATGCCCACCACAAGGCTAGCGTTAGACACGTGGGTCGTACTGGTGTCCTATGAAGGTGGCATTCAGTTGAACACTGACCACCTAAATTAATATTTTGTGTGCGCACTGCCATGAAAGTGGACCGATTTCAATTCTTATTGCCCCACCCCGGGCGCATTGCACTAGATGCTCGGAGTGTTGCTTGGATCAGTGACACTGCATTGTATACTGGACTTGATAATGAAACTTCTTTATTACACAACCGCCTAATCTTTTTAATATTGGCTCATAACTTGGTGTAGGTATGTTTTCAGGCCAAATGCATTTTTACCATTACACACTGTAAGGGAACTGTAAAATTCTGCCACTCGAATTGCCTTTGACCAAGAAGTAGATCGTAGATTTGCAAACACCCCTCTGCTACACCTATGGGACTGATCCATGGACTGGGATGATATAGGGGTCAGGCGTCCTGAGTCCTAACCCACCATTGACTCAGGACCACGGAGCTGTTGTGCAATATGCAAGAGATGCAGTTGCGCCGTGGATTTACAACATGACCTGGTACATCGAGCTAGGTTGGTCACCCAGTCTGTAGGCGCCTCGTCCCTTCGAGTTTCCTCAAAAGTAAACGGTTCGTCACTTCGTCACTGGGTCAACACAATATCTGGCTGCTGCACTCCTACCCAACCACGAAATTGGATTTACATCCTAGTCCATAAATACCATTCTGTGGGAAGTGTGATCCTGATGCCTCACAAGCCTGACAGATGTCTCAATTCTTTGAAAAAAGCAACCAACAACAGGCACATACTTGTCGCACCCATAGTTCCCTCTCTTCACCTTTTTCTCAGCTCAGGTCTTAGCTATTCTTCTACTTCACCCTTTGCATCTGCTATATATATTGGCCAAATGTCGCTACATAATATGTTGAGCTTCATTCAATGCGACTAACAACCTCTGACAACCCAACATAACTTCCTTTATTTCCATTATAAATTGAACTGACAATTGAAGATATAATGTTTAAGTTATAAAAACATTTAACGATTTTGGACAAAATATAGATTCATGATGTCGCCAAACTACAGAAGAACAATTTCACTTAAATTAATATTCAAATAGATACATATCCAGACAGCCTGCTGCCTGCTCTTCTCCCCCACACTGTTTTGACCATCTCTGCGCCAATGCACTTGGTCGATGGCAGATATGGCACATTCAGCCGTTTCCGTCAGGCAACAAGCCCAGATTGAGAAAAATAATCGGTCGGACTGGGCTGATTGTATTAGTGACAGGCTCATACAGGACCTATAGGTCAATAAATACTAACAATTTCTAATGACTATTAACTTGGTGTTTTAAGATGTGTGGAAGTTTTGCTTGGCAGATTAATTGGCAAAGTTATTACACCAGATAGAGATTGTAGTATTTTTAAATTGGCAAAGTCATTAATATAGGTTCGTACTAAATGTATCCAAACAATCTTGATTCTTTTGTGAGTTTCTGTGCCAACACACATCATGCGCACACACAATCTGCCAGAATGCTCCACTTTGGTGGTCAAGTGTCATTCAAGAACATTAAAAAGGGTGGTACATTTGGTAGTTGGATTGTTCCATATTTTGTGTGTTTTCACATTACATTACGTAGTAAGTGTTTCATATATATATTGAAGTTTTCCAAGCCCAAGCACAATAGTCAGTGATATTACCAAGTTGTTTTAGTTGTGCTTGACGAAAACTCCGGTATATGTTTGAAGTTGATTTATCGAGGGTAGAGGTCTTGAAGGAACTTCATTGCTTTGAAACTTCCGCTTCATGGTAGGCCTGGAAGGCATAGGGAACATGCGCGACACAGAAGATTCATTTCGTTCAACGCCGGAAACCGATACAAGGACACGCAAGCCGACTTGACATCACTACACAATGAATGGCAGCCGAGCTACTCATTACACAATAGCATGTACTTTGGAGTAGTCTTTTACAAGAATTGGTGCTTTACATGACGATTTTTGGTGACGTTCTTAGAAATCATCATGAAATTATACTATCTCGTGACGGTTCATTCCAAATGATTACAACTCATTTTTGGTGATACAACTATGACAACTAGTTTAGTTTTCATCGTTATCGTCATAGAGTAATATGGCAACTCATTTGTAAACATTAAATTGGTCACTTATCGGTGATGTATGAATGAAATTAAAAATAATTGTGGAAAGCTTTTCATGTGGTACTCTAGAAAAGCCAAAAAAAAAAATTAAAACAATTCAAGAAATGGAACCGAGCAATAATTGCACGTATGGAGAAAGTAAACAAAATAAGAAGAGACCCTTCACGGTTACACACTTCTCGAATAAGGAAAAAAAATGGAAAAATAAAGAAAAAATAAAAAAACAGAGAGGAGAGGACTAGAACTAGATGTCGACACCCATTTCCCTGTCCCGCATCCTTCTCTCGCTACGCTGCACTTAGCGCTGCCACCCCTCCTCTCCCGTGTCGCTTCTCGCCTTCCGGACTCCAGCTAGGTTAGCCACGGCCGCCGCTCCGCGGCGCAGTCCTCTCCGCAGCCCCCCACCGCGCCATGGCTGGAGGTGAAGACAAGGGGGGCTCGCTAGCCTTCTCCCCGCTCCCCACCGCTCTCAACGGCCTCCGCGGCCGGTCCGATGGGGATGGGGCGGATCTGGTGGGCTACGGGGCAGATTCGGATGAAGGGAGCGTGTGCGGACCGAGGAGGCGTCGGGCGAGATGGATCTTACCGTCAAGACCTACAAGGGCACCAACTTCGAGATCAATGCGAGCCCTGATGCGTCGGTATGCCCCCCCCTTCCCCGTCCTTCTCACTCCAATCCGAGCCGATTATCGATTAGGATGGTTCTTTTTCATCTAAGTTTCAGTTGAAGATCTGAGAACCATTTTTTCTTTAAGATACAAACATTATTTAGCTAAATTGTTTATTTCAATGATTTAGTTCTAGAACTCACTATTTTTGTATTTCTTGACTGCTCTAGGTATTGATATCCTTGCAATTGTTTGAAGGAGGTGGAAATTCTGCAAGGCAGCTGACAGTTTCTATTATTATGGATATTCTACAGAGCCTGGTGTGTTTGCCAATTACGGATGCATTATTACCATCTTGCTATGGCTGGCTTGAGGTTCCTCCAGAAATGTTAATTTTAGTTGTTTTGTGGTACTGTGCAATACAAATGTAGAATAGATTTAGATTGGCCTAACAAAATTTGATGTCTCAATATCAGCTACTTACTATTATGTTAGTTCTGTATCAGAGTTAACTATTCTAAAAATCTGGGTGCCTGCTTACTCCAACGAGGAGTGTTATAGAAGGCTGTAGGTTGCCGTCATAAGTTCTAGACATTAGGAACTGCAGAATGGTAGCTTCTGTTAAGAGTCAATTCATATATTTATGAGGTAGCTTTTCGTACTGACATTGCATTTTTAGTAGATAATAGCTACAGTTTGCAGCCAAAGCAATGTGAATTCCATCTTTTGATATATATGATACTTATCTACCTACTATATAGATTTTAAAATGCGAGTATCAATCTGAGAGGAGATTGTCATCCATCAGTTTCAAGTGTATGTTTAAGTTGGTATTGTACAGGCAATCTCTGTTTATACATTAGCTTTCCAATCCAGCAAAGGATGCTGCTGCAAAATTGACTTATATTTGTTTTGATTATTTCAGGTAGGACATCTTATGGACAGCAAGCCAATTGAAGTGATCGTGGAAACTTATGTTTAGTTATTTAGACTACCTAGAGATCGAATCTTTTAGTTCAATCCTAAGTATTGTGATAGTCAACCTAATGGTTGTGAGCTAGGCCAATCTGTAGTTTGATGTTCAATGTGACTGTTATGTACATGCTAATACATGAATGAATCAATGTTTGGTGTATCTTATGAGCTGTGATGCACTTTGATGCTGTGATGATTTCACACTAATTTGTGATGTTCTTTTTCGTCACTATGGTTTGGATCTGGGCTTGGATATGGGCTCATTATAGAAGATAGACAACTAATCCATGACGATCACAAATCCCAATCTATGACGGCTCAATTAGGTCTAGCAAATCTATGACGTGAGATACATGACGGATTTCCTGCTCGTCATGGTAAGTTAATTGTGACGAATTTTCGACAGTTTATGACCAAAGTGATCGCCATGTAAAGCATAATTCCTTGTACACCTTGAATTTTATTTGCATTGCCTAAGCCATGGTGGATGACAATCCATGATGATCACATGCAATTCTTTCCTTTATAACAGTGAGGCTGAGAGCTGCCGACTACTACATTAGAAAACAAAATTTACGACCTTTGACACGCGATAGACAGAAAAAATGTGGGTTAACTGGAACGGTGCCATTACAGTTCTGCTAGTTTGGAGAAATATGATTGTAATTCATGATATTGGAAACATGCCATTATAATTCAGGTTGAACGTGTGAAATTCCATTTTATGTCCTTACAACTACCTGGGCCCACCTGCGGACATGTGTACCATTATATCCCAAAAATATGCCTGGTCCAGTCCCTCTCTCCATCTTAATGCACTGTGGGGACTATATTTCATCTCCTCCATCTTCATCTTCCTGCACGCGTGCATGTCTTCTACTTCCTCCAGCTCGATCAAACAACCAGTAGGCAGAGAGCTTGGCTCTAGCACACGCACCGGACACCTGTTTTGCTACAGATCCCGTAGGATGACGGAACCGGAGCAAGTGTAGCTGCTCTCATCCAGTCTCTCGCCCGATGCATGCCGGGCTTAGGTGTGTGGGCAAGATATGCAGTGCGATGGTTAGCGGCAGGATCTATGGCGGCTACAGAGCTTTTTGAGTCGTACCCGGACTTGCTCCTTTTTCCCGATTGGGTTGAAGAAGGCTACGAATGAACGACTGGTACTTAAGGTTGACGGATGCGCTAACGAAGTCCACAAAGATAGGTGGACGATGACTGCAAGAACGGTCCTGATCTGTGAGACGAAAACTTCCTGGTGCACATAAGCTTGACATAGTCCTCTAGTGCGATGTTCCAGACCAGGCCCGATGGATGTGGCCGGAGCACAACGCCAGTGGCGACACGGTGCAGCAGTTACGATACCCTATGTCCTTCATGGACACCCTGGTGTTGGACCATGGCCAATGTGGTTTAGCTTACAACTTTCCAATGCCTAAATATATTCAGCCGATTGGCCAACGATTTTGAACTGGTGGCAGGAACTTAGATTATCCGACTTATGCACGCACTAACACAGCGTTACATTTGGTTTTTTTACCTGATATGCTTCGTTTGAAACTGGACCGATATGGGCCAGCCTTGCTTCCTTCTCTCGATGTGCTCACCACAGGTTCGGTATAGATCGGAAAAGGCTACAATGTAACTACGACCGCCGAGCTGCTGTGCGCATAGATTTCACTAGCATACATGCTCCAGCATTGGTGTGTTGCCATTGGTGCTGATGAACCGATATATGCCACAATAGTACACCTGACAAATTTTGATCTCTCGGTCATGCTAGTAGTGGACGAGTTGTGGTTTTCCATACTAGTCTATCTCTATGTTTGGTTGGATGTGTTATCCTGATGCCTCACTAGACTAACTAGCTAGCAATGCCAACAATCCAACTGACGCCACTCCATCCTTCACAACAAGTAGACAATATACAATAGCTACATACTCAATGCACCCATAGTTCCCTTTGTTCACCTCTCTCTCAGCTCAGGTGCATGGCTCTTCTGATCTTCTGCTTACCCATTTGCATATGCTTTATTTTTGGCTAACGGTAGCCAACTCCTACCCGATGTGGCATGATTCATTCAATGTGCAGTTCTCCACCACTCATTCATTCAATGCATTACTGCAATAAACTATTGAAAAAACCCCTAAACAACCCCCCCCAACACACACACACGTGGCTTTGAAGGTGGTTTCACTAACGTGGTATATAAAAATCAGTATGACCCGCTAACGTATCAAGGGTTGACTATATAACCCGATAACGTATGAAGTATATAATAGGCTGGCTGAAGTGAGAGAAAGTACTACCGGCTGGCTGCCTAATAAGCTAAGCGAACAGACCACACTAACCTAACTACCCATGCTTGCATGCAGGCCCACTTGATTCCTCCATCAATCTAATCCATCTAGGTTCACGTGACATCTAGTCTCTTGTTCCACACCTATATGGGCATTCGTCACTGAAAAGCGAGTGTTATGAGTTGGAGGAGGAGACGAGGTGGTGCTCCTTGGGCCTTGGCATGGGTGTTTACCCCAGAATTGTCGGTTCAAAAACCCTATCATTTCCGTATTTTAAACCCGTAGTAGGAAAGTGGCAGTGATGACGCGGCTCACCAGTGCCGGTTCTAGATCCTGGTGGTGGTTTTCTAGAAAACTATATTTGGCCTTAAAAATAACAAAAAAAAAAAATCCATACTGGGAGACCACGCTAGGCAGTCACAGGTCACACAATTTCTAGTGCAAAAACGCACGCTTTGTGGCATGTAACTTATATTAGATTGTTTTCAAGAACAAATGCATTTTTGGAACTACAAGCAAGTAAGGTAATTCTGCGACCAGAGAGTAGCCTTTCAAGAAAGGAGCTCCTTCTGCTACGTCCATAATCCACGATGGACTATGACTCTGTTGTGTAGCGCAAGAGATTCAGTTGTGCTAACGTATTAACCTCTTGCTTCATTGCCACTCTACTCCGGTGTACATCCAGCGAAGCTGGGCACTTAGCTCGTTCATCTCCACCTTGCTGTCCTTGCCTACCAGCGATCCATAGTCGATCTCTGCACCCCTGTCACATTTGTGATCCTGATGCCTCACAAGCCTAATTAGCACAATGGTTGCATACCAAGTGACTACTCTATGCTTTTGGAAGAATAAACAACATAGCCATAGACTATTGCACCCATGCATAGTTCTGTTGCGTTCAACTTTCTCTTAGCTATATATTTAGTTATGGATAACATGCACCCTATCCAATGTGTTATGATTCATTCAATGCAATCATCCACTGCTCATTCATGCAATGAAATTATACTACTGCCTTTATTCCGTACCCAAAACAAATATTCGAGGATATAACTTAAACAAGTGAACATATTAGCCAAAGTACACATTAATGATATCACAAAACTCGCCTACAATAAGAGATGATTTCACTGCAATTAATATTTCAAATAAATACATATTACAAACTGAGATAAATTAAAGTTCACGCTCATTCATATAGTGGTGGAATTGTGTTTACAAGAAAAAAAAAAAAAGGCTTTGTTGTGGTACTCTCAAATAACCGTGAATTGTTTATTTAATTCCATTGACGCTTAAGACTATACATTAGTTTCTATAAGGCGGTACTTGAAATACGTATTTATTTAATTTTTTATTTTTTAAAAATATGCTAATTAAGGGAAATTTACATATAAAAAACTTTTTTTAAAAAAAGAAATCAAATGGATGGAAGAGTGATCTATTAGATGTTGTAGACATTTTTAGCTTGGAACTTTGGACATAATAATATGTTCTAATTCACATAAAGTTCAGATCATTTTTCATGAATGTTAACCACGTGATTTGTTTCCAGTAAATGTTTTTTTCTTATCTTCTTCTCTTTTCTTCAAGTCAATCGTGCGAAAAACTGCTCGAATGCTCACTTTCTCATGAAGGGATTTAATAATGTTTTTCTTTTCTTTTTTACGATACTTCAAATTTTGATTTAAAAAATCTAAAGAAACAATGGGCCAGAGATTTGTTTGACACATAAACCTTTATAAAAAAGATCATCTAATAAAGCCCAGATCAATGCCTTGGATCATTTTTCATGGATGTTAATCCAGGTAACATAAGCATATCGGTTATGCCACGATGGTTCCTGGTGATCCCACATTCGTAGTAAGGAACACTGAGAATCCCTTGTAGCATAGGGATAATTCCTTTTTTTCTACCCTCTCTTACACTATTACAGCACTTCAATTTTACCCGGAGACTAAGGGACTCTTTCTAGGTACTGAGATTACCCTATACTTGGTACAACATATTCCTAGATTTCAAGACAGCACTCACACAGGATAAATTTGAAACTAGGACCGATGACTCAGCACAGGTTAGGCATTGATCGGCAAACCCTGCAACATAACTACGGCTGAGAGAGCTAATGTGTGCATTAGCCAAATGTTTCTAACCATGTGACGACTCCGATATGAACCAGCCCAGCTTCCACCACTTGATGTGCTCACCGGAGGTTAATTAGGCATCGATCAGCAAAGCTTACAATGTACTCCCTCCGTTCCAAATTGTAGTTCACTTTGGCTTTTCTAGATCCATTTGTTTTGCTATGTATCTAGACATAGTGTATAACTAGGTGCATAGCAAAATCAATGTATCTAGAAAAGCCAAAGTGAACTACAATTTGGAATGGAGGGAGTAAATTACACTGTTGTTCATGCATGAGTTAATGCTGTCCACACAGACTTGCTCCACCATTGACGTGAAGCTATTGTGCCAATTTACGCCCGCTAAAAAGCTCCAGGTCTCGGTCATACTAACAGTGAAGGAGTTGTACTTTTCCATACAATTCACTCCATACCAATTGCTGACATGTGTGATCCTGATGCTTCACAAGCCTAACACACGATACTCCAACCAATGAACCAAGTGACGACTCCATTCTATGGAAACATTTGAACCAATGAACCACAACTCTTCTTCTACTTCCAGGTTTGCATCCTCTATATATCTTGGCCAAAGCAAACCCCATCCTAACTGACATGTCATGTTTCATTCAATCAAACTATCCACCTACCACCACTGAGTATCCCAATATACTATACACGGTACTATTGCACATAATATTGCACCGATAGTCCCCTTGCGTTCAACTTTCTCTCACTATATATTTCCCTAAGGATCCCACGCACCCTATCTAATAAGTCATGATACATTCAATGCAATTATACTACTGACTTCATTCTGTGCCCAGACAAATGTTTGAGGATATAACTTAAACATGTGAAAATATTTAGCCAAGTATAGATTAATGTTATCACAAAACTGGCCTACAACAAGACATGATTTCACCACAATTAATATTTTAAATAAATATATATTAGAAACTATGATAAATTAAAGCTCACATCCAACTCATAATTGTCAAAATTCGTTTACAATTATGAAAAAGAGGCTTTATCGCGGTACTCTCAAATAACTGGGAATTGTTTATTTAATTAGAGTGGACGGTTAAGAATATACATTACTCTCTGTAAGGTCACAAGTGAAATACATATTTATTTAAGTTTTTATTTTGTAAAATATGATAATTAAGGAAATTTTACATATATATTTTTTTAAAAAAAATCTAATGGATGTATGAGTGATCTATTAGATGTGGTAGACATTTTTAGCTTGGAATTTTCAACATAATAACATTGTCTAATTCACATAAACTGCAGATCATTATTCATGCATGTTATCCACATGATTTGTTTCTAGAAAATGCTTTTTATTTTCCTTCTGTTTGCAATTCAAATCATGCCAAAATTAATGTTTTTTTTATTTTTCCACATAACGTGACCAAGTAATGTTTTTTATTTTCTTTTTATACCTTACTTGGTCTTTTGATTTAAAAAAACTAAAAAAACAATGGCCCAGAGATTTGATTGAGACATCACCCTCTATAAAAGATCATCTATGGCCTAGATCAATGGCACGGATCTTTTATCATGGATGTCAATCCAGGTAACATAAGCATTGGTTTTGTCCTTGTTGCCAAGATGTTCCCGTTGATCCCACCTTCCCCAATAGTAAGGGAACACTGAGAATCCCTTGTAGCATAAAGATATATAATTCTTTTTTTCTACCCTCTCTTACACTATTACAGCACTCCAATTTTATAGGGAGACCAAAGGACACTTTCTAGGTACCGAGATTACCCTATACTTGGTACAACATATTCCTAGATTTCAATACAGCACTCACACAGGATTATAATTGGTTTTATACATCTGACACGCTAAATTTGAAACTATGACCGATGAGCTGAAAACAGGTTAGGCATCGATCGGCAAAGCCTACAACATAACTACTGCTGAGAGAGCGGGTGTGTGCATGAGCCAAAAAAACTGTCCGCAAAGACATGACTGGAACACATGCTCAACCATTGATTTGTTGATACTATGTGAATTTACGCCGACATATGGCAAAGCTTGATAGCAATTCTTGCAGTCATACTAAGAGTGTGTGATCCTAATGCCTCACAAGCCTAACACAGTATACTCTAACCAAGTGACAGACTCCAATCATTGGAATGTTTTGACAACCATTGACACATATTTATATTTGCACCCATAATTACCTTATTCACCTATCTCTGTCAGCTCCTGCCACACCTCTTCTTCAACTTCCATCGGCTATATATACTGGCCAAAGGAAACGCGCGTATTTGAAGATATGAAAGAAGAAAAAAAAATATATTTGCTAGGGAATGCTTGGTTGGAGCACTGAAATCCTTGCTAGAAACCTCACACCAAAAAGCTTATTGTATTGGAGGATCTATATATGGAAGTGGAACTCACAAACTCTTTTTTTTAGATAATGGATAAAATATCCTGCTTCAACTATCCCAGGATAGAATTAGACCAATTATTACAAGCCACACACTAAAAAAAAGTTTATGCTGTAGACAGAAAAAGTTTCACACACCGAAAAACAGAATGGAGAAGTTTCACTAAACATGACCAATATATCTATGCGAAAAGCCATCTATTGGACCCGAAGAACTGAAAAGTTGATGTTTCTAGGTGCGATGCCACAAAGATTAATTGGTCTTGGAGATCCTCATGCCTTTGTAGACTTGCCCATTGACATAGCCAATGCGTTACTCGAAACAACACCTGCAAAAAATTTTTGGTGTACATATGTCAAAAACCACCTCGTTCCTTGTTAAGGACATTGCCCAAAGAAGAGCTGCAACTGCTGTTAATAACAATGTATTATAGTTTCTGTTACCCACTTTTGACCAATTGTAAAACAAATTTTGAATACTTGCAGGTGGGGTAATTCTAAAGAGTATGTGAACTGAACGCCAAAGAGATTTAGTATGAAAGAAATCAAAAAAAGAGGTGTTGAACCGATTCACTCTATTTGTTCCTTCCAAAGCGTGCACGACCTGTTTGTTTTGCCGGTTGCTACCAAATTCCTAGCAAAGGTGGATTACGCAGCCTTGCATCTCAGGCATATATCCAGTTATTGGACGCTTGTTTGAAGCAAAGGACCACCTAGTAGTACACAAATGCTTTTCCCAAATAGTTGTCACAAATTAGACAAAAGTAGTGACATTAATTAAATCTACAGGCACAAAATTTAATTAATGTTACCAACTAAGAAACCAAAGCTAAAGATATTTCCTTCAAAAAGAATGTAAAGATAGTTCAAACTTCTAAAGATTCCTCCGCTGTCCTGCAGCCGGCAGACCAGGCTGCCAAAATTTTTTTTTTCGTGATGACGCCTAGGCGCATTTTTCATTATGTAGAAAAGAGTTTTTGGTACAGATAGACGAGAGATGATAGTCGCAAGATTACCGAACTTTGGAACCCAGAAAACTCGAGGTTATGATTACATAAAGCCAATTGGCGACAAAAGCGGTAGCATGCTTGCTCATGCCATCCCATCTCCTAGCCCGGCGATGTTCAGGTTTAAGGCCGCCGGATTGAACTCTCCATTGAGCAGCACACCGAGAACATTTTGCTTCCTGAAGGACATGTCTCCCCGGAATGCCTATATGAACTAGGCTTCAACCTCCACAGCAGGAGCGTCCTCCCGCACCTGTATACCTAGCTTCTTTAGTAGCACATTCTGGGCTTGCCACGTCGCGTTGGGCGCTCATGGCTGGGCCGCAATGCTCCCGCTCCTCCTCAATGTGTGAATGGAGACAGGCGTGACGCCAAGCCCGCAACCTCCGTTCATCACGAAGAATTGGGTTTTGGAGATGGAGGCACACCTAAGTCTCGATTTGTTCGAGAACTGAACGGCCACCAGCAGCGTCCCTAAGCTGCCAAATTGTTGTCCCCAGAAGCCAATCCACTGTATCAATCAATACTACTCGCATGCAGCCCAATGATACAACAACTGCAGCAAAGAAGGTAGCAGAAACAGAGCATTCGCCAGCCTGCATTTCTTGCAAAAAAAAAATGAGGAAACAATTTGTTCATTTGAAGCGATATTGTCCCTCTATCTTCATATGTCAAAGATAGAACAAAGTTTCTACAACACAAAGAATTATGCTCCTCAGTGCTATAACATAGCAGGATCGGCTGGCTGCTGATGTCCATCTCTTAAATGATTCAATATAATAGCCTCGAGTTCAGGTCATGTCTGCCTACCTGCTTTCCTGGCTCGTCCTTGCCACACCATGAGAACATTGCCTAATAGAGAAAAGAAAAGCTCAGTTTACACAATGATGCTTCCAAATGACAATGAGTGCAACTGGAATAATTCCTGTCTTTCATTGGGCTATTGTCGAGTTTGCTAGAACACACAGTGAGGATGGTTCAATATTATATTTCTTTCAAGTACACAACAGAATATTGAAAATTAAATAAAATGTAGACTTTGAAGACTCAGTTGCATAAAAGGTAATGCACTAACAATAAGAGGGAGTACATCATATGAACTAATTTATTAAGGTGCATTATTACATCTACTCCCCTTGTGCTGTATTAGATGACGCTTTCCAAAATTAGTTATACAGTGTTTTGTTCAACCAAAAACAATTGTACCAGTGTATGTGGATTGCGACATGTCCCTGGGGGATTTATCCCAAGCTTGAGCATACACACATATTAAAGAGGCCAAAGGGAACATATTCATCTCTGATTAGACTCCAAATCATCAAGCACGAGACAAGACTTGCATAAGAACTGGAAATAGAGTTTCAGTAGTCATTAATCCACAGTCGTGCCAAATATGCTCCCGCAAATAGTCATTGTGCATCTGCCCTGCAAAGCTCAGTCACTTAGCTTGGTCTCTTCAAGATTTTGCTGATGCAGTCCCCCACTACATTGGCACTAAAAACCCATGTTTTTGTACACTAGCTAGTCCCCCACTACCACTTTGTCCATGTGTGATCCTGATACCTCACAAGCCTGACAATAATGGCTAAGCTCTCTAACCAAGTGACAACTCCTTTCTTTGAAGAGGGCAAACAACAATAACAACATACATGTCTCACCCATATAGTTCACTCTGTTCACCTTTCTCACAGCTTGGGTCACAGCTCTTCTTCAACCTACACGTTTTTATCTGCTATATAAATTGGCCAAAGGAAAAAGCACGACATCCTACTTAACATGTTGCGCTTCCTTCAATGATGTCCACTAACCACTGCTGAATATCCCAAAATGCATAAAAGTGCTACATTCTCCCTTTCCTTTATAACATGAAACGGACACTTGAAGATATAACAACTTAATAAGGTATAACAAACGTTTAAAGTTATTGACCATAATATAGGTTGATGATGTTGCATAACTACAATACAAGAGTTTCACTTAAATTAAGATTTCAATCTTATACATGTTAAATACCTACAAAAGATCATTGCAAACAATGAAAACACATGGGGATGGGTCCTCTTTCTAAAATTACACAGATCTTTACAGTAGCTGATCAATTACTTTTCTTGGTTGTTGGTTCCCACATAGCCGACTGTTCAACACAGTTTTGTCTAGTCCTAAGCCAAAGGCATCTCGCCCAGATTCCCTTTGCGTGCTGCTGAAGGTTTTTCTGGTTGGAGACGGAGAGAGACCAAGCAGCAGCAGCCCGCGACCTAACAGAAAGCACCTGCAACTATGTACTCGTCCAATGCTGTTTGTTCAGATTCGCTCATTCTATAGTACCACGATGGAGATGTAGTTGACGGGGCCGCTAGCATATCACGTCTGTCTCCTCAAGGGACATGTCTGCCCATGGTAACCATGCATGAATGTGCTCATCACTACTCCTACACATGCCAATGTAGGTACCATGTGGACCACCTGTGCCATGAGCCTCATTGCGACGCATCATAAACATGCTAACTTTGTAGCAGTGTTTATTCTTGTCTTTAATTTCCTTCTCTAGCATTGTGAACGCTTGGATTGGAGCTGGCTTTTGGGCAATTTCTGTCTTCGTAGTGGATGTAACTTAGTATGCGCCTGTGTCGCTCATTCTCCTGCTTAGTATACTAATGCAGAGGCACCTCGCGAGATGGCATTAGCTCAACTTGTCAGGCAAAACTCTCACTTCTCTTAATGAAACACGTGTTAAAAATGTTCTCAAAAAATATTAATACTTGCCTTGTCCCACTAACTGTGATTGGAAACCAAATCGATGGAACACGCATGGAAGAAGGGCCCGTTGTTTGATTCACCTGCTTTTTGAACATGCGACTCATCAGTCTGTGACCTCGACATGTTGTGCACGACGTGATGGTGTCGTCGAGGGCATCCAACCTTCAGTCATGCATAGTGAGGCATGTCTTGGGGTGGCTCCGACGCCATGTCTCTTCGCCTATGACTCAGCTCCGTCGACTCTGACATGGCCACATTGCCATTTTGGCTTCTGCGACGATATGGTCAATTGACACTTTCCCCAGTCATACCCACAACAAGTCTAGCTAACCTTAGACAGTACAGTGGGTCGTACTGGTGTTCAACCAAGGTGGCATTCAGTCATGAACCGACCACCTGAATTAATCTTTTGTGTGCGCGCTGCCACGAAAGTGGACCAATTTCAATTCTTATTGCCCTATCCCGGGCACATTGCACTAGATGCTCGAAATGCTGCTTGGATGAGTGACACTGCATTGTAGACTTGACAAGACAATGAAACATCTTTATTAAACGACCACCTAATTGTTTTAATATATTGGCTCGTAACTTAGAGTAGGTAATTTTTCAGGCCAAATGCATTTTTGCCATTACACACAGTACGGAAACTGTTAAATTCTGCCACTGAATTGCCTTTGACCAACAAGTGGATTCTGGTACGCCTATGAGACTGATCGATGCACTGGGATGATATAGGGGTCAGGTGGCCTACCAACCATTGACTCAGGACCACGGAGCTGTTCTGCAATATTCAACAGATGCAGTTATGTCATGCATGTAATGCAAGACATGCAGTGCTGACAATGTGCTTCGTCAACTCATCTCCCTGTACATCCAGCTAATGTTGGTCCCCCGGTCAGTATAGCAGCCTCCGACTTGTTCTTCCGCCAGCTCGGTAATCTCAATATCTGGTTGCTGCACTCCTTCCCTCCCACGAAAAGTGATTTCCATAATAGTCCCTCAAAACGGTGTGGTCGCATGTATGATCCTGATGCCTCGCAAGCCTGACATGGGCTACACTCTAAAAAATCATGGTATGATTCCATTCTTTGAAAAGAGCAAACAACCATAGCCACATACTTGTCTCACACATAGTTCCCTCTCTTCTCCTTTCTCTCAGCTCAGGTCATAGCTATTCATCTACTTCACCATTTGCATCTGATATATATATTGGCCAAAGGTCACTACATAATATGTTGAGCTTCATTCAATGCAACTAACAACCGCTTATATCCCAACATGACTTCCTATATATCATTTATAAATGGAACTAACACTTGAAGATATAATGTTTAAAGTTACAAAAAAAACATTTAAAGATTTTGGCCAAATATAGATTCATGATGTCGCCAAACTACAATACAACAATTTCACTTAAATCAATATTCAAATAGATACATATATCAACAACCCACATACATGCACTGCAAAGAATGAAAACATCTATAGGACAAAGCAACTAAATCTAAATTTCATTTAGGATTTTATTACTCATGGGTCTTGTATCGATCGCCCCCGATCCACTGTACCAGCGAGCCGCCGCCTGTGTACAACATTCTCACGCCTTAGGGATGAAGCCGGTCATGCTGACGTGCTGGTCCCTGCTGCCTGCTCTGCTCCCCACTCTGTTTTGACCATCTCGGCGCCAATGCACTTGATCGATGGACGAAATGGCACATTCAGCAGTTTCGGTCAGGCAACTGGCCCAGATTGAACAAACGGCACAGCAGGGTATGAACAAGAGAAGCAACACATCGGACTGATCCAAAATAATCCGATCATATCGTGCGCCATGGACTGGCCGGGCTAGTGTACTAGAGACAGACCCATACAAGACCTATAGGTCAATAAATACTAATTTTTTTTAATTAGCAAAGTTTAATATAGATTCGTACTAAAATGTATCCACACAAAACAATTTTGATTCGTTGTGAGCTTCTGTGCCAACGTACACCATCAACACACATGATCTGCCAGTGCCCTGACATTCAGAAATGCTCCACTGTGCGCTTTGCCCTCAATCAGCTCACATCTGGCAAAGTTTTATATTTAACATGAAAAGTTTTCATAAAAAATGAAATTGCATTTCTATGTATCTATCTAATCATTTTTCATAGTCACAATTTTATGGTGTTGGCGTATAGCTTCAGTTAGCTTTTCAGCGCCATATGCATTATATTTAACATCTGAAGCATTACTGAAGCCATGCCATTAAAAGTAAGACAACTACAAATTGCCACCAGAATAGCCTTTGACCACCAACATACTTGCAAATTCAAACTACACTTAGGTACTGTATGTGCCAACATACACCACCCACACACACGCTCAGGCCCTCACGTGCTAACATTCTCCAGGAACTGCGTTTTGCCATCAATCAGCTCACAAACAAAACACGAACATGTGCAACTTGTTTTTCTTTCAACAATTACAAAATCTGTTGTGGATTAATACAACAGGCACTGAAAGGAAGCAAAGTAATGCTTTAATTTGTAGGCAGCCACCAGCAGAGGCTCAACACCATTTTCACACATGGTCATGTTAGCATTTTCTCACAAGCTTTATCATATTGGCTTGTAACTAATAGTATGTAAATTTTCGGGCCAAATGCACTTTTGCCATTACAAGCAAGGCTGTAAAATTCTGCCACCAGCAAAACCTGTGCCACTCAAGTGGGCTCATAAAATTCTACTAACAGAATAACTAGAATGGTCTGGCTACTGAGCTGCTGCGCAATGCAAGAAATGCAGTTGTTTGGAGCTCAATGCTCGGTCAAGAGAACTTTTTGCTCCTGTAGTCCTGCCTATCACCCGACCATGTTTTTCCATATTAGTGGATTTGTACCGCTTCCTTGCATGTGCGATCCCAATGCCTTGCAAGCCTACCAAACTTAGGTTATACTGTAACCTAGCGACGACTCCATTCTTCGGAAAGACCAGACAATATTGGCCATACTCCGTTCTTTGGAAGGTGTGCAGACAATATTTGATCATAGACTTATGGTACCCAAAGTTCACTTTGTTCACCTTTTCCCTCAGCTCAGTTATATATAACGATTGGCTACATACTTCCCATTTGCAACGCTTACATTGCACATATACATACATCGGCTAAAGGAATCTACCTCCTACTTAATGATGATTCACTCAGTGCAACTACCCAGCGTTGAGGATACCAAATAGGATATTTAACAGTACTGCTTCCTTTATTTTCTTTCCATGCGAGGATTTGAAGTTATATAACGTTTAAGCTATAACAAATAGACGTGGCCAAAATATAGATTCATGATATCTCTAAACTTATACGATACAACGAAATATGATTTGACTTTATTTAAGATCTAAATAAATAAAAAAAAAAACTTCGGCCGGGTGGGGAAATACCACCCCACCGCATTGTTCTTAAGAAGAAACCTCGGTTTCCTCGCCGAAAAATCCCCGAACCTCAGTCCCGCCCGACACTAGGAGCTTCTAGTCCATGGGAACTATGATCCTCAATCCATTTGGAGTAGACCGGGGCCGGAATTACACCGTTAGCTGTTATACCAATTAGAGCCCCCGGGCCGGACCCGTAACCCCCGGGCCGGTATACCAACCAGCCCACAGCTCGATCCATACGAGAACTGGGCGAGCTCTTAACAACTGCTTTGGCACACGGGACTCGCGAGGGCATTTTTTAACCACAGCCTGAAATTCGCTCCCACGGGGGATTCGAACTCGGGACCCGTGGAGTGCCGCTCGAAAGTGACTTAGCCAATCGAACTAAGAACCCTTTGGGAGATCTAAATAAATACATATTTAAAACAGAAATACATATACATTATATGATATCTAATAAAATGGAAAGTTATCATACCAAATAGACAGTACTAGAAAATCGATTAGGTCTGAGCATGCAAAAACTCATAGAAAAAATTGAATCCCATTAGAAAAACATTTTTGTGTGCGTGTACGGTCAGAAAAATACACACAGAAATATATTGATAGAAAATTCATTTCTTCGGACGGTGCACACTCAAATATATTTCGAGCGTAGTGTACACATAGAAAAAAATAGATAGTTTTTTGTGTGCGTGAATCCACGCAGGAAAAAAGAAATATACACACAGAAAAATATAGATGGACATATGCAAAAAAAATTTAAAACTGTAGCAACTACATATAAAAATGAGAGTTTTTACCACGCTTGGAATTAATATGGACCCTTCATTTGGTCTCATCTAATGGTTAAAAAGTGAGAGGAACCACGTGAGAGGAACCAAGTGGCGGAAAGGAACCATGGCAATGGAACTAAATTATAATTAATATTAAAGGGTACAGTGGTCTTTTTAGTTTGATGAGGAGCTGCTCCTCCTAAACGACGCCGCTGCCGCGCCGCTTCGCCTAACGCCGCCGTCCCATCCCCAGCACCGGCGCGCCGACCACGCTCCACGGCGCGGCGTGGCGGCGCTACGCGACCTCCCAGGCTCCCGCTTAGACACACCGGCACCGCTTGTTGGTTCTCGTGCGGCGTGGCGTGCATCTCGCGGGCGCGGCTGAAGCGCGCGAAGGGCGGCGAAGCGCGCCGGGGGCGGGTCGACGGCGCGGGCGGCCCGATGAGGGCGTTAGGCGTGAGCGGCGGAGCCGGCAGACCTAACGCGATGGGCGGTGTGGGCGAGCCGCGAGCGAGTCTGCGGTGAGCGTAGCCGCGCTGGCAAGCGGCGTGGCGGCTCGGGCGTCCGGCGGCGCGCGGCGGCACTGGCAGCCTGGGGCGACGCGGGTTTCCATCTTCCTCATACAACATCCAGTGGACACCGGCCAGCCTAGTTGAAAGAAGATTTCAAGGTGATCAAGCCTCGACGAAGAGATCCTAATCTCCTTGTGGAAGCAAAGACTGTATATGTGTAGAACGTGTAGCCTAGGAGTCCTCGGCTCCAGCGACGGGCGAGTAGAACTCCTCCAACCACAACTCCGATAGCACGTTGGCATGGAACCACAATTCTTGTTGGAAATCATTAGAAAGCCAAACTTTGTCCAAGCGCAGCTTCTGCGGCAAGAGCAACTTCGCCCGAAGACACGAGGCACGCAAGAAGGTGACCTCCGCCGTGGCGATCCGGTCCCTTTCGAGAAAAAGTCCCCGAGGCGTCGCGAATTCCATGGCGGTGGCGGCGGGGAGCACGTCGGCCACCAGCTCGAGGATGTGGAGGAGCACTTCGTCGTCCCGGGCCACTCGATTAGGTCATCACCGTCGATGGTGTCGCCCGGCCCCATCCGGCGTTGCGCGAGTCCTCATCCGCCCGTGGAATCCATGCTTTCGAAAAGGTTGTGGACTTTTGGCAAGGCAAGGGGCCGACCAACTATCCGCGAAGCCGACGCGAGGCCACCCCGGTCATCGGCGAGCCTGCCCCGTCACCGGTATAGGCCATGCTCGCCCTCATAATGCAGCCTGGCCGCTGGCCACGATCTGTGTGTATGGGGCGACCAGCACGAGGCATGCGAGCAGGACTCCCACGGCGACATGCGGACCAGCGCAGGGGCACACAAAGTGGCCCGCGGCATAGCGGCCGTAGCGGCGGGCGCGAGCAAGCGGACGCGACGGGGAAGGGCGATGCGTGGAGTTAGATGCGAAAACAGAGGAGCGGTATTGCTAACAAAAATACTAAACTACCCTTAATCTATAATTAGACGGGAGGAACCGGCTGGAACCACATTAACGGGAGGAACCGGTGGTTCCTCTCAAGCACAGTAAAAATTCTCTATAAAAATACACATTGTCCATCCAATAATTTCTGTGCACGACAGACAAAGTTCCATCCAAATAATACACAAATTAGTAGTTCATCATGAATGGAGTCAACACTTGTGCTAAAAATAGAATCGGTCTGATCTCAGCACATATATTTGGTCATCTACATGTTCAGTATGCCACAACGAATTCACAGACATGGATGTGAAAACAGAAATTAAACTATTTTTTCTAGTTCAACCAATAGTTCTTCACCATGTACTCCATCTCTACCTGTTATGCAAAGATATATTTTTTTAGACAACAAGAAAAGAACTATTGGTTATCGTATTTGTATAAACAGGAGTAAATATGAACTTTTTTTTTTGTGCATACTAAATTTGTCCAATTGACGAGTTATGTAGTATAATAGTCTATATTTCTATACTATGGTGAAGCAGGAGTAGACGGGCAGGTATATAACTAATTAAGTTCCCATGTATATACTGTGCCGACTCTCGCTCTGATGAAAGAATTGAAATTGTTTTTTTTTTTTTGGTGTCCACCTAATCGTTTCAATTTTGTGCTATCCTCCTATAACATTTGAGGGCCAATTGCAATTTTGCCACCTGTTTGAAGGATTGTTGTAACATTGCCATTAATTGTAAGTGTCACTGTCCGCTGTCGTCATTAGCTTCGTCATTAAGGAATAGATATTTAGCAAATAAAATAGGTATAACATATGAAATAGAATAAGGGATTTATACTTCAATAAAGATGTGCACTGGATCTTTCCCAACTGCCTTACCATCCTACCATACTACTTCAGAAGTCATACTTGTTCACTCTAGTCACTTCCTGCGATTTGCTCACATCTGTAATCTTGGTGCCTCACAAGACTAACACAAGGAACTGAGCTGATAAAGTGAAGATTGCATTCTTTGGAAAGAGCACACAATAATAGCCAGATACGTACTGGACCAATAATCCCCTCATCAGCTCGGATGATACACTACCACAAAACTGAATACAGCTCCTCTTCAATTTAACCATTTGCCTCTACTATAAATATTGGCCAAAGGAAACCATATCCATACCTACTAATATTTCAATCTTCGTTCAACGCAACAGTTCTAAGATGTAAAGAAAGATTTTTTTGTTAGGGAAGATTTGGTTGGAGCCTTGAAGTATGTCATGTACCATGTTGGAACTGTAGCATCAATGAGACATGCAAAAAAAAAAAAAAAAACAACAGAAAATGGAATAGGCAGAACATATCTGGTACATACAGTGTGGTTCTCTTTGGCCCACAAATGAGAGGAACTGGAGAAGCAAATAAATTACAGAGGCAGATGGCAATTTGCTATGACATTTACCTTTAAATTTGAAGCAAGTAAAATGGTTCCTTATAAAAGATAATCTAATCTCTAACGATTCGTCCTTTCTTCAGCAGCCTGGCACTGAACCAGATGACATTAGCATGACTCGATCTGCTGGTCCCTCTTGGACCCAACTCTCTAGGGTAAGGCAACAGTAAAGTTCTGCCGCCAGGAACCCGAGTAGCCTTTGATCACAAATTTGGGCTCAGATTTACATACACCTCTCTGCTCTGTCCCTTCAACCTACTGTTTCTCTCGTTGCCCCTACCACCAAACCTTCTTTTAGTCACATGTGTGATCCTGGTGCCTCACAAGCCTAATAACCAAAGGCTACTACCAAGTGACAACTCCATTATTTGGAAAGAGCAAACAACCTTTCTCTCTGCTTCCCTATATGCGTATTATGTTGTATATTTGTCCAATGTAAACCACACACCGTATGCAATGCGTCATGATTCATTCAATGAAATTGTCCCCGCTCATTCAATGTAGTTGTATGTACTACTGCCTTGAATCTATGTCCAAACAAATATTTGAAGATATAACTTGTTTAATTATGTTATAACAAACATTAGAAAATTATTGACCAAAACATAGATCCGTGAATGTGCCAAAACTGGCATATAACATATAACAAGACATGATTTCACTCAAAAATAATATTTGAAAAAAAAAGTACATTTTGGAAAATGGGAAATCTTGGATAATGCTCACTTTCAGTCATACATGTGTAAATGGTTTAAAAGAAAAGGAGGCTTTATCGTGGTACTCTTAAATAAATACGAACTGTACATTTAATTATGTCCGATGGTTAAGCCTATCTGGTGCTTTCTATAAGGTGATAGGTGAAATATATTTTTTTATTTCTAATTTGGTAAAATATACTAAATAAGAACATTTTAGATATATAAATCTAATTCATACATCAGTGACCTATTGGATGTGGTATATATACCTTTTTATTTTTGCAATTTTGGACACACCATGATCTAGTTCACAAAAACCATGGATCTTTTTTATGCATGTTACTAAGCCACATGATTTGTTTCCTAAACTGGTCAGCCGGACCTTCTAGCACTCAGATGTCCGATCCGGTGTGCTAGTCTATGGTGCCCATGCAGACAGTGAGCAAGAACTCCAGCTGTGTCAGACTTGCAAGCGAGTACCCCAGTAGTGGGCCTTGGCCACCCAGGACACTGCCCTTGCTGGCAGACCACGCACGAGGAACACTCGCACAACCTCTCCCTTCCCATGACTGTCCATGTGCCGTCAACTTATGCATTCTGCACAACACAATTGATGCTCTCTTAAACATTGTCAGGTGTCCTGATTCCCCAATTTGTTCACTGTCACGTATCATGTTGGCACTATTCCATCAATGGGTTATCCAACACATGAACCAGATAGAAATAACAATAACTTTGGCATGCAGCAGGAGATTGACATGAAAGATGCCAGCAAGTGGTTCTCTCCTCGGCAAAGGAACTACAGAAACTTGTAATAGGCAGAACATATCTGGTAGAATGTGGTTTTCTTTGGTCTACAAATGCGAGCAACTGGTGAAGCAAAAATACAGCGAGGCATATAAAAATGTGCTATGACATGTATCATTAACATGGAAGCAAGTAAGATGGTTCCTTATAAAAGATAATCGGACTTCTAAGGATTTGTCGTCAGTTCAGCAGCCAGGCACTGACCGAGACGATGCCATCAACATGACTCCATCTGCTACTCCTCTCTTCTTGTATCCAACTCTCTAGAGTAAGATATCTGTAAAACTCTGCTACCGGAGACTAGCCTATGACATGCAAAAGTGCAGCAAAGACCAGAACCCTAAACTGCACACACGTTCCACCATTCGCCTGCTGCTTCCATGCAAATCTACTCTGGTAACTGATCACACCATTCATTGCCTCGACCTTCCACTCCTGCAGTCCTTCCTACCACCAAACCTGTGTGATCCTGATGCCTCATAAGCCCAATATATTTGGCCAACCTTTCTCTCAACTTAGGTGCACAGATCTTCTACCATGTGTCCATTCTTTGGAAAGAGCGGACAACCTTTCTCTCAACTCAGGTGCACGGCTCTTCTGACCTTGAACTTCCCCATTTGTATGTTGTGCTATATATTTGGCCAAAGGAAACCACATGCACCCTATCCATTGTGACAGTTGTCATGATTCATCAATGCAATTATTCACCACTCATTCATTCAATGCAAATATACGACTGCCTTGGCAAGAATGTAAAGTTACAGCATTAGAGGATTATATATGTTGCGACTTCAGCAGTATTCTTTTCCAAAGTGGTAGAGGACTACATAATAAGAGATACATAGTGCAATACTAATAACGTGACATAGTAGAGTAGTAAAACCCTCTAGATCAACTTTTCGAGAGAACAACTTAATGGATCTTACAGTGATAGGTATGAGAGGCATCAGGACCAAGCTTGGAACACTACCCTACACTTAGCAAGGCACAAGAATGTTGCATGGACCCAAATAGAGATTATGCTCTCGCTTATTCCATTCAGATAGCTTAGTGAAGCCATCTGTAGCCAGAAGCACTTGCGCCAGAGTAGCACCTTCGTATGGTTGCAGTGTGTGCATCTCATCCAGCCGTGGCACCTTGGTCGATGACAGTTTTTCTCCACCTGAGCGGCCTGGAACCTGGGCTTCTAGCTCTGCTGCAGACTGCGGTTCGGCAGTGGTGGAAACTGGAAAAAGTGCTGGCCTTCCGTAAACAGCAGCCAGTACGCTATCTCTGCTCAGCCCACGGAGCTGATTAATTGGAAGCAGCTGGCTGGGTACTGACCATGAACACCAAATGCTGCCAGTCATCGGTCTGCTTAAAAGTCACATGTTATTGAACCATAATGCGGACTGTGTAATCCATCACAAGGAATGACAGCACTTGGATGTGATCAGTATATGATTTTCGTTCCTAAAAACGACCTTGATCATCTCACATCAAGCTTTGGTCAATGTTGGTCAGCGATTCTGCAGCACCACTGCTAGTGAAGGATCAAAAAAATGTTCTACAGCCAACAAGTTCAGAGAGCATATGTACTTTTCTTGGTTGATCAGTTAGCATCTCGTCTCCATATAAGTCTCCAATTACGGTATGTCCATGGAATAAAAAATATAGTAAATTAATCTAATAAACTCTTATAATGTATCTTACTATCCAGAATGGCCACTTCTGGTTGACGGTCTCGGCAAAAGTGATATATGCAGTGGTGGTGACAATGGGATATAAGCATATGTTGAGCTTAGCTGTGACACTATGCGAGAAAAGCACATAGTGGTGTGTCTAGACAATCATTAGTGACCTAGAAAAAATCCGTCTGATGTTGCGTATCTGATGTGAACATACCAGCGATGCATAAAAGCACTTTCTAGATGGTCTCCGATACCACTGTAACACCCGTGGCTACGCCGGTGAGATCGACCGGGAGCGTGAGCACCACAGCAGAGATCGAGAGGAGGGATAGGATCTCTGGAGGAGGAAGAAGCTCTTTCGTTCCCCTTTCTGTTTCTCTCTTTTCTTCGATGTCCCTTCCCGGGTTGCTGACAGAGCTTGTATAGCAGATGTTCCTCCGCTTGGGCCTTGTGCTGGGCTGTGACTTGATAACCGGGGCTGAATAGAGTTGGGCCTCTCGTGATACACATCCGGGTCATGACAGATTGGGATGAAAATGGCTATGAATGAACAACATGCCTTTTAATTATGCAGGTCAGACCTTGATAAGCATCTCGGACCATCATAAAGTCATCATTATCATAAGCTTCTTGAACCATTATAAATTCATCATTATCAACCCATCCCATCATTTTCCATGCTAGTGCACAATGCAGCTATCGATCTTAGGCATCCAATTTTGTATTCCTGTCTCGCACAAAGGACGTGCTTGGCCATTGAGGCCAGGACATGGAACAAACAACCCTTAAATATTGCAAGTATTACATTTCTTTCATGGCCTCAGTCTCAGATATGACGCGAGAGGGAACATGGGCGATTAAGTGCCATTGGACAACATTAAATTGGTTGTACGTTTCGTAGTTGGGTTGCTCTTATTTCTTTTGTGTTTTCACATTAGGTAGAGTTTCTGATATATATTGAAGCCTTTCTAGCCCAAACGCAACTGTTAGTGACATCCTTTAGCTGTGCTAGATGAAGACTGCCAGTATACATTCGAGAAATAGATTAGTCAAGCATAGAGGTCTTGGAGTAAGTTCATTGCTTTGACATTTTCTCTTCCTTGTAGGCCTGGAAGGCATAAGGAACATGTGGGGCGCAGGTGTTCTTTTTCTTGCAACACCAGAAATCGAGCCAATGGCTTACACACTTTCCCTTCGTTGCATATAAACAATTCCTACGGCTTCTGACTAGCTTGATATATCATGCATACATGGTAGCCGAGCTGTTGATTACACAATAAGATGTATATATACTATATATGGTGCAGCCCTTTGGATAGAAGCTTCTTCGTCTTCGTCAGCATTGCCATGCTATTGGAGAATTGCCTAAGCCACATTGGATGACAATCCATGATGATGAACTATAGGACTATGTACATCTGACAATACTCACACAGGGTTACATTTGGTTCTATGTCTGACAATCTTCGTGTGAAATTAGGCCGATGTGGGCCAGCCTAGCTTCCTGCACTTGATGTGCTCGCTACATGCTTCGATCAGAAAAGGCTACAATGTTACTACGACCGATAGAACTGTTGTGCGCATAGACTTGACAAGCATACATGCTCCTCCATTGGCCTGTTGCTGTTTGTGCCGATTTATGCCACAATCGTACACCCGACAAATTTTGATCTCTCGGTCATGCTAGTAGCGGACAAGGTGTGGTTTTCCATGCTAGTCCATCTCTATGTTTGGTTGGATGTGTGATCTTGATGCCTCACAAGAGTAACTAGCTAGCAACGCCTACATACCAACTGACGCCACTCCATGCTTTGCAACAAGTAGACAACGTACAATAGCTACTTACACATTGTTCCCTTTGTTCACCTTTCTCTCAACTCAGTGTGTTCTTCCGGTGTTCCGCTTCCCCATTTGCATATGCTATATATTTGACTAAAGGTACCTAGCCAACTGAAAAACGCCTAAAACAACGCCCCCCCAGTGGCTTTGAAGGTGGTTTCGCTAACATGGTATATATAAAAAAATCTACATAACCCGCTAACGTATCAATGGTTGACTATATAACCCCATGACTACAAAATATGATATTGTGGCCCTTAAAGTATATAACAATGTAAAACTTACCTCTTTGGATGATTTTGTAGTATTTGGATACTATATCCCACCACACTTACCTAACTACCCATTTTTGCATGCAGGTCCATTTGATTCCTCCATCACACTAATCCATCTAGGCTCACGTGACATCTAGTCTCCTGCTCCACACCTATATGGCATTGGTCGACGATAATACATGAGCTCAATGTCTGTGAAGAGGGAGTGCTATGAGTTGGAGGAGACAGGGTGGTGCTCATCGGGCCTTGCCATGGTACTTACCACAGTACTGTGGGTTCAAAAACCCTATTACTTCTGTATTTTGAACCAGTAGTAGGAAAGTGGCAGTGATGATGCGGCTCACTATTGCTGGTTCTAGAACCTGGTGGTGGTTTTCTAAAAAACCAAATTTGGGATGAAAAAATAACAAATATTTTTTTCCATACTGGAAGACCACGATGGGCAGTCACAGGTCACGCGATTTTTAGTGCAAAAAATGCACGCTTTGTGGCATGTAACTTATATTATGGTGTTTTCAAGGCTAAATGCATTTTTGGAACTACAAGCAAGGTAAAAAATGCGACCAGAGAGTAGCCTTTCAAGAAAGGAGCTCCTTCCGCTACGTCTACGATCGACGATGGACTCTGACGCATTAACCTCTTGCTTCATTGGCAATCTATTCCAGCGTACATCCAGGGATGCTGGGCACTTAGCTCGGTCATCTCAACCTTGCTGTTGTTGCCTACCAGCGATCCGTAGTCGATTTGTGCAGCCTTGTCACATGTGTAATCCTGATGCCTCACAAGCCTAATTAGCAATGGTTGCATACCAAGTGATGACTCGATTATTTTGAAAGAGCAGACAACAAAGCCTTAAACTATTGCACCCATGCATAGTTCTCTTGCGTTCAACTTTCTCTTAGCTATATATTTGGCTATGGATAACATGCACCCTATCCAATGTGTTATGATTCATTCAATGCAATCATCCACTGCTCATTCATGCAATGCAATTATACTGCTGCCTTTATTCCGTACCCAAAACAAATATTCGAGGATATAAGTGAACACATTAGCCAAAGTACAGATTAATGATGTCCCAAAAACTGGCCTACAATAAGAGATGATTTCACTACAAACACATTAGCCAAAGTACAGATTAATGATGTCCCAAAACTGGCCTACAATAAGAGATGATTTCACTACAATTAATATTTCTTCAAGAGCCCTTCTATGGTACTTGAAATTGCCTACCATTGCCTCTCGTTGCCTCCCTTAAATTACTATTTTCGATTGAAAGGGTATCATCGTCATTGTTCACGTCTAACCCACCTGATCCCTCACCCGCAACCCCTCCCCCGACCCAGATCGTGGGCTTCGCACCTCTTCGGCTCCTCGTTGCCATCGCGATTTTCCTCCGCGGCCGGCTTGCGACATCGCTGGCCCGCCCGTCGCAGTCTTAAAGTGACCCTCGCCCCGCACAAGGACCCTGAAGCTCCTCCTCCTCCTCCTCCCCCAGCCCTGGTCCGGCGCCGCCACCATCTCGCCCTCGCCGTTTTGCGGCGGCGCCGCCGCCAGCCGGACTGCCCTCGCCGTACAGCAGAAACTTGCCGATGGGAGGGTGGCGTATGCACGGTATATGTGTGTCGACGACGGCGCTCGCTGGATTGGATCCAGACGTGGCGATCCAGCTCCAGGGCTGTTCTTACGGCGTACTCGCCGTGCCTGCATTCAACACTTCCCTTCTGAACGTTTATGCCTCTGTGTTTAGGATGTGGTCCAACGGCTGCCCCAGTGGAAGAAATGATCGATGATTGTGCAGCACCACACTGGTTGATGTACTGATACTCTGATCGATAACATGTGATTGATCGATCAGCCAGTTGTAGTATGTGACTGTACAGATGGTTCTGATTGGGTTATGACATTCAGTAGCTGTGTCGCGCGAGTCGCCACCGTGCCTGCATCTAGATGATCTAGTTCTGATTGGCCTATAACATTCGATGAACAATGCAATTCTTTCCTGTGTTTAGAAATGTTGTGCTGCTCTGCCTAGCTACAAATGGTTCTCATCCATATACTTATTTGCTATCGTTGTCCTGCACGTTCATACCATAACAGTTTGATAATTGTATAATTGTATTGCATGTTCTGATTGGGTTCCACAAATCTGATGCAGATGGCAGTCATAGAACGAGTACAGTACTACTACTACAGGGAAGCGAGGTCTGACCAGCAGCAAGGGTAATCTCAGTATCCAGTTTTAGTTCTTATGTATGTTGCCTAGTCATTTTTACCAACTGATGATCACCAACTGGATGCTGCAGAAAGCTGATTGGCATGCAACACACTCGCCTACGAGACTATTTCTGGTCATAGATGCCTTAAAGACATCGCGACCACACATTGAGGCGATTGAGAATATGGGATTTGGGGGTCTGATTAAAATGCCTAATATTAATCTCAGGAATGGCATGCTACAGGACATTGCAGACACATACCAAGTCAGCGACAGAGTATTCAAATTATGTGGGCAAGTAGTTAATATCCATCTTGAAGATGTGAAAAATATAATGGGTCTCTAGATTGCAGGCATTGATGTAGATAAATATATAAATGAATTCGCAGCCAGGAAAATTTCTAACTAGCCCATATAAGCCTCCAGATGATGTAATTGAACTCTAAGATGTCAAAGTGTCAAGCTAGTGTTTTGGTGGTTAGGGAATTATTATGTAATGGCTACAAAAGTCTATTCGCATGTTCCTTTGAAAGTCTGAATGAAGCAGACAAATTAGCCACGGTGTGACCTCATCTTGATGAGATGACAGTAGTACTTCTCATGTGCTTATTATCTTTTCGTTTGGTTACCCGAGGGAGGCGACGTCTTGGCCTCTGCCTGTATCTCTGTACTTAAAGCTATCTAATCTAATCTTCGTGGAGACTAAAAATTGACTACGATCCTATAATCACAGCGTGGCGCCTGAAAATCTCGTGATCCAATAGTCACGGTGCGGCTGTAAATGAAGATCCTAAAATCACGGCACGGTTTCCCTCTTCCCCACGTCGCTGGTATTTCTAAAATAATTTTTATACTTTGCGAGAATAATTAAGGGTACAAATTAAACAGCGATGGGACACAGACACATACACTTCAATAGCATAATGGTCTGCCCATACAGTTTGAGCTGCAATTCCTGGATTCAAAACCCATAGGAGCGCTTTTTTTTTGTTCTTACAATATTTTTGCTACTTTTACCTTTGTTTTAATTTTTTTTTTCCATTTTTACCTTTGTTTAATTTAAATACATGGGTACAATCATGCCAGTACAATTTTAAATGATTTGAACCATATGCAACTATTCATCCATCACAACCATTAACATCTCTCACTTACACCCAATATTATATGTGAGACTTGTTCATGGTTGTGAAGAAAGTGTATCACCACATTCTCAAAATCATTGGAAATTTTTATGTCATGATCATACACCAAAATTAGTTGTCAATTCAAGTTTTTAGATTTTTCTATCTAGTATAGGGTATTTTTAGATTTTTTTTAATTTATCAACAAATAATCACAATAATAGGTAAATTAGTTCAGAAAATTGTACAAATGCACGCAACATCATAGTTTGGCTCCATTACCATGTCATTAATTTTTCAAATGATTTGGACAAAAATGGCACTACGGATCCATCACAACCATGAACCTCTCTCATCGACTTACATTGCTCTATGCGAGCATGTTTATGGTTATAAAGGATGTGTATCACCACTATCTTCAAATTGTCTGAAATTTTAATAGGGTGTTCATGGATCCAAACTAAGATGTTGTATGCATTTGTGCAATTTTCAGAGCAAGTGCACCTATTATTGTAATTATTTATTGATTTACTAAAGAATAATTGTTAAAATACCCTAACATAGCTAGAAAAATCTAAAAACTTGCGTGGACACATCATTTTGGTGTATAGTCATGAGAAAAAAAGTTTCAATAGATTTTGACAAATTGGTGACAAACATCCTCATAAAGGCATATATGTCTCATTACGACCAATGTGACTATGTGAAAGATGTATATCACCACTATCTCCAAATTATCTGAAACTTTAATAGGGTGTTCATGGATCCAAACTAAGAAGTTGTATACATTTGTGCAATTTTCGAGCAATTTTACCTATTATTGTAATTATTTATTAATTTACTAAAGAATAATTGTTAAAATACCCTAATCTAGCTAGAAAAATCTAAAAACTTGCATGGACACATCATTTTGGTGTATAGTCATGAGAAAAAAAGTTTCAATGAATTCTGACAAAGTGGTGATGCACATACTCACAAAGGCATATATGCTCATTACGACCAATGTGACTATGTGAGAGATGTGGTCACATGTGAGATATGTGTATCACCACTCTCTCTAAATCATCCGAAACTTTATTAGTGTGTTTATGGAGCCAAAATAAGGTGTCTATGCAAAAAAAAAAAAAAAAAAAATCAATCAAAAATTTAATTCAAACATTGTCCAAAAAAACATAGGCCCCATAGGTTTTGAACACGGGAGCTAAGGGTGCACAATCAATTGGTCTAACCATTCGGCTATTGAAGTATGTTGAATAGGATCTCGAGAGTGATTTTATTTGAAACAAAGATATCGGACTAAGCAAAAAAAAAAAAAAAAAAAAATTACGGTTTCAATCTTCCAAAACTCAAGCGCTCCTCCTCGGTCCCTCCCTCCTCTCCCCCCCGAAATTCCCGTAATTATAGCATCGTAGTTTTCTCTCCTCGCAAAAAAAAAAAGGATCGTAGTTTCCTCCTCGGGTTTCAAACCAAAAAAAAAAAAAAAATGGTAAACAACTCATGGAATTACGTGAATGAACGAACGAACCCTAGAACCCAAGAACGACGAACCGTAAAACGGCCCGAAGTTGTTGAATTTTTTTAATCCAACTAACTGTAGACACGTTTATGAAGTTATGAAGTTACCGTTTTGTCCTTGATAAAAAAAAAGAATTACAAGAATGCAATTACAGTCTAGTGCTAATCTCCACGGTGGCGGGAGGCGATGGAAGGCAATTTTGCTCTTATGGCTCCACCGTCATAGGCACAACAGAGGCAATTTTTGCCTCCGTGCTTTTGCCTACATTTGCCTCCCTACCTTTGTAGCCGTCGGATCGGCCGCTCTCGGTCGATTTGGGCCATTGAATTTTTCCTCAATTATTATAGAAAATTTCTTCAAATAAATACATATTACAAACTGAGATAAATTAAAGTTCACGCTCATTCATAGTGGTGGAATTTAGTTTACAAGATAAAAAGGCTTTGTTGTGGTACTCTCAAAGACTATACATTACTTTCTATAAGGTGGTAGTTGAAATACGTATTTATTTAATTTTTTATTTTTAAAAATATGTTAATTAAGGAAAATTTACATACAAAAATCTTTTTAAAAAAGAAATCTAATGGATGGAAGAGTGATCTATTAGATGTGGTAGACATTTTTAGCTTGGAACTTTGGACATAATAACATGTTCTAATTCACATAAACTTCGGATCATTTTTTCATGAATGTTAACCACGTGATTTGTTTTTCAGTAAATGTTTTTTTTTCTTATCTTTTTCTCTTTTCTGCAAGTCAATCGTGCGAAAAACTGCTCGAATGCTCACTTTCTCATGAAGGGATTTAATAATGTTTTTTTCTTTTCTTTTTTACGATACTTAAAATTTTGATTTAAAAAATCTATAAAAACAATGGGCCGAGATTTGTTTGACACATAAACCTTTATAAAAAGATCATCTAATAAAGCCCAGATCAATGGCTTGTATTTTTTCATGGATGTTAATCCAGGTAACAGAAGCATATTAGTTATGCCAAGATGGTTCCCGGTGATCCCACCTTCGTAGTAAGGAACACTGAGAATCCCTTGTAGCATAGGGATAATTCCTTTTTCTACCCTCTCTTACACTTCTACAGCACTTCAATTTTATTGGGAGACCGAGGGACGCTTTCTAGGTACTGAGATTACCCTATACTTGGTACAACATATTCCTAGATTTCAAGACAGCACTCACACAGGATTATAAATATTTTTGTACATCCGAGACTCTAAATTTGAAACTAGGACCGATGACTCAGCACAGGTTAGGCATTGATCGGGAAAGCCTGCAACATAACTACGGCTGAGAGAGCTGTTGTGTGCATTAGCCAAATTTTTCTAACCATGTGACGACTCCGATATGGACCAGCCCAGCTTCCACCACTTGATGTGCTCACCAGAGGTTAATTAGGCATCGATCAGCAAAGCTTACAATGTAAATTACACTGTTGTTCATGAGTTAATGCTGTCCACCCAGACTTGACTGACACACATGCTCCACCATTGACGTGATGCTATTGTGCCAATTTACGCCGCGCGAAAAGGTCGAGGTCTCGGTCACACTAACAGTGAAGGAGTTGTACTTTTCCATACAATTCACTCCATACCATTTGCTGACATGTGTGATCCTGATGCTTCACAAGCCTAACACACGATACTCCAACCAATGGACCAAGTGACGACTCCATTCTATGGAAACATTTGAACCAATGAACCACAACTCTTCTTCTACTTCCAGGTTTGCAACCGCTATATATCTTGGCCAAAGCAAACCCCATCCTAACTGACATGTCATGTTTCATTCAATCAAACTATCCACCTACCACCACTGAGTATCCCAATATACTATAAACGGTACTATTGCATATAATATTGCACTGATAGTCCCCTTGCGTTCAACGTTCTCTCACTATATATTTTATACCCAAACACCAATTGCATTCCATAAATGCATTTGCAGTGTGAGTCTGCATGCCTATGCAGAAACTATAATTATTTGCACCATTGCAAGGAGCACTATCATCCCTGGATAACCATTGTTCGATACCATTCCATTTCACATGATGGCGAGGTTGAATTCAATTCCTTGAGGTGGTTAGCCCGGTGCCATTGAATTTCAAGCATGAGGAGACCCACTACTGGTTGCTGACTGTGTAGGTTGTTTCAGAAGACTGACATGGAGAGACAGCTTCATCGTGCATGCCACCGTCAATGCAGCACAACCCTTTGAATGTGTGGCATGCATCTCCAACTTTATGACACTGAAATGCAGAGAGCACAGCGTCAGGCAAGGATGTGTGTACACCGTGTATGGCCTTGAGAGCCCATGATGGAGAAGCACCATTATTTAACATGGACCAACTTCGATTAATCAAAACTAGAAAATAAGGATCTGCAACTCAATACTATGCTGTAGCCTGTATCATCATGAGAATAACATTATTATAACTAAAATGTCTTCCATAGATATAATCCATGAAACAAGAACATTTGTTCATCCTCATTATTCACAATAATATCAAGTGAAATCCGAAATAAATAAACCTCAGTACATCTTCGCACGTTGCTTTGGAATTTCTGATATGTTTGTCGCCAAACTTTTGTTTTGGAATTGGTCATGGTGAGGAGTGATTTCTGTCTATTATAAGTTGTGCTTTAGGTGCACCTTCCCCAATACAGGTTTTTTTTTTTTTTTTTTTTTTTTTTGTATATACACATGTTGTTGATCCTGCATACTTGTGTTTGTCATGTTTGCACTCATAGAAGCAATTTTATCTCACATGCTTGTTCGCTCGAGTGTATTAGAAAAAAACAACCAATTCATCTACCCACTGGCCAACGTACTGTTTGTTCCACTAAATGTTGTAATTTACAATAGGCGGCACTCTTGACATCAGGTGTTCCTACAACCTTGCATTGCGTCTTTAACCGTGCACTGCAAGTGTGTTTGTTACTGTGGTGCCAAAACTTGAACTGATGACTAACTGTTCACACAAGGAGACATATAACATGAATAGAATAAGCTCCCTCTCCTGTTCTGCCAAAACATGAACCAGGACAAACACATGGCAACTTTCAGGTTGAAACAACAATGTTGAAGTGTACTAGCTGCATACTGCTTCTTTTTTTGGTAAAGAGCTGTAGACTGCTGGATTAAATAATCCATAAATCTGTCCCGAAGCACTAGCAAAACCGTCAGCCCCACTCTGTCATCTCTTGGTTGGTCCTCAAGTGTTCCTAATGCCTCGCATGCCTGCGACTCACAAGACACTTTTGTTGTATGATCACATTGGAACAGTAATAGAAAGTATGTGAACAACTTGGAAAATGTCTGGACTAAATGTTTGGTCCCTCAAGAGCTATATATATGGTCCAACAGCGATAACTTGCATACCGCGATGAAATGATGTGTAGCAGGCCGTAGTCCAACATAGAGTCGCAGTGACTAACTCAGTGCTCGTCATATATGTACATCATGTAAATACAATGGAAACCAGGACAACACTTGTTTTGTCTAGATGCTAAGGACAGAACTCATGAGTTCACAATCTAAGGAATACATTGTGCAGTTTCATGATGCCATTTTTCATAACAAGCAGCAAAGAATCTGTCAAATGACTGATACTATTAGTGAAGAAGGTGCAAAGGAGTTGATGCATTCTTTTTATGTCGTGACTTGCACAAGACCAATGCTATATATTTGAATATCTAATGTCAAATGTGGATACCAATGAAGTGAAGCTCTCATAAAAAAAAGATTTTTCGAGAGAAGCACTTTGATTTATGCATAATACAACTCAAACCGTTTTTGCAAATGGTCAACTTCGATTGACGGAGCCTGGCATTGTCTGCCTGCATCACAACGCCTCTATTAATTAGGATAAAAATGTGAAGATGATCTGGCATTTTAAGAACATTGTCTGCCTGCATCACAACAGCAATATCTGTCTGCATCACAATGCCAGATTATCTTCACATTGTGACTACAATTTTTTTGAGGAAGATTAGTTAAGAACATCATCGCTCTCTCTCTCTCTCTCTCTCTCTTCCTCTCCCTCTCCATCCCCCAATGTTAAGATGATCTGGCAATTTAGGACTTGGTGGACGTAGCAGTAGCCAGATCTGGTGGGAGCTGCAGGAGCGGGCTCCATAGCTAGAGGATGAGGTGCTTGAGGTGCACGACGAGGGCGAGTTTGGTGCCAGAGGCGGGAGTAGGCTTTGTCGCAGGCAACAGTGTGCTGGAGGCCAACAATGATTCTGCAGCATTCCACTTACAGAGGAGGGCATAACACGATTCCCACTAGCATGCGCAAATCCTGGCTCCTAGTGGCGTTTTGTCAGCTGTCACTACATTGGTTATTATGTTGTCTCAAAGAGGGCAAAATGAACTCTGAAGCTTGTTCTTGAGACATAGCACACTGGTTATTATTACAGAAACAGTTTACAGCTATCCTTGCATAATATGATCTTAATTCTGAAATCCCCATGTATCTTATAGTCTAGAGGCTTTAAGTCGCTGGAAAATGTAAATACAGCACATGTCCAGCAATTGATACTGCCAGGCACGATTTTCTGACTGAAAAAAAACTCTGAATTGCATGTTAGAGACTCAAAAAGCAGGTCATTGGCCATACAGAATCATGCAAAGCCAGCCATCAGCATATATAGCCTCTGCTGTCCACAGCGGTATTCATTTCCATCAAGAATGCTGAGTCACCTTTAGCTAGGACCTGTACTTTCCATAGCGATAGGGTTATATAAATGGTAGGGGATGGGGTTACATAGCGAAAAAGTAGTGCAAATGGCATGTTGTGTCACCTCCAAGCAGATGGTGTTACATCGATAGGAATATAGGATTGAGAGGCGCCAGGAGGAATGGTGTGCAACAGAAGCACACGCTCAGGGAGGCAGCCATTTGATAGCACCTCCATCCAAATCTCACACACCATCGTTGTTCAGCTATCTGGCCGGTCTGGGACAGGTGGACTAGACAACCTGCCATGCTATCGGCCTTTACTAGTTCCAGTGCTAGCTTCCTGCACCACGAGTGCTAGGCGTGAGATCTTGCTGGTTAATCCACATGATTTGTTTCTTGCACTCCGAGTGCTAGAGACACACTATGATCTAGTTCACTAAAACCGTGGATCCTTTTAATGCATGTTATTAACCCACATGATTTGTTTCCTAAACTGGTCGACTGGACTTGCTAGCGCTCAGATGTCCGATCCGGAGCGCTAGTGTACGTTGCCCATGCAGACAGTGAGCCTTCACCACCCACAAGAATTCCAGCTGTGTCAGACTTGCAAGCGAGTACCCCAGTAGTGGGCCTTCGCTACCCAGGACACTGCCCTTGCTGGCAGACCACACACGAGGAATGCTCGCACAACCTCTCCCTTCCCACGACCGTCCATGTGCAGTCAACTTAAGTATTCTGCACAACACAATTGCTGCTCGATAAAAATTGTCAGGTGCCGCGATTCCCCAATTTGTTCACTGTCACGTATCATGTTGGCACTGCTCCGTCAATGGGTTATGCAACACATGAACCAGACAGAAATAACAATAACTTTGGCATGCAGCAGGACATGGACACGAAAGATGCAAGCAAGTGGTTCTCTCCTCGGCAGAGAAACAACAAAAACTTGCAATAGGCAGTGGTACAATGCGGTTTTCTTTGGTCCACAAATGCGAGCAACTGGTGAAGCCAAAATACAACAAGGCATATAAAAATGTGCTATGAAATTTTTTTTAGTAGATAAAAATGTGCTATGACATGTGTCATTAACTGACATAGAAGCATGTAAGATGATTCCTTATAAAATGTGCTATGACATGAGGCCCTCAACATGACTCGATCTGCTACTCCTCTCCTCCTGTATCCAACTCTCTAGAGTAAGATAACTGTAAAATTCTGCCGCCGGAGACTAGCCTATGACCATGAAGTTGGACTCAGATTTACAAACACCCCCCTCTGCTATGTATTCAATAGATGCAATACGATGATAGCCGATAGGGGTCTGGTGTTAGCTAAACTTTTTGCATGTCATCATGCAATCATTGTTTCTTTTTGTTGAGTCACGCATCAGCTACGCTAGGGTATATTGATGTGCATGATCGTTGGTGTGCTAGATTATGACAGAGCCTGAGTTGTTAGGGTTAGTTAGCACCATGGCGATCATTGCGCATGTCGCTGAGCAACGACATCGCCCACGATGTGCGGCATGGGGAGGGGATGCTTGGTTATCAAGTCAGAGATTGTAGGCATGCATTGTAAAAATAAAAAAGCATCAACAGAAGACCGAAAAGCTGCATTGTCTGGAAGCACCAATATCCCAATTTTCTTGTGTGTGTTCCATCTAATTGAGTTCACGACGCGGTCAACGCACTGCCACTGGCGTTCACATTCCAAGCTCATCACATCATTGAGGTTCAAACATCTGGCAAGGATCGAGCTGCTGTGCAATGCAAGAGATGAAGTGGGCTGATGCGCTTCACCCGCACACATATTCCACCATTCGCCTGCTGCTTCCAATCAAATCTACTCCGGTAACTGAACACACTTGTTCCTGGCCTCAACCTTCCGTTCCTGCAGTCCTGCCTACCACCCAACCTCGTTTTGGTCACATGTGTGATCCTGATGCCTCATAAGCCTAATAAGCACTGGCTACTACATAGTGACGACTCCAGTTTTTCGAAAAGAGCAGACAACATTTCTCTCAACACAGGTGCATTTCCCCCTTTGCTTGTTGTGCTATATATTTGGACAAAGGGCCCAATGCACTCTATCCATTGTGTCGATTATCATGATTCATTCACTGCAATTATTCACCACTCATTCATTCAAGGCATATATACTGCTGCATCGGAAAAACCATAAACTTATATATATGCTGCGACTACGGCAGTATTCTTTTCCAGAGTGGTAGAGGATTACATATAGAAATCAGAGGCCCATAGTGCAATACTAATAACATGACATAGTACAGTAGTAAAACCCTCTAGATCAACTTTTCAAAAGAACAAGTTAATGGACCTTACAGTGATAGGTGTGAGAGGCATCAGGACCAAGCTTGGAACACTACCCTACACTTAGCAAGGCACAAAAATGTTGCGTGGACCCAAATAGAGATTCTGCTCTCATTTATTCCATTCAGATAGCTTAGTGAAGCCATCTGTAGCCAGAAGCACTTGCGCCAGAGTAGCACCTTCGTATGGTTGCAGTCAGTGTGCATCTCATCTACCACGGCAGGTTGGTCGATAACAGTTTTTCTGCTCCTAAGTGGCCTGGAATCTGCGCTTCTAGTTCTGCTGCAGATGGCGTTTACGCAGCGGTGGAAATTGGAAAAAGGCGCTGGGCTTCGTGAACAGGCAGCCAGAGCCCGCGGAGCAGATTGGTAGAAGCCGGCTGGGTACTGACCATGATCACCAAACGCTGTCAGTCATCAGTCTGCTTAGAAGACACGTGTTATTGAACCATAATGCGGACTGTGTAATCCATCACAAGGAAAGACAGCACATGGACGTGATGAATGTATGATTTTCGTTCCAAAAAAATCTTGATTATCGACATCGAGCTTTCCTCAATGTTGGTCAGCGATTCTACAACACCACTGCTAGTGTAGCATCACGAAATGTTTAGCAGCCAACAAGTTCAGAGAGCATATATACTTTTTCTCGGTTTCTCTCGTTAGCATCTCGTCTCCATATAAGTTTGCAAATACGGTTATTATAGAGGGAGAGTATGATCACGCATAAGAAGAACATAGCACGGCGTATAGATCGAGCATTTATTATAAAGGGAGAGTCCACAAGAAAAATTCATACCGTTATTATAGACCTTCAACATCATACGCCCGTGCTATGTTCTTCTTATGCCTTATTCAGCTCACTGGTTGGGCCTAAGTTACTATGGTGGTTTGAATTAAAATGCCTGCCTCGGTTAATGATTAACCCTTAGTGTTTTTAACCACTACAGTTAATAAAAATGACGCCGTTTTTAACCCCAGGTTTAATAAAAAATGACCACCGTGGGTAATTTGAGGCATTAACCATGGTGGGTTTTTCATAAAAAACGCCACGGTTAAGATTTGCTAAACGCCATGTAATTTTTTTTTGTAGTAGTGTTTTAGTCTTCTCTCGGGTGCCAGGACATTGGTCAGTAGTGATAGAACCTTCTGATGACTGAAGATGCCCACTTATTAAATCTTGTTATTATGGCGGTATGGTTTTCCATACCAGAAAAACAATTACATGTAGGAATTGGAGATACATAGAGGAACACTAATAACATGACATAGAGAAGTAGAAACCATGTTGTGGTGTCTAATACTTCTAGATCTATTGTGTACATTTTGAGAGAACATGTTGATGGAGCCTACATTCGTAGGTCTAAGAGGCGCCAGGACCAGGCTTCTAACTGGTTTCTGCACTTAGCGAGGCTCAAGAATATTGCATGGATCGAAATGGAGTTTCTGCTTTGGCTTTAGGCCATTGTCATAGCTGTACCTTGGAAAACTGAAGTAGCCAATTTTTCAAAAAAAATAAAAAATACTGAAGTAGACAGACGACCTTTCATTCCTGGACTGGAGTTTGCGGGGCGGGAGGCGAATGACACTAGTGAGCAACACATAGAATGGCCAAGAACTGGCCCTTTTTTTTGTGCGGAACACCTTCTTTTGGCTCAAGTCATGCACCAGGACAGCCCGAGTACAGCAGGTGGTATTCTAGTTCAGCCCTTCTTGTAATCAAGTTCAACCCTCTTTCTCAAAGCATCCATGGGCAAAACTCGAGTGGCTGGAGCATGACCCGTCCCTGTTTGTATATACTCGGTAAATGTTTTACAGCTATGTAGTTTGGGGAATTGATACCTATATTCTTCTCAGTTGATCCATCAGCATCTTATCTCAACATAATTTTATATAACTAGTATTTATGTAATAATCATAATATATCATACAATCTAGAAGGGCTGCTAGTACTAGTATTTATGTAATAATCATGACATATTATAAAATTTCATAATTTTTTTTTATTTCGGTTGATTTTCTAGAATTTTAAAACCACTTTCGAGCATGGCTTAATGTTCGTGTTTTTAAATAATAAATTTTCCAGATTTGGTTTTATTTTTATATGTAAGGCCTTACATTGTGTTGAATAACCGGAATATCATTTTTTTTTACTGTATTTTTCAAAAATTTCAATCACTTGTAGTTCAAATTTGGCTTCATTTTAAAAATTGATCTAGAAAAGAATAATTTCCTAAATATATCGGACAAAGTCAAAAATTCACCAAAATTGAACATTGATTGCCATATGATGTATAGTAACTGCAAAAAAAAGTTTGGAGGCCAAAAACCAAAAAATAAAAAGGGCCCGGTCTTTGCCGGTGAGCTGGCACCACTTTGCTCGTCAAAAGGGGGTGTCCTTTGCCGTGAGTTTGCATATGCTCACGACAAAGGGCTTGCCCACCTGAAATCCTTTGCCCCGAGCTGGGCGGCGAGCTCACGCGGCAAAGGGTGACGGAAGAAGGCGGACGGCCTCCCACCGTGGCCTTTCCTATGAGCTCACCCTCACGGCAAAGGTTGGTTGCCGTGAGCAAGAACCATGCTCACGGGAAAGGCGGCCCTTTGCCGTGAGGAGCTCACGGGAAAGGATTTCCCCACGGGAAGGCCAGGATTCCGGTAGTGAGTCTAGTTCAAATTTTTCGAGAGCGGCCACGTTGTGGTCGGTGGGAAGAGAACTGCAGCTGGAAACGAAGGCGGATCCGGCTTACGCCACATGGAGTGGTTCACAATGGTCGAGACATGGCACCAGGGATGTTCAAGGCTTATTTTAAGGATCTGTTCTTAAGAAATCACACATCACAAGTGAAAACGATGTACACTCCATGATCAAATCAATTGAAAACGATGTGGTCTCCAAGAGGAAAAAATGAACTCTCGAGCTTGTTCTTCGAACCGCGAGAAAACTAGTTATTCGTACATAATCATATTATATCTATCCTTTTTGAAGGATATATTATATCTGTCCTTGCATGAGGCGATCATAATTCTGAAATCTCGTAGTATCTTATTGCCTAAAGGCTTCTAAATACAGCACAAGTCCAGCAATTGATACTACTAGGCATCATCTTTATGAATAGACAAAACTCCTAATTTCATGTCAGAAAAATTAAATAAGCAGGCCATTGGCCATATGGATTCAGGAGGCCAGCTGTCAGCATAGCCTCAGCCCTCAGGTAGAGATGGCCCACATACTTAGCTCATTTGTGCACGGCAGTATTCATTTCCATCAAGAATGCCGAGTCAGCTTTAGCTTGGACATCTCCCTTTCCATAGCGATAGGATTATATAAACTGCAGGGGATACATAGAGAACAAAGAAGAAAGGCTTGTTGTGTGACATCCAAGCTGATGGAGTCTACATCGATAGGAATATAGGGATGAGAAGTGCCGGGAGGAATGGATCAACTGTACCACTCGTTCGGCAGGCACCCATTTCATAGCACATCCATCAAAATCACACACACCCTCTTCATTAAAGAAATCCGACTGGCCTAGCACTTAGGGGCTGGACGACCTACCACATACTGCCTGCCACAATGCCGTTGTGCCATGCTGTTGTTGACCATAAACCGCTATCGGCCATTGCTGGATCCAGAGATAACCACGGACACCGCTAGTGCTAGGCGTGGGCCTCCACTAGTGATAGCCTGATAGGAACCGCCGCTGCAAGCACAATCGACCTGGCCGGTGGCTGCACCACTGAAGCACTGGGGTCGGTTCTCGTTCGCTAAACAATGCATGGTTTGTATAGCACCTTCAATTTTATCTGTGTTGCCGTTCTATTGGGAAATTGTCTAAGCCATGGTGGATGACAATGAGGCTGAGAGCTACAGACTACATTAGAAAAAAAGATTACGACCTTTGACATAGAAAATTTGGTTCGATTAGCGTAGTAATTCCTACCTCGTACCTGAACATAGGATGTCAATAACTTTTGCATAATTGATCTTAACCCTTGTAAGGAAACACCTTTGACATCTATGACATGCAATTTTAAGCTCTCCTGGTTGATGAAACTAAATTGCTGTATTAGAAATGCTTGCACACATTATTCTGTCAAATACTAACTGCGTTGACTAGTTGGTTGTATGAGGCGCAACTCACTACAACACAACACCAAGATTAGAGAGTTGCACAATGTAGCCATCCATCTTAGGCATCAAATTTCATATGCTGCTCTAAGACCAAGGGCATGCATTGCCATGAATATGAGACCAGGACATGAAACAAGCAACCATTTATAAATATAGAGGTATTATATTTCTTTAATGGCCTCTCACAGATGATGCAAGGGGGCATGGGGTCATGTGTCATTCAAAAACACTAAAAGGGTGGTACGTTTGGTAGTTCGATTGTTCCAAAATTTGTGTGTTTTCACATTACATTATGTAGTAAGTGAGTCCTATATATATCAAAGTTTTCCAAGCCCAAGCACAGTGGTCGATGATATTAGTAGATAGTTTTAGTTGTGCCAGAGGAAGACTCCTAGTATACATTCAAAATTTATTTATCGAGGGTAGAGGTATATATATCAAAGTTCATCGCTTTGACACTTTAAACTTAACGGTAGGACTGGAAGGCATAGGGAACACATACGATGTCGAACAATTGAATTAATGCAACACCGAAGCGGAGCCAGGAGTGTAAACATAACCTACCGTGGCATACAATCCCCAAGTCTTCCAAATTGATAGTACCTATCTTGCATGGTAGCTGAGCAGATTAGGCTCGTCTAACTTCAATGGCTTTACTAAGTTCAATGGCTTCACTATTTATTCAGTCACTGCAAGTATTGCCTTCTCCCTGCTGAGGACGAGGACTAGACCTCTGGGTAGTCTCTGTAGTACATTATCTTCATGCTTTTGTGAAGTATGACTGAGTACTGGTAATGTAAAACTAAAGTTTAAGAGCTTGTTCTTTTACTTCCGCTACTTAATCAACTAATTTGTAATAACTGGTATGTAAGCTTGTTATAATCTCTTACTTGTATCATGTTATACAACTGGTGATGTTTCATTGAATCAGTACAGTCTGGGTACATTGTGATGTTGGTTTGAAACCCTAAAAACTAGGTTATATGGAGTCAATAAGTCGGGTTTGATCACTTTCGTTCTTGAATTTTCTCACTCAGGCACTTATAATTTTGGTTATGTGACAATCTACTCGGCCTATTGGCCAAGAAGGCACAGGGAACATGTGGGACACATGCGATCCGATTCATGCAACACCATAAATGGAGCCAAGGACTCACACTTGGTCCCTATTGCATACAATTCCTGAGGTTGCCTACTTGAAGATATCGTGCATGGCAGATGAGCTGCTCATGCATTTCACAGTAGGATGTACTATGGAACAGCCCTTTGCATAGCAGCTTCATCTTCATCAGCAATGCCATGCTATTGGGGAATTGTCTGTGCCACGTTGGTGGACAATCCAAGATGATCAACTGCAGTACATTTTCCTACAACAATGAGGCCGAAAGCTGTTGACTATGCTACAAAACAAAGTTTATGACCTATGAGACACAACAGACAAGAAAAATTGGTTCGATTAGCTAAGTTTACACCTGACAGCAGCACACAGGCTCTCAATAACTTTTGCATAATTGATCTTATTCCTTGTTAGGAAACATCTTTGACATATATGACAACCAATTTGCTGAAACTCAAATGCTGCATCAGAAATGCATGTCCACATTTTTCTGTCAAATACCAACTGTCTCGAGGTTGAGTGGGCCAACTAGCTGGTTGTGTGAGGCGCAACTCCTCTATACAGGGAGAGACACACAACGGATGCCCAACATCTCAACACAGGTCGAAGGAAATTTTCTAGGTACCGAGATTATACTTGCTACTACATATTCCTGGATTTCAAGACAACACTTAGCTTGGTCTGCTGGAGATTTTGCTGATGCAATGCTCCCCACCACTAACAAACAACCCTTGTTTTTGTATACTTGCTAGTCCCCCCACTACCACTTGGTCCTGATGCCTGACAAGCCTGATATTGGCTAAGCTCTCTAACCAAGTGACAACTCCTTTCTTTGAAGAGAGCAAGCAATAATAACAACAAACTTGTCTCACAGCTTGGGTCACAGCTCTTCTTCCACCTACACGTTTGTATCTGCTATATATATTGGCCAAAAGGAAAAAGCACGACATCCTACTTAACAGGTTGTGCTTCGTTCAATGATGTCCACTAACCACTGCTGAGTATCCTAAAATGTATAAAGTCTTCCTTTCCTTTATAACATGAAACAGACACTTAAAGATATAACAACTTAATAAGGTATAACAATTAAAGATATTGCCCATAATATAGGTTCATGATGTTGCAAAACTACAATACAACAGGTCCATTTAAATTAAGATTTCAAATATATACATGTTAAATACCTACTAAAATGTATTGCAAACAATGAAAACACATGGGAACTGATCCTCTTTCTAAAATTACACAGATTTTTGAAGTAGCTCATCAATTACTTTTCTTGGTTCCCACATATCAGCTTTTCAATACAGTTTTGTGCAGCCCTAAGCCAAAGGCATCTCGCCCAGATCACCTTCCTGTGCTGCTGATGGTTTTTCTCATGGAAGACAGAGCGAGACCAAGCAGTGGTAGCCGGCGCCGACCTAGCAGAAAGCACCTGCAACCACGTCCTCCTCCGATACTGTTAGTTCAGATTCACAAATTCTATTGTACTACATGTCCCTGCCACATGGTGCAAGAACATGCACCCCACGATGGAGATGGAGATGATGGAGTTGACGGGGCCGCTAGCATATTACATCGTCTCACTACCATGTGGATCTCCTGCGGCATGAGCTTCATTTCCACGCATCATAAACATGCTAGCTTTGCAGTAGTGTTAGTGCTTGCCTTGCCTTGTCTAGTATTGTTAACGCTTTTCGAGCTCGCTTTTTGGGCGATGTCAGTCTTCGTAGTAGATGTAACTTAGTATACACCTAGCTCCTATGTTGCTCATTCTCCTGCGTATAATCGACCTCATGTACTATTCGGTAGTTGACTAATGCAGAGGCACCTCTCCAAATGGCATTAGCTCAACTTGTAAGGCAGAAGTCTCGATTCTCTTAATGAAACACATATACTAAGGGAACATTAAAATAATCCTACCACTAGAATTGCCTTTGACCAACAGGTGGAGTTTGGCACGCCTATGAGACTGATCAACGGAGTAGGATGATATAGGGGTCAGGCGGCGTGACCAACCACTAACTCAGGATGTAGTTATGTCATGCATGTAATGCAAGGCATGTAGTTCTTAGTGGGTCCAATCAAACTAGCACCAATAAGCACCCTTTCGAGGGGCTAGTGATTTTGGGTACATAATATTGGCCATAATATAGGTTGATGATATTGCACCTCGCCGAGACTAGCCCTTATATTTGGATCCCTTTGAAGCTAATTGAGCCAAAACTAGCTGAAACTAGCTTTAGCCCAGGGATCCATACATGGCCAATATGCTCTGTCATCATATCACAGTGTACGCCTAGCTAATGTTGCTCTCTATAAGGTGATAGGTGAAATATAATTATGTTATTTCTAATTTGTAAAAATATTGTAAATAAGAACATTTTAGATATATAAATATCTGAAAAAATCTAATTGATACATGAGTGACCTATTGGATGTGGTATATATACCTGTTTTTTTTTGCAATTTTGGACACATCATGATCTAGTTCACATAAACCGTGGATCTTTTTATGCATGTTATCAACCCACATGATTTGTTTCCAAAACTGGTCCACCGGATTTGCTAGTGCTCAGATGTCCGATCCGGTGCGCTAGTGTACGGTGCCCACGCAGACAGTGAGCATGAGCTCCACCTGTGTCAGACAGTACTGTACTAGTGGGCCTTCACCACCCAGGACACTGCCCTTGCCAGGAGATCGACCATGCACGAGGAATGCTCGCACAACGTCTTCCTTCCTACAACCGTACATGTGCAGTCAACTTAAGCATTCTGCACAACACAATTGCCGCTCTGATAAAAATTGTCAGGTGTCGTGACACCCCAATTTGTTCACTGTCATGTACCATGTTGGCATTGTTCCATCAACGAGTCATGCAACACACGAGCCAGACAGAAATGACAATAACTTTGGTATGCAGCAGGAGATTAACGTGTCAGGTACAATGTGTTTTTCTTTGGCCAACTAACACGAGCAACTGGTGAAGCAAAAATACAGCGTGGCATGCATATAAAATGGGAAAATATACGCGAGAGCAGAAGTAGCTCTCTTTCTCAAAGCATCCAAGGATAAAACTCCAAGAGGCCCGAGCACGACCTGACACTAAATGAGGCCACCCATTTCTAGTGTAGTAGTGTATAATCAGTACATGTTTTGCAGCCAAGTAGTTCAGGCCCTGAGAATAGGGAAATTCCGGAACAAAAAAAATCTTGAACCCACCGACAAAAGGGAAATTAACGAAATTTCGGGTCAAATTCAAATTGAATTCAAAATTTTTGAAAAAAATTGACTTGATTTCGCTAAAAACTGTCTATGGTTGATCATACACCACAAATACATGATACGCAGCGTGGTGGAGTGGGGCTGCGGCTGCATGAGGGGGGGCTTATGGTCGCGGCGGGGTGGTGCGCCGCGGGAGCCGACGCCACCCTCGTTAACAGAGGAGAGTCGGAGACGGGATAAAATGTGGATTTTGGGTGTGTTTTTAGGGTTTCCATGGGCCATATATATGGTGGGCTGACTGGGAAGTCGATTTTGGGCCATCTTGGCGCTATTTGAGGGCGGGAGACGAATTCCCACAAAATTTTTTGACCGGTAGATGATTTCTTTCGGTGGCCATCGAGAAACCTTAAATTTGGGGCATTTTGGAAAATTTCAGCCGAAATTGAAAACTGAACTTCAGGGCATGGATGCCTATATTTTTCTAAGTTGATCCATCAGCATCTTATAGATAGTAAATTTATGTAATGAAAACCATAATATATCATACAATCCAGAATGGCAGCTAGTCTACTTCAATTTTTCAAAGACAGGACAAGTTGTACTTAAATTTTTCAGAGACAGTACCAGCAAAGGAAGGCGAATCCTGGTTTGTGGCACAGGAGTGGTTCACGAAGGTCAGAACGAGGGATGTTCTGGACTGATTTTCAGGATCTAATCTATAAGGAAATCACGAATGGTAGAATGAAGCAGCATGCATACATACACAAGAGAAAAATAATGTAAACTTCGAGAACAAATCCATTGAAAATGTGGTGGTCTCAAAGAGGACAATGTGAACCAGATTTAAGATACTGGAAAATGTGAAAGGCTTCTGAATATGCACATGTCAAGCAATTGATACAGCTAGGCACGATCTTAATGACTGAAGAAAACTCCAAATTGCAAGTCGGCAACAATTATAAAAAGCAGGACATTGGCCATATGGATTCATGCAAAGCTAGCTGTCAGCATAGCTTCAGCCCCCAAGTAGAGATGGCCCACATACATTGAGCACAGCGGTATTCATTTACATAGTGATAAGATTATATAAATAGTAGCGAATACATAGCGGAAAAGAAGTGAAAAAGGCATGTTGTGTCACATCTATGCAGATGGAGTCTACTTGGATAGGAATATAGGATTGAGAGGCGGCGGGAGGTATGAGGCACCTGTACCACACCCTCGAGGCACCTATTTCAACCGCGTTTGGACATTTCCGGATCAAGAGCCAGCTGCCAGCACCCCTAGTGCTAGGCATGGGACTCCACTAGTGATAGGCTGATAGGTACCGCCGCTGCAAGCAGAACAACCCAGCCAGTGGCTGCAGCACCGATGCACTTTGTGAGTCCAACAGATAGAATGGCCGTGTACTGTGTCATTTTTTGTTGGGCCGGAACTACTCACGCACCAGGATGGGCAGGACGGCAGCACATCGTCTGTCGTCATATACCTCCAACCGAGCAATTTCAGGCCTCATTCTCAAATCATCCAATTGATAAAACTCTAAGGGGCTCAGTGGCGGTCATAAAGGCTCAAGAACTGTTACTAGGAAAACCAGAATGTATCTGAATGTGAGTAAATCATATCTCAATGGCACAACCATGGCTCATTGCAAAATATATTAATGAACATTAGGAAGCGGTATTAAGAGCTGTTGGACAAAACCACACACGCTACAATATGTTTTTCCTTCATCTCGGATAGCAAGAACAAATACAAATTTTCAAGGTATTATGTGTCATATATGGAATGATATATTTTGATCTTTCCATGCTACCTGCCTATCTCAACTAACTAAAACACGACTCATTCCTGGGACAATTTATCTACGTCAGGTGGTATAACTAGCACCAAATAGAATCTCGTGAAGGAAAAAATCTAGGCTATCCAACCCAGTTTAGGAGGTCCCCGGCCTCCTAACCATATTCAGTGTCCATGAAACATTGTGATGGAGGGGAGCGGCAGTGGAAGTTCAGGAGAGGACGGCAGGTTATTACAACGGAAGAGCACACGGGCGGCGGAAGGGATCAAAGGGAGGACACGGAGACCATGGGTCATGGGAGGAAGGGGAGAGCGAACGAGAGGTGACGGGAGTCCGGACTCGGACTCGGACTTGACTTAGTTAACTGGACTTCATAATATTTTTGGGTCCGAGGTGACGGGTGTGATGGGGAAGCACTGATAAAACATTACAGACTCACTGACGTCTCTAGTTGAGAAGAGTCTCTGTTGGCGTGTTACAGTGATGCATTTTGTTGCTTGGTCCTGGACAACGACTAACCAGAGTGAAGTGTTCAGTTAATCCGTGTCACTCTTCTTTTATTAATGACGCGTCATGGTTCTGTGTCACTAACAATGCCACTAATGAGCATTTCTGGCATAGTTATTTTCAGTCTACTCCGGTGCCAAGACATTGGTCAGTAGTGATAGAGGCTTCTGAAGACCGGATATGCCTACTTATTTAATGTTGTGAGTATGCCAGTGTGGTCTTCCATTGCAGAAGAGCATTATATATAGGAATCAGAGATGCATAGCGGAACACTAATAGCACGACATAGAGAAGTAAAACTATATTGTGCAGTCAAAGGCTTCTAGGTCTGTTGTGTACATTACGAGATAACAAGTTGATGGAGCTTACATTGATAGGCCTGAGAGGCGTCAGGACCAAGCCTCGAACTGCTCTGCTGTCACAACCTCCTTGGGGAGGGGCCGCGGCGACATGTGCTGGCTGCGGTGGCGCGGCTGCACGGGGCGGCGCTGGTGGTGGCAGCGCCTAGGGCTAGGAAAGATGCCTGAAGCAAGAGCTGTTTGGTGTTGCCCCTTTAATTTTTCTGACTGATTCCAATTACAAGTCCCTTGTATTTATAGTCCCGAGAAGAATGGCCTCTAAACAATTCCCTGACTTTATTTTCTATTTTATTCCTATCTTCATTCTCTAAATATCTATTACTTAGTGATTGAGCTGATGGCGTGACGACGGTGGAGGGCGGCGGCGGCCGGCCGGCCTCCTGGCCTTCATTCCATGCGCCCTAGGGCCCCCCTTGGGCCGACCTCCCTTTGGGCTGTGACATCTCCTCCCCTTTTTCCAGACAGCGCGTTCTCATGGTGTGGTGTTGCACATCTGTTTGCGTTGGCGGGGTAGTCGAAGTAGCATCTCCCAAACATTATTGCATCCACTTGTATGGAGAGCAGGACGTAGACGAGGTCGCTAACCTTTTCCGATGTTAGTCAGACGGGTGGAATTCCATTTCTCTCATGGCCACCGAGAACGTCGTAGTTGCTGGGGCGGGCGGTGACTGTTGTCGTCAAAGAAGAAGATCGTTTCTCGATGGCGAGAAGCTATGTGGTAGCTCCTCCATCAGCAAAGTGCTTGTCGTGAAGCCTGGCACGGATGGCGAGGTCATCGAGAGGTGAACGCCAATCACCTTGAGCGGCGCCCAAGCTGATGCTCGTGCCTAGAGCTTGATGGTTCCGGCGATTCCATCTAGCTTGTGGTCAGTCGGTGTAGCAAGTTGTGGTAGGATGAGAGCCCCCGAGGTAGTGATGAGGAAGACGTGGTAGAAGGCCCATGCATGTGGCATGTACCTCTTGTTTGCGTCGGTGGGGCTCGCGAGCTGGAGCTTGTTGAAGACCTCGTAGGAGACAGGGATGTCAACTTGGGATTGTCGTGCCCAACATGTAGGGCGATCCTGGTAACCCAAAGCTTGTTGCAGAGCTCGTTGGAGGGCTTGAGGGTGTATTCATACTGGGCGTTGACGTCGTCCGGGATCGAGGGAGCTAGCTGGATCGGCCCTCGAGTCGTTGTTGCTGTCATTGCTGAGTCGAGGATGGTGTAGTGTCTGTCGTGTTTCGCAGAGGCCGAGTCTAGGGGGGGCCCTTGGCGGCCTCCCTTTTGGGCTATGACATCTACACTTAGCATGGCTCAAGAATATTGCATGGATCAAATAGAGTTTCTGCTCTGCCTTAGGCCATTCCCATAGATGTCCGATGGAAAACAGAAGTAATCAAAGGATCTTTTTTTTTACCTGCATTGGTCAGTGGCGAGTACAACAACAGGAAAGAAAGGCAGATTCAGGTTTTAGCCACCAGGGTTACGAGTGATATTCTAGACTGATTTTCAGGATTAGCTCTACAAGGACATCACACAGGGTCACACATACGGACAGAAGAGAAAATAATGTAATCTCCTAGATCAAATCCATTTAATATGATGTGGTCTCAAAGAGGACAAAATGAACTCTAGAGCTTGTTCTTGAGACACAGAACACCGGTTATTATTACATAATCATCTTATATATATCCGTGCATGATACTGTCAAAGGCTTTGAGTGACTGGAAAATGTAAATACACACATCACATGTCCAACAATTGATACTGCTAGGCATATTTAATGGAAAAGCAGGTCAGAAACAATAAAAAAAGAAGGTTGTCGGCCATATGGGTCAGTATAGCCTCTGCAGTCAGGTAGAGATGGCCCACAAACTAAGATGATTTGACCATGGCGGTGTTCATTTCCATCAAGAATTTTGAGTTACCTATCCTTCCCATAGCGATAGGATTATAAAAACGGTAGGGGTCTAGGGGATGGGATACATAGAGAAAAAGAAGTGAAAATGCATGTTGTCTCACATCCAAGCTATATAGGAGGAATGGTGTGCAACATACAGCACCACACGCTCAGGCAGGCACCCATTTGATAGCACCTCCATCCAAATCTCAAACACCATCGTTGTTCAGCTGTCTCTGGCTGCCCTGGTACCGGTTACTGGATCCATTGCTAGGTGCCTACACCACAAGTGCTAGGCGTGGGACTCACTAGTGCAAGAACTAGCGTGGCTGCGGTGCAGAATTGCGATGTGCTTTAGAGTCAGGAGACAGAACAAAACCATTAGAATTTTATTCACAGGTGCTTGACGATGAGGGCTGAACTTGCAGCCGCCCTGCCACCTTACAGACACAGGAGAATTGTATTGGATAGACAGCTGGCAGCTTTAGACAGAATCGATGAAGCAGAGATACAGGGATCACCTCTTAATACATTATTGGTTTATCTCAGTCTTGCTGCTACGTTGCTAATTTGGTCATCATCTTCTTTGCTATGCTCTGGATACATACCACACGATTATTCCTCGACACAATTCTTCTTCAATGTAACTATGCCTCTAGTCCATCAGAGCCGTGTGCATGAGCGATGCTGCTGCCTTCGCTCCTTATTCTGCACTATCTGTGGTAGTGTACTGCAAGTTTACTCAGTCTCCGCATGTTTTTGTCAACTATTTTGTTCTTAAACTATGAGGACTACGGGTGAGCTCGCACATATTGCAAGAGGCGCTACTTCCTGCCATAAATTAAATAAATTAAAAAAAACTCTATGCAGCAGTGGATACTTTCGTTACTCATCAGTCACATTGACTTGTTGATGTGTTGGTGCGAGGACTAGATTACAGAAAGATTCGGAAGGAGACGAGTGCAATATGCTCAACCCATCTACTATTTCTGTCAGACAGCCAATGAGGGCAGACAGGCAACCAGTGTCATCTATATCGTTCAGGGCAGGACAGAAACTTCACTGGTTGACGACGGCATGAGTTTTCGTCCTCTACCGAATATGTGAACTGTGAGCATTAACCCATCCAATTGCTCTGAATTTTACGATCAACACACATTTTTCCATCCTTGACACCAAACACTTGCTAAAGGTGTACAATGTAGCCAATCATCATTGGCATCCAATTTTGTATGCCAGTCTAAGACCAAGGACGTGCCTTTCAAAGAATATGAGGCCAGGACACAAGCAACCCTTTAAATATAGAGGTATTATATTTCTTGGAGGCCTCTCACAGATGACGCAAGGGAACATGGGGTTAAGTGTCATTCAACAACATTAAAAGCGTGGTACGTTTGGTAGTTGGATTGTTCCAAAATTTGTATGTTTCTGCATTACATTTTACGTAGTAAGTGTTTCCCTATATATATTGATGTTTTCAAGCCCAAGCACAATGGTCAGTCATATTAGCAGATAGTTTTAGTAGTGCGAGAGGAAGACTGCTTGTAAACATTCAAAATAGATTAACCAAGTGTAGAGGTCTTTTGGGAAGTTCATCTTGCTTTGGCACTTTCGCTTCCTGGTAGGCCTGGAAGGCATAAGGAACATGTGGGGACGACAAGATTAGTTTCATGCAACACAAGGAACAAAGACAAGGCCACGCAAGTCAATTCATTGCATACAATTCCTAACGCTGCCGACTCATAGATATTCTTGCACAATGCATGGCAGCCGACACCACTACAAAATCGATTTATAGCAACGGCACCCTTTTTGTGTAGGGGTGACACTATATTAAGCCGCCACTACAAATGGTTCGCAAAACCAGCCGCCGTTCAAATCAATTTGTAAGAGAGGTTGGTGTTTTAAGCCGCCCATGCAAATGCCGAAGATTTGCAAAATGATTTGCAGTGGTGGCTCTACATTGAGCCTCCGTACTAATAGACATCGAATATTTTAGATGAAGTACTTGAATTGAGTTTTTGTCTTTCTATTTGACAACTATTTGATTTGATATCTAGACTTGTGTATGGGGCTCAGACTTTGCTTCAAGCAAAATTTATCTGAAATTGATTGGCGCACACCAACTCCATCCATCTTTCAAATGGTTATAGAAATCTTCATGCCAGAACAAAAGGAAATTTTTCTTCTGGTTGGTTTTACAGGATAGGGTTAGTACTAACTTATATCTATGTCTTATGCCCCTTGAATGTTGATGAAGACCATTCTCACCCTCTTTTCCACTGTCCTTTTTGCTACTACTTGCTGGCATGCTATAAATACAGTTATACCAGGAACTTGAGACACATGCTTGATTATACAAAGTCTGGTCTTACAAATTCGTCAACCCTGCTACATGGAGATTATTGTTTCTTTATGCTGGTCTATCTGAATTATGCATAATGGTGCTATATTCATGTGCATTCCTCATTGCATCACACGGTGGAAAGATGTCTTCAAGGATGAACTTGCTCTAGTTAAACTAAGAGCAAAACCTCGAATCCTACATAGTTTAGATTTATGGATATATCTCTATTGTAATTTTTCTTATTTTTCTTTGTTTCCTTTTATGTAGCGGGTCAAACCCCTCCTGTTTCTTAAAAAAAATCTTTTTGATTTGAAATCATTTTTATCATGTAAAACAACGTTCTTATCTCTTTTTCCATAACACCTTCAATTTTATCAGCATTGCCATGCTATTGGGAAATTGCCAAAGCCATGGTGGATGATAATCCATGATGATCGCATACAGTACTTTTTTTTCTATAACAATGAGGCTGAGAGCTGCCAACTACTACATTAGAAAAAAATTTTACGACCTTTGACACACGACAGACAGAAACAAACTTGGGTTAATTGAAATGGTGCAGTTACATTTCTGCTAGTTTGGAGAAATATAATGGTATTCGTGAGATTCGAAACATGCCATTATAATTCAAGTTGAAGGTGCAAAATTCCATTTTATATGCTTCCAGGCCTAGATGTCATCTCCTACATCATCCTCCACGTGTGCATGTCTTCTCCATCCTCCAGCTCAATCCAACCTTCACTAGGCACAGAGCTTGGCTCTAGCTGCTCTAGGACCATCGCTGGCGCCGACCTTGCTGCGCCAGCCTCTCTCCAAGCCTAGGTGATGCGATATTATGCGGGCAAGGTGTGCAGTACAAAGGGTGGTGGCAGGATCTATGGCCGCGATGCACCCGGACTCACTTTGCCTGATTGGGTTGAAAAAGGCAATGAATGAATGATAGGAAGTTAAGGTTGACGGATGCGCCAACGAAGTCCACAATGTATGAGGGCGATGACTGTACAGTCCTCATTTGTGTGCCCCGGTGTACTTCAAGGTGCACATGAGCTTGACATAGTCCTCTAGTGCGATGTTGTAGACCAGGCCGGATGGATGCAGCCGGAGCACATCGCCAGTTGCGACTTGGTGCAGTATCTACGATAGCATGTGTCCTTCATGGACACCCTGGTGTTGTCCACCGTGCTGGCCTTCCTTGACGTCACCTACTGGACCATGGCCAAACATGGCTTAGCTTACCACTTTCCCTTGCTCAAATCTATTCAGCCTATTGGCCAACGATTTTGAACTGGTGGCAGGAACTTGGATTATCCAACTTTGCAAATTTCAGTCCTCTACATGCTTTGGTCATCTTTTTTTTATGCATCTCGGACCATGATAAAGTCATCATTATCATAAGCACCACGGACCATGATAAATTCAGCATTATCAACCCATCCTGTCCTTTTCCATCCTTGAAATAAAACACATCGGTAAAGGTACACAATGCGGCTGGCGATGTTAGGCATCCAATTTTATATGCCTGTCTTATACCAAGGATGTGCCTGGCCATGGATATAAGTCCAGGTCATGGAACAAACAACCCTTAAATATTGCAGGTATTACATTTCTTTGATGGCCTATTGGTCTCAGAGATGATGTGATGGAACATGCGTTAAGTTCCATTGGACAACATTAAATGGGTGGTACGTTTTGTAGTTGGGTTGCTCTAACTTTTTTGTGTTTTAACATTACATAGTAAGTTTCTGATATATATATTGAAGTTTTTGCAGCCCAAGGCCCCAAACACAATGGTCAGTGATATGTTTTAGCTATGCAAGAGGAAGACTGTCAGTATACATTCGAGAAATAGATTAATCAAGAGTAGAAGTCTTGGAGGAAGTTAATGACTTTGACATTTTCGCTTCCTGGTAGGCCTGGAAGGCATAGGGAACATGTGGGCTGCAGGTGATCTTTTGCTTGCAACACCAGAAAAGGAGCCAAGGGCGAGCACACAACCCCTTCGTTGCATACAATTCCTACGGCTTCCCACTAGCTTCATGATATCATGCATACTGTTAAGACTGGATCAACCGGCACCATCAGTTGAGGAAACAGAAGCCAGGCCCACTAGAGCGAAGAAGCCCAACTCGCGCATCACTCGTTCGCTCTGGGCCCACTAAGAAGTAGATGTTGTAACTCTCCATGTACTTAAGGCTGAGAGGGGGAGAGGAAAGGCTTTATGCTATTTGTAACCAGAATTTGAAATCTGTAAGATTCTTCGTCTCGAACCACCTCTATCCTGTTCCCTGCTCTGTTTTCCCCTCCATCCCCATTCTGCTGCTAACAAATACATGAATGGTAGCTGAGCTGCTCATCACACAATAAGATGTATATATACTATATATGGTGCAGCCCTTTGCATAGCAGCTTCATCGTCTTCGTCAGCATTGCCATGCTATTGGGGAATTGCCTAAGCTACGTTGGATCACAATTCATGATGATCAACTACACCATTTTTTGCTACAACAATGAGGCTGAGAGACAAAGTTTACAACCTTTGACACAACAGACAATAAAATTTGGTTTGAGTACCTAAGTAACACATTATGCTGTCTCTGTTAACCAAGTTCTCTGTCTCCTGAAATCGAATCTGTTCCTCATGTCTTTGACAAACTAGAAATTATTTCAAGAAAAATTAAAAGATTACCAATTTACTGCTCATTTTGACTGCGACCAGACCATGACTAGGTTTAAATTACATCAGTTCTCTGAATTTTCCAGCAACACAATCTGATACATAACAAAGCCTATATCCACACAAATTCAGTCCCTTTAGTTTGTATATGCTTGTTGTGGAAAGCTCACCTCAAAATACGAATTAGGATCCGATGACTATTAAATCAATACAGCATCAAACACTTCGAGATACCAGATGGCACTTTGCTCTAATCCACTGCAACATTGACAGCACTGTATTATATATGGCACCTCTTTAAAGATCGTAAGAGCAGTCCCCATTGCTGAGAGCAATCCTCTTCATCAGACCGATCTGCAGAAACACCTATTCCTCAGTCCCATGTTTTCAGCACAACTAATTCCTCTCCAAATTGTTATTTTTCCGTCTAACGCTGGTCCTGGTGCCTCCAAATCCAATAAGCCGACTGCTCGAACTCACTTTTGCCGGGGACAGTGGAGAAACTACTTTATTTGAACATGAAACATGGTGTCTTCCCGATGTATGCATGGTACACACACACACTAATATATTGACTTGATCGTACAGCTGGGTCCATGTTAGTAATATTTTTGTTGTATAGGGAACATAATCTGCTATCATCTGTGTCTTGGGTTATTCTAGAGGATACAAGTAACACCTTGTGCGACAACATGCTTGGCCGGCTACAAGCCTGGAAAATACAGAAACTAGAAACAGTAAACTTGTGGCTCTCGATTCAATGCTTGGCAGGCTAGAGCACGCATAGCCGTGACAGGCAGGATAATTGCAGGATGCGACGTCATGCATGTCCACAAGAGCTTTGTAGCTTCACCTTCTTACATAACTGACGCCCCAGTCTTCCTATGATTGTCGACACTCCAGTATGTTCATGCCCCTTCTCTTTGTGCTACCCCACTTCCCCAGGCATGGAAAGGAACCACTGGTGGTGTTGTGTCACACTGCTTCCCTGGATGTTTTTCCAAGCTGGCTCAGACACAGATCAACCGACAACCGCTATGACATGGGTGCAGGATACGGTGGTCGATGTTGCCAAAATGTACCGACCAAAGTGGTCAGCAGTTTATCAGTAGCTCTATGACATGGTACTGATGATCCCAAGCACTATGACACGGGTTCAGATTTATAGAAGTAGTCGTGCGTGACAAGATTTATTAAGGCTTTGCAGTGATAAGTTTTTTCATTTGACATCATTTAGCCGCCAAAAAATTCAATATACAGATTGCAAAATAATGTTAATATATAGAAGGATAGCGTGTAGTGGTAGAGAGATGTTGTATGCCCATCTGTATAAATCAAAAACACCTGCCTCTAAAAATTAGTTTTTATAGTATGCAGTGACTCAACCACAAACAATGATTGAGTTTAGCAGAACCATGAACTCAGGCACATTGCATCTTTACTACCTAAGAAGGATGAAAACTATACCTGTTTTCGTGCGGTCAATAACACTTTAACCTTCGCCTCGCTCCCCTGCGATCAGGCTTCGTCGAACGGGTGCCTCCCCCCCTGCGATCTGTGAAAGGAAGGAAAGCCATGCACCGGTCATGGAAGGAAATACAAAAATAGAAAATAACGTGCACAGGTCATGCAAGATAAATATAGGAAATCATGGGAGACAATATAGGAAATCATGGGAGACATTCACAAAAATAGGAAATACCATGCACCGGTCGGGCGTTCTTCACGGAAACAATTCATTTTTGACCGAGCGGTCGGGGAGTCCCCGACCTTTTTTTTTTTTAATTAAATAAAAGAATGGGTACAGAGCAAAATTACAAGGAAGCTAGGCCCAAAAAATAAAAAGAGAAAAAAGAAGAAAGAGACCTAGATTACAAGTGACTATCTCTCCGGGCATGAAGTAAGGCAATTCTAGAAGGTTTAGCCTTGATACAAACCAAGCTAAATTCATGCTTGAAAAATCTTTTCCATTCATCAATCTCCTGGCGACCATTTTGAAAAATGATGGCATTTCTAACTTTCGAGAGAGACCAGCAAGCACATATCACTAATTCTCTGAAGATAGAGCTGTTGAAATCCCCTTGGCCTTAAGGAACATCTGAACTGGATTCAAACTATAATCCCAGTAGATATTTAGAAAATCCCAACAGTCTTTACTGAAGGAGCACTGAAAAAGAGATGTAAATAAGTCTCTTCCAGACCTAAATTGCAAAAGAACACAGTCATAATAACGGGCAGGGACATATTTTTCCTCTTGAGTAAATTTCTTGTATTCAACCTGTCTTTTTTTTTGCAACCAGAAAAAGAATTTTTGATTGCCTATGTTACTTCGGACCATATCCATTTGTAGATTGGGGAGGTGGGGGCTAATCTGTTAGGATATTATAGGCTTTTTACTGCTGTAGGTGGAGGTACCCCATTTATATGTCCAGGAATCATTTAGAGATTCATCTAGCTGGAGGTTTTCCAATAAAATGTTGATCTCATCTAGCTGCATCAAGGCTACCTGGGAAAGAGTTGGATTGAAAATTCTTTGAAAGCTTTGATTCAAATAAAATCTAATGCAGCATTTAGGCTTTTACGGTGTAGGAAAATAGTTGTGGATATTTGTCTTTCAAAGCTTGATCCACCCAAATATCAGACCAAAAAGATACCGAGTTCCCTCTTTGTGGTGTACATGTTGCCCGACTCTTTGAAAGTACTAAACAATTTGAAGACATCTTTCCACCAAAAAAGATCCTCTTTGGGGTTCTGAGATGGGGGATTTTCACCATTTGCATATAATTGATTCTAGGTAAGCTTTACCCAAGGGATATCTAAATTGTTGTAAAACTTATCCAAGTGCTTCATCGGGGAGGGCATCATTTTGCTGTTGGATATCTATGATACCTAATCCACCATCATCTTTAGATTTACATGCCTCTTCCCATGCTACAAGGCATCTTCCTCTTATGTCAGCTTCCCCTTTGCTCCAAAGGCAATTCATCCTAATGTCATCAATGGGCTTCACCACCATAGGTGGTAGTTTGAGAGCTGCACATATAAAAAGTGGGTAAAGGCTGAAAAAGACAGAATTAACCATGATTAACCTTCCATTATAGGATAAAAGTTTCTTGACACAGGATAACCTTCTTTCTATTCTGTTGATAAGAGAAGAAAAATCATTAAAAGTTGGCACGGTAGTTGTTGGCATTTCTTAACGCAATCAAAGGAAACAGGTATAAAACCCATCCCCAATAAAAGCGTCGAAATGCGCCGTGACATTCCCAAGTAAACCACCGTGTCGGTGATTAAAAATGAGATTGTCAACGGGATAGATCTTGCCATCATAGATATTCATCCGCAAGCGCCGCGGATCTATCATTGTAGCATTTCACCCGGAAGTATTGAGGGTATCGTTATTTATATTTTCCCAAAGGAAGGCATGTGATTAATAAATTAGCATGGCATCTGAATAGAGGAACATGTGTTTGCTTAGACCATATTGTTCATAACGGGGGTGAGCAATAACAGTTCATGGATAGTGTGACACACACTTAAGAATCCACCAAAGAAAAGGATAAAGAATAAATGAATAAATAAATAACCTAATGGAGTAATTCTAATGTATCTAGTCATGGCCATACAAATGAATAGTTAGGATCATATGCAAACTGATTTAATCAGGGGTTAGGTCTATGATAGCGGGAGACTCCCCGATACCATACGGCCCGATAGGAAGCATTTACTGAACTCCTCAAAGACACACGAACGTGGGGGATTTCAAGGGGCGGTCAAGGCTTGTCACGACCAAGCCGCCTACCCCCTCAACCGTGGCGTGCACTCATATCCGCGAGGTGTCGTAATACCGGGCACCATGCCCGCATATTAGAGCACTACTCTTGTCCCCGGATCCCCACTCGTCGAATAGGCGGACTAGAACAAGAGCAAAACCCGAAGGAACAACGAACCGATATGCCACCTCTAATCAAGTTAGGCATATGATGATCGATGATGAACTGAGATGAACACGTCAAGATTATGATATGTAAACTATATGCTAGTTCATATACCAACACAAGAACATGAACAAGACTATACTCTAGTTCATAAGTTAGGCCAAGAATATAGATATAAGACTTGCAAATAGAAGAATGCTCCATAGAGAAGATGTATTACCAAAGCACTTTCTTCTAGGAGACAAGCCCTCCTTGTAGCTCTTCTACTCCAAGTACTAACCAAGAACTAAGAAGAAGAAGAAAGAAGAAGAAGAAAGAAGAAATAGAAGAAGAGAGAGAGGGTAGAGGTGGTAGAGAGAGAGAGAGATTTGGTTTCTTTGGACTCCAAGTGGTGTGTGTTGAGAGAGGGAGAGAGGGGGCCTACTTATACACTTTCGGAGGAGGGGCCTAAGTGCTAAATTACACCAAAACCGACCTGGTAAACCTTCCTTGTGTGCGCAAACCGAAAGCAACTAAGGGCGAGGAAACCCGTTTGGAAGGTGCACGAACCGCCTCCCCCGAGGCTGGGCGAATCCGCCTCGGGGAGGGTGCGGCCGCACCCAGGTGGCTTGTAGCGCACCCCCAGGCTCGGCTTTGGCCTTGGGGTTCATTGGGGTGTCGTCTTCCGTCCTGAAAAGTTGTGGGCGGGCTTTGCTCGGCCCACATTTTGAAGTTTTGGATCGATTTGCTCTTGGGCTTGAGTTTTGCAATAATCGCTTTTCCTAAGGCGTACTTTGGTCGATTTTTCCACTTCCTTTTATTATAAATCTGCAAAATAGAATACAAGACACTACAAGTGGAATTTATTAGTGATAAATGCATATGAGTATAAAAGGTTTAATTTTACTCCCTTTATGGTAGTAAGTTGACCGGGAAAAAAATATCGTTGGTTACGTCGATCAACAAACTCCCCAAGCTTACCCTTTCGCGTCCTCGAGCAAAAGAGATAAGTACTTGGTTGTTGATCGGGAGTTACTACTATGACGATTACGTTTTACAAGTGCGGGGGTTATAATAAGATTTTTCTACTAGAGTTTGAATAAAATGGCACATCTTTTTCCCACCCTTTATTACCTTTCATCGTAGCGGGGGCTTTCGGCTTTTCTCAAAGCCTTGGGCGGTTTGCCGGATAGAACGGTTATAACGAGGCGCTTATCATTCATCCTTTTTTTGATCAACTTTTTATCCGGGATTTTTATTTAGATTATATATATTTTTTTTCGAGAAAGTATGGGCTTTATTGCTATATATATATTTTTTTTTTTTGGAGAGGTGGGCTCTGCTTTAAGCCCTAGACTTTTGTCTTTTATTTCCTCTCTTTTCTTTTTCTTTTCTTTTTTTTTTTTTTTTTAGAGATGTGGGCTCTACTAAGCCCTCGGACATTTGTCCATTTTCATCTCATTTTCATTCTCTCTCTTTTTTTTTTTTGCATAGCCCAAAAACATTTCTCTTTTTTAAAGCATAGATTCGGGATGTCAAGTTTCTCTTTTGGGCCGAAGTCATAGCAAATCCATTTGTACCATATCATATTTGGCAACAACTTAGACTAGATAGAGCCTATGCAACCCACTTGAATCGAGGTTTTTCGGGGATGAGTTTTTAGAATTAGCCACTAAATCCAAACTTTAGAGAACTTTGAATTATAAACTAGGCACGAGTGCAAAGCATAAGACAGAGCAACTATTCATCATTTCAACAAGGGACTAAGACTAAACATTTTTATAGCTCATATATATAAGCATTAAGGCACAAAGAAGAGCTACTTGTTCTATTTTTTGGATTTTTTTTTTTTTTAGTTTTAGTTTTTTTTTTTTTTTTTGATGCAAGGTTGCTGAAATGTAAACATGCTAAAATAAAATAAAATTTGATGGAATTAAATATGCAATGCAATGATACCTGTGGGGGGTCCTCCCCAAGCTATCTGGAGGCCTAAAGATCGGATCGAAGCCTTGGTACCTCCGAATGCTTCCTTTTGCGTGCATTCGCGGTAGCCATGTTGGACTCCAATTGGGTCCATCTTTGCTTGACTCTAGCTTGCTCCCGATCCTAATGCCCTTTGTTTGGTGTTTTGCACATGGGAATTGAGCGTATGCTCAATGTTCCTAGTCTTGCGGACGTCCGAGGTGTTGCGCAGCTGGATCCCGATAGCCTCCACCCCTTGTGGTGGATGCCCGGGCCGGACTGGGTGGGGGCATATCGTCGAGCTATCGTCAAAGTCAAATCTGTTGGCCCTCCATGTACGATCTCCTTCGGCCACTTTCGGATGGTGCCGGGTTATGCGAGGCGGCGGCTCCCACCTAGGATCATACCCGGGTATTACCCCGGGGTCCCCATGGGGTGAGGCCATGTTGCCGGAACACCGGTGTAGGGTCGTGGTCGTGGGAGGCCATGGGAGGAAGATCGACCTCCGGTCTCCCGACACTTTGCGTGAAGAACCGATGGGGGTGTCTTTCTGCCGCAAGCTATCACCGATCTCGAGCTCAAATGTTAGTACACGGCTTTTATACAACCTGTAAGTCCGGGTTAGGTAACCCGAACTATAGTTGCATAGCCGAGGAAAAGATGACCAAGCTGGCCGATGGTAAAATTTTAACCAAGTGCCCCTGCACAAGCTGCAAGAATGGTCCAATACTCCCCGGGTGTGGAAATGTACTCTATTTGCTGATTTTCCAAAGCTCCAATCGCAGAAGCGAGGCGTGTAATAAGAGATGTGCGGTGACAGAAGCGGCGACTTTTGTGATAATATGCAAAAGATTCCCGCACATCTCTACCACTTTGGAGCTACCTTTTCCTTGTGGACAACAAAGCATAGAGTAATTTTAATTCAACCTCATTCACCCATCTAACCCCCCCGTGTCTAGGAAACAAAGTCAACGAGATCCGGATTTGATGTATCTAAGTGATGGGTGCTGATCCGTGAGAGGGCGAGGTTTGAAAGTTCGGTCTCATGAGCACCTGATATCTCCTCCCAAAAGTGATGTCTAACAAAGCCGGGAGAGCAAAGATCTATGTTCATTGCACATCTATAATTAAAACCCCGGTGACGAGCTAGGTCCGCCCACGTAACATGATAAAGTGTACCAAAGAGGCGGAAAGAAATTCCTAGCCGGTCCTCTACTAGTGTGCATAAAAACTGAATTGTCGAGGCGAGAACCTTCCTCCTCGAGAGGTGGAATATCCCGCCACCCGACCTGCTCTCAAAGGATGGGAAATTCATCATCCATACCTGTTTGTTCAAGGAGCTCGCGGGTCGATTCGAGCGCGTGTGCTAGAACACACGATCCTTGAGTAGGAGATATGCTTGCATCTCCGGTCTCCACGGATGTCGAGGTACGGTAGCGTCGGCCGTCGATTGTCGGGGAGCTTGAGCTTCTTCCTCCCGGCAGTGCAGCATCTTCTTGCATGGGAGATCCTTCAAAGGTCGTCGAAGTCGAGGGCGGTGCTTGTGCTTGTACGCCGTGAGCTGTGTCTTGATGACCGCCTCAACCCGCCAAGATCTTCCGGCTTTCTTCGCCCAGCTCTTTGCAAAAACGATTGAGCGAGACCACCGGGTGTGCAAGGGTTAGATGAAAGTATAAACTTTCACACCCGTGATCTTGCTTTCGGCACAATGTTTTTGGTGGAGAAATGGAGTGTAGAACAAGTGGGAGAGAGTGTGAGAGTGAGAGAGAGTGAAAATGAGAGGTGTGTGCTCTCACACCGTTACTCGGGGTTATTTATAGCCGAGCCAACGGCGTGGGGCGCTCCACACAACGGCTAGGAGCCATTGACGGTTAAGGCGGGGGCCGGATGGCGCCGGGTGCGGCGCGCAGCTTGGGGTGCGCGCGCAAGCACCGCCCGAGGTCGCCGGCCGCCGACTTTGGCGGGCGTGCTCAACGGTCACGAAAAGTTAGCGGGTCGTTGTTTGCTTTTCCTTATTGGTTCGACCGTTTTCTCCCCTTTTGAATTTCTCCAAAAAATTTTCAAATATAAATTTATTTTTGAATAGAAAAATTATTTTAAAAAATAATTTTGTTTATAGTTTTTATGTAGAAAATATTTTTCTTTATTTTTATAAAAGAATTTATTTTATTTATGAAAACTTTTATTTTAGTTTTCGAAAAATATTTTCTTTATAGACTTTATGTAATAAATATTTTTGTTAATTTTGTCAATAAAATATTTTATAAAACACATTTTTTTTTAATATACCCCCATTTTTTTTCTTTTTGGATATACCTCATTTTTTTTTTTTTTTTGGATATACCCCATTTTTTTTTTTTTTTTGAATAAGCGGTTATTTATTTATAGTCACTGTCGACTTTCCCTTCCTCTTGTGAGGAGAGAGATATCTGCTCTCGGGGTTTTAGAGTCGATCCTTCAACATTCCACACCGGTCTTGATGACGTTGATTGCCGGGTGTGTTGTTGCTTGTACCCAATGAATGGGCACTTTACCGCCTTATCTTTGATATGGAAGACAATGAAGCCCTTCCCCGGTGATGTCGGCTTTAGCCGATAGAGAAATGGTCTCCCCGGGAGGAGAGACACATCCTCCTTTGGGCCCATGTCCAGGATCACAAAGTCTGCAGGGATGTACTCATCTTGAATTCTAATTAAAATGTCTTCCAAGATTCCCTGGGCCGCCGTGTTGATTGATCTCGCCGGTTGGAGGACGGTTGGCGAGGAGTAAGCGTCCCCTCCATGGATTACGCCGAAGGTGGCCTTGGACATCACGTTGATACTGGCCCCCAAGTCACAAAATGCATTAGCGAAATTGTGGGGGCCAATAGCACAGCTGATGATCGGACGTCCAGGATCGCCCTTCTTGGTAATGAATGGCGAGCTCACAGGGATCTTCTTTAGCTCACTGGGTTGGTCGAGCCTTAGAGATATCATGTTAACCGACTCGCGTGTGGGACCTCGAGGTTGCCCCAGGATCCTTCCCGAGTCGATTAACTAGCACTTGGGCAAACAATGCGGGCCACCGTGTTTCTATCATTTTGTTGAAACTTAGCTGATTCTTCACAGCTGATGTCGGTCCTTCGAGCTTATTATTCACACCTTCTAGGATCTTGTTTGGTGGCTCATCTTTTTGGTGAGATTTTCGTTAATTTTCGCCTGGCCCAGTACCAGGTCCTTCAATGACGGCCGTCCCGTGGTTGTAGTTGGAGTTGTATCCCCGGTTTGCCTTAGAATGGTGGCCTAGACTAGTTATTCCAGCCACCTAGCGTGGTTGGCGATACCCGTTGTTGTTGTTGATGAAGGCAGCTTCCTCACGGGTCTCGGGCGCTTATCCCCCTCGAGTGGCCAACTTCACCATACGCCTCCACGGGTCATGTGAGCGCCCTGCGGGCATAGACCGGGCGCCGGGCCGGCATAGCATATCTTTGCGCTCCTCCGCCTCTTCAGCCAGAAGATCCATTTTCGCGGCAAGCATATCCGCCTCGTTCACGGTATGCATGCCTTTTTGTGTTTTTGGCGTGGGCTCTGTCTTACGCCCGGCCTCGATTTGCCACCATTTTATCGATCGGGGCTATTGCCCGATCTATGGTGAGCGATAGAAATGCGCCACCAGCGCCCGGCGTCGAGGTGCCCCTTTGATATGGTCGCGAGACCATTGTAGAAGATGCGGAGCACCGGCCCGATTCTCCATCCTCCGTGGTGCGGGCATGCGAATGTATTCTTGCGGCCTCTCCCACGCCTCCGGATGGGTTCCATTGATGTCTGCTTGGAAATTGGCAATCCTCCCCTCGGGGGCATTGGTTTTCCCATGGGGAAGAACTTAGCGAGGAACGCCAAGAGCACTTGGCCCACGTCTTGGCGACTTCCTTGTCCTTGTAGAACCATCGTTTAGCCTTCCCCACGAGGGAGAAGGGAAACAGCGAGCCCGATGACGTATCTTTGTGACATCTTTGATAATTGATGGTGTCGCGCCAAGCTCCGTGAAGGGTTGGAGATGGCGTTCGCGTCCTCACTAGGCACCCACGCGTAAATGGCCGGCCCGCACCATGGTAATCAACCCAAAGTGCGCAGCTCAAAGTTTTTGTCCACCACGTTCACCGCCGGCCCGATGGGCACGTTGGTGGCAGGCGGGAGAAATAAGAACGCGGCGACCAGCCATGGCTTGAGTTGCGGTTGGTGCAGGGGATGTCGGTCTCGACCTGTCTGGGGATTCCGGCCGAAGAAGAAGCGATGCGAGACCGGTTCTTCCTTAGGAGTGCCTCTAGATCGGAGATGAAGTTTTTCCGGCGGGAGGAAACCGACATACACTATCCTCGTTTTCATCCACAACGAGGAGAAAACATAAAAGATTAGCCTTGTATGAGCAAATGGTATGCACACCGCGAGTTCATATTCATAGCCAGGCTATTTATTATTATTATTTTTTTCACAATGCCTTCCCGGAACGGCGCCGGAAATGCTTGTTGGCATTTCTTAACGCAATCAAAGGAAATGGTATAAAACCCATCCCCAATAAAAGCGTCGAAATGCGCTCGTGACATTCCTAAGTAAACCACCGTAATCGGTGATTAAAAATGAGATTGTCAACGGGATAGATCTTGCCATCGTAGATATTCATCCGCAAAGCGCAGGATCTATCATTGTAGCATTTCACCCGAAGTATTCGGGGTATCGTTATTTATATTTTCCCAAAGGAAGGCATGTGATTAATAAATTAGCATGCCATCCGAATAGAGGAACATGTGTTTGCTTAGACCATATTGTTCATAACAGGGTGAGCAATAACAGTTCATGGATAGTGTGACACACACTTAAGAATCCACCAAAGAAAAAAGGATAAAGAATAAATGAATAAATGAATAACCTAATGGAGTAATTCTAATGTATCTAGTCATGGCCATACAAAATGAATAGTTAGGATCATATGCAAACGATTTAATCGGGGGTTAGGTCTAGGATAACGGGGAGACTCCTAGATACCATACGACCCGATAGGAAGCATTTACTGAACTCCCTACGGACACACGAACGTGGGGGATTTCAAAAGGGGCGGTCAAGGCTTGTCATGACCAAGCCGCCTACCCCCCTCAACCGTAAAGCGTGCACTCATATCCCAAGGGTAATGTCGTAATACGGGGCACCATGCCGCAGATATTAGAGCACTACTCTTGTCCCCGGGATCCCCACTCACGAATGGACGGACTAGAACAAGAGCAAACCCGAAGGAACAATGAACCGGATATCCCACCTCTAATCAAGTTAGGCATATGATGATCGATGATGAACCGAGATGAACATGTCAAGATTATGATATGTAAACTATATGCTAGTTCATATACCAACACAAGAACATGAACAAGACTATACTCTAGTTCATAAGTTAGGCCAAGAATATAGATATAAGACTTGCAAATAGAAGAATGCTCCATAGAGAAGATGTATTACCAAAGCACTTTCTTCTAGGAGACAAGCCCTCCTTGTAGCTCTTCTACCCAAGTACTAACCAAGAACTAAGAAGAAGAAGAAAGAAGAAGAAGAAAGAAGAAATAGAAGAAGAGAGAGAGGTAGAGGTGGTAGAGAGAGAGATTGCTGGTTTGTTGGACTCCAAGTGGTGTGTGTTGAGAGAGGGAGAGAGGGGGCCTACTTATACACTTGGAGGAGGGCCTAAGTGCTAAATTACACCAAAACCGACACGGTAAACCTTCCTTGTGTCTGCGCAAACCGACCAACTAAGGGTGGGAAACCCCGTTTGGAAGGTGCACGAACCGCGCCTCGAGGTTGGGCGAAACCGCCTCGGGGGGTGCGCGGCCGCACCACCGGTGTATGCCAGCACCCCACAGGCTCGGCCCCCGGTTCCGGTGGGGGTGTCGTCTTCTCCGTCCCGAAAAGTTGTGGGCGGGCTTTGCTCGCCCGCCCAGATTTGAAGTTTTGGGTCGATTTGCTCTTGGGCTTGAGTTTTTGCAATAATGCGCTTTCCTAAGGCTTATTACTTTGATTCGATTTTCCACTTGCTTTTTATTGTAAATCAAAAAATAGAATACAAGACACTACAAGTGAAATTTATTAGTGATAAATGCATATGAGTATAAAAAGGTTTAATTTTACTCCTTTATGGTAGTAAGTTGACGGGGAAAAAATATGTCGTTGGTTACCGTCAGTAGTACCTAGAGGTAATCCAAGATATGTGAAAGCCATAGTGCCAACTTGGCACCCAAAATGTTTGCTAAGTCTTGTGCTCTTGTATTATCGAGATTAATAGGTACCGACTAGACTTACTGTAATTAACCAGAAGACCTGAAGAATCTGAGATGATTTTTAAGATATCCTTAAGATATGAGATTGAGGAATCTTCTGCAGGCAGCACAAGAAGTGTGTCATCAGCATATTGGACTATAGGATAATCTTCCAAGAAGTTGTTGTCCGGGGGTGATTGATAGCCCCATCTTTCCAAGCTTTGTTTACCAAAGATTGTAGAATATCTGCTGCTAAAACAAAAAGCAAAGGTGAGAGGGGATCACCTTGCCTCCTCCTCTCTTGCAGTTAAAGGTTTTGCCAGGAATTCCATTCGAACTCTTCAAGAGCTGCCACTTGAAAGGATATTGGAAATCAGTTTAGCCACTTGTTAGAAAAACCTTTATGCTTGAGAAATTCTAGAATAAACCGATGTTTTATCTTATCAAAGGCCTTCTCAAAATCTAACTTAAGGATGACAATCTCCCTGCTTTTGAATGGTGACAAAAATGCGAGGAATTGAAAAGCCTGTGCTAAGCGATCTGTATTGTTCTTCCTTTAATGAAGCCATATTGGTTCTCATGGATAAGTTTCATAATTTCTGCTTGCAATCTAGTTGATAGAATCTTTGTAATGCACTTCATAGAATAATTTGTCAAAGAAATGGGTCTAAAATCATTTACATTCTCGGGGTTATCCTTCTTGGGAATAAGAGCTATGAAAGAGGAATTAATGCTTCTCAAGTTGCAATTATCACTGCAGAAATCTCGGCGATCTTCTAAAGTCATTTGCAATGATATGCCAAAGATTTTAATGAAAATTCCGTTGAAACCATTAGGTCAGGTGCATTTGGAAGCTCTTTGATTACCAAGTCCACTACGTACTAGTGAAATCTTCATCCAGGATTGCCAAATCACTTGGGCTTAAAAGATCCCGAAGATCACAGGTGAGACCCGGAAATTCACTTATGCCCATCCTATTTTGGAAGGAGTTCCAAAGCAAATTTGCTTTCTGCTCATGATCCAGAACACGGATTACCATGATTGTCTAGCGTAGAGACTATGAAATTCCGTTTATGAGATATGGTGGCCATGAGGTGAAAGAAACTGGTATTTTCATCTCCAAATTTTGTCCATCTTATAGTATTTCTTTGCTTCCAATATTTTCTCTTTGACTCAAGAAGATTACTCAGGTGAACCTTTACTAGGACTCTGAAAGCAGATTCTAACCTTGAAAGAGGTCTTTGTTCTTCCGGACCATCAAGAAGTTGAAGCACCTAGTTACTTGTTGTGAATTAATTTTCCAAGATTGGACAAAGTTTTGCTCCACTTTCTTGGCCCAGATCTAACATATTTCAATTTTGATGATAGGTGCTTGACTGCATTTGCAAAATGAGGTGAGTTGTTCCAACATTGCTCAACTACATCAAAGAAGCCGTGGGTGATCCAACCAAAAGCTTTCAAATCAAGATATTAGATTTTTGGTATAGAGGAGCCAACTTGTACCACATATGGAATATGATCGAGATTGGCTTTGAAAGTGTTGTACCGTGGTTGCAGGGTAGGAGGTCACCCAATCTGTTGATGTAAAGACCCAGTCAAGCTTAACAAGTAAAGGGTCCTGCTGCATATTGCTCCAGGTATAATTTCTTCCACTGAAAGGTACCTCAGAGATATCTAGATCAGAGATGAGTTCATTGAACATAATCATTTCATTGTTGTCCCCTCCAGGTTTATTCCTATTTTCTTGACATCCGATCAAGTTGAAGTCACCTCCTAATAGCCAATTATCACAGTTTGAGGTATCAAAGTTGATAAGCCGGTGATGAAGGCATGCTTGAGTGCAGGTTGGGAGGGACCATATATGTTACTCATGCAAAAAGAGGAATTATCCAATCTGAGGTAAAATTGGATGAAATAGCATATGAGTTCATCCTCAATAATATCACATTCAAGAAGACTACTATTCCAAATTGTCAAGACCACACGAGGCTCCCTCCCAGGGGAAAGAAAGCAAATTTGTCCAAATTTCTCGGGCGAGAACTTTTTGATGTAAAAGAGATCAAAACTAGTTCTTTTTGTTTCTTGCAAACATAAAATGTGACAGGCACTTTCTTGAATCTTGTCTTTAACAAATGTCCCATTTCTCCCGAATTGAGTCCCCTTATGTTCCAAAACAAGATTTTGATGTTTCTTCTATTGTTGCTTTGATCCATTTAAACACCGACGAATTAATTGTTGATGAGAAGACCTGATATACCAGATATCAAGGCCATAATTACAGCGCAATGTAAGTGTCGGGGATAGACAATGCATAGAGCAGAAGCCAGTCTAGTGCACCCAAGAAGCGAAATAAAGATTACTATGTTGTTAAAATCAGTAACTATTTCAAAAACAACATTACTTCTATCATCACAAGCACAATAAAGGCAAGATAAAATCATTAGGTATCCAAAGATCAAAAATCAAGTAAGACACTCGATCTCAACAAAAAGGATATAGAGCACACCAAAAGCAAACTTATATTGCTTAACCATTCCAGACAGGTAGACCGAGGTTCGGAAGGCGCCAAGCCAATTACAAGACCAACACTTATTTAACCACCAGAACAGGCTCGTCGGTTTGAGATAAAGCAAGTTTCTCAAAATAGATAAAGGCAATTTATCAAGGGGACCAATCTTGCCGATACTACTAGGGCCTTCCTATTCATCGATGTCATCTACTTCCGGAGAGCGCAGCAGATACATTTCGGGGCTGCATCACGGAGAAAGCCTTCACCAATCCCTCCAAGGACCTCCTTTGACAGATATGGAGCAGGAGTGATTGTGCCTAGGGGGATCATTGCTAGGGGGATGACCACCTCAGCTTCAGCTGCAACTCCCTTCTTGGCCTTTGGGGTTTTGGCTTTTTTGGTGAAGAGCTTCTTCTTGACTGCAGACTTGGAGTTGCTGCTTGTGCCATCCTGATGCTTCTTGGCACTTTCAGCATCCTTGAAGCCCTTGTTCTTTTTTGAGATCCTCCTGCTGCGCCTACAAAATTCATCTTCAAGTTGTTCCTTGACCTTGATAGCTCTCTTCTTGCAAGGGGTTTTGAGCACATCGGGGAGTTTCCACGATGATCTCCAGATCCGTACGAGAGCCGTCTTGATGACGGCTTCAATGGGATCATGCATCTCCACATCACTGTTGTCACCATTTCCTCCAAGGAGATCCTCATCGTCCACACCAGCAAGAGCAAGTTCATTCAGAGCATTGTCACCAAATTCCAGGTTAAATATCCATGCAAGACCAAGTATCAGGCGTCCATTGAGGAAGTAATCGAGGCGGGGCCAAGTCATGCTCGAGAGAAAAGTATCCGAAAGATTTGAAAGATCTATTATAGAGATCCTTAGGGACAGAAGGGAGTACCTGTCTCAGAAGAGAGGGATGCTAGATTTCTTCAGGATGTAACAGGGTGACGTCCAGGATGAAGCCTTGGGGGGCAGACCTGCATTAACCTTTACACTATCCGGGATCTTTGCATCAATATTCAGGTACACTTGAACCACTACCTTTGTTGGATCATCGACACCAAACCAATCCACCATTATACCAAAACTAGACACTGCCTTAGCAACAATGCTATCACACTTAAGATCCCCATTGAAACCAACTAGCATGACCCAAACTTCCCTATCCAGATCAAAAGAACAGGCATTCTATGCTTCATCATGCTTCACAAAGTGCATGTTTCTTCCACCAAAAGGAAAAATCGGACCCAAGAAACCCTCTCTGGCTATTGGTGAAACAAACCTAACATAGGCATCACCAAGGGGGCAGTGGCTGATGTCAAGCACATGTACCTCTCGCTTTCTTTGGAAGAACTTCGCCTTGGGGCAGCTTCAAGATGTTGGAAGTCTTCCTTGTTGACCGGGGCTCGAGCTTGGCGATTGCAAGATTCTCATTGAATTTGGTGTAGCAAAATGATCGCTACACCTCGTGGGCGTATGATGATCTCCCGCGACGCCGCTCCCCGGAGAGTGAAGCCCTTGGGGGATGAATGGCCGGCGGATCGCAGCCCGCCGCCATTGTCGGAGTCGGCGAGGACGACGAGGAGGAGGGTTTTTGCACGCTGGACCTAGGTAGTGGGATCCGACAGGGACGACAGGCCAAAAACGGAGCACAGGTTGGTAAGGGAGCCTTTATAGCTGCACCGCTCGACTCTTCAACCTGAAAACGGAAACAATTCATGGGAGATAAAAATAGGAAATCTAAATGACATTCACGCAAATCTTGCTCTCCCTCTTCGTGACGTAGAATTCGCGGTGATTGCTACGCATGCCCCCATCGCGAGCCAACTCTCCTCTTCTCTAAATCTTCTCAATCGAAGAGGTCGCCGTACTTCTCCAATCTTCCCAATTGCCAACGCTCTTGATCGCCGTGGGTCGCCGCCGTTAGGAACGCCATTACGCCCCTCCTCGACGTAGTGCTACGCCGCGCGGCGAAGCCGCCCCCTCGCCCCGTGAGACGCCGCGACCGCTTGACCTGCTCCGCCAGCCACAACACAGCAGGCCCTGACAGGCTAGGGCCGCCCCGGTCGCCCAACGTCCCTGCCTGCGATCTCCCCACGCCCTCGCGAGAACTTCGATGCCTCCCTTCGCGCTCATGGAGGCCGGGCGGGATCCCTTCTCCTGAACATTCTGTCTCCTTCACGATCTGATCCTTGGTCAGACTGAACACAGGGCATGACAAGTCACGGGTAAGTGATGCTCAAAAAATTACCCTAATCCTATCTATTATAGTCTTTATAGTGATTGCAGTTCTAATGCACGATTTAACCTTTATATATGAACGAATAATAGAACCATGCATTTCACTCGAAGAACAGAAAATTGTGTTAATCATGATTTACTTTGGAAAGATATGGGTTTTATTTCAGAAAAAAACTAAGCACCGTACTCCTGTATAAGTACCCATTTGATGGCAGCAGCAATCTGATACTCCAAGCCCCTAACACCAAGTCTGGTGCCGTCACCGTGGCCACCAGACAAACAATATGCTTCTCCAGCCCTCGCGATCTGCTTTTTGGTTTGAGTGTACAAAAGGGAACACAAGTCACAGGTAAGTGGTGCTCAACAGATTGCCCTAATCCTGTCAATATAGTCTGTAGTGATTGCAGTTCCAATGCACAATTTTGCCCTAAATATGAACTGGTTTTTACCCTTATATGAACTGCAATCTTTCCCAAGCCATGTTCGTTCTGCCTGCAGTTCTTTGTGCTTTGCACTTAATGTGCCTAGCCCTTTTGCTCTTCATCCTCAATCACAATGGGAACATGATATGTGATTATGATGCAGTGCAAATTTCAAGCAACTACGTAAACACATTCCATTGCCTATTGTGGGTGTGATTTTCAGATTTGGTGTTGTAGCATATGTGTGTGATTTCTGCATATTGGTGTTGTGGGTAGCACAATCAGTTCAGAGCTCAACCTAGATGCTCCTCTGTTTTTTATTCAGATAAGTGAAGCATGCAAAACATTGTTTTCAGTCGGATTTAGATTTTTTGTGCACATCTGAATGAACATCGGTATTGTTTTTGCTTAGTGTTAAGGGTCTGGTTCTTCAGTTGTTTACCTCTAAGATACAATTCAAACATAACTAGAAATAGGCATACAAAATGTCAGACCTAAGCACAGAGGTACTACAACTTTTGCATTTGCACAAAAAAAATCTTGTAGAAATAACCTGTGGACTACATTGACATGTCCGTATGTGATCTGTACATCTACTAATAACTATTATAATATTTGTTTCCTATATATTAGCAGTCCCTATATAGGAGAGGTAATAGTTCAAATTTTCTGTTGAATGAGAACCTAAGCAGGTGGAAATCATGTGTGTAGGGGTAGCCATTCGGTGCGACCTCGAGTGGCGTCGTCAGCACGAGCTATGTGGCGGATGAGGGGGCGCGGGCGAGGGAGGTGGAGCCTGGACGCGATAGGACAGCTGAAAATTTAAGGATTAACATCTAAACTAACTATATTAACTACACCACACTATGATATCAGGATGCAAAGGAATTTACAATATATATGTACCTATTGCTAATATTTGACCACGAGGACTAATCATTTGTGAAGAGCCAAGATGCAGGTTGTGGTTGTTGATCGGATTAGAGAGCAGAAGAGACTTGTGGCTTACCTTCTCCTGCAATTTGCATCTCCTGGAGCAGTGCTTGGAGGAAAGGGGCGAAGACGAAGAGCAGTGGTGAATCTGCCTGTGCACAAGCAAACGGAGTTCCATGTGGCGAGCTTGAGCGGTAGCGTTGGAGGAGGCGCGGACGGGTCGCTACCAAGCTGCGGCATAGGGGGAGCCATTCGGTGCGACCTCGAGTGGCGCCGTCAGCTCGAGCTATGTGGCGGATGAGGGGGCGCGGGCGAGGGTGGTGGAGCCTGGACGCGATAAGGCCGGGCGACGGTGGAGGGCAGGCGGCATTGCTGGGCGATGGTTGCGCAAGGGGCAGTGGCCTGCAGTGCTGAGCGATGGCTGTGCGAGAGGCAGTGGCCTGCACGAGGGGCGGGATGGCTGCGTCGGGCGGCAGTGGTGTAGCAACCAAGAGAATGGAAGAACTTGATGAAACGAGTGGATAGAATCGCTCTGAACTTTGGTCAAACAAGGCCATAAATAGTAGGCCCTACATGCAAGTGAGAGCCTGAGGGGATAAAGAACCAAATGACCAATATCACCGTGACGGTGCTCGAGCTTAGAGGACTCCCTGTATGTACTTTCATCATTTATTAAACATGCACTTGTAGTTGTGGTAGATAAATTGGAAAATATAATATTCTTTAAAAAATTCCATGGATATAAAACCAAATCTATATATATTTCTATTAATTAAAGTTTGATATCGTAATGAAAAATATTCAAATAATAAAACAAGTTTATATCTAAATTATTGTGATATTATTTTTGCAGCGGTAAGCGCAATGGCGCACGGAAAAAATAATAGATATCAGAGATTTCTTCCTACCTATATAAAACATGATCTTAGTCAGATTCCGAAAGGTCTATATAGTAGAGTTTGAGTTGTTGATATCGTGTTTTTTGTGACTGTTAATTTCAGAAACTTTGTTTTTTATTAAATGTCATGTTAACGTCGGTATTTAATATCATAGTATTGTTTTCTTATGCTGCGATCCGCGTGTTTTTTATAAAATATGGTTATCCCGTAGCAACGCACGGGCGTTTAACTAGTCTTAAATAAAGATGAGAAAAAAAGTAAACAAAATGCCAAGATATTGAACCATCTCTTCGTGGGTATCGAAGCCTCGGTAATCTCTTAAATATATCGATGCTAAAGGTACACAATGAGGCTATATATCGATGTTAGGCATCCAATTTTTTATGCCTGCTCAGACCAAGGATGTGCCTGGCCATTGATATAAGAGCAGGACATGGAACAAACAACCCTTAAATATTGCAGGCATTAAATTTCTTTGATGACCTCTCGGTCTCAGAGATGACGTGATGGAACATGGGTTAAGTTCCATTGGACAACATTAAACAGGTGGTACATTCTGTAGTTGGGTTGCTCTAACATTTTTGTGTTTTCACATTACATAGTAAGTTTCTGATATATATATTTGAAGCTTTTCCAGCCCAAACACAATGGTCAGTAATATGTTTTAGCTATGCAAGAGGAAGAATGTCAGTATACATTCGAGAAGTAGATTAATCAAGAGTAGAAGTCTTGGAGGAAGTTCATGACTTTGACATTTTCGCTTCCTGGTAGGCCTGGAAGGCATAGGGAACGTGTGGGATGCAGGTGATCTTTTCTTGCAACAACAGAATCGGTGCCCAGGGCGAGCACACATCCCCTTTGTTGCATACAATTCCTCCTACGGCTTCCGACTAGCTTGATGACATCATGCCTGCATCAACCAGAACCATCAGTTGAGGAAACAGAAGCCAGGCCCACTAGGGTGAAAAGTCTAACTCGCGCATCACTGCTTCGCTTTGGCCCGCTAAGGAATAGATGTTGTTACTCTCCATGTACTTAAGGATGAGTGAGGGGAGAGGATTGGCCTGTGCCACTGCCATTTGTAACCAGAATTTGAATGTCTAAGATTCGTTGTCTCGAACCTCCTCTATCCTGTTCACTGCTCTGTTTTCCCCTCCTTCCCCGTTCTGCTGCTAACACATATACATGGTAACCGAGCTGCTCATTATACAATAAGATGTATACTATATATGGTGCAGCCCTTTGCATAGCAGCTTCATCTTCGTCAGGATTGCCATGATATTGGGGAATTGCCTAAGCCACGTTGGATCACAATCCATGATGATCAACTACACCACTTTTTGCTACAACAATGAGGCTGAGAGATGCCCACACTACTTTAGAAAACAAAGTTTACGACCTTTGACACGAGACAATAAAATTTGGTTTGAGTAGCTAAGTAATTCCATGACCATGTACCTGAACACATAGGCTCTCAATAACTTTTTGCGTAATTGATCTTATTCTTGTCAGGAAACATGTTTGACATATATGACATGCAATTTTAGGCTCTCCATGTTGATGAAACTCAAATGCTGCATCAGAAATGCTTGTCCACATTTTTCTGTAAAATACCAACTATGTCGAGATTGAGTGGGCTGACTAGCTGGTTGTGTGAGGCTCAACTCCTCTGTACATGGAGATCCACACAGCCGATACCCCACCACAGCACATGTATATATAGTACGTGGCCACGCACCACCCCAAGCACTACCGTAAAATGGAATTGCCTTGGCGGCCAGCATTTTCTTGAGTGCCAAAATTAAACCGCCAAGGAAAGAGTAGTTTCCTTGGCGGTGTTGTTTCGCACTCAAGGAAATATATTTCCTTGAAGGCTCGAAATAAACCGCCAAGGAATATAGGAGTTTCCTTGGCGGTTTCAAGTAACCTCCAAGCAAATAACTCATTTCCTTTGAGTGTTATTAGTAGCCGCCAAAAAAAATACCCATTTCCTTGGGTGTTATTATAAACCATCAAGTAAATTAGCATTTCCTTGGCTGTTATTGAATTTTCTTGGAGGTTGCCACCCAAGGATATGGAACCCTATCCTCACACTTAGGTTTCTCATGGTTGTGTGGCCCATGCGCTTTGCAGTGTGCTATCGACCTCAAAATTTTTCTGAGGCGTCTACATGGCATGTGTGAAGGCACCGCCAAGTTTGAGAATTTTCTCAGAATCATACCACACCAAAAGACCTGAACGGTGTCAAACTTTACCGCAAAGGTCTCTTGTGCCCCGAGGCAAAACTTGTGGAGGCCGGTCTGAATTATTTGTTTTCAAAGTGGAATTCACCATATTTGTCGCATACGCAAGACGAAAAATACAAAGAAATCCAAAATGGCTAAAAAACTAGGATTTTCGCGTGAGGCCATATTTTGGGTGTAAATGACCACAAAAAAAAATTGAGGAAGTTTCGAAGTTAGGGCGGAGCGAGACGTGATTCATAAAGGGTATACACAACCTTTCATGAACCCTATCCTTACACTTAGTTTTCTCATGGTTGTGTGGTCGGTATACTTTGGTAAAGGTGCTATCGGCCTCAAACTTTTTCTCTCGAGGCGTCTACATGGCATGTGTGATGGCACCGCCAAGTTTGAGAATTTTTGCAATGGTTTGGTACTTTTCTCTAATTATTTTAATTACCACGCGACTTCTCCCGGAAATGTACGTTGAACTGCGACCACCCCGAAAAGACCCGAAACGGTGCCAAACTTTGCCCCAAGGTCTCTCGTGCCCTAGAAGGCAAAACTTGTGGAGGCCGGTTTGGAATTATTTTGTTTTTCAAAGTATAATTCACCATATTTGGTCGCACGCGCACGAAAAAAATACAAAGAAATACAAAAATGGCTAAAAAAAAACTTAGGATTTTTTCGCGTGGGGTCATATTTTGGGTGTAAAATGACTATAAAAAAAATTTGAGGAAGTTTCGAAAGTTAAGCGGAGCGACGCGGCTTCACAATGGTAGACTCAACCTTTTCACGAACCCTATCCTTACACTTAGGTTTCTCATGGTTGTGTGGCCGGTGCACTTTGCGGTGTGCTATTGGCCTCAAATTTTTTCTCGAGACGCCTACATGGCATGTGTGAAGGCAATCGCCAAGTTTGAGAATTTTTGTAATTGTTTGGTACTTTTCTCTAATCATTTTAATTACCGCTGACTTCTTATGGTAATTATACGTTGAACTACGACCCCGCCTCCCCGAAAAGAGCTAAAACAGTGCCAATCATTTATATGTAAGTATATTACATTTAAATATATATTTGGTATATAATTCACTTTTTTGCGTTTATTTTAGAAGATTTTTACTTACTTAACTACAAATACCTTTTTAGAACTATATAAATACACATACTTAGCAATCTCAGAATATTCAGTCTAAAAAAATGAAGCCCGTTTATGTATGCAGCCCACCTCAGCCCATCTATATACATGCTTCGTTCATCGCCGTTAGATCAACTTCGTGGATGGCTGAGATACGCGAACTGCCAAATAAAACACCATCGCTCTCCTCTGCCTGTTGAAACCCTAACCTGGCTTCCCTATCCTCTAGATCCCACCTACCACGCCCACCCCTCTCCCCGCCTGTATATTTTGGATCTCGCCAATGGATCCTGCCCGACCCTTGTCCTCTCGACCCACTCTTCTCTTCCATCCACTCACTCTTCTCGACGACGGCGTGGTTGTGAGGTAGCTACATGGCATGGCATGTGTCGACGGTGGCGGCCCTGGATGCGGCACTAGCGTGGGAGGCGGTGACGACACTGGATTCGGCACCTGCACGGGCGGCAGCGCTGGATTCAGCACCAGCACGGGCCACGGCAGCTGCGCTGGGTGCGTCCCCAGCACGAGTGGCGGCGACGGCTCTGGATGCGGCACCGACGCAGGCAGCGACACCGGCACTAGATGCAGCACCAGCGCATACGTCAGCATCAGCTCGGTGATGACTCCACATCAACTTCCCCAATATAATAGATTAACCTTTGCCATCGCCACCTCGTACCAGGTTGGTTACCGGCCAAGATTGTTTCACTTGTTTATCAGCACATTTTTATTTTCCAAAGTTCAGACCTGGGAACAGATGTGAGGCCTGGTGCTGCTTGCTTTAGTTTACTGCTCTGTTCTAACTCGCTTTACCCGTGCCTGTAAATGTCTAATGACTTGGAAATTGAATGTCTTGCCCAATTTAAAAATGATACTGGTTCCTTGGTTAATTAATTGACTGTAACTCTTGTCCTCCTATAGCTTTTTTCCATCTCAATTCACTACTTAAAAGTTATTTTTCCATCTTAATTAATTGACTGTAACTTCTGTACGCATGCTTTAATTGAGAGGTAGTGCCATCTATATTGATCAGAGCTTGTTAGTGCTAACCTCTAAGGCTTCTAATTCTTCTATTCTATAGAGCTGTAGTGTATATCAGGTGCTTGTTACTTGCATTCTTCACTTTGGAAATCATTTTAGTAATGACTAGTATCTAAATGTTTACCATTGTTGCTGGGTTTACTTGCAATGTCTTAGTACAAATATAAGGTATTAATTCAATGACTTGCTGTTGTTCTTTATATATATTACAGATAAGTGAACAGGTTAAGGCTAACAAGATCTATAGACTGAAGAAAGACAAATAAACAAAGGTATATCAACTCCCATCTTTGTCTAGACATGTCCAGGCCTTAAAATCATGTCTTCCCAACAATATAGTGTGATGCATATGGATAGTGTTTGCGGGGATTGTTCTGTTTTTTAACTACTGGCTGCACTTGTCTGGTGTGAGCAAAGGAACAAATAATTAATTATGCTACAATTTGTATGGCATGTGGTTAATTACATCTAGTGTAAACACCATTGATGCTGCAATGCTGCTGCTAACTATTGTCTAGAATGCATGGCATATTGTGTTACCTTTGAACCTGTGTGCTTGATAAATTGTATTATGCATATATGATGTCACTGCCTCACTGGAACTAATGCACTTCGTGTCATTGTTTATGGCTACAGGTTTGCTTAAAAGTAAGATTCACGTGATCTGGTCAAGTAGTAATCATGGAAGATCATGTTGTTTTGCTGAAAATGAATTTATGTATGTAATATCTTGTTCCGCTAAGCTATTTTATATATTATTATTGTCAGATTTGTATGGATATATCATGAAACTTTGTAATGGATACATTCTCATAGTGTCTGCTATGTACTAATAAAATGTATATATATTCATCTATCAGTTGAGTTTAGAGCCATCTTTGATTTTAGTTATTATTGCAATATATTTTTTTTTGTTGCTAGTATGCATTTCCTTGAGTGCCAGCAGTCAAGGAAATCACAATTACCTTGGCGGTCAATGGCAGTCAAGGAAAATTACAATTTCCTTGGAGGTTAAGGGTAGACAAGGAAACAACTATTACCTTGGCGGTCTAGATAATTTTTTCTTGGAGGTCGTTGGCCCTCGTGTAAACACATTTCCTTGGCGGTTCTACCATTTCCTTGACCGCTCAACAAATTAAGTCAGTCATCATTTCCCTTGGCGGCCAACCTCCAAGGAAATTATCCTTGAGTGCCGAAACCGTCAAGGAAACTAATTTCCTTTGCTTTCTATTCTTGAGTGTGTTTGCTTGACGGTTTATGGTCAAGGATCATTTCCTTGGCGGTTTTTTCCCCTTTTCTTGGCGGTTTTCGCCCTCAAGGCAATTCAGGATTCTCGTAGTGAAGCCTTCCAAAATTCTTATGTCGGTGCAATGCAACGTCCACAGCGGTACCATAGATTCCTGCTATCAAGGATGCTCTTTTGGGTCATGAGGCAGCACGAACATGAATCACTCTGATAAGCTGGTCCTCTTCCTTGCTACTACTGGCCAAACACACAATAGGTTCTGTGTGCAAACAACATGGTTTATCCTGCAACTTTCCCTTGCCTAAATCTACTAGGCCTACTGGGCAACGATTTTGATCTCTGGTGGTAGGTGCCTGGATCCAACTTTCCAAATTTCGGTTCTATACCATGCTTTGGCTTTTTTTTTTTTGTGCAAGCACTAATGCATTTATACACAGGGCCACATTTGGGTTTGTACATTTGACAGCACTCACACAGAGTTACATTTGGTTCTACATCTGATATTCTTCGTGTGAAACTGAACCGATGTGGCCTAGCCTAGCTTCTTGCATTTGATGTGCTTGCCATATGTTAGGTGTCGATCGGAAAAGGCAACAATGTAAGTACTACCGACAGAGCAGCTGTGCGCATAGACTTGACTGTCAAACGAGCTCCACCATTGGCGTGCTGCCGTTGGTGCCAATTTATGAAACAGTAGTAGACCTGACAAATCTTGATCTCTCGGTCATATAAAAAAAGTGGAGGAGTTGCGGTTTTCCATACTCGTCCATCTCTATGCTTGTTCCTGATGCCTCACAAGACTAACTAGCAGCGCCTGCCTACCAACTGATGACTCCATTCTTTGCAATGTGTAGACAACATAGAATAGCTACATACACATTGCACCCATAATTCCCTATGTTCACACAGCTCAGGTGCGTGGCTCTCCTTCCCCATTTGCATATGCTATATATTTGGCTAAAGGTAGCCAACTCCTACCCAATGTGTTATGATTCATTCAATGCAATTATCCACCGCTCATTCATTCAATGAATTACTGCCTTGATTGTCTCTCAACCCAATATTTGAAGATATCTATTAAACTAGACTTTAATTTATAATGTTCATTTTAAAAATATTCACTAAAATGTGGACAAATTTTACTCAATTATGGGCGGTTACCTACTTCATCCCATGCATCACCTATAAAACAGCTATTTTATCCCTCAAACTATTGAAAAGCGCCTAAACAATCCCATAAACCCCTCCCCCTCCCCCTAAAGTGGTTTCGCTAACGTGGTATATTAAAAGTCTACATGTCCCACTTGTTGGCGTTAATCCTGTCGAGATGTTATCAAGACGTCTTTTCGTGGCCCAAGGTGGAAGTGCAGAGCAGGAAACTTCAGTTTGAAGTGGGAGTGCACTGCGCAGAGCAACGACGCGGGTGACCGCGCCCACGACCTCATCGGTTCTGAATAGTGTGTTTTTCAGCAACTTGAATCCATGTTCAGCGGTTGGTTTAGCTAATTATGGTGTGTGTGATAGCTAGTACAAGTAGCGTGGAGTTCGTGGAGTGGAGTTAACACTTTGTGCCGACAAGGCAAATTGTACTTGAACATATTGTGGGTGAAAAGGGGCACCGTCTCGGTCATCAACCAGGGCGTTTGCTTTCGCCATTGTTGTGTTCTTGTGCATGTTCTTCGTGTTCATCCATTAAATCTAGCAACAAATAGCGTGTAATCGGGATCCTAAGGCAACATCGATATCAAAGCTTTGAGATTACTCACGGAAATACTCTAGATCAAGAACCATGTCCATCATGCCGGTGGGCGAGGGGCGTGGTGGCGAACTACGCCGTGTACCCGAGCCCGACGATCTCAAAACTACACCGCCAGTGTATCCAAGTGCAAGCGATCATGGAGGATCGGGATGAGTGGTGTGTGGTGGAGATGGATGCGGGGGCGTTGTCGACCACCGTTGTCCGCGGGCGGATGCGCCAAAGCAACCGCTAAGGACAAGAAGGTCAAGACAAACTTGATGTAGTCCAATGACTTGATCTTGCAAGTCGCCTCGAAGAGGACCAGAAGGAGGAGGACGAGTCGCCGGATCACCTTGTGGGCGACTGATGGCAATGTCGGTCCGCTACAACGGCTTGTGGGGGTGCCGGTGGACGCAGATCCGTGCGAAGCTATTCGACATCGTCTTGAACACTAACTCAACGTAGTGGCACCAATCGAGCAATTCGTGACATGAAGAAATTGGCGTTTGGTGATGCAATCAAAGCGGTTGAAGGCGTTCGATGAGCGCCGCGACGGTGGTGCGCGATCTAAAAGTGAGCATGTGTTGCTCACCCGGGAGGTTTGGGAATCCGGTGCAGAGGCGCAGGGGGCGAGGGTCTACAAGAGGAACACCCCTCTAGCAACGCATATATACGTTGTTAAAAGCCTAAATAAGTGTTTCTAGGGTCTATACCAATGCATGTTTATGCGTTGCTAGAAGTGGCGTTGCAAGGTACTATTGCATCCCATAAACTTCATCAAGCTGCTTATGATCAATTGAAAATATTGTCCATGACGTCGACACTGTGATTAACTAAAGAAAATCAGTGTCATCATAAAAGCTAGGTCAGTCATAATGGCTATGATAATGGCCATAGTTACCGATAATAATTAGTGTGCACCTTTAGGATGTTCAAGTTTATCCTTTTCTCATTGGCTTCAATTTTCCAATCCTATAGCTAGTGTTTTGTTCAATGGATAGGGACATCAAAAGTGTGATATCTCAATTTGATGCATAAATGCTTGCTAAGAAGGAGGAAAGAATATATATGGTTACATGCATTAATGCTCTCTAACTGCAATGATTACTCGGTAATATAAATAAAGTTAACTTAAAAAAAAAACTTCATCATCCTCCAGATTGTTTAACACAGGAGAGAAATAAAATTTCATGTTTTTTTTTTTAGATGAGGTATAATATTTTATTGTTCCATGATTACCCTGAATTGTTGATTTGACAAGATCACGAAATTTCTTTTTATTACACGACTACCTAATCGTTCTAATTTTCTACAAATTTTTATATTCACCTGTGAGTTATATATAGTAGGTAATAACTTTTTGAGGCCAAAGGAAATTTTTCCTTTACAAACTAAGGAAACCATAAAATTCTGCGACTCGAGTTTTTGTCATGATGCAGTTCCAAGAACTGCCAGACACAGCATGATGCATCTATGTGTCTAAAAGGGAAGTTCATATGGACTCCATTTGAACGGGAGGTATTTTCCAAGTCGACTTTCCTCAGATGCAGATTTGGTTAGTAGTTTATTTGTATCTTTCTCAGGTTCATCATAAATTCCTTCTTATCCCCAATTGGTTTCCGGTAATTTCGTCTGTAATTTTTGTCTTTTAATCCTAGGTTTATCCTTTTCTCATTGGCTTCGATTTTCCAATCCTATAGCCAGTGTTTTGTTCAATGGATAGGGACATCAAAAGTGTGATAACTCAATTTGATGCATAAGTGCTCGCTAACAAGGCAGAAAGAATATATATGGTTACATGCATTAATGCTCTGTAACTGCAATGATACTTACTCGGTAATATAATAAAGTTAACTTAGAAAAAACTTCGTCAACCTCCAGATTGCTTAACACAGGAGAGAAATAAAATTTCATGTTTTTTGAATGGAGGTATAATATTTTATTGTTCCGTGCTTACCCTGAATTGTTGATTTGACAAGATCATGAAATTTCTTTTTATTACACGACCACCTAATCGTTTTAATTTCCTACAAGTTTTTTACATTGGCCTGTGAGTTATATATAGTAGGTAATAATTTTTTTTGAGGCCAAAGGAAATTTTTCCTTTTACAAAGTTAGGAAACCATAAGTTGATTAGTAGATTTGTAGACACTCGTCTAGTATGTCTATGAGACGTAAAAGACGCAGTTGTGCAATGCAAAAGACGCAGTTCTACCATGAAGCTAGAGACCCACTTGTGCCAATATGCTCCAGCAAAGATCATTGCGCGTACATCCTGCACAGCTCAGTCACTTAGCTCGGTCTCCTGAACATTTTGCAGGTGCAGTCCTGCCCACCACTGAAACATGTTTTTCCATTCTAGCTAGTGGACTACTACCATTTGCTCCCATGTGTGACCCTGATGCCTCACAAGCCTGACATAGGCTACGGTCTCTAACCAAGTGACAACTCCTTTCTTTGAAAAGAGCAAACAACAATAACCACATTATTATCGTACCCTTATAGTTCCCTCTGTTCACCTCTATTGCAGCTTGGGTCACAGCTCTTCATCAACTTATACCCATTTGTATCTGCCACATATATATTGGCCAAAGGAAAGCACCACATCCTACTTAATATGCTGTGCTGCGTTCAATGCAACTAACCACTGCTGAGTATCCCAAAATGTATAACAGTGCTACTTTCTTCCTTTCCTTTATAAAATGAAACGGACACTTGAAGATATAACAACTTAAGTTATAACAAATATTTAAAGATATTAGCCATAATATAGGTTCATGATGTTGCAAATGTAGAATACAACAGTTTCACTTAAATTAAGATTTAAAATAGATATATGTTGAAAACCTATACAGATGCATTTTAAACAATGAAAACACGTGGGAACTGATCTAATACCCATCACTCTAGAAATTACACAGACTTTCTAAGCACCTCTGCTAGCTAGCAGAAATTTTCTCTTCATTACTTTTGTTGGTTCGCACATGGCCTGCCTGTTCAACACAGTTTTGTCCAGTCCTGAGCCAAAGCCATCTCTGATGGAACCGCAGCTCCGGCGAGGAACGCGGCGACGTCGCGACACCGGCAGGTGGTGAGCGCGGCGACTAAAACCCTAACGGTGGTGAGGTTGCGAGAGAGAGCGAGAGAGACCACAGTTCTTTCACTTGCAATGGGCGCAGCTTTTCCGATGCATTGTCCACGAACTTATCATGGCCTCCGATCGCCCGCCACACCGAGCAACTGCGACGATGCGCCGTCATTTGCGGTCGCCCGTCAGGCGACATGCACGGTGTGCACGATGTGGCGGTGGCTGGCCTTAGGAAGCGGTCAAGGCGTGCCGTGGGCAGTCTCCCACTACTACAAAAAGGGAACTAAGAGAGCGCTTGAGTTTTACATTAGGGGCGGCTCATAATTTGAGCCGCCCCTAATGTATGCGAAATTCCTGGGTAGAAGCAAACCGCCCCTACTGTTGGCACATTAGGGGCGGCTCGTAACAAAACCGCCTCTTGTTGGCACATTAGGGGCGGCTTATGTTACGAGCCGCCCCTAATATTACCTCGACACATTAGGGGCGGTTATATTTCAGCCACCCCTAATGTCTCCTCAAATCAGGGGCTTATATTTCAGCCACCCCTAATGTAACCTCAAATCAGGGGCGGTTATATATAGAGCCACCCCTAATGTGTTTTGGTCAAACTTGGTCAAACGAAGCACTAAATGACCTCAAATCGTAAAACTTTGAATACAAAAAGTTGTATATATAGAGTGTAGATCTTGAGGAGCTACACAAAAGTTGGTGTTCGTGACTTTTGAAAAAAGAGGAGATCTAGGGCTCCAAAAAGGCGTCTTTTTAGAAAAGTCAAACTTGGTCAAACGAGGTGAAACGAAGCACTAAATGACCTTAAACCAAAAAACTTTGAATACAAACGTGTTACTCATCGAGATCAACATTAGTTATATGGGTCATTTTGGCTTTTAAGAAAGTGTTAGTAAACACTAGAAGAAGTCACGCGGTAATTAAAATAATCGAGAGAAAATTACCAAACAATTCGGAAAATTCTTAAACTTGACGGTGCCTTCACACATGCCATGTAGATGCCTCAGAAAAAGTTTGAGGCCGATAGCACACTGCAAAGCACACAGGCCACACAAGCATGAGAAACCTAAGTGTAAGTATAGGGTTCTAAGTGAAAGGTTCCGTATACCACTATGAAGCACGCCTGCTCTGCGCTTTATGTACAAACTTCCTCAAATTTTTTTGTGGTCATTTACACCCAAAATATGGCCCCCACGCAAAAATTCTAGGTTTTTAGTCATTTTTGAAATTACCGTATTTTTCTACGTGTCGCTTTTGCGACCAAATATGGTGAATTACACTTTGAAAACACAATAATTTCGCACCGCCTCCACAAGTTTTGCCTCCTAGGGCACAAGAGACCTTGCGGCAAAGTTTGGCACCGTTTCAGGTCTTTTTGGGGTGGTCATAGTTCAACGTATAATTACCGGGAGAAGTCGCGCGGTAATTAAAATAATCGAGAAAATTACCAAACAATTCCGTAAAATTCTCAAACTTGGCGGTGCCTTCACACATGCCATGTAGATGCCTCGAGAAAAATTTTAAGGCCGTTAGCACACAATGCAAAAAGCGCCGCGAGGCCACACGGTCATGAGAAACCTAAGTGTAAGGATAAGGTTCGGTGAAAGGTTCCGATATACCACTATGAAGCACGCCCGCTCCGCCTATGTTCAAACTTCCTCAAATTTTTTTTTTTTGTGGTTATTTACACCCAAAATATGGCCCCATGCAAAATCCTAGGTTTTTTAGTCATTTTTGAAATTACCGTATTTTTCACGTGTCGCGTTTATGCGACCAAATATGGTGAATTACACTTTGAAAACACAATAATTTGTACCGGCCTCCACAAGTTTTGCCTCCTAGGGCACAAGAGACCTAAAAGGAAACTGTATCTCATGCATACATAGATTTTTTCAAGATATTGCCAACAAACACAGGTAAGAATTCGTGTGTTAATATATATATTATATTATTTCATTGAGAATTCATGTTTTTATTTAAAAACTAAAAGGAAAAACCAGTCCTGGGCAAAGGTGGCTCCATTTTAGCCCAAATAATGCCTCCCATAGGCCCAGTTAATGACAGCCGTTCATCTCTTTGATCTGATGGTTGGCGATTGTTTCCCCAAACCCTATTTTTTCACCACACGCACGGGAGCAGCAGCCCCTGGATCTTATCTCCTCCCACCGGTCTCTCTCATCTACGTTCTCGCGAGCTCCCTCCCTCTCTCAACGCCGCCGCCGCCGCCACCGCCACCGCCACCGCTGCTCCCTCCCATGGCGACCTCCCCTGCTCCTAGATCCGTGTGCAGCACCGGCACTCCCTCCTCTTCCTTCCCGCGTCGCGCGCCCTCGCACTAGGTAGGCTGCCGTGCCCTTGCCGGCTTCGCTGGCCATGCCGGCCGCCGCCTCCGATGGCCGGGGATAGATGGGCCCACCGACAGGCTATCGAGCAGGCCGCAGCTGCACGGCACACGACCGCTGCTAGACATGGCGTCGCAGAGGCCCTCACTGTCGTGCTCTTCCGACCACTGCAGATCCAGATCGGGATGCCGTGCTTTGCATTTCTTGATTTCTCTTCTTGCAGCCGCTGCTTTCTTGTCCTGACCTCTAATGCGTTGATTTGATGGCCGCAGGAAGCCAAGAAAAGCCTTCAGCGAGGCATCCCGCTCGCCAGCCGGTGAGTGGATGATAGATGTTCTGTGAAGCTGATTTGTTTTGCGTGAATTCTGTTCTAATAATCCTGTACCGGATTTGTGTTAACTGAAACCTTAGTATGCTATGTACATGTGTGCTCTACTCTTGTCAAAGAAAAATTATGTTATCAAAATTATGCTATGTACGTGTGTGCTCTAACACAGCACCTCATCAGCAATTTATTTAGTCAAATAAATCTGTTCTGTAGCTTGTGAAGTAGCCGCAGTTCATCACCTTCTCAATGTGTAATTTGATGTTCAATGTAACCTTCTTGCTATGCCTCTAAGCTGAATATGACTCTGTTATTTGCTCCACTGCCATAGAACAATCATATTAATTAACATTTGTTCCTGAATTCCAATTTGCATCTGCTTGCTCATCCATATGAAGGGGTCACCACTATTCTAGAGGCTCGTGGGAGATGCATTGCATGGCCACATGACAGAGTAATAGTCTATCCTCTCTATATTCTTGAAAAAAATAATCATTGTATTTTGCTGATTAGTAACATATTTGTTTTCTACTAGATAAGGGATGACAAGAAGTCATCACAGAACTCAAACGTGGTGGCACAGGAAGGCCATCACAGCTTCAAGGTATTTTACTTGAACATTTTGACTTGTATATGTGATCCAAATTGGTTGAAATGTGGGAAAGCAATGAGGTGCTGTGTTGGTTGGCTGTTATATAAATTTATATATGATTACCCTCCCTTGATCTGCCATATGTATATGTGTTCCTTCTGATCTTCTATATACACTGAGTTGTTGATTCAGCAAGTTTAGTAACCACTCAAGCTATAACTACTTTATATATAGATAGTATCAGGTTGGTGCTGCAATAAGAAAGCAAGAGTTAATGATACAAAGCACATTTCACTGATATTTTGCCTTTCTTTTCATGTTAGGTACTTAAGCTATGTTGTGTTATAGTGTATGCTTTCAGGTTTGTGGTTCATTCAACTCAGAGCCCGTTTATCTTGTCTCTTTTTATGCTGCAGAGGTGAAATGTCAGGAGCACTTGTTTATTAATAGCAGCATGTATGCTAGTGTATCGACATGAAATGTCTAACTGGCAGTATTTTGTTCTTGTTTTACTTTCAGGAAAGTCCAGGGTACTTGATGCCGTCTACATGTGTTGACTGCAGTGGTGGAGGAATCCTGCTGGTGTTTTATATAGGACTAGATAGTTAAGAAACATCATAATCTATTTGTTATAACTTGATGACATTATTTATGTGACTATTGATATATGTGTGACAATTGATACAAGTGGATTTGTGTACTGCTTGTGAATTATATATATATAATTATAAATTCTAAATTTTGTTTTTTTTTGCTGTGAAATTCAACACTAGGGGCGGTTTTACATAAAACCGCCCCCTACAGTTATAGACATTAGGGGCGGTTTGTGATGAGCAGAACCGTCCCCTCGCTATATCCACATTAGGGGCGGCTCAAACAGAAGCCGCCCTAATGTTGAAAACATTAGGGGCGTTTTTTCCCAACCGCCCCTAATGTCGACGAACATTAGGTGTGCTTGTTTTAGGGCGGTTGGAAAAACCGCCCCTAATGTCCATCTAAAACCGCCCGACGATGTTGATTTTCGTAGTAGTGTCCACGTCACCCTCGATTCTACGCTTTGTTACAAAAACATGATCAAGTCTAAACACGACTCTCTAATGCAGCTATTACAAGTTTGACACGACACGATTACAAAATGAATGAACTCAACAATTCACCTCCCTAATCATGGCTCACATTGCCGACGCCAAGCTGTTGCCTCATCTCTACGAACTTGATTCTCCCAAGCGGCTTCGTCCAGAATGTCAGCAAGTTGACGATCAGTCCCAATGTGCTCAACTTCTGCCAAACCATCAGCTACACATTCCCTGATGAAGTGATAGCGAGTGTCGATGTGCTTTGTTCTCTCATGATACACTGGGTTCTTGCTCAGCTCTATGGCTGACTTGCTGTCCATCAGAAGTTTGAAGCTCTGAATGTTTCTTCCAGTCAGATTTGCTAACAGTCTCACCAGCCAAACCCCTGGCATGCTGCAGAAGCTGCAGCAATATACTCAGCCTCACAGCTGGATAAGGACACTGCCTTCTGTTTCTATGATGACCATGTCACCACATTGCCATTGAGGTAAAACAAGACACCAGACGTGCTCTTTCTCTTCTCGAGGTCACGGGCATGATCACTGTCAGAGAAACCCAACAGTTTCAACTCTGAAATTGTGGTACTCTTATAGGTGCACCCATATCCAGCAGTGCCTGCAATATATCTGACAATTCTCTTCACTGCAGACCAGTGTACAGGTGTGGGGCACTCCATGAACCTACTGACCATCCCAACTGCATAAGTGATGTCAGGTCTAGTGTTCACTAAGTACCTTAAACTCCCAACAATACTTCTGAATCTAGTAGCATCTCTAGCACCATCAGGTTTCCCAGGCAACAGTTTACTGTTTTCTTCCATTGGAGTATCCACTGGATTACAGCCCTTCATTCTACACTGCTCAACAATCTTAGTTGCATATGCCTTCTGACAAATTGTTATTACACCAGGCTTTTGCTTCACCTCCATGCCCAGATAATAGCTCAAGAGCCCCTAGTCACTCATACTGAAAGTTTTGCACATCTGTTTCTTGAATTCAGCAATGTTGCTTGAATCAGGTCCACAAACGATGAGATCATCAACATACACTCCCAAAGAACGATAATGAAGCACCACTTGCCCCTTTTTTAGACTGCATGCTCTTCCTCACTCCTACAAAATCCCAGCTTCACAAGCTCTTGATCTAGTTTGAAATTCCAAGCCCGAGGTGCCTGTTTCAGGCCATACAGAGCTTTTTTCAGCTTCAGTACTTTGTCTGAAAACATCTCATTCACAAACCCTGGAGGTTGCTGAACATATACTTCCTCCTTCAAATCACCATTTAGGAATGCAGATTTAACATCCATGTGATGTACCTCCCAATTCCCTTGGGCAGCTAAAGCTAGAACCAGTCTGACAGTTTCTAGCCTAGCTACAGGAGCAAATACCTCTTCATAGTCAACCCCATGTTTTTGAGCATATCCTTTTGCAACAAGCCGAGCCTTGTGCTTGATAATGTTACCCTCTGGATCCCTCTTTACTTTGAATACCCAATTCAGGCCAATTGCCTTGTGACCCACTGGAAGAGAAGCATATGTCCAAGTGTCATTACTTTGAATGGACTGTAGCTCACTTTTCATTGCATCCAGCCAACACTTCTCCTTGACTGCATCTTCCACCCCATGTGGCTCATCGGCAGCCAACATACACACTCCAATCGTACTCATAGTCACTCACTTCATCAGTTGAGCCAAACAAATCATTCAGTGTTCTGAACCTGAGTGGTCCACCATATGTTTCTTCTGAATGTTGACTCGGTGGTGTAGCAAACTGAGTATCTTGTAGCCCAGCTGACCCTGGACTGTTCTGGGGTGATGGCATAGTTTCATCATGACCCACTAAGCCATCTGTGTCGACAGGAACACCTCCCCCATCTTCTACTGCAGAATCATCTCCAAGATTTCCTGTTGTCGGATTTTCGTCAGTCTTCTCATAGTGGACAACAAAGGTGTCGATCAACCGTTTCGTGGTCCACAATTTGCATCGATCGATCCCATGGCTGCTTTTCATCAAATATAACATCTCTGCTGACAACAAGCTTCTTGGCAGAGGGATCATAGAACCGATAGCCTTTTGTGCCTGACTCATAGCCTATAAAGACCATCTTCTTAGATCTGTCAGACAGTTTACTCAGGCTTGGACCCACTGTTTTCACATGAGCTACACACCCAAATGTCTTGAGATGACCAACACTAGGTTTCTTCCCATGCCAAGCTTCAAAAGGTGTCTTCTTATCCAGGCTCTTTGTTGGAGACCTGTTAAGAATGTACACAACTGCAAAGACATCTTGCTTCACCCTGAGTCGGGAGGAACTGCCATGGTTTTAAGCAAACACCTTGCCATTTCAACTACAGTTTGATTTCTCCTCTCCACTACTCCATTCTGTTGGGGAGTGAATGGAGTGGTAGTGTAATGCTTAATTCCACCATTGCTGCAGAAAATTGAGAACATATTGGACAGGGAACTCTCCCCCTATCTCGTTCTCAATGCTTTTAGCTTGCTATCACACTCAAGTTCAGCCCTGTTCTTTATCTTTTTGAATCTTTCCGTAGCGATCCTTGGTTTTGAGCATCTCCACCCACATGTATCTGCTGTAATCATCTACTACCAACAGAAAATAGGATGCACCTCCAACTGTCTTTGGAGTGATATGCCCACATAGATCAGCATGGACAAGCTCTAAGCCCCTTCCTGCCCTGAAACTTGACACACTTGGGAATGGCTTTCTATGTTGTTTTCCCAGCACACAACCATCACAGACTCTTTCTACCCTTGACACTGCTGGCAACCCAGAGACCATCTGCTTGGCACTAAGATCACTCAAGGATCTGAAATTCAGGTGACCATATCTAGCATGCCACATCCATGACTCACTATCAGACTGTGCAAGCAGACAAACTGGTGGAACCAAGCCAAATTTTGCCAAATACAGGTTATTGCTGGCTCTAGGTGCAGAAATCAATAATGTTTTGTTCTGATCAAACACACGAAGCCTCCCATCTCCCAAGATACCCATGAAACCTTTTGATTCTAACTGACCCAAACTAACAATATTAGTTTTCAACTTTGGGATATAGTAAACGCCAGTTAGTACCTTATGACCCTGCTGACGATCCTGCATGACGACTGACCCCATGCCTTCAATCTGAACACGGGATCCATCCCCAAACCTGACAGTGCCACGAACGTTGGTGTCGAGCTGTGACAGCGCCGACCTTGTGCCTGTCATATGGTTGCTGGCACCTGTGTCCAGCACCCACACATCATCGGGGACATCCATCGGGATCACCTTCTTCTCTGATAGGTGGAGATACTGTGATGGCCCGTGTACAACATTGCACGTTGCCACCATCAGCGCCCCCCCTACACCAGCACCGCCGACAGCCACATTCGCCTCCGGCTGCCCGGCGTCCTTCTTCTTCTCTTTCTTGGGCCTCTTGCGGTCCTCCGCCTAGTGGCCATATATGCCCACGATTGCGGCAACGTCCCTTGCGCCGTGGCGTGCCCTCGGATGTCAATTTGACATGTCCCGAGCCGCCACCATCCGGCCGACTTGGCGCCCGCCGGCTTGCCCTTTGAGGACCCAATGCCCGATCCGCCTCCACTCTCCTTCGAGCGGTGTTTGTACCTCTCCCGCCAGTCCTCCTCGGCAAGAAGAAGACGGCCCGGCCTTGTCGGTGATGTGGTCCATTTTGTCCTCCAGGCGATCCTCGGCCGCCGCGAGAACCCCACGCAGGTCGCCCACCGTGAGCTTCTTGAGATCTTGGAACATCTCGATGGAGACAACGACACAGGAGTATCGTGCCGGCACCACTTTCGCAAGAATTTCTTGACGACGCGCACATCTTCGACTTCTTCCCCCAGGGTCTTGAGATTGCCGACGAGATTGGTGATTCTCATCGCAAAAATCATCCACGGTCTCCCCATCCTTGAACCCTATGTTCTCGAACTCCTTCACGAGCCTCTGGGCGTTCACCTCCTTCACTCGATCGGCACCCACACGCATCTTCTTCACCGCCTCCCAAGCTTCCTTCACCGTCTTGTGTCGGCCGAGCATTTGCCACATCTCCTTGGGCACCGAGCGCAGCAGCGGCGACATGGCTTGACGATCGTGCGCACGCTTGGGGTTGGTACTGGGTCGATCACCTCCCAAATCTCCAACGCCTCGAAATTGCACTTTGCATCATCATAGCCCACTCGGTGTAGTTGTCCCGAGACAGCATCGGCCACATGAGCGAGGTCTCCTTCACGCCATGCCCGCTCGATCCGCTTCCTCCGTCACCCATCTTCTTCTCCGGCGGGCGGCCGGCGGGGATCACGAACTTCTTCTTGGGGCGGTGGCGATGGAGGGCTCACCGAGCCTCCGTAGAACATGCACCGGCTCGATACGGAATGATGGAACCGCAGCTCCGGCGAGGAACGCGGCGACGTCGCGACACCGGCAGTGGTGGCGCGGCGACTAAAACCCTAACGGTGGCGAGGTTGCGAGAGAGCGAGAGAGACACAGTTCTTTCATTGCAATGGGCGCAGCTTTTCTGATGCATTGTCCACGAACTTATCATGGCCTCCGATCGCCCCGCCACACCCGAGCAGCTGCACGATCTTTGCCGTCATTTGCGCGTCGCCCGTGCGACATGCACGGCGTGCACGATGTGGCGGTGGCTGGCCTTAGGAAGCGGTCAAGGCGTGCCGTGGGCAGTCTCCACGTCACCCTTGATTCTACGCTTTGTTACAAAAACATGATCAAGTTTAAACACGACTCTCTAATGCACCTATTACAAGTTTGACACGACACGATTACAAAATGAATGAACTCAACAATCTCGCCCTAATCCCCTTCGTGTGCTGCTGATGGTTTTACTCATCGGAGACAGAGCGAGACCAAGCAGCGGCAGCCGGCGACCAAGCTGAAAGGACCTACAACCACATCCTCCTCCAATACAGTTAGTTCAAATTCGCTCGTTCTAGTAACACACGTCCCTGTCACACGGTGCAATTTTATGCCCTCCAGCAGGTTGATGAAACTCAAATGCTGCATCAGAAATGCTTGTCCACAGTTTTCTGTCAAATACCAACTGTGTTGAGGCGCAACTCCTCTGTACAGGGAGAGCCACACAGCCGATGCCTCACCTCAACACAGGTATATATAGTACGTGGCCACGCACCACCTCAAACCAGCCAAAATGCTTATGTCGGTGCGGTACAACATCACAGCTGTACCCTAGATTCTTGCTATCAAGGATGCTTATTGGGTCATGAGGCAACACGGACATGAAACACTCTGACAAGCTGTAGTCCTTTTCCTTGCTACTACTGGCGAAACACGCATTAGGTTCTGTGTGCAAACAACATGGTTTAGCTTACCACTTTCCCTTGCCTAAATGAACAGCCTATTGGCCAACGATTTTCATCTCGTGATAGGTACTTGAATCCAACTTTCCAATTTTTGGTCCTATCATGCTTTGTCTCTTTTTTTTGTGTGCATGCACTAACACAATTATTCACAAAGTTGTGCACATACACAGGGTTACATTTGGTTTTGTACATCTGACAGTACTGACACACAGGGTTACATTTCGTTTTGTACATCTCTGACATTGTTCGTGTGAAACTGGACCGATATGGGCCAGCCTAGCTTCCTGCAGTCGATGTGCTCACTACAGGTTAGGTGTCGATCGGAAAAGGATAGAATGTAACTATGACCGACACAGCTGCTTAGCGCATAGAGTTGACTGGCATATATGCTCCACCATTGGCGTGTTGCTGTTGGTGCCGATTTATGCCATAGTAGTACACATGACAAATCTTGATCTCTCGGTCATACTAGCAGTGTAGTAGTGGTTTTCCATACTAGGCCATCTCAGCTTTTGGTCAGCTGTGTGATCCTGCTGCCTTACAAGACTAACTAGCAACGCCTATGTGTACCAGCTGATGACTCCATCCTTTGCAACAAGTAGAGAACAATAGCTACATATTGCACCCATAGTTCCCTTTGTTCATCTTTCTCCCAGCTCAGGTGCTTGGGTCTTCTGATCTTCTGCTTCCCCCATTTGCATACGCTATATATTTGGCTAAAGGTAGCCAACTGCTACTCGAAATGTGTCATGATTCATTCAATGCGCAATTATCCACCGCTCATTCATTCAATGCAATACAGCCTTAAACTATTGAAAAACGCATAAACAACCCACCCCCATAAGTGGCTTTGAAGGTGGTTTCGCTAATGTGGTATATAAAAAATTTACATAACCCCCTAACATATCAAGGGTGACTCTATATAACCCCTTAACTGTAAAGTCTGTTATTGTGGCCCTTAAAGTATAGAATATGTAAAAATTACCTCTTTGGATGATTTTGTAGCATTTGGATACTGTATCCCACCACACTAACCTAACTACCCATGCTTGCATGCAGGCCCATTTGATTCGTCCGATCCATTGATCACTCTAATCCATCTAGGCTCACGTGACATCTAGTCTCCTGCTCCACAGCTATATGGGCATTGGTCGACCACAATACATGAGCTCAATGTTAGTGAATAGCGAGTGCTTGTTGGGCCTTGGCATGGGTGCTTACCCCAGAACTGTCAGTTCAAAAACACTATCATTTCCGTATTTATACCAGTAGTAGGAAAGTGGCAGTGATGACGCGGCTCACCAGTGCCGGTTCTAGATCCTGGTGGTGGTTTTCTTGAAAACCAAATTTGGCCTTAAAAATAACAAAAAAATTTCCATTCTGTGAGACCACGCTTGGCAGTCATAGGTCACACAATGTTTATTGCAAAAAAAAATGCGCTTTGTAGCATGTAACTTACATTAGGTTGTTTTCAAGGCCAAATGCATTTTTGGAACTACAAGGAAGCAAGGTAATTCTATTACAAGAAAGGAGCTCCTTCTGCTACGTCCACGATCCATGATGGACTATGACTCTGTTGTGCAACGCAAGAGATTCAGTTGTGCTGACGTATTAACCTCTTGCCACTCTACTCCAGCGTACATCCAGCGAAGCTGGGCACTTAGCTCGGTCATCTCCACCATGCTGTCCTTGCGTACCAGCGATCCATAGTCGATCTGTGCAGCCCTGTCACATTTGTGATCCTGATGCCTCACAAGCCTAATTAGCAATGGTTGCATACCGGTGACGACTCGATTCTTTTGAAAGAGCAGACAACAAAGCCTTAAACTATTGCACCCATGCATAGTTCTCTTGCGTTCAACTTTCTCTTAGCTATATATTTGGCTATGGATAACATGCACCCCATCCAATGTGTTATGATTCATTCAATGCAATCATCCACTGCTCATTCATGCAATGCAATTATACTGCTGCCTTTATTCCGTACCCAAACAAATATTCAAGGATATAAGTTAAACAAGTGAACATATTACCCAAACATATGCAGTTAAGTGTCATTCAACAACATTAAAAGGGCAGTACATTTGTTAGTTGGATTGTTCCAAAAATTTTGTGTTTTTTCACATTACGTTACATAGTAAGTATTTCCTATATATATTGAAGTTTTCAAGCCCAAGCACAATGGTCAATGATATTACAAGATAGTTTTAGTTGTGCCAGAGGAAGACTCCCGATATACATTCAAAATAGATTAATCAAGGGTAGAAGTCTTGGAGGAAGTTCATCACTTTGATACTTTCGCCTCCTGGTAGGTACGGAAGGTATAAGGATCATGTGTGACGCACAAGATTCATTTCATGCAACACAGAAACCACAGACAAGGACATGCAAGCTGATTCGTCGCATACAATTCCTATCGCTGCCGACCTGAAGATATCGCTGCACAATGCACGGCAGCCGAGCTACTCATTACACAATACGATGTACCGTGGAGCAGTCTTTGCATAGCACGTTCAATTTTATATGCATTGCCATGCTATTGTGAAATTGCCTAAGCCATGGTGGATGACAATCCATGATGATTGATGACCACATACAGTCCATTTTTCTACAACAATGAGGCTGAGAGCTGCTGACTATACATTAGAAAAAAATACGACCTTTAATTTGACACACGACACACAAAAAAGGGTTAATTGGAATATAATGGTTTCATTACAATTCTGCTAGTTTGGAGAAATATCATTGCTATTCGTGATATTCGAAATATGTCATTATAATTAAGGTTGAACATGTGAAATTTCAGTCCATAGCATCCTCATCTGTGCCACGGTGTACTTGATGGCGCACATGACCCTGACATATAGTCCTCTAGTGCGACGTCCTAGACCAGGACGAAGGGATGTGGCCAGTGCACATAGCCAGAGCACATTACCACTTTCAGTCTACTCAGTGACAGCACATTGGTTAGTAGTGATAAAGGCTACTAAAGACTGGAGATGCCCATTTATTAAATGTTGTGAGTATGGTAGTATGGAGGATTATATATAGGCATCGCAGAGATACACAGCGGAACTCGACGTAGAGAAGTAAAAACTATATTGTGCAGTGTCCAATGCTTCTTGGTCTGCTGTGTACATTTCGAGATAACAAGTTGATGGAGCTTATGTTGGTAGGTCTGAGAGGCGCCAGGACCAAGGTTCAAACTGGTCTCTGCACTTAGCCAGCTCAAGAATATTGCATGGATCCAAAAGTAGTTTCTGCATTGGCTTAGGATATTGCCATAGCTGTACCTTGGGAAAATGAAGTAGCCAAAGGACCTTTCTTTCCTGGAATGGGGTTTGCAGATGGGGAGAAAGAACGACACTAGAGAGCAGCTGATAGAATGGCCATGAACTGGGCCTTGCTGGGCTAGGCCCCCCGGGCAGCGGCGGCAGTGTGGCTGGCGGCATGTGGCAGTGGCTGGCAAGCAGTGTGTGGCGGCGGCGTTGGAGGCCCAGGACGAGGCGGCAGGAAAAAAGAAGAGAGAAAGGGATAGAGGATTAGATTATTCTTGCTTGATTTCAAAGGATTACATCCCCCTATATTTATAGTCCCTAGTGGACTTGCAGCCAAACAAGTTCAGCCCTCTTTCTCAAAGCATCCATGGAGCACGACTCGCCCCTGAATGAGGCCACCCCACTGCTAGTGTATTATCAGTAAATGTTCTGCAGCTAAGTAGTTTGGGGCATGGATGCCTATGTTTTTCTCAGTTGATTCATGAACAGCTTATCTCTACATAAACTTACAAATATTATAAATTTTTGTAATAAAATCATAATATATCATACAATCAAGATCGGCTACTAGTCTACTTCAATTTTTCAGAGACAGCACAAGTTGTACTTAAATTTTTTAGAGACAGTCGGCGGACAGCCGGAGAGAACAGCTGCAGGAAAGGAAGGCGGATCCAAGTTTGTGGCACAGGAGTGGTTCACGAAGGTCAGACAGATGGCACACAGGATGTTGTAGGCTGATTTTCACAATCTAATCTACAAGGAAATCATGCACGCTAGAATGAACCAGCAAGCATATAGATACAAGAGAACATAATGTAAACACCGAAATCAAATCCATTGAAAAGGATGTGATTTCCAAGAGGACAAAATGAATTCTCGAGCCTGTTCTTGGAGCATGTTCTTGAGACACGGGACACTGATTCTTCTTACATACTCATATTATATCTATCCTCGCATGATATGATCATAAGTCCGAAATCTCCTTGTATCTTATTGTCTAAAAGTCTTTAAGTCACAGGAAAATGTGAAAGTCTTCTGAACACAGCAAATGTCCAGCAATTGATACAGCTAGGCACGATCTTAATGAATGGAGAAAACTCCAAATTGCATGTCGGAAACAATTAGAAAAGCTGGTCATTGGCCATATGGATTCATGCAAGGCCAGCTGTCCGCATAGCCTCAGCCCTTAGGTAGAAATGGCCCACATAGATAAATGATTTGAGCACGGGTGTATTCATTTCTATAGCAATAGGATTATATAAACGGAATGTGACGCATAGCGAAAAAGAAGTGAAAAGGGCATGCTGTGTCACACCCAAGCAGATGGAGTCTACTTCGATAGGAATATTGGATTGAGAGGCACCGGGAGGAATTGCAACAGTTTCACTCCCTCAGGCAGGCCACGCACCTGGGGGCCGCACAACCTGCCGTCTACTGCATGCCATGTTGGCGTTGTTCCATTTTGTTGTTGCCTGTCAGCCACTATTGGCCATTGCTAGATCCAGAGCTAGCTGCCGACACACACTAGCTAGTGCTAGGCGTGGGACTCCACTAGTGATGTAGGCACTGCCGCTGCAGCAACAACCTGGCCGGTGGCTGCAATATGGATGTGCTTTCGAGTATGGAAATAGAACGACATCAATAGATAGAATGGCTGTGTACTTGACTATTTTTTTGGGGTGCGGGAACAACTATCATAGTTCATCGAGTTAGTCAACAGGATGGGCAAGACGGCAGAGGTCGTCATGTACCTCTAACCGAGCAATTTCAGCCCTCACTCTCTAAAACCATCCATTGGCAGGGGCTCCGCGGCAGTCATAAAGAAACACATTGTTACTAGGAGGGATGGATTGCAATTCTTGTTCTCCAAGTTGTGGAACACCTTTGCTTGTCGCCTATTTTTTAGCCCGCTCGTTTTCCTTCACCAGAGGCGGTTGTAGTCCGATATTGGCGAGGCCGGCTTTTTCTGCCTCTTCTTCGTATCTATTTCATTCACCCTTCTCCTTAGTTCTTTTGGAGCTATGCTAGAAAACGGAGAAGGCGGCTTGGGCTGCAGCTTTGCAAAGTGTGCTTTAACTTCTTTATTGGTCTCCACCACCAATTAGGTGGTATGTCATTTCACCGGGCAATTTCTTGGCGATCTTCTTTGGTTTTTCAAGTGGTTTTCTTGACCGCCTTCACCGGGGGGGCAGATGATAGCTTTGGTTTCGATGAGGCTCCCTGGGGTCTTATGTGGAAAAAGAGCGTTGCTAGTACGCACAGTTAAAAAAAAAACTTTTAGTCCCGGTTGTAAGCTGTAACCTGGAGAAACCTGAAACTATTACTCCCAATTCTACTCATTAACCTGGAGTATGGGCTTTAGTCCACTGTTGGAGACCTTTAGCCCCAGTTGAGTCTCTTTTTTGGCGCGTCGTCCCACAGACCTTTAGTCCCGGTTGTTGGTGTGAACCTGGAGAAATTAAGCTTTATCCCTAGTTCTAGTTGGGAATCAGAATCGTAGTGTATTTTGCATGCGAGGATAGAGCTCGTTTGTGTAGTAGTGGGTGGTGTGAAGCAGCACGCATACCGACACTCATATTGGATAGACTGGCAGCTTTAGATAGAGTAGATAGATGAAGAAGAAATACAGGGATCACCTGTTAATTCTTATACATTACTCGTTTAATGAGCTGCTATCTCGATCAGTGACTCAGTCTAGTCCATGAGAGACGTTGTAGTGTAGTGCATCTAGATCACTCAGTCTCACCATGATCTCTACTCGCCTCTAGGGGGCTCTAGTCAAGTAATCATACTGATGCAACAGTGGATACTTTCGTGCAATGAGCCACACTTGGCCTCAATATGCTCGACAACATCCCCTGAAGCCTCGCCATGTAGCACCATCAACACCAATATATCACTCCTTTTTATAAGGTGTTATGTGAAATATATATTTTTAAAAGTTTTAAATTTTGTAAAATATGAACAATAAGGAATTTTAGTATGTAACCTTTTAAATTTTTTTTTGATATAACATGATCTAATTCGCATAAATGCTGGATATAACAACATTTTCATGTTAATTGCAAGAACGAGTGGCCTCATGCCCACTTTTGATTGAACCAAAACTTACACTTGCTAAAGGTGCACAATTCATACATGTATCTTAGGCATCAAATTTTGTACACTTGTGTTAAACCTAGCACGTGTCTAGCCATGGATCTGAGGCCACGACATGAAGCAAACAACCTTTTATATAAATATAGCAACTATTACAAATTTCTTTAATGGACTCTTATAGATGACACGAGGGAAGAGGTTAAGTGTCATTGAACAACATTAAAGGAGTGGTACAATTGGTACTTGGGCTATTCGGATGTTTGTGTGTTTACACATTATGTTACGTAGTAAGTGTTTCCTATATAATTGAAGTTTCTGACCCAGACACAACAGTCAGTGATATTACCTGATAATTTTAGTTGTCCGAGAGGAAGACTCCCAGTATACATTAGAAATAGATTAATCAAGGCTAGAAGTCTTGGAGGAAGTTCTTGGCTTCGACACTTTTGCTGCCTGGTAGGTCTGGAAGGCACAGGGAACATGTGGGACAACGCAGATCGGTTTCATGCAACCACAAAATGAGAACAAATGAGAGGCATGCTGCCATTACGTGACATACAATTCCTAAGTCTGCCGACTTGGTGAAGACAGATATCAACTTGTCCATGGTAGCCGAGCTGCTTATTACACAATATAGGATGTACTGTGTGCAACCCTTTGCATAGCAGCTTTGAGTGACAATGCATGATTATCAACTACAGTACTTTTTTCTCCATAAGGCTGAGAGCTGAGAGCTGCCGACTACCTTAGAAAGAAAATTATAACCTTTTGACACACAACAAACAAAAAGCTGCCGACTACAGGTGAGCTCACACATATTGCAACTGAACTTAATCTCTACTGCCAGGGGGCTATGGTCAGGTCATCAAACTGATGCAATAGTAGATACATACGTTACTCATCAGTCACCTTGACCTGTTGATGTGTTAGTTCACGGACTGGATAGCTGAAAGATCAAGAGGAAGGAGACGAATGCAATATGCGCAACCCATCTTCTATTTTTTTAGACAGGCAATGAGCCATACTTATTTGGTCTCATGCTCCAGAGGTGACATCCATATCGTTCAGGGCAGGACAGAAACGTCACTGGTTGTCGGTGGCATCGGTTCTCATTGTCTAATGAATATGTAAACTATGGGGATTAACCCATCCAAACACTCTCAGTTCTAGGATCGACCCTTCCCATCTTTTCCCATCCTTGGGATCAAACACATGCTAAAGGTGCACAATACAGCCATCCATCTTATGCATCCAATTTTGTATGCTGGTCTAAGACTAAGGACATGCCTTCCCATGAATATGAGGCAAGGACATGAAACAAGCAACCCTGTATAAATATAGAGGTATTACATTTCTTTGATGGCCTCTCAAAGATGACGCAGAAGATTTGGTGGTCAAGTGTCGTCCAACAACATTAAAAAGGGTGGTACATTTGGTTGCTGGATTGTTCCAAATTTTGTGTGTTTTCACATTACATTACGTAGTATATATTGAAGTTTTCCAAGCCCAAGCACAATGGTCAGTGATATTACCAAATAGTTTTAGTTGTCCTAGAGGAAGACTTTGGGTATACATTTGAAGTTGATTTATCAAGGGTAGGGTTCTTGAAGGAAGTTCATGGCTTTGAAACGCAATAGCGGCCAGAAACACCTGTCGCGATGCCAAATAACGCGCTACTAGCGCCGCTATTGTGTTTTGACCAACCTCCCGATAAATTCTATAGCCCGCGATTTTTTTCATGGCCTGGAAGGCATAAGGAACATGTGGGACGCAGAAGATTCGTTTTTGTGCAATGCCAAAAACGGAGGCAAGGACATGCAAGCCGATTTGTTGCATACAATTCCTAATGCTGCCGACTTGAAGATATCACTGCACAATGAATGTCAGCCGAGCTACTCATTACACAATAGGTTGTACTTTGGAGTAGCCTTTTGCAAAGCACCTCCAATTTTATCTGCATTGCCATGCTATTGGGAAATTGCCTAAGCCATGGGGGATGGCAATCCATGATGATCACATACAATTCTTTTCTCTATAACAATGAGGCTGAGAACTGCTGACTGCTACATTAGAAAACAAAATTTACGACCTTTGACACATGATAGACAAAAAAAATCTGGGTTAACTGGAAGGGTGCCATTACAGTTCTGCTAGTTTCGAGAAATATGATTGCATTTCATGGTATTGGAAACATGCCATTATAATTCAGGTTGAACGTGTGAAACTCCATTTTATATGCTTACAACTGCCTGTGGCCCACCTGCGGACATGTGTACTTCGTATATCCCAAAATACACCTGGTCCCGTACGTCTCTCTCTCTCAATCTCAATGCCTGTGGGGACTGGATTTCATTTCCCCCATCTTCATCTTCCTGCACATGTGCATTTTTTTCTCCTTCCTCCAGCTCGATCAAACAACCAGTAGGCACAGAGCCTGGTTCTAGCACACGCACCGACACCAGTTTTGCTACAGATCCCGGACGATGCCGGAACAGGAGCGAGTGTAGCTGCTCTAGCACCATCGTCAGGCGCATCATCATCAGGTGCGGACCTTGCGGCACCAGCCTCTCACCATGTCTGTGCTGGGCTTAGGTGTGGGCAAGGTATGCGGTGCAATGGTAGGTTTGGGCAACGTATGTGGCCGGTGCAATGGTTAACTGCTGGATCTATGGCGTCAACAGAGCCTTTTGAGCCGCACCTGGACTCACTCCTTTTGCCCGATTGGGTTGAAGAAGGCTATGAATGAACGACTGGTACTTAAGGTTGACGGATGCACCAACGAAGTCCACAGCATAGGAGGGCCATGACTGCGTGACGGTCCTGATCTGTGCGACAGTGTACCGTAGCGCACATGAGCTTGACATAGTCTTTTTAGTGCGACGTTCTAGACCAGGCCCGCCCGATGGATTTGGCGGGAGCACAACGCCAGTGGCGACACGGTGTAGCAGTTACGATAGCCTATGTCGTTCATGTACACCCTGGTGTTGTCCAGCGTGCTGGCCTTCGTAAGTATCACTATTGAACCATGGCCAATGTGGTTTAGCTTACAACTTTCCAATGCCTAAATCTGCTCTGCCCATTGGCCAACGATTTTGAACTGGTGGTAGGAACTTGGATTATCCAACTTAGCAAATTTCAGTCCTGTACATGCTTTGGTATTTTATTATGCACGCACTAACATAGGGTTACATTTGCTTTTGTACCTGACATGCTTCGTTTGAAACTGGACCGATATGGGCCAGCCTTGTTTCCTGCTGTCGATGTGCTCACCACAGGTTTGGTGTCGATCGGAAAAAGGCTACAATGTAACTACGACCGACAGAGCTGCTGTGTGCACAGATTTGACTAGCATACATGCTCCACCATAGATTTGACTAGCATACATGCTCCACCATTAGAGTCATCTCAACCATGCTGTCCTTGTCGATCGGAAAAAGCTACAATGTAACTACATGCTCCACCATTGGTGTGTTGCAGTTGGTGCCTATATATGCCACAATGCCACAATGTAACTACCAGTGGTCACCACAATACTAGTCCATCTCTATGTTTGGTCAGATGTGTGATCCTGATGCCTCACAAGACTAACAAGCAACCCCCACGTACCAGCTGATGACTCCATTCTTTCCTACGAGTAGACAACAATAGCTACATATTGCATCCATAGTTCCCTTTGTCCACCTTTCTCCCAGCACAGGCGCATGGATCTTCTGATCTTCTGCTTCCCCATTTGCATACGCTATATATTTGGCTAAAAGTAGCCAACTCCCACTCAACGTGTCATGATTCATTCAATGCGCACTTATCGACCCCTCATTCATTCAATGCATTGCTGCCTTAAACTATTGAAAAACGCTTAAACAACCCCCCTCCACCATAAGTGGCTTTGAAGGTGGTTTCGCTAACGTGGTTTATAAAAAATCTACATAACCCGCTAACGTGTAAAGGGTTGACTATATAAATATTTTATTGTGGCCCTGTCAGTGAAGAGCGAGTGCTCACTGGGCCTTGGAATGTGTGCTTACCCCAGAACTGCCAGTTCAAAAACCCTATCATTCTCGTATTTTATATCAGTAGTAGGAAAGTGGCAGTGATGACGCGGCTCACCAGTCACAGGTCACACGATGTTTATTGCAAAAAATGCATGCTTTGTAGCATGTAACTTATATTAGGTTGTTTTCAAGGCCAAATGCATTTTTGGAACTACAAGGAAGCAAGGTAATTCTGCGACCAGAGTAGCCTTTCAAGAAAGGAGCTCCTTCTGCTACGTCCACGATCCACGATGGACTATGACTCTGTTGTGCAATGCAAGAGATTCAGTTGTGCGGACGCATTACCCTCTTGCTTCATTGCCACTCTACTCCAGTGTGCATCCAGTGAAGCTGGGCACTTAGCTCGGTTATCTCAACCATGCTGTCGTTGCCTACCAATGATCCATAGTCGATCTCCGCCGCCCTGTCACATGTGTGATCCTGATGCCTCACAAGCCTAATTAGCAATGGTTGCATACCAAGGGACGACTCGATGCTTTTGGAAGAGTAGACAACATAGCCATAGACTATTGCACCCATGCATAGTTCTCTTGGGTTCAACTTTCTCTGAACTATATATTTGGCTATGGATAACATGCACCCTATCCAATTTGTTATGATTCATTCAATGCAATCATCCACTGCTCATTCATGCTATGCAATTATAGTGCTGCCTTTATTTCGTACCCAAACAAATATTCGGAGGATTTAATATTAGCCAAAGTGCAGATGATTTCACTACAATTAATATTTCAAATAAATACATATTAGAAAGTAAGATAAATTAAAGCTGACATTCATTCATATAGTGGTGGAAATTTGTTTACAATAAAAAAGCGGCTTTATTGTTGGTACCTACCCTCAAATAACCGTGAATGGCTTATTTAATTGGATTGGACGGTTAAGATTATACATTACTTTCTATAAGGTGATAGGTAAAATACTTATTTTTTTATTATTTTTAAATATATGTTAATTAAGGAAATTTTACATATAAACATCTTTTTTTAAAGGAAATCTAATGGATGCAAGAGTGATCTATTAGATGTGGTAGACACTTTTAGCTTGAAAATTTGGACATAGTAACATGGCCCTAATTCACATAAACTTCGGATGATTTTTTCAAGCATGTTAACCACGTGGTTTATTTTTCCTCTTATTTTTTTTTTGCAAGTTAATCCTGCCAGAAAATGCTCGAACGCCCACTTTCTCATGAAAGGATTTAATAATGTTTTTCTTTTTTTTTTTTTTGCGTCACTTAATCTTTTAATTTAAAAAATCTGAAAAAAATGGTCCAGATTTGTTTGAGACATTAACCTTTATAAAAAGATCATCTAAACTAAAGCCCAAATCAATGGCTCGGGTCTTTTTTTTCATGGATGTTAATCCAGGAAACATAAGCATTGGTTATGTCCCTGTTGCCAATAGTTAGGGAACACTGAGAATCCCTTTGTACAATAGGGATAATTCCTTTTTCTACCCTCTCTTACACTATTACACTCCAATTTTATAGGGAGACCAAGGGAGACTACCCACACAGGATTACAAATGGAGATGTACATCTGAGACGCTAAATTTGAAACTATGACCAATGACTCATCACAGGTTAGGCATTGATCCAAAAAGCCTGCAACATAACTACAGCTGAGAGAGCTGCTGTGTGCATGAGCCAAATTTGTCCGCATAGACTTGACTGGAACACATGCTCAACCATTGATTTGTTGCTACTATGTAAATTCACGCCAACATATGGCGAAGCTTTGTATCGATTCTCGTAATGCTACTAAGAGTGTGTGATCCTAATGCCTGTAAAGCCTAACACAGGATACTCTAACCATGAAGCAACTCCAATCACTGGAAAGATTTGACAACAATAGCCACATACTTATTTTTGCACCCGAAACAGGACCGATATGGACCAGCCCGGCTTCCACCACTTGATGTGCTCACCACAGGTTAACTAGGCATCGATCAGCAAAAGCTTTACAGTGAAGGAGTTGTACTTTTCCATACAATTCACTCCATACCATTTGCTGACATGTGTGATCCTAATGCCTCACAAGCCTAACACAGATACTCCAACCAATGAACCAAGTAACGACTCCACTCTATGGAAAGATTTGACAACAATAGCCATATATCTTTTTTTTTAGGGACTCAGTGGGGGTAAACGCCCCCACCTAATCTTTTTTCATTGGTATATGTTAAAAGTAAAGTACAGGCGCACGAATTGCGCAAATTACAAGAGCTTTCACAGCTCAAATAAAAAAAGGAAAACATTAAGGGATATTCTCCAACCAATTATTGAGCAAACTTGCATAACTGGGGTTTAGCTTTGATGCAAATCAAGCTAATTTCCTCCCTGAAACTCTGAGAGTGAATATGCCTTGTCTTCGAAGATTAGATTGTTTCTAGACGCGTCGGATCGCCCAACAGGGCTGCAATGGTCACTTCCCCGAAGATAATGCTTCCAAAGGTTGTTCTTGATTGAATTACCATATCAAGAGAGGGGAGGGTCAGATCCCAAGTTACACCAATGATGTTCCAGCAGGATTGAGTGAAGGGCAATTCAAAAAAGAGGTGTAGAATAGTTATTCCATGTCCAAAATGTAGATAGCACAACTGTAGCTTGGAAGGTGCATGTTCTTTCTTCTCAACATATTTTTAGTGTTAAGCCTATCTTTAACAAAAAGCCAGAAAAAGAATTTGTGCTTTCCAAGATTAAATCATGCCCACATCCACTGAAATAGGGGAGAGGCTTCTTGAGTACCTTGTAGTAACTTGTAGGCTTTCTCGGAGGTGAAAATTGTTGAGGGTGTCCAAATATAGACCCAATGATCCTGTACTTCAGGGTTCCATTGAAGGTCTTGATGGAGCACTTCTTTTTCTTGGCATAGGAATAAAATCTAGGAAACATATGTTTTAGACATGAGTCATTCCAAAGATCCTGCCATATGTTTTAGACATGAGTCATTCCAAAGATCCTGCCAGAAGAGGCCAAATTCCCATGGTTGTGTTTACGAATAGCCATCCCTCTGAATTCTGAACTTAGTTTCAAGATGTCTTTCCACCAAAAGAATCCCACAATTAATGGCACGAGGGGGGTATTGGGGTTGGAATATAATTTGTCCCAAGAAAGCTTAACCCAAGGAGTCTCTACATTGTTGTAGAATTTGTCTAAGAATTTCATGAGCAATGCCTTGTTCTGATTTTGGATGTTAATAATACCAGGACCACCCTCTTTTCTTTCTATGCAAGCTGATTCCTAGGCAGCTACACAAGTGCATCTCCTATTTATGTCTCTCCATAAGCAATGTTTTCTGTATTTATCAATTTGCTCAACAACAGGAGGGGGCAGGGTAAGGGTGCACATATAATAGGTTGGCGTAGAAGAGAGTACTGAGTCTACTAGGAGAAGTTTATCATGATAGGAGAGCATTTTACTCATACCAATAATTCTTGCCTCAATTTTCTAGAGAAGTGGAGCAAAGTCATGAGCTGATGGCTTTAGGGTGCACAGTGGTAATCCCAAATAAGTGCATAGAGTTGTTGTGCAATATGTAAGAGATGCACTTATACCATACATGTACTCCAAGACATGCAGTTGCGCCAATACGTTCCGCCATGTTATCACCGTGTATATCCAACTACCATGGGTCCCCAAGTTTGTAGGGGCCTCGGCTCCTCCAGATTCCTCAAAAATAAATGGTTTAACGCTTCATCACCCAGCTCGATCAACTTAATTTCTGGCGACTGCACTCCTGCCCACCCACCAAACTTTTCTTCCATACTAGTCGCTCAATACAGCTTTGTTGCATGTGTGATCCTGATGCCTCGCAAGCCTGTCTCTAATCATGGTATGACTCCATTCTTTCAAAAGAGTAAACATCAATAGCCACATACTTGTCTCACCAATAATTCCCTCTCATCAACTTTTTTTTTCTCAGCTCAGGTCATCGCTATTCGTCTACTTCACCATTTGCATCTTCTATATATATATATGCCAAAGGTCGCTACATAATATATTGAGCTTCATTCAATGCAACTAACAACCTCTGAGATGATAGCGTGAGTTCGTTTATTCCTTTATAAAATGGAATAGACACTTGAAGATATAATGTTTATACAACAATTTCAATTAAATTAAGATTCAAATAGATACGTATTGAGAACCCACATACGAGTAGTGCAAAGAATGAAAACACATATAGGATATAAAGCAACTAAATACAAATTAAATCAATTAGGATTTTAGTCATGGGTCTTGTATGGCCCCCAATCCACACCCTAATGCCATGTTGTTTCCCTTGCCATGTGCAATGCGATTGTGTGCTGTATAACACTGAGCCTGTGAGCTGCCGCCTGTGTTGCTCATGCCTTGCCACGGCGCCGACTGCCTGGCTGCCTTCTTTGCTCGCCCACTACGTTTTGACAACCATCTCGGCACCAACGCACTTGGTGGATAGACGAAAATTGGCACATCCAGCAGTTGCCGTCAGGCAACATGCCCACATTGAGCAAACAAAACAACAGGGTAAACAAGAGAAACAACACATCGGACTGATCCAAAATAATCTGATCGTCTGGGCATGGACTATCCTGGGTATTAGTGACAGCCCCATACAGGACCTGTAGGTCAACAATCACAACAGATAGAGACTGGAGTATATTTAAATGGGTATTGTTTACCAACAAAAAGAGTAAATATATTTCATTAATATATATTAAAAAATGTGTCCGAAAAGCAATTTTTGATTCGTTTGAGCTTCTGTGCCAATGCACATCATCAACACACATCCTCTGCCAATGCCCTAACATGCAAAAATGATCCATCCTGCGCTTTGCCATCAATCAGCTTACTTCTGGCAAAGCAAGACATCTGGGTTGCCCAACCTTTGTTTCTGGCCACTAAAAGCGCACACCTTGTTTTCTTTTTTTGAAACACAGCATTTGCCAAGTCACACCATCCACGCACACGATCTGTCAATGCCATCACGTGCAAAAATTTCTCCACCAACAGCGCTTGCCATCAATCAGCTTACAACATCTGCCAAAGAACGACTACGCGGACCTTGTTTTTTTTTTAACAATGGCACAATCTGGTGGATTAATACAGCAAGCACTGATAGGAAGCAAAGTAACGCTGGAACTTGTAAGCACCACCAGCAGGGCTCAACACCATTTTCTCACATGGTCGTGCTAGCATTAACCAAAGGCGGTTATCCTTCCTGTTCCTGCCTAATGCATTGCACACTAAATATTTAAACTGCTATAGGCGGAACCCTATTGCCACACTAAATGTTTGGTGGCTCTTAGGTTATATTAACACGCCATTTGTATGTTGCTATAGCATAGGCTGGCATTGTCAAATAATGATGCTGATAGTCTACACTGCAAGACTTTATTTACTATCATCAAACGATATTGGTAAACCCACTAATTTTTTAGAACAATTTATGGTCAAAATTTTTTTTTTTGTACACATCTAGAAAGAAACCATCCAATGTCAAACTCAACTAGAGAAACACGTTTTCAAACCCAAAAGGTATTCGACATACTACGCCTGTGTGTCAACACCCAATTCTAATTAGCCATAACTACTGGTGCAACAAAGCTTGGCTTCACACCGGCCATCCTATAACTCGTGCGGTCCACTCGAACTCTAGCTTCCCCCTGGAAAAACATCGACATTTGGCGTATTCGTCATTTTTTTCGATATATAATTGAAATCATAAATCATAAGTTCACAAGGATATGTAATTCTCATAGTTCATATGTTTACAAGTTTCAACAATTAGATCAGTGATATTTAAAGACCATATTAGTACTTTTTGTAACTCAAAACTCGAGTTCTAGTAACAAAACAAGCTTACCATGCAACAAGGTCTGATATTTAATTGATGTCCGATGCTTACACCGCACTATCAGTACATTTGATGGCATAATGAAATTTAAACATTCTGCATGTCCACCTAATGGTTTTTAATTTGCTACAAGTTTATCATCAGTCCTTATAGTTTCGCACCAAATTTACTTTCGCCGTTACAAGGAATGCTTGTAAAATTCTGTTACCAGAAAAACCTTTGCCATCAAGTGGACATGTAAAATTCTGCCACCAGAATAACCCAGAATGTTATGATTCTGGCCACAGAGCTCCTGCACAATGCAAGAAATGCGGTGGCTTGGAACTCATAGCTCGATCATCAAAACTTTTGGCTCCTCTAGTCCTGCCTACCACCCGACCATGTTCTTCCATATCAGTGGTCTTGTACACTTTTGTCACATGTGTGATCCCAATGCCTCACAAGCTTACCTAACACAAGCTATAATCTAACCATATTCTTGTGAAAGAGCAGAAATATTGGCCACTCCATTTTTAGGATGGAGCAGACAATATTTGGCCATATTCCTATGGTACCCATATTCTTATGGCCACACACACACACACACACACACACACACACACACACACACACACACACACACACAAACACACACACACACACACACAAAGGCTAAAGCAACCCACCTCCTACCTAATTGTCATGATTCATTTAGTGCAACTATCCAGCATTGAGGATCCCAATGGATTGTTGTACTGCATCCTTCACTTTCTTTCAATACGAGGCCGGATTTGAAGGTAAATATAACGTTCAAGTTATGACAAACTAAAGATATTGACCACTCGGTGAATCTGGTAGAGGGGGAGCCTAGGAACCCCATGTTGCCAGGTACACCGATGGTAGCGCTCGGTGTAATATGGTCGATTAGCCGAGCACGTCCATGCCCCTCGGTGAAACGACCATATTACACCGAGCGTGTGAAAGAGCTGGCTCTCGGTAGAACCGGTGTCCGGGTTTTTTAAATTTTGAATCTACCGAGCACCCTTTCCTCGACAAGGCGCTCGGTATTTAATGTTTTAAAGTTTTTAAAAAATAAAATGCACTAAGAGGGTAGTTAAGGTAGCCCTCGGTGAAGTTGACGTCGATGGTGGCAAACGCCGTCGACGTGACGCCAGTGTTTTGCGAGGGGGCCTTGCCCTCGGTGCGGCTTGGCACCGGTTTCACGAGGGGCCCCGTGAGGCGCTTCGGTACAATCTTTTCCCCGTTTGAAATTTCACCGAGGGGCTAGTACGAGCGCTCCCCTCGGTAGTGCCTCCACCGAGCGCTATTAGGCCTTTACTGAGCGCAATTAGCGCCTGGGTAGAGGAGCCGCCTCCTCAGTAGTGAGGATTTGAAGGTAAATATAACGTTCAAGTTATGACAAACAAAAGATATTGACCAAAAATAGATTCGTGATCACAAAACAGCTACGATAGAACAAATATGATTTCAGTTTAATTAAGTCACAAAAAAGTACATATTTAAAATCAGAAATACAGATATATTATAGGATATCTAATTAACTGCAAAGTTTGCATACCAAATCGAGATTATAGGATATTTAAATGGGTAACCTATTCGAGTAAACAAGAGAAGAAATAAACAATTTTTATTTGTTGTGTGTACTAATTTGTCCATGTTTTTGAGGGATCTAATTTGTCCATGTAACAACTTAACTAATAGTTGATGGGCACGGGTTGATGGGCAGGTATATAATTAATCAAATCTCCCAAGTATACTGCCTACTCTCGTTCTGATGAAAGAATTAAATTGCTTTTCCATGTGTCCACCTAATCCTTTGAATTTTAAGATATTCACCTATAACATTTCAGGACCAAATGCAGTTTTACGTACCGTTTGTTTCAAGGATTAATGTAACCTTGCCATTAAATGTTAGTCGAGCAAATTCACATTGGAATATGGTTTGACCATCAATAGACTCGTAAATTCATGAACATCATTTGGCTGCTACTTTGCACGGGTGCACTTCATCCGCACATAGCGCCCTGCCAATGCCCTGCCTTGCAAAAAGTAAAATTGCTACATCAAGCACGCTTCCCATCAATCAGTGAACAATATCGGGCAAATAATGCCTAACCACTTAGTCGCCCATCCTTGCTTCTGCTCACCACCAAACCTTGAATTTCATTCCACGATGGCACTATCTAGCCGATGAGCACAGGAGGTGATGGAATGATGAGTAACTCCAGAATGCATATAGGCACCCACTGGTGGAGTTGTATGTACAAACCAGTACAACACAAAAGCTTAGTTTTATGGTTAAGACCTGGCAGCTGATTTATACTTCAGTATGGTGTGCACTGGCTCTTTTCCAACTGCCTTACCATACTATCATGGTACATCAGATGTCATACTTTTTCATACTAGTCACTCCCTGTGATTTGCTCACATCTGTAATCCTGATGCCTCACAAGACTAACACAAGCAACTGAGCTGACAATGTGAAGACTACATTTTGGAAAGAGCACAATCCAATAGCTACATATGTGTACCAGACCCATAATCCCTTCATCAGCTCGGGTCACAGCTCTTCTTCCATTTAACCATTTGCTTCTACTATATATATTGGCGAAAGGAAACCACCTCCCTACCTAATATTTCTGATATGTAAAGAATGAATTTTTTTTGTTTGGGAAGATATGGTTTGAGCCTTGAAGTATGTCAAGTGACTTTATTGTAACTAGTACATGTTCCAGAGATATCATGGGTCTAATTATTCAACCTGTAACACTATCTAAATCTTGCACATGTGTTCTTACACAGTTTTTTGGGTAAACAGCAAGGGCATGGAGCCCGTACTGTGCTTTTTTTGAAAAAAGAGCAGAAAGTGTTATGTACAAACTACTCAAGAAACAAAAAAGGTTACAAAGAAAATAAAGATGATTACAAAAATGCTTCTAGCCATTGATCAATTAAAGGAAAATAGGATTGGTTTGCTCTTAGGATAACTAAGGCCAATTCAGTGTTGAGGATCAACTTGCAGCGACAAAAAAAGCGGGAATTCCTTTGAAAATGACATCATTTCGAAGCATCCAAATAGACCAACACATGGTTAAGATAATCTCCAAAGAAAACAGCAGGTGGTTGAGTTCTGAAGGCTTCAACAATCTGAAACTGAGTAGAATTTGACGACATTAAAAGACCAAAAAATTCCAACAAGCCTACACTAGAAGGTAATCAAAGTGTTCTTACACAGTTAATATTCTTAAATACAAATAAAGGAAATAAAGTACAGATAAATAAATCAGACGTTTCACATATCCATGTACCATTTGTAGGTGCAGGTCTTCTTTGATGGACGACATAATATCAAACAGTCCTCACATAATAATGGAATTTTACTCAAGAACATCCTTGTGGTAACAGGTTCAGGATTTCGAGCATTATGCACAACACATGTGATTCTCTGAGAAAAATTGTTAGGTGTGGTGTTTCCGCAATGTATTCACTGTCACATACCATGTTGGCACTGTTCCATCAATCAGTCATGCACACATGAGCCAGACAGAAATAACTTTGGTATGCAGCACGAGATTGACATGAAAGATGCAAGCAAGAGGTTCTCTCCTCGGCAAAACACCAACAGAAACTTGGAATAGGCAGAATATGTCTGGTACAATGTGGTTTTCTTTGGCCCACAAAGGCGAGCAACTGGTGAAGCAAAAATACAGCGAGGCATGCATATAAAAATTTGCTATGACATTTATATCATTAACATGGAAGCAAGTAAAATGGTTGCTTATAAAAGATATTTGAACTTCTAAGGATTTGTCCTATGTTCAGCAGCCAGGCACTGACCAAGATGCCTTCAACATGACTCGTCAGCTAGTCCTCTCTTCTTGAATAACTCTCTCTAGAGTAATTTACAAACACCCTTCTGCTAGGACTCAGATCTATCTTTCCATGATGCCCGCCTACTATACCTCAGCACACTGAAACTCCATTTGTTCCTGGGACAAGTTATCTACGTGAGGTGGCTTAACTAGCACTGAATAGAGATTGTGAAGGCAAAAATCTTGGCTACCCTACCCAGCAACCAGCATAGGGCAGTTGTCATCGATTATGACCTTTACATTACCACTTTCGGTCTACTCTGGTGCCAATGTATTTGGTCTGTATAGTGATAAAGGCTTCTGAGGACTGGAGATGCCCACTTATTTAATGATGTATGCCAGTATGGTTTTCAATAGCAGAAGAGGATTATATATTGGAATCAGAGATACATAGCAGAACACTAGTAACATGACATAGACAAGTAAAAACTTGTGCAATGTCCAGTGCTTATAGGTCTATTGTGTACATTTCAAGATCACAAGTTGATAGAGCTTACATTCATAGGTCTGAGTGGCGCCAGGACCAAGCTCCGAACTGGCCTCTGCACTTAGCATGGCTCAAAAATATTGCATGGATCCAAAAGGAGTTTTTGCTCTGGATTAGACCATTCCCATAGAGCTGTCTGATGATAAACAGAAGTAGCCGCCAGAGGACCTTTTCCTTGCTGGATTGGGGTGTGCGGATCAGGAGGGAAAACGACACTAGTGAGCAGCAGATAGTTTGGCCATGAACTAGACCTTTTTTGGGTCTGGAACAGCTCCCTTGGATCATGTCATCAATCAGGATGGCAGGAGCACAGCAGGTCGTCTTCTACCTCCAACCAAGAAAGTTCAGCCCTGATTTGGGTTAGTGTGGCTGCTCTTTTCTGGGCCATCTGGAGATGTTGTAATGACGTGATTTTTAAAAAAATGAAATCTAACTCTATTATGCAGGTTATCTTCAGGGGAGCATACTGGCTACGCTCCTGGGCCCAGCTACAAGATTCTGAGCAAACAAAGGACGCCCTCGTGGTTTTGAGCAAGCGTTTAGAGATGGTTGCTTTAGAAATCTCAAATAGAGGGTGGAAACATCTTTTCCGATTGTTATAAGTCTTTTGTCTTTTTTGAAGACATTGCTTTTTTGCTTTTAAACTTTGTAATAATTGGCTGTGTGCGTCCACGGGGCGTAGAGGCGGATTGTATTATCCATTATCTAAAAAAAAAAAAAAAAAGTTCAGCCCTCTTTCTCAAAGCATCCAAGGATAAAACTCCAAGAGGCTCGAGCAAGACCTGCCCCTGAATGACGCCACCCCACTGCTAGTATATAATCAGTATATGTTTTGTAGCTAAGTAGTTCGGGGCATGGATGACTATATTTTTCTCAGTTGATCCATCAGCATCTTATCTCCACATAATCTTATATATAGTAAATCTACGTGATAAAATCATAATATACAATACAAACCAGAATGGCTGCTAGTTTACTCCAATTTTTCAAAGAGAGCACAAATTGTACTTAAAATTTTTCAGAGACAGTCAACGGAGAGAACAGCAGCTGGAAAGGAAGGCGAATCCAGGTTTGTGCTACGGGAGTGGTTCACGAAGGTCAGAAAGATGGCATGAGGGATGTTCTAGAGTCTAGACTAATTTTCAGGATCTAATCTATAAGGTATCACGCATGATAGAATACAGACACAAGAGAAAATAATGTAAACTCCGAGCTGAAATCTTGAAAACGTAGTGGTCTCAAAAAGGACAAAGTGAACTCTCGAGGTTGTTCTTGAGACACAGGACACTGGTTCTTCTTACATAATCATATTATATCTATCCTCGCATGATACGATCTTTTGTCCGAAACATGAATGTATCTTATTGCCTAAAGGCTATAAGTCACTGGAAAATGTGAAAAGCTTCTGAACACACACATGTCGGGGCGATCTTAATGAATGGAGAAAACTCCAAATTACAAGTCAGAAACAATTTAAAAACCAGGTCATTGGTCATATGGATTCATGCAAGGCCAGCTGTCAGCATAGACTCAGCCCTGAGGTAGAGATGATTCGAGCATGGGGGTATTTGTTTCCATAGCAATAGCATTGTATAAACGGTAGGGGATGCATAATGAGAAATGAACTGATAAAAGCCATGTTGTGTCACATCCAAGCAGATGGAGTCTACTTCGATTGGAATATAGGATTGAGAGGCGCCAGGAGGAATGGGGCAACTGTATCACTTGTTCAGGCAGGCACCCATTTCATACCACCTCCATCCAAATCTTGCAAACCCTCTTCGTTCAGACATCCAGCAGTCCACGCATCTGCGGGCCGCCTACAGCCTGCCATGTTGCGTTGTGCCATGTTGTTGTTGCCTGTCAACCCCTATTGGCCATTGCTGGATTGAGAGCTAGCTGCGACCACCGCCGCTAGTGCTTGGCGTGGGACTCCACTAGTGATAGACGGATAGGTACCGCCGCTACAAGAACAACCAAGTCGGTGGCTGTAGCACCGATGCGCTTTGCGAGTCCAGAGACATAACCACAGCAGCAAATAGGCCGTGTACTAGGCCCTTTTTTTTGGGACGGAATCACTCTCATGTTTCATGAAGTCACGCACCAGGATGGGCAGGATGGCAGCAGGTCGTTGTGTACCTCCAACCGAGCAATTTCAGCCCTCATTCTCAAGCCATCCATTCGAAGGGTTCAGCGGCTGTCATGAAGGCTCAGGAACCACAATGTCACTAGGAAAACCAAAATGTATCTGAATATATGAGTATAGCGTATCTCAATGACACGGCCATGGCTTGTTGAAACATATATATATTAATTAATGACTAACCAGTGACACGTTCAGTTAATTCCCGTCACTCTTCTGAAAATAGTGACGCGTCATGATTCTGTGTCACTATGGCGTCAATAATGAGCATTTCTGGCATAGTTATTTCAATCTACTCTGGTGACAAGACATTGGTCAGTACTCCCTCCATTCCTTTGAAAGTGTCGTTGGAAAACTGTGCCCCCTCACAAACATACGCTTCCCAGACGACACTCTTAAAGGGAAAGAGGGAGGCATGTGAAGACTGGAGATGCCCAGTTATTTAATGTTGTGAGTTGCCAGTGGTTTTCCATAGCAGAAGAGCATTATATATATGAATTCAGAGATATACATAGCGGAACAGTAATAGGAGGACACAGAGAAATAAAAAACTATATTGTGCAGTCCAATGGTTCTAGGTCTATTGTTTAAATTACGAGATAATGAGTTGATGGAGCTTATATTGATAGGTCTGAGAGGCGCCAGGACCAATCCTCGTACTGCTCTCTCCACTTAGCAAAGGCTCAAGAATAATTCATGGATCCAATGGAGTTTGTGCTCTGCCTTAGGCCATTGCCATAGCTGTCCGATGGAAAACCGAGGTAGCTAGAATATCGATTTTTTTTTTTTTTTGCTCTGGCTTAGCATGATTTAACTCGAACCGGTCCTTGCACGTAATTCCGAAATCTTCATGCATCTTACTCTCTAATGGCTTTTAGTCACTCGGAAATGTAAATACAGCACATGTCCAGCAATTTATACTGATAGGCATGATTTAATGACTGCAGAAAACTCTGAATTTCATGTCAGAAATAATAACAAAAAGCAGGTCATCGGCCACATGGAATCATGCAAGGCCAGCCCTCACCATTTATGTATTCATTTCCATCAAGAGTACTGATTTTTAGGATAGATCTAGACTGATTTCCAGGATTAGTTCTATAAATGGAAACCACACAGGGTCATACGTACAGATACAAGACAAATATTGTAATATCTAAGATTAAGTCCATTGAATATGGTCTCAAAGAGGACAAAATGAACTCTAGAGCTTGTTCTTGAGACACGGAACACCGATTATCATTACATAATCATATTATATCTATCTGTGTGGATGTATCTTACTGTCTAAAGGCTTTAAGTCACTGGAAAATGTAAATACAGCACATGTCCAACAATTGATACTTCTAGGCACGATTTTATGAAAAAGCACGTCAGAAACAATAAAAAAAAGCAGGTTGCCGGCCATATGAGTTCATGCAAGGCCAGGTGACAGCATAGACTCTGCTGTCAGGTAGAGATGGCCCACATACTTAGATGATGTGACCATGGCGGTATACATTTCCATCAAGAATTTTGAGTCACCTATCCTTTAGCTAGGACCTATCCTTCCCATAGCGATCGGATTATATAAATGGTAGGGGTCTACGTGATGGGGATACATAGAGAAAAAGAAGTGAAAATGCATGTTGTGTGACATCCAAGCTAGCTGATAGAATCTACACTTGGATAGGAATATAGGATTGAGAGGCACCAGGAGAAATGGTGCGCAACAGTACCACACGCTCAGGGAGGCGCCCATTTGATAGCACCTCCATCCAATTCTCACACGCCATCGTTGTTCAGTTGTCTGGGAGGACTGGCACTGGGGGACTATAGACAACCTGCCATGCTGTTGTTGCCCCTCAGTGGCTATCGGCCATTACTGGATCCAGTGCTAGATGCCTAGACCACGACCGCTAGGCACGTGGGACTCACTAGTGCAAGAATGAGAGTAGCTGCAGTGCAGAATTGTGATGTGCTTCTGTTAGCAGCACCCTTCCCGCTGCTGCTACTAAGGCTCAAGACAGCGACAACCTTGAAGAGGATGGAAACTGGGCCTAGCTATCCATTCCGCAGCGGCCCAAGAGGACGGCTCAGCCCAACCCACGAAGCATATGGCCAGATTGGGCGACCTGAGTATATACACCGCAAGCGTTGTTGAAGAGAGGCATGGATGATTAAGCATTTCAAATTGTAATAGAACTCCTTCTTCCTCCCCAAGCCTTCCTCGTTGTGGCGAATCCTTGCTGTAAACTCGAATTCGTTATAGCTACTCTTGGCGTGAGTTTGGAGACAGAAGGACACCAACAGTGTATAATCACAGAATATCGGCAGCTTAGTAGTTCAGGGAATGCATCTCATCTCCACATAATTTTATCATTATTACATGTACATAGAATAAAAATACAGTAAATTTATGTAATAAAAAAAATAGTATATCACACAACCCAGAGCAGTTGTTAGTGTACTTCAGTGTTTCAGGGAGCACATGCTATGCTTATATTTTTCATAGACAGCACATGTTGTGCTCAGCGGAGAGGGCAGAAGAGGAAGCAGCAGCAGAAAGGAAGCCATAGCCAGGTTTAGGCAAAGGAATCCAGAGCCAAAGCCAGGTGAGAGAGAGCACGATGGATGTTCTAGACTGATTTCAAGGACCTGTTCTATAAGGAAATCACCCCAGGGTGGTGACAAGCAGCACGCATACAGCTGTAGATAGAGCCGATGAAGCAGAGATACATGGATCACCTGTTAATTCTAATACATTACCTGCTCAGTCTTGCTGATACGTTGCAGATAGCGTGAGGACCTGTTGATACGTTGATGATACGTTGCGTAAAAGATTCAGAGGCAGGAGACGAATGCAATATGCTCAACCCATCTACTATTTGAGCAGACAGGCAATGAGCCACACTTGGCCTCATGCTCTGGGTGACATCCATATCGTTGAAGGCAGGACAGAAAAGTCACTGGTTGACGATGGCATCAGTTCTCGGTCTCTACAGAATATGTAAACTATGGTTGAATGATGGGATCGGCCAATCCCATCATTTTCCATCCTTGAGATCAAACACATGCTAAAAGGTGCACAAACGCAGCCATCCATCATAGGCATACAATTTTGTATGCCGCTCTAAGACCAAGGACATGCCTTACCATGGATATCAGGCCAGGACATGAAACAAGAAACCCTTTAAATATAGCAGGCATTACACTTCTTTGATGGCCTCTCATAGACGACGCAAGGGAACATGGGGTGAAGTGACATTCAACAAAATTAAAAGGGTGGTACATTTGGTAGTTGGATTGTTCCAAAATTTGTGTGTTTTCACATTACGGATACGCAGTAAGTCTTTCCTAGCTATATATAATGAGGTTTTCAAGCCCAAGCACAATGGTCAGTGATATTACCAGATAGTCTTAGTTGTGCTAGAGGAAGACTCCCGGTATACATTCTAAATAGATTAATCAAGTGTAGGGGTCTTGGTGGAAGTTCATCACTTCGACACTTTCGCTTCCTGGTAGGCCTGGAAGGCATTAGGAACATGCGGGGACACACAAGATTTGTTTCATGCAACACCAGAAACAGAGATAAGGGCAGGCAAGACAATTCATTGCATACAATTCCTAACGCTGCCAAGTTGAAGATATTGTCACAGCACAATGCATGGCAGCCGAGCTACTGATCATTACACAATAGGATGTACTGTGGAGCTGCCTTTTGTATAGCACCTTAAATTTTATCTGCATTGCCATGCTAAATTGTCTAAGCCATGGTGGATGACAATCCATGATGATCACAAAATATATTTTTCTATAACAATTAGATTGAGAGCTGCCGTGTCACATGCCAGGATCAGATGGGCCTCGAGGCCACTCACACCACAGCCCTAGGGCTGGCCGCCGCCCGCCACCGCCGCCCACCTCGTCATCAACTTAGCCATCAAGCAAAAGGATATTTACGGAATTAAATAGAATGAAGAATAGGAAATAAATTAGATTACTTTACGAGCAAGTCTCCCTCGGGGGCATGTAATCGATTGAATCTAATCAGAAAAAAATTTAAGGGGTAGCAACCAACAGCTCTCCAGCTCTCTCGCTCTCGCTCTCCCCTAACCTAATGCGCCGTGTGCTGCCGCCATCACCACGCAGCGCCAGCAGCAGCACGCGACGCACGCCCAGTGCGCCCGCCCCCCCGGGCAGCTGTTCGTCATCGCCGCCGCCTCTACCTCGTCGTTCGCCGCCAGTCTACGTCATATACGCCCTGATGTCATCGTTCGTCCGCACCACCACCTCCTACCTCGCCATTCCTGACAACGTCGCCACGCCACTGCCCGCGGCCGCCGCCGATCGTGTCACCGCCGCCGGAATCACGCAGGTTGGAATGAAGCAGGATGCATACAGACACAAGAGAAAATAATGTCAACTCCGAGATCGAATCCAGTGAAAATGATGTGGTATGAAAAGTACAAAATGAACTCCCGAGCCTGTTCTTGGAGCTTGTTCTTGAGACACAGAACACTGGTTATCATTACATAATAATCATTTTATATCTACTCTTGCATGATACGATTTTAATTCCGAAATCTCCATGTATCTTACTGTCTAAAGGCTTTAAGTCGCTGGAAATGTAAATACGGCACATGTCCAGCAATTATTGATACTGCTAGGTAAAAGTTAATGACTGCAGAAAACTCTGAATTGCTGGTCAGAAACAATAAAAAAAAGCAGGTCATCGGCCATATGGAATCATGCAAGACCAGCCATCAGCATAGCCTCTGCTGTCAGGTAGAGATGGCCCACATACTTAGATGATTTGAGCATGGCGGTATTCATTTCCATCAAGAATGCTGAGTCACCTTTAGCTAAGACCTATCCTTTCCATAGCAATTGGATTATATAAACGGTAGGGGATGGGAATACATAGCGAAAAAGAAGTGAAAAGGGCATGTTGTGTCACATCCAAGCTAGCTGATGGAATCTACTTCGATACGAATATAGGATTGAGAGGCGCCAGGAGGAATGGTGTGCAACAGTACCACACGCTTAGGGAGGCAACCATTTAATACCACCTCCACCTAAACCTCACACACCATTTCTTCATCCAGTGCCAGCTGCCTACACCATGAGTGCTAGGCATGGGACTTACTAGTGCAAGAACGAGCTTGGCTGCAGTGCAAAATTCGGATGTGCTTTTGAGTCTGGAGGACAGAATGACACCAACAGTGTATAGTATTCTAGCTCTTTTCTCACTCAAGTGCAAATCTGTTACCATGTAGCTTTGAATTTCAAATCCAGTAGTAGTAGGTAACATCGGTAACCTCGGCTTACCGTTGATTATTGTATTTGTTTGAACTTTCCTTTGCTTAATGAAAAACACGCAACGGCGTGGTCTCGAAAAAAAAAAAACAAAGTATAGTAACCGAATAACTGGCAACTTAGTAGTTCAGAGCAGGCATCTCATCTCCACATAATTTTATCACTATTACAAGTAGATTGAACAAAAATCATAGTATTTTGCCACCTATTAAACTTTTGAAAAGCGCCTAAATAAACCCTCCTAATTTTTTTATGGTGGTTTTCTCTAACATGGTATATTAAAAGTCCACATAACCGCTAACGTATCAAGGGCTAACTATATAACCCCTTAACTATAAAATATGATATTGTGACGCTTAAAGTAGATAATAAAGTAAAACTTTCCGCTTTGGATAGTTTTGTGAGGGTACTTGGATACATCCTGCCACACTAACCTAACTACCCATGCTTTCATGTAGGGCCATTAGACTGGAATTTCGTATGCCGGTCTAAGACCAAGGACGTACCTTGCCATGGATATGAGGCCAGGACATGACACAAGCAACCATCTAAATATAGAGGTATTACATTCCTTTGATGAGCTCTCAGAGATGACACAAGGGAACATGGGTTAAATGTCATTCAACAACATTAAATGGGTGGTACATTTGTTAGTTGGATTGTTCCAAAATTTTTGTGTTTTCACATTACGTTACGTAGCAAGTATTTCCTATATATATTGAAGTTTTCAAGCCCAAGCACAATGGTCAATGATATTACCGAGATAGTTTTAGTTGTGCCGGAGGAAGACTCCCAATATACATTCAAATTAGATTAATCAAGGGTAGAGGTCTTGCAGGAAGTTCATCACTTTGACATTTTCCCTTCCCGGTAGGTATGGAAGGCATAAGGAACATGTGTGACGCACAAGATTCATTTCATGCAACACAGGAAACAGAAACAAGGGCACGCAAAGCCAATTCGTTGCATACAATTCCTATCACTTCCGATTTGAAGATATCGCTGCACAATACACGGCAGCCGAGCTACTCATTCCACAATAGGATGCACCGTGGAGCAGCCTTTTCCATAGCACCTTCAATTTTATATGCATTGCCATGCTATTGGGAAATTGCCTAAGCCATGGTGGATGACAATCCATGATGACCACATACAGTCCATTTTTCTAGAACAATGAAGCTGAGAGCTGCCGACTATACATTAGAAAAAAATACGACCTTTAATTTGACACACGACACACAAAAAAGAGTTAATCGGGATATAATGGTATCATTACAATTCTGCTAGTTTGGAGAAATATCATTGCTATTCGTGGTATTCGAAATATGTCATTATAATTCAGGTTGAACATGTGAAATTTCAGTCCACCGCGTCCTCATCTGTGCCACGGTGTACTTGATGGCGCACATGAGACTGACATATAGTCCTCTAGTGCGACGTCCTAGACCAGGGCGAATGGATGTGGCCAGTGCACATCGCCAGAGCACATTACTGCTTTCAGTCTATACTCGGTGACAGGACATTGGTTAGTACTGATGGAGGCTACTAAAGACTGGAGATGCCCATTTGGTGAAGATTAGTTGTGGGTATGGTAGTATGGAGGATTATATATAGGAATCGCAGAGATACACGGTGGAACACGACATAGAGAAGTAAAAACTATATTGTGCAGTGTCCAATGCTTCTTGGTCTGTTGTGTACATTTCGAGATAACAAGTTGATGGAGCTTATGTTCATAGGTCTGAGAGGCGCCAGGACCAAGGTTTAAACTGGTCTCTGCACTTAGCCTCTGCACTTAGCCAGCTCAAGAATATTGCATGGATCCAAATATAGTTTCTGCATTGGCTTAGGATATTGCCATAGCTGTACCTTGGGAAAATGAAGTAGCCAGAGGACCTTCTTTCCTGGAATGGGGTTTGTTGATGGGGAGAAAGAACGACACTAGTGAGCAGCTTATAGAATGGCCATGTACTGGGCCTTTTTTGGGTCTGCAACAACTCCCTGGATCATATCTTGGACCAGAACGGCAGGAGCACAACAGGTCCTCTTCTACCTCCAACCAAGGAAGTTTAGTCCTCTTTCTCAAAGCATCGATGGATAAAACTCTAAGAGGATCGAGCGCAACCTGCCCCTGAATGAGGCCACCTGTAACAGCCTTGCTGGGCTAGGCCCCCTGGGCGGCGGCGGTTTTTCTGGCGGCGCGTGGCGGTGGCTGGTAGGCAGTGTGTGGTGGCGGCATTGGAGGCCCGGGAGGAGGCGGCTGGCAAAAAGAAGAGAGAAAGGGATAGAGTAATAACTTATTCTTGCTTGATCTCAAAGGATTACATCGCCCTATATGTGTAGTCCCTGAATGAGGCCACCAAACAAGTTCAGCCCTCTTTCTCAAAGCATCCATGGAGCAACTCGCCCCTGAATGAGGCCACCCCACTGCTAGTGTATAATCAGTAAATATTCTGCAGCTAAGTAGTTCGGGCCATGGATGCCTATGTTTTTCCCAGTTGATTCATCAACAGCTTATCTCCATATAAACTTATAAATATTGTAATTTTTTGTAATAAAATCATAATATATCACACAATCAAGAACGGCTGCTAGTCTACTTCAACTTTTCAGAGACAGCACAAGTTGTAATTAAATTTTTTAGAGACAGTCAGCGGAGAGAACAGCTGCAGAAAAGGAAGGTGGATCCAGGTTTGTGGCACAGCAGTGGTTCACGAAGATCAGACAGATGTTCTAGGCTGATTTTCACAATCTAATCTACAAGGAAATCACGCACAGAAGAATGAACCAGCATGCATACAGAGAGAACATAATGTAAACACCGAGATCAAATCCATTGAAAAGGATGTGGTCTCAAAGAGGACAAAATGTAATCCCGAGCGTGTTCTTGGAGCTTGTTCTTGAGACACAGGACACTGGTTCTTCTTACATAATCATATTATATCTATCCTCGCATGATACGATCATAAGTCCGAAATCTCCATGTATCTTATTGTCTAAAGTCTTAAAGTCACATGAAAGTGTGAAAGTCTTCTGAATACAGCACATGCCCAGCAATTGATACAGCTAGGCACGATCTTAATGAATGTTGAAAACTCCAAATTACAAGTTGGAAACAATTAAAAAAGCTGGTCATTGGCCATATGGATTCATGCAAGGCCAGCTGTCAGCATAGCCTCAGCCCTTAGGTAGAGATGGCCCACATACATAAATGATTTGAGCACGGGGGTATTCATTTCCATAGGGATAGGATTATATAAATAGAAGGTGATACATAGTGTAAAACAAGTGAAAAAGGCATGTTGTATCACACCCAAGCAGATGGAGTCTACTTCGATAGAAATATTGGATTGAGGGGCATCAGGAGGAATTGCAACAGTACCACACCCTCTGCCAGGCCACGCACCAGGGAGCTGCACAACCTGCCGTCTGCAGCCTGCCACGTTGCCGTTGTGCCATGCTGTTGTTGCCTGTCAACCGCTATTGGCCATTGCTGTATCCAGAGCTAGCTGCCGACACCGCTAGGTAGTGCTAGGCGTGGGACTCCACACTACAGGAATCCGCTTCTTTGCCGAGTGCGAAGAGGTTTGCCGAGTGGCAAACATCGGGCACTCGGCAAAGGTTCTCTTTGCCGAGTGCCAAACTCAGCACTCGGCAAAGAAGGCTTCGCCGAGTGCCTTGCCGTCGGCGGCGTTCAACACTCGAGGAAAATGTTATGTTTGCGAGTGTGTAGCCGTCGGCAAAAAAACACTCGGCAAAGGATAACAGGGCCAAACGGCAATATTCTCCGTCACCTTTGCCGAGTGTCCACCGTTAGGCACTTTCGGTAAACGAGGCACTCTTTGCCGAGTGCCCCACGTCCATGCACTCGGCAAAGAGGTTCTTTGCCGAGTGTCCTCCATGGCACTCGGCAAACTATTCATTTTTTTTTGAATTTTTGCCCCATTTTTTTTGTGTTGCCTTGATGCGCTAATTACATCTCATCTTCATGATTTGAGACAGTTTCAAGTTGTTTTGCTATATTTCATGAATTATTTATATTTTCTTGCATTTTACGGACCACTCCAAATTTGAACTGCAGTGCATGAAATGATGGACTGTGGTCATTCAAAAAATGTTATTAAGTGATGTTTGGCGTATGTTTAGGCTCAATCACGGGGACTTCGCGTGGAATTTCAAACATTTATGTGGCGGAACATGGCGAGTTACGTGCGGGAAAGGTGTTTTAAAATTCTATAAAATCCAAGCGATGTTCAAAAATCACGAAACTTGGCGTGGTGTCTTGTCATCTCATAGGGAGGCTGTGAAAAAAAAATTGAAAAAAGTTTGAGCAAGTTGTGGAGTGTCGGATGCTTGAAACCGGACATCTCAACTTGATCACATGTGATCAAGTTTTTTCACACAGATCCTATGAGATGACAAGACACCACGCCAAGTTTCGCGATTTTTGAACATCGTTTGGATTTTATAGAATTTTAAAACACGTTTCCCGCACGTAACTCGTCATGTTCCGCCACATAAATGTTTGAAATTCCACGCCGAGTCCCCGCGCGTTGAGCCTAAACATACGCCAAACATCACGAATAACATTTTTGAATGACCACAGTCCATCATTTCATGCACCCGCAGCTCAAATTTGGAGTGGTCCGTAAAAATGCAAGAAAATATAAATAATTCATGAAATATAGCAAAAACAACTTGAAACTGTATCAAATTCTTGAACATGAGATGTAAAATCTCTGCATTTATGCCACACAAAAAATATGGAACAAAAACAATAAAAATTAATAGTTTGCCGAAAGTGCCAATTTAGGCACTCGGCAAACAAGCTCTTTGCCGAAAGTGCCCATGACGTGTGGCACTTCGGCAAAGGGTTTTATTTTTTAAAAAATAAAAGCGGTGACTTTGCCGAGTGCCACTTTTCCCCGGCACTCGGCAAAGCTTGGTAATAATTGGACCCGGGCACCCCCATTTCCTCATTCCCCCCACCGCGGCCCGCCCCTTTGCTCACGCCAGCGCCGCCTAAAATCGCCGCCGCCGCCGCCTGCGCCGCACGCCGGACGCCGCCGCCACCCCGCCTCGCTGGACCGGCCCGCCGCCCCGCCGACCCCGCCTCCCCGCCCGGCAAGCCCGCCGCGCAAAGCGTGGCCGCCGGCGCCGCCGCTGGGCGCTGATCCGCGGGCGCCGGGCCACGCCGCCCCGGCACGGCGCTGGCCAAGCCGCCGCCCGCCCGGCCACCTGCCGGCGCCGGCCCCGCCCCGCTGCTGGCCCTCGCGCCCCTCCCGGCCGCGGTGGTAAGGAGGAAGAGGGAGGAAGGGGAAGGTGAGGAGGAAGAGGGAGGAAGGGAAGAAGGAGGAAAGAAGAGGAGGAAGAAGAGGAAGGAGAGGAGGAAGAAGGAGGAAGGGAAGAAGAGGAAGGAGATGAGGAGGAAGAGGAAGGTGAGGAGAAGAGGAAGGGGAGGAGGAAGAAGGTGATCGACGCCGGTCGTCGTTCTTCGTGTTGCCGCGGCCAAGGTAAACCCTATATATCCTTCTAGTAGTGTTAGTTGTAGGGTTAGTAGTAGTAGTTAGGAACTAGTCAGTAAATATTTTGAAAATAGTTGTAGGGTTAGTATTAGTAGTGTTAGTTATTGTTAGTAATAGTTGTAGGGTTAGTAGTAATTGTTATGGTAATACTTGAATATTTTCATCTGCATGGTTTCGAGAAGTTAAGTGAATGGCTCTTGTTGATATATTGGTGGTTGGTGGCCTTCGTGCCCGTTCTCGGTATATGCATGTGGTTGTTGGCCTTCGTGCCATGTTTTTTGCAGGTTTTGGGAACCTCCCCGCGGGGGAGGTCTTTGCCAAAATTTTGAGTCGTCACTAACTATTTTTTGCCCTGGTTTTGTAGGAGGACCTGTGGGAGGGACTCGGCGACCCCGGTCGTCCTCGTGGGCGCTGCGTGTCTTGCTGCACCGCGTCTCCACCGACACCGTAGGTATGAATCACCTCCGTCCCGTCCTTGTAGTTGTCTTACATAGCGCGACCCAGTTAGGCGTCTCCCGTCCGAAAGAGATACAGGCGTTGGTATGCGCATCTGTGCATATCTGCGACCGTATCTGTTTCGGATTGTCCACGTTTTTTGGACAGCCCGTGGATGCGTAGACAAGGTTAGCATCCATGCTCAGGTCCCGTCCGAGCCGGATTTTCGGCAGCACCTCCCCGTTGTTCTCCGGATACACACTCTCCCCGCCAGGACGTGTATCGGGAGAACAAATGAGGAGTCTTGTCCGAAATCGGCTTTCGGCGGACCTCGAAAGCATGGATGCTAACCTTGTCTACGCATCCTCGGGTGGGATTAGGACCTATCCCTCACCTATTAGATGGTAGGAACGCCGTGTAGATGGAATTGCTGGTTATGTGGGTAGCTGACATGGGCGTATGACAGAGGATGGATAACCGTGAGTGGATGTACACGGGCTTCGCAAGTAAGAGCCTTGAATGGGTTAGGGGGACCGATGCTTTCCTGGAGCATGCATTTGGCCCAGCTGCTAAGGGTTCTATTCGGATGCCGTGTCCGTGCAGCAAATGTAAGAACAAGAAAAAGCGAGTGAAGATTGAAATGGGGAAGCATATTTACAACAACGGATTCGTCCCAAACTATAGCCGCTGGATCTTCCACGGTGAAGTCGATCTTATTAGGGAGGACGTGGTGAGGCCCCTCCTCGAGGAGTATGATCAAGATGCGGGGATGGCAGACATGATGGCAGACTTTCACGATGCACGTTCAATGGAGGATTGGAGGAGGAACTCGAGGAAACCGCAAAGGCGTTCTCTACGAGATGATGGAGGCGGCACGGCGAGGCCCTTCACGAAAGACAATGCTTACGGCTGGATGCCATTTCACGCCTTATAGCGTTGAAGTCGCAATTGAGCATTAGTCGAGGCGGCCGACACACCTGGCCGCAAGTTATTGGCAAAAATGCTTCCAGAGGGTCACGCCCTGCCCGAAGAACACGTCGCGAGTCACAGAGACTTCTTCGTGGACTCAAGATGCCTTATGAGTCGTACCATGCATGTCCAAAGGGGTGCGTCCTATTTAGGGGAGGCCTGAACGAAGCAACGCACTGTCCAAAGTGCAAAGCCTCTAGGTTTGTGGAGGTAGAATATAGTGATGGCACGAAGAAAATGTCCAAGATCCCCGAGATGGTCCTCACGACACCTTCCTTTTCGTGCATCGAGGCTCCAACGGCTGTACATGACGGAGGAGTCCGCGAAACAAATGACATGGCACAAGAAGGGTAAAAGATACAGATCCCCGAGAAGTTGGTACACCCATCGGATGGTGATGCATGGAAGCACTTCGATAATATGCATCCCGAAAAAGCTATGGAGGCTCGAAATGTACGCCGTAGCGTTGGCAAATGAATGGGTTCAACCCGTACGGTCAACCGGGCGGCCCGTACACTTGTTGGCCCGTGTTCGTGATCCCTCTCAATCTTCCCCGGTGTCATGTTTGAGCTGAAGCACCCTGTTATTGACGCCGATAATACCGGGTACCGGGCAACAATATGGGTGTGTTCATGCGGCCCGGTGTGGGATGAATTGCAAGATGCTTGGCAAAATGGGGTACTGACGTACGACCGAGCTACAAAGACAAACTTTACAATGCATGTGTGGTACCTATATTCAATGCATGACTTCCCGGCTTATGGCATATTCAGCGCATGGTGTGTTCATGGGAGGTTCCCTTGCCCAAGATGCAAGGCGGCTTTGCGATTCACACGCTTCTCAAGGGTGGCAAGTTTTCTTCGTTTGACAAACATCGTCAATTTACGCCCGAGGACCATGAATTCAGACTAGACAAAAACACTTCACGAAAAGGCGTTGAAGTCACCGACCCCATCCCAAAGTTTATGACCGGTGAAGAGGTCCTTGCCGAGCTAGCTGGTCTGAAAATCGATGAAAAGAAAGGTGGTTTTGTTGGATATGGTACCACACACATGTGGACTTATATATCGGGCTTGACTAATCTCCCCTACTACAAGGATCTTCTTCTTCCACACAACATCGATGTAATGCACACGAGAAAAGAATATCTCCGAGGCACTCTTCGCAACAACCATGGACCTTCAAAAGTCAAAAAAGACAACGTTAAGGCTAGACTTGACATGGAGATCTTTGTGGCGATAGACCAAAGCTAGTGATAGAGACCCCTAGCCCCGGGAGGAGATGGAAAAAGGGCCCGGCCGATTACATCATCAAAAGGACCGATAGGAAGGAAGTACTACAAAGGATGAAGACGCGTTATCGTTCCCGATGGGTATGCGGCGAACCCGAGTAGGGGAGTGAACTTGCGCACTATGAAAGTCTTAGGGATGAAGAGTCATGACTTTCACATATGGATTGAGCGGATCCTTCCTGCGATGACTTCGGGGATACCTCCCGAGCCGATGGCGGCGGCGTCTGGCGAGTTGAGCTTTTTCTTCCGCCCGGCTTTGTGTTAAGGAGTTATCTCGGGATGCGATTGCTGATCCGAGCCGCGTCTTTGCACCCGTGTTGGTCCGCAAATTGGAGATGATATTTCCACCGGGCTTCTTCCTCGTCGATGCAGCACCTGATTTTGCACTCCGCCCGGCGAGGCACGGTTGGGGGCTGTGCGCAGTTCCGTTGGTGCTATCCAATCGAGAGGGCTCTCAAGGTACCGGAGAAAATGCGAATAAAGCCAAAGTTGAGCCTTCCGTGGCGAGGCATACATTACGGAGGAGGTGTCGACCTTCACACAGCGTACTATCTTGAAAACTTCCCGCGTCCACAATCCTACCCCTCGTTACAACGCCGAAGAGAGTTCATCGAACCTCGGCCTTTTCGAGAGGGCAAGTTGGAAGAGGAAGTGCACCTACCCACAAGCACCTGTCCCTTTGATGAGTGGCGCGGTATCATGCTTTATGTGTTGTTGAACCTTGACGAAACCGCTCCTTATCAGCCAGTAGTTCTCAATGAGCTTGTTCCATATGCCGTCACTATCCTCCACCTATCGACCCTAAACCTCGGCCTTGTTTTTTCCGAGGAATTTATTGGTCAACACCGAGAGGAATGGGACTCCTACCTTGCAACAAGAAGACAATCTTCTAAAAAAATGGGCAGCCTGATTTTATTTCCCCGGTTTTGCTCAAAAGGTACCATCCAACTAACCTCGTTCGACTTTGGTCCTAGTAACATATAATGTAACGATCTACATGGCCTCACCTTGCGGCCCCGCATGGATGCCTAAATGTGTGAAGATTTAAAACAGGTGGGCAATGGCTTCCCCGTAGGGTCAACTCGTTCACCGTTTATGATGTGAATGGCTATCGGTTTCGCACGAGAAGCTACGAGGATAGTCGCCCCAACCGCAAAAACAACGTGCACCGGAGTTCGCACGCCCGGCATGGATAAGAAGGACTATTACGGCATAGTCGAAGAAATATATGAGCTCAACTTCGGGGGTCCTAAAGAGCTCAAGCTAGTGGTATTCAAATGCCATTGGTTCGATCCCGATGACACGAAAAGTGGACCCTACGATTGGGCAAGTCAAAAATTCGGCGAGGATTCCGTATATGGAGGAGAGGATGTTTATATTGTGGCTAATATACACGCCACACAAGTATATTACCTCCCATGGGCGTGCCAAAAAGACGAGGACCTTGCGGGTTGGTACCTTGTGCACGGTATCGCCGCCGCGGTAAAAGCGCTTTGTTCGAACGATGATGATTACAACCCCGACCCAAACACCGAAGAGTTCTATCAACCCGAGGGGGCTAGAAGGACGTTTGGAGATAGACATTCTTTCACCGATGGGCATGGAAGTAGACAACGCCATCGATGACGGCGAGGGTGATGAGGTGCGGGGATGCTAAGGACCTGCAAATTCTTGAGCGATGGAGGCTTGAGCGCGAAAAGAGTTGTGGAGGGCGATGCACATCTTTGAGGGCGTACAGGATGATGAGGGCGTCTGGATGATGAGGATGGTGACATTGATGATTACAATAGTGGTAGCGATAGTGATGACTACATCCCGGCCTTAGGCATTCGGGGAGATAATTTCTAAATCATGTAATACTATTTTGTTATTATTGTTACCTTTCAATTATATTTCGTTCATTTTGCAATACTAATTGGTTTACTATTTGTTTTTGCGAGGACTTCGACAAAATGCCGGGCGAAGGCGGCAACGTCGACGGGGGTCCGGTCCGCTACGCGAGACTCCCTCACCCTCTCCCCCAGGCCGACGAGGAGGAGGCCGACGAGGAGGCCGACGAGCAGCCCCCTCGACGGTGGAGACGTCGAGGCGCGCCCGACGTCGTCCGTCCACGAGGAGGCTTGACTTTGTGTCGTCGTCGGACCAGCCGGGGCGGGTCGACCCGGCCGGGGCCGTCGTCGGGCCACACCGCTTCGAACTTCGGACTCCGATGCCGAAGAGACACTGTCCACACGTCCTCCTCGAGTGCCGCCAAGGTCTACCAAATAAGGCCTCGAGCCTCCCACGAGGGGCCGATCCCTTTTCACCGCCCGCCCGTGATTCGACCCAACGGTGAAAAGTAAGTAGCCATTGATATTTTCACTACTTCTTCATATGACATGTTGAAAATCGAACTTCAAACTAACAATTTGTCTTAATGCCTCGTGCGAATCGGAAGATTGTAGCGGAGGGGCAAAGCGCGCGCCATATCAATGGCATCCGAGCCTGCCGATTAGAGAGAACTACCCCGGCCTGGTGGACCTCGGGAACAACAGGGAGGGAGGTTCCCCGGTCGTGGGACGACTTCGTCTTGGCGTGGGCGAGGGGCGCACTTGCCGGGGAAGATCAAGACGGACTTTTGGGTGAGTGTGTATGCGGGATTACTTCACGTCGTTTGAATACTAAGTTTCTTAAATAATTGAATGATACATGTTTTACGTATGCGTAACTACTTCACGCGGCGAGGCGGGGGGAAGGAGGAGGAGGCCGCTAGAGTGCGGGGCGAGGTGCGTAGAACGCGACTCAAGGACCTGTACCACGAGACGCCAGTGTTTACGCATCACCTCCTACAACGCCGGCGTGCTTGGCAAGGTGGTGAAGAAGAACGGCGAAAGGGAGATGATGCTCGAGAGGGAGACCGACCTCACCCGAGAGCAGTACATCCAGGTTCGTAGAACGCATTTATTCAGATTTCTTCAATAAAAAAAATAGCGGACTTCCATTAATCCTCCGCTATGTCATGCGGATGTGTCCGGAGTGGTGCAGCAAGTACACTGGCTGCTTGGGAGGCCATTGTGGACAAGTGGCTCTTGGGCGAGGCGTACGGCGTACAAGAGACTCCGTCGGAGGTGTCGCCTGGAGATGCAAGGCGCTCCACACCACCAAGGCAGCGTGCCCCTCCGGTGTATATGGATAGATGGAGTACGATTGTGTTGATATTTTTATTCAAGCGCTCAAATCTCTTCACTTCTAACCATCTCTCGTGTTCTCCTTGCGGTCCAGCTTCGCATGGAAACCGGGGAGATCGGCCGAGTACGGGGGTGGGCCTTGACTCACAGCGGCAGGGCGATCGACCCGCCAACGCCTACGACCGGCGAAGGGGCCCGAGGCGTACAACAAGACCCCGGCGTCCACCCCAAGCTTACCCGATGCGCCGAGGCGGCCAAGCGGCGTTATGGGGAGGACTACGATCCAGCCACCGCGCCCTCGGACCTGAACTGGTGATGAGGTTGGGAGGAGGGAAGCAAGACGGCCCGCATGGATGGCCAACAGCGCGATCGACCCGTCCTCTTCATTGATAAGGCTGAGGTGATTCGCTCAAGGAGCACAACCTCCACCGACATCCCCATAGCACCTCGGCGGTCGAGCTCCATGCATTTTATGCGGGTAACCCGGTTTCATCGGCCGTTCACACGGTTTTACAAATTTTCGCTACCTATGCATTGTTTCAATGTTACGGTTGTAATATTGCAGGCCCGGATGGCGTAGCCGGAGGCCGTGCAAAAGGCCCAGCGGAAGAGTTTGAGGCGAGCGGCGGCCGAGCAGAGGCTCATCGGCAGGGAGTTGGAGGCACTCACGCAGCACTCGGTGCGCCCGGTGCGGGCGTCGCGAGCTACTTCGGGGCCTCCGGTCCGGGTGTGACCCTACCTCCGTTGCCTCCCTCGCTGTTCGCTCCACCCCGTTTCCCGTTCCTCCTCGACCCGGACTCGGTGAGTATATGTTGTTGTTCATTTATTTGGCATGTGCGGCTCACCCGCAGTACTAATGAGATCGCCTCACACTTGTGCAGCCACGGTCGGCGGGTTCGAACCCGACTCCTCGGTGGCCCTTCTCACCCCATCCACCTATCCGGTCGGCCCGTGCGCACAAACCCCGACACACGTGGCGGTGGCGTTCCTCCTCCGGGCGCGCAGCGGCCACTACGGGCTTCCACACGCGCCTCCACGCCACGGGTGGTCGTTCCAGTCGGCGCCGCAGCACGGCGTGTGGTATCCGGGGCAAGGTGAGGGCTCTTCGCACCAGGGAGGCCACGGTTCGGGGCCGTCAGGTTGAGGTGGTCGTGGTGATGGTATCTGATGGATGTAGTTTGGATGTTGGACATGTTACGCTTTGTTTGGATGTTGGACATGTTTAATTTCGTTCGGATGTTGGACATGTTGCATTTCGTTTCGATGCTTGGACTATATGTGTGAATTTGTGATAATTGTGGATTATATATGTGGATTTGTGAATTGTGTGGATTATATATGTGAATTGGTGAAATATGTGGTCTATGATATATATATGAATGTTTATGGTATATGTATGTGTTGATGGAGGCTGTGAATCAATAGAAACAGCAAAAAAAAAATTAAATTCCCAGCTTTGCCGAGTGCTGGCACTCGGCAAAGCTGGGTAACCTGGGACAAATGGCAGATTTGCCGAGTGCCAAAGGTGGCACTCGGCAAAATGACCATAACTTTGCCGAGTGCCACCAGCAGAGCACTCGGCAAAGGCGGTTTCTTTTTTTAAAATAAAGACTTTGCCGAGTGCCCTGGTCTGGCACTCGGCAAAGATTTAAAAATATTCAAATCTTTGCCGAGTGCCAGACGTTTGGCACTCGGCAAAGGGCCGTCCATTTGTAACGGTCGACGTCGGGTTCGCCGAGTGCTGGCACGGCACTCGGCGAACTCTGCGCCGACTGCTTTTGGTTGGCACTCGGCGAAGATGGCTTCGCCGAGTCAATCTTCGCCGAGTGCGGGTCGCCGAGTGCTGCACTCGGCGAAGCCTTCGCCGAGTGCTTTGCAGCATTTGCCGAGTGCGTCCCGCACTCGGCAAAGGTGGCGTCTCCTGTAGTGCCACAAGTGATATAGGCACTGCCGCTGCAAGAACAACCTGGCCGGTGGTTTCTACATGGATGTGCTTTGCGAGTCTGGAGATAGAACGACATCAATAGATAGAATGGCTGTGTACTGGGCTATTTTTTTGGGGTGCCGGAACAACTATCATGGTTCATCAAGTTAGTCAACAGGATGGGTAAAAACGGCAGCAGGTTGTGGTGTACCTCCAACCGAGCAATCTCAGCACTCATTCTCAAACCATCCATTGATGAAACTCTAAGGGGCTCCGTGGCAGTCATAAAGAACCATTGTTACTAGGAAAACTAGAATGTATCTGAATCATAGTATATGTATCTCAATGGCACCGCCATGGCTTGTTGAAACATATATATTAATAAACATTAGAATTGGTATTAACTATTAAGAGCTGTTGGGAAAAAAAAACACACTCACGCTGCAATATGTTTCCTTCATCTCGGATGACAAGAACATATACAAATTTACAAGGTATTATGTGTCGTTTATCGAATGATATATTTCCAGCTTTCCATGCTACCTACCTACCTCAGCTCACTGAAACTGCACTTGTTCATCAGACAATTTGTCTATGTGAGGTGTCATAACTAGCACCCAGCCTAGGGCAGTTGCATTGGCCTTTGCGTTACCACTTTCAGTCTAGTCTGGTGCCAGGACATTTGTCAGTAGTGATAGAGGCTTCTGAAGACTAGTGATGGCAACTTATTAAATGCTGTGAGTATGGCTCAGTAGTGATAGAAACATGCAACTGATCTTATACCTCCAACCAAGCAAGTTCAGCCCTCATTCTCAAAACATCCATGGATAAAATTCTGAGTAGCTCAGTGGCCGTTGGAGGCTTGACCACCACCTGCCCCCTGCATGAGACCACTGGCCCACTGCTACTGTATAATCACGGATGGCGTAAGCGGCTCAAAGCTGATCTGGTGCCCAAGTTAGACACTTGGCGTTTGTATTTCCTTACCTATAACACTTTGGCTTGATGCCCTTTATGTAAAACTCTGTATTGGTTCGATGGAATCAAATTAGGTGGGGAAGCTCTCCCCCCGTTTGCTTTCAAAAAAAAAAAACTGTATAATCATGGAATTTTCGACAGCATAGTAGTTCGGGGCATGCATCTCATCTCCACATATTTTTTTCTTTATTACAAGTACATAGAATAAAAACATAGTAAATTTTATGTAATAAAATATATCACACAACCTAGAACAGTTGTTATTGTACTTCACTTTTCCAGAAAGAACATGCTATGCTTAAATGTTTCAGAGACAGCACATGTTATTCTCAGTGGATAGAGCAGCGAAAGGTTTATGCCACAGGAGTGCTTCACAAAGGTCTGAGAGGCAGAGCACGAGGGATGTCTACACTGATTTTCAGGACCTGTTCTATAACGAAATCACCCAGGGTGGTGTGAAGCAGAACGCATACAGACACAGGAGAATCGCATTGGATAGACTGGCAGCTTAAGAAAGAGTAGATGAAGAAGAAATACAGGGATCACCTGTTAATTCTTATACATTACTCGTTTAATGAGCCGCTATCTCAGTGACTTCCATGAGAGACGTGTGGATGAGCTATGCTCCCCATCTGCCTTCACTCCTCGTTCTGCACTGGCTGGTAGTGTAGTGCATCTAGATCACTCAGTATCTCCATTATCTCTGCTCGCCAGAGGGGAGGAGGGCTGTAGTCAAGCAATCAAACTGATGCAGCAGTGGACACTTTCGTTACTGATCAGTCACCTTGACCTCTTCATACGTTAGTACAAGGACTGGATAGCTGAAAGATTAAGAGGAAGGAGACCAATGCAACGTCCTCAGCCCATCTACTATTTTCGGCAGACAGGCAATGAGCCACACTTGGCCTCATTATGCTCTGACAACTTCCCCAGAAGCCTTCCCGTGCAGCACCATCAATCACTGCTTTTATAAGGTGATACGTGAAATATATATTTTTAAAATTTATAATTTTGTAAAATATGAAGAATAAGGGAAATTTTATATGTAAAACCTTTTTTATTTTGCAATATTGGACATTACATGATCTAATTCGCATAAATGGTGGATCATTTTTTAATCATGCTAATCAAGATGATTTGTTTCCGGAACAACCATTTTTCATGTTAATCGCAAGAACGAGTGGCCGCATGCCCACTTTTGATGGAACCAAAACTTACACTTGCTAAGGGTGCACAATGCATACATCTATCTTAGGCATCAAATTTTGTACACTTATGTTAGACCTGGGACGTATCTATCCATGGATCTGAGGCCACGACATGAAATTAACAAACAACATTTTCTATAAATATAGCAATTATTACACATTTCTTTAATGGACTCTTGAAGATGACACGAGGGAACATGGGGTTAAGTGGCATTGAACAGCATTAAAGGGGTGGTACAATTGGTACTTGGGCTATTCGGATATTTGTGTGTTTACACATTATGTTACGTAGCAAGTGTTTCCTATATAAATTGAAGTTTCTGACCCAGACACAATATAATGGTCAGTGATATTACCTGATAGTTTTAGTTGTGCGAAAGGAAGACTCCCAGAAGAAATCAAAGCTAGAAGTCTTGGAGGAAGTCCTTGGCTTCGACACTTTGCTGCCTGGTAGGCCTGGAAGGCATAGGGAACATGTGGGACAAAGCAGATCGGTTTCATGCAACAACAGAATGAGAGCCAACGACCAGCATCCACGGTAGCCGAGCTGCTGATGTCCATGTCTCAGATGATGCAACATAATAGCCTCGAGTTCTGGTCATGTCTGCCTACCTGCTTTCCTCGACTACACCAAGCTCTGCATCAGAACATTGCCTCAGAGAGAAAGGAAAAAGTCAGTTTTCATAATGCTGCTTCCGAAGGACAATGAGTGCAACTAGAACAATTGCTGTCTTTGCTTAGGCTACTGTCGAGTTGGCATTAATGATAAGTGCAACATAGTGAGGATGGTTCAATATTGCATTTTTTTCAAGTACACAACAGAATATTGAAAATGAAATAAAATGTAGACTTTGAAGACTCAGTTCCATAAAAGGTAATGCATTAACGATAAGGAGTACATCATATGAAGCAATTTATTAAGATGCATTATTACTACTACTACACTATGCAATGGCGCCTACTCCCCTTGCTCTCTTTTAGATGATGTTTTCCGAAATAAGTTATACAGTGTTCCGTTCAAACAAAAACAATTGTAACAGTGCATGCGTAGTCCACATATCCCAAAGGGGTGATGCAGGGAATTTACCCCCAAGCCTGAGCATCCACGCATATTAAAGAGGCAAAAGGGAACATATTCATCTCTGAATTAGACTCCAAAACATCAAGCTTCAGACAAAGGGCATTTTTTTGCATGATCCAATGACAATTGCATAAGAACTGGAAATAGAATTCAGTAGTCATTACTCCATAGTGCATACCTTAAGACACTTGGCACCTGAACTAGGCATGGCTTATTAGTTGCTTTGTGTCCTTGTGGCTCTGCTTCTCCATTACTGTATCATTCGCTTACCATTTCTGACTCAAGAAATCTGTGCAAAGCTTAGTGTAGGATAATTAGGAAGCATACTGGCTGCACTGCGAACATGCTGTGCTTAAATGTTTCAGAGACAGCGCATGTTATTCTCACTGGATAACCAGTTAATTCTTATACAATACACGTTTAATGAGCTGCCCATCTGCCTTCACTCCTCGTTCTGCACTCAGTCTCTGCATCTATATCACTCAGTCTCTGCATCTAGATAGCTGTAGACAAGTAATCAAACTGATGCAGAAGTGGATACTTTCATTACTGATCAGTCACCTTGACCTGTTGATACGTTAGTGCGAGGACTGGATAGCTGAAAACGAATGCAACTTCCTCAGCCCATCTACTATTTTCGGCAGACAGGCAATGAGCCACACTTGGCCTCATTATGCTCTGACAACTTCCCCAGAAGCCTCCCCGTGTATTACCATCAACACCAATATATCACTCCTTTTTATAAGGTGATACGTGAAATATATATTTTTAAAATTTTTAAATTTTGTAAAATATGAACAATAAGGAAATTTTATATGTAAAACCTTTTCATTTTGCAATTTTGGAGATAACATGATCTAATTCGCATAAATGGTGGATCATTATTTAAAGCATGTTAATCCAGATGATTTGGTTCCAAAACAACCTTTTTCATGTTAATCGCAAGAACGAGTGGCCGCATGCCCACTTTTGATTGAACCAAAACTTACACTTGCTAAAGGTTACATACATCTATCTTAGGCATCGAATTTTGTACACTTGTGTTAAACCTAGCACGTGTCTAGCAATAGATCTGAGGCCACGACATGAAGCAAACAACCTTATATAAATATAGCAACTATTACACATTTCTCTAATGGAATCTTATAAATGACACGAGGGAACATGGGGTTAAGTGTCATTGAACAACATTAAAGGGGTGGTACAATTGGTACTTGGGTTATTCAGATATTTGTGTGTTTTCACATTATGTTACGTAGTAAGTGTTTCCTATATAAATTGAAGTTTCTGACCCAGACACAACGGTCTGTGATATTACCTGATAGTTTTAGTTGTGCGAGAGAAAGACTCTAGTATACAATAGAAATAGATTAATCAAGCCTAGAAGTCTTGGTGGAAGTTCTTGGCTTCGACACTTTTGGTGCCTGGTAGGTCTGGAAGGCATAGGGAACATGTGGGACAACGCAGATTGGTTTCATGCAACAATAGAATGAGAACCAACGACAGGCATGTTGCCATTACGTGGCATACAATTCCTAAGACTGCCGTCTTGGTGAAGACAGATATCCAGCTTCCCTGGTAGCCGAGCTGCTTCTTACACAGTATAGGATGTACTATGGTGCAACCCTTTGCATAGCAGCTTCAATTTCATCAACTTTGAGTGACAATGCATGATTATTAACTACGGTACTATTATCAACTTTGAGAGCTGCCGATGATTACCATAGAAACAAAAATTACAACCTTTGACACACAACAAACAAAAGCACCTATGTTAACAGGAACAGGGTCATTCCAATTCTACAAGATTGGAGAAATATCATAGACTATTCGTGATATTGTAAACATGCCATTATAATTTAGGTTGAACGTGACATATTTCATTTTGCATATATGCTTCCAACAACTGGGGCCCACCTGCAGACATTTGTATTTCGTATGTCCCAATACACCCCTGGTACAGTCCTATCTCCATCTCAATGACATGCGGGACCCAGACATCATCTCCTCCATAGTCCATGTGCGCATGTCTTCTCGCCAAATCCTACATATAGCACAACCACTGGTCACCAATGTTGCTACAGATCCCCCGATCGAGGTCGGCGGAATGGGAGCAGGCACAGCTGCTCTGGTGCCATCGACAGGAGCGGACATTGTCACTCTATCCTCTATACAAGCATGGATGATAGGCTCGTTAGGTGTGGGCAAGGTGCACATTGTGGAGGCTCGTGGGATCGACGGCAGCGGCATACCTGGACTCCCGCCTTTTGCCCTAGGTTGATAAAGGCTATGAATGATGGGTAGTTAAGGTTGACAAATGCACCGGTGCACGCAGTCCACAGCGTAGAAGGACGATGACTAAGCGACGGTCCTGATCTGCCCTGCACTGTACTTCATGGCGCACATGAGCTATATGTAGTCCTCGGGTATGACATCATAGACCTGGCTGGGCACCTAGGGTCAAAGGCCCAGGCAAGGTCATAGTACAACACAGACGATCAACATTGATGTGTACTAATTTTTTTTTTTAAGGTTACATAGTACAACATAGACGCTCAACAACTAAATTTATCCATGTAACAAGTTATGCGGTATAATAGTCTATATATCTATACCATGGCGAAGCACGAGTTGATGGGCAGGTATATAACTAATTAATTTACCATGTTTACTGCCTACTCTCGTTCTGATGAAAGAATTAAATTGCTTTTCCATGTGTCCACCTAATCCTTTCAATTTTGTGCTATTCACCTATAACATTTCAGGGCCAAATGCAGTTTTACGCACCATTTGCTCAAGGATTACTGCAACCTTGGCATTAAATGTAAGTCAACAGCAAATTCACACTGCAATATCGAAATTCAAACTGCAATATCATTTCACTATCAATGGAGTCGTCAATTCATGAACACCATTTGGCAGCTACTATGCACGCGTGCACCTCATCCCCACACAGCGCCCTGCCAATGCCCTGCCTTGCAAAAGTAAAATTGCTGTATCAAGCGCTTCCCATCAATCTGAACAACATCAGCTGGCAAATCTCAACCTCTTGGTCGTCCATCCTTGCTTCTGCTCACCACCAAACCTTTCATTCCACGATGGCACTATCTAGCGGATGAGAACGGGAGGCGATCGAAGGATGCAGAGTAACTCAGAATGCATAAGCACCCACTAGTGGAGTTGTATGTACAAATCAGTTCAACACAAAAAACTTAGTTTTATGGTTAAGACCTGGCAGCTGATTTATACTTCAGTCCTGGTGTGCACCGGCTCTTTTCCAACTGCCTTACCATCCTATCATGGTACATCAGATGGCATACTTTTTCATACTAGTCACTCCCTGTGATTTGCTCACATCTGTAATCCTGATGCCTCACAAGACTAACACAAGCAACTGAGCTGACAATGTGAAGACTGCATTCTTTGGAAAGAGCACAATCCAATAGCTACATATGTGTACCAGACCCATAATCCCTTCATCAGCTCGGGTCACAGCTCTTCTTCCATTTAACCATTTGCTTCTACTATATATATTGGCGAAAAGGAAACCACCTCCCTACCTAATATTTCTGAGTTGTGAAGAATGACTTCTTTGTCAGGGAAGATTTTGTTGGAGCCTTGAAGTATGTCAAGTGACTTTATTGTAACTAGTACATGTTCCAGAGCTATCATGGGTCTAATTATTTAACCTATTACATTATCTAAATCTTGCACATGTGTTCTTACACAGTTTTTTTTTTTTTTTTGAAGGGACAAGGAGCCCCTTCTGTGCTTTTATTGAAAAAAAGAGCAGAAAGGGTTCTATACAAACTAACTCAAGAAACAAAAAAAAAAAGTTACAAAGAAAATAAAGAAGATTACACAAAGGGTTCTAGCCATTGATCAATTAAAGGAAAATAGGATTGCTTTGCTGTTAGGATAACTAAGGCAAATTCAGTCTTGAAGATCAACTTCCAGCGACGAACAGTAAGCGGAATTCCTTTGAAAATGACATCATTTCGATGCATCCAAATAGACCAACACATGATTAAGATTTAGATAGTGTCACCCTTCGTGGCGCCCATGGCCACGGCGGAGTCATTGGTGGCCGTGGGGGCAATTCAGTCTAGGCACTTTTTAACCGAGAACCGAAAACCGAACCGAACCGAGCCGAACCGAACCGAAATTTCGGTTGTTTCGGTTTTTCAGTTCGGCCGGTTTCTGGTTTTAAGAACATCGGTTATCGGCTCAGTGTTCGGTTTCTACGTAGAACCGAACCGTAAACCGAAGAAAACACCGAACTTCTACTCGTGTCCGCAAACTAGGCCCGCTGTCCCTTCCCCACGCCATCTATCTCCTCTCAGCAAGCAGCAGCCCACTCTCAGCAAGCAGCAGCCCAACTTGGCCCAAATACACCCAGCCCCACCGGCCTCCGGACTTCTCGCGTACGCACACCCACTTCCCATTCCTAAACCTAACCCTATCCTTGCGGTACGGCGGCGGCAGGGAGTGGAGCGGCGGCGCACCCGGGCAAGTCAGCGGCGGCGGCGGCGGACGGCGCGGCCGCCTGGCGTGGACGAGCTACAAGTCAGCGGCGGCGGGCGACGGCGCGCGCCGCACGGGCGTGGACGAGCTACGAAGGGCGGGCGGCGGCGCCAAGCCCCCGCCATGCGGCAGGGGCGAGCACGGTGGCGGAGAAAGGGGGCCTCGCCGGCGCTGTAGTGGAGGATCCAAGCGGCGAGCAAGACAGGGGAGGATCGCAGGCCGCACATCCGGCTGGGGGCGGCATCGAGGACTACGATTCGATTTTTTCGTCTATGTTCTAGCGTGATTCATTCTCTTCTCTGTTGTGGTGTTTTCTCCCTTCGATTTCCTTCTCGCTGGCCCCTTTTTTCGGAAACCGAAAAACCGAGCCGAGAAACCGACACGAATTCGCCGGTTTTTGGATGAATTGGAGACCGATCGGTTATTGATTTCTTGAAACCGAAATTTGCATCAACCGATCAAACCGAACCGATTTATCGGTTTAAACCGAATGCCCAGCCCGAGGGGCAATGTTGCCAGCGGCAGCCTCCATGTCCATGGTGAAGTTAGGTGTCTTTGAGGGACATAGTGGAGGTAGGTAGGGTGGTGCGGCGTCATGGGGGTTCTCCATGCGACGAAGGTAGGCCTCGATGATGTCAAAGTGGCGGTCGATCTTCTCAATGTTGTCGTCGAAAGCAGGTTCTTGACGGCGATCAAGTAGTCGTTACATCTCGGAAGCCATCGGTGCGGATAGATCGGCCTGGTCTCCGAAGTACCACATGTCACAACCAGCGACGCAGTCGGGCGCGCCGCGACATCTAGTGGCGTGGGAGGCGGTGTGTCATGATGGGGGAAGGGCGATCGCGGCTTTGAAGACAGGGAGCTAGGGGAATATTTTGTTTGGTTGCTTGAATAAAGAGGTTACATCTCCCTAATATTTATGGTCAACCTAGGGGACTTGTAATCCAAGTAATCTCTAAATGTTTTATTATAGATCAGAATACCTTTTACAAGGAAGATCCTATTTGTTTCCTAATAGGAGATTTCCTTATAAATCGAAATACCCTCTTTACAAACCAAATCTAACTTTATTTCTTAACTCAACACAAATTCATTTATGTTTCCTAATTTAATTAATGAAAAAGATGACAATGATGTAGCCGGCGGCGGCGGCTGCCGCCTTGCTCGCGGCGTGTGGTACCCTAGCCCCCTTAGGGCAGGAACACTGAGAATCCCAAGTAGCTTAGGGTTAATTCCTTTTTCTACCCTCTCTTACAGAACTCCAGTTTTATAGGGAGACCGAAGGATGCTTTCTAGGTACCAATACTACCCTTTTTAGAAAAAGGAATCTATTAATTAATATCCCAGCCTCTGCATCAATAAATGCATATCTATTCCTTATTACACCACAAGACAACCCACACAAACTCAAACAAAACACTAACACCAGATTTTCCAAACCTAATTGTCTCCTTCAAAAATAAAAGTGGAACACACGTCCTCTAGCTGCAAGTCAGAACAACTCGTGCCGAAAAAAGATATTGTCTGCCGCGATATCACGTAGGTCATATCGGTAACTCAAAACTATTAGCAACCACCTCCGATGCCAGTCTCCTTGCCAATGTTGTGGGCCACTAGCAACAGATGTGAGGCCTTCGACTCGCCATGACATTGCCCTCCTCCCCGACCGCCTCCGTCGTTGGCACTGCAAACTTGAGTCCCCAATTAGGCCTGACCGCGCAGAAGACAAACCGAGCACAATCTTCCAAAAATGACACCTCCAAGGAGGATCACGACGCCATTGGCACCACCGCCGCCTGACCTGTAGGTCCAGGTTTTCCCCCAGGAAGAGAAACCATACATAGGGAAGAGGTCCGAAGATTGATGCTTCCAAGGAAGAAAACGACGCCTGTAACGCCACCGTCATCGCCCAAGAGGGCAAAGCTTTCTCCATGGCACCTCACCCTGTGCACAGAGTTGGTCATGACTTGTCCGCTGCGCCCGCCGCTGCCCCTGTACAACCGAGTCACCTAAAGTCGCCGATGCCGCAGCCACCGTGCGAACTCACCGGCCTGCAGGTCCAGACACCGTCGAGCCGGTGACTCCCCAAGCCGCACCGCCAACCTTCCGGTCAGCCCAACTTTGAAGACAGCACTCACAAAGGATTACATTTGGTTTTTGTACATCTGACACGCTTCATCTGAAACAGGACTGACATGGGTCAGCCCAGCTTCCTGCACTCGATGTATCGATCGGCAAAGCTTCCAACATAACTATGACTGACAGAGCTGCTGTGCACGAGCCAAAGCTGTGTGCACACACTTGACAGGACACATGCTCCACCATTTGTGTCTTGATGCTGTGCCAATTTTCACCACTACTCACTCCTTAGCATTTTTCTCACTTGTGTGATCCATCCTAATGTCTCACAAGCCTAACACAAAATACTCTAACCAAGTGACGACTCCAGTCATTGGAAAGATTTGACAACAATAGCCACATACTTATATTTGCACCCATAATTACCTTGTTCACCTATCTGTCAGCACTCATACCACACCTCTTCTTCAACTTCCTTCTGCTATATATATTGGCCAAAGGAAACCACCTACTACGACTTGAGTATCCCAATGTACTATAACAGTACTATTTCCTTCATTTCCTTGACAAACGCATATTTGAAGATATCAAAGAGAGAAATTATTTGCTAGGGAAAGTTGGAGCATTCAAACATGTCAGGTGTCTTTTTATCAGAGTTCAACCCTGTAATATGTTCCTTACCAGAAAACTCACACCAAATGCTTATTGTATTGGGAGGATCCATATATGGAAGTGGAACTCACAAAACTCGATCTGGTCCATACAGTAGCAGATTAAGCATTCTATTTGCATCTGAGGACCAAGCAGTAGTACACAAATGATTTTGCCAAATAGTTGTCACAAATTAGACACAAGCAGTGACATAAATTATATCGACAGGCACAAAATCGAAAATTACCAAATAGGAAACCAGAGCTAAAGATATTTCCTTCAAAAAGAATGCAAAGATGTTCCTCCTCTGTCCTGCAGCCCAATCCAATGTATCAGTCGATACTACTCCATGTGAGGAACTGGGCCTAAAGGCCAACCAGGCCTTAGCATGCAACCCAATGGCAATGATGCAACAATTGCAGCAAAGATGGTAGCAGAAACAGAGCATTCCCTGGCCTACATTTCTTGACAAAAAATGAGGAAACATTTTCTTCATTTGAAGCGATATTGTTCCTCTATCTTCATATGTCAAAGATAGAGCTAAGTCTTCTACAACACGAAAAATTATGCTCCTGCAAAAATTGTACATTGTGTTGTAATACAGAAGGAGCTGCTGGCTGCTGGTGTCCATCTCTTAAATGATGCAACATAATAGCCTCGAGTTCTGGTCATGTCTGCCTGCTTTCCTCGACTACACCAAGCTCTGCATCAGAACATTGCCTAATAGAGAAAGGAAAAAAACAGTTTTCACAATGCTGCTTCCAAAAAGACAATGAGTGCAACTAGAATAATTGTTGTCTTTGCTTAGGCTACTGTGGAGTTTGCTAGAACACATAATGAGGATGGTTCAATATTGCATTTTTTTCAAGTACACAACAGAATATTGAAAATGAAATAAAATGTAGACTTCGAAGACTCAGTTCCTTAAAAGGTAATGCATTAAAAATAAGAGGGAGTACATCATAGGAAGTAATTTATTAAGGTGCACTATTACAACTACTACTACAATTTGCAACGGCACCTAGTCCCCTGCTCTCTATTAGATGATGTTTTCCAAAATGTTATACAGTGTTCTGTTCAAACAAAAACAATTGTAACAGTGCATGTGTCCCAAAGGGCTGATGGCTGGGGAATTTACCCCAAGCTTGAACATGCACGCATATTAAAAGGGCAAAAGGGAACAAATTCATATCTGAATTAGACTGCAAATAATCAAGCCACAGACAATGGTATTTTTTGCATGATCCACTGACTTTGCATGAGAACTGGAAACAGAGTTCAGTAGTCACTACTCCAGAGTCCATACCTTAAAACACTTGGCAGAAGACTAGGCAAGGCTTATTAGCTGCTTCGTGTCCTTGTGGCTCTGTTTCTCCATTACTGTATCATTCTTTTACCAGTTCTGACTTAAGAAATCTTTGCAAAGCTAGTGTAGGATAATTAGGAAGCATATTGGCTGCACTGCGGATAGCAGCCTCTATTGCCTCCACCTCTTTAGCTCTTGAACCTTCGCAGTGAACATTGACAACAAGATTCCTAAGAGTGGAGAGGTGGCTGATACCGAAATCTGGAGGTGCAAATCTGCATATAGTCTGCACCTCATGCACTATGATTTGAAATTCAAGAGTTTCAAGCACTGGAACAGCTCCTTCTTTGAACATCATATTTACCCAACCAAGAAAACTGAATTTCCTCAAACATCGGAATCCAGTGTTGCTGATAACAAGGCACCTTACCTCAGATCCTGCTGAATTTGAGCTCAATTTCAGGAATTGTAAGGCAGGGAAATCTCCAAGGATCTGGAGAGTTTCCTGACTAACTTTAACGTCAACGTCCAGGTAGGTGAGATTGGTTAGCATGGATATCCAAACCGGAATCTTGCTGAGATGACATCCTTTGATCAGTAACTCCTAAAGGAGATGTGGAGTTGTGGACCAAGGTTCCAACAAGAAGTCTAGTGACCAAGGAATGATTCAAATGACCAAGAGAGAGAGCACAAGCCGGCCAAACAAGTACATATATAGCCCCCATCACGAAATCCAAACGTTGGGGGGCAAAACTTGTTGTTTTCAGCCTGACCGGACGCGCCGACCGGACTCACCAGTGAGTCCGGTCAGTGAGTCCGATCAAGAGTCCGTCACACCGGACAAAACAGATTCGCCCACACAGCTGACCCCCAATTCGTGGCCCGGTCGGTGGTTCCGGTGGGTGCGTCCGGTCTGTGGTTCCGGTGGATGCGTCGGTCAGTCCGCACCGAGACCCCAAAAAACATGCTCTCCGAATTCCGACCGAACCTGCCACCGGAGCTTCCAATCGAACAGGCGTGCTTCGGTCGCGCGGGTCCGGTCAGCACAGCTACGAAAATCCGTCGTTGTGTTGTCGTTCTTCGCCTTTGCTCCAAACCGACTTCCGTCACTTGATTCTTGTTGCCGGTACACGTCGAAGAACACCCCAAAGCACCATGTGTTAGCAATTTGAAACCATTTTCGACAAGTGCGGAGTTAGCTCTTTAAGTTAGAATGCATGCATATGAATTTTGAACATAAAGGCACCGGAGGACCGATATGTACGATAAGTTTCCCTCTTTATAGTACGGCTTATCGATCCTATAATCACTCACACCCTCTATGGTGTCTTGAGTGTAAAATCAAAAGGCCCTATGGTTATACCTTTGCCTTGGGCTCAATTGACCTCCAAACCTCTCCAAGTTGGATGCTTAATCACCTTTTGAATCACCTCGATCCATCATCCATGATCACCATGCTCCAACCTTGGCACGACCAATCTCCAATCTAATCAAGCACTTAGCATCGAGAGATTAGTCCTTAGGTGTCACTAATTATCCAAAACCAAACTAGAGATCTTCAACCGGCCGCACCACCATAGCACCACAGGAGGGCCAACATCAGGCAACTGCCAGCAAGTGCTACCTGGACGCCACGAACGCCCCGGACAAGCCAAGGCCGCCCTGCTACCACGGCGTCACCCGACCGACAACTGAAAACACCGCCGCCCGGAACTTTGGCACGCCGCACTACCATGCTGTTGCAATCCCCTCCGCCACCACCCTAAAGAACGGGCGCTGAAGGCTAGAACCAGCCACGAGAGGCCGGTCCCGCGTGTAGAAGGTAGGCTGCCTCGGTTGTGTTCCTCATGCCCGGCGGACCTCCCAATCGGTTGTGCGGGGCGCCACCCCCGCTGAATCCGGCCGCCTAGGCACGGATCCGGCCACCCGGCACCCAATCGGACCGTCTAGGCCCGGATTGGGCCAAAGCCGAAGAGCCACCGGTACCAAGTCATGGAGAACACGCAGGGGCTTGGGGGAGTTAGGGAGTGCGCACGCTACCCACCGCCACCACCAACAGAGGTGGCCCCGCCACCACCATCCCGGCGGGCCACGCAGCCTTGCCAGCGGCCCGCTCCGGTGTCGGCGTGGTGGGAGAGGGACAGGGAGGCCTGGATTGGGCCAAGCTGAAGGAGCCACCGGTGCCAAGTCATGGAGAACACGCAGGAGCTGGGGGAGAGTGAGGAGTGCGCCGCGCTACTCCACCGCCACCACCAACAGGAGTGGCCCCGCCACCACCATCCCCGGCAGGCCACGCAGCCTTGCCCGCCGCCCGCCCGGCGTCGGCGTGGCGGGAGAGGGAGAGGGAGGCGGAGGTTGGGGGGCAGCGTGGGGGCTCGGTTCCGCCCGAGTCACCCTCGTGGGGGTGAGGCGGGGGTGGATAAGTACTTTGCCGAAATAATTCTGTTCCAACCATTTGTTGAACGGCTGATTTCATCAATTTGAGGTTCTTTCTCTCACGTAATTTCGCCCGCCTGTTCAACTTCCATGCCACATGAAATGGGATACTACGACCAATACCTTCAGTGCCTACGATGAAGGTAACGAATACCTTCCTTTCCTTAGTAGAAGAAACATTCCTATCTCCGGATAAGGCTAGATGCGCGCCGACACACGGGCAAAGGACTAAGGAGAAGGGATACCAAACTAATAAATTGGGCTAGTAAAGCAAGGCAAGCCATGATGACTACTCTCGATTGAAAGGTTTCGAAGCAAAGGTATCCGCAGAGGCTAGTTCGTTTGTTCTATTCAGCAATTCAAGACCAAGAGGTCCTGAAGATAGGCCCTGAAAAGAGAAGCTAAAATGCCGACAGATATCTCTGTCTATTCTCTAATCCACCAAATCCGATATATAGTACCCATTTTTGGAGCGCCTGATGCCAAACTAATTGAATTGATGAGTCATCAATCCAATCCCATGGACAAATCAGGGCGTAGAATTAAGCGTGAAATTTTACACAATTGTTGTTTAGAACGTCTCAAAGTATAAGCCACTTGCTATGCCAAAACGAGTGTGACCCTGAAGAGAGAGGCACATATGTCTTCCTGTCCATTCACGTAATAAGAAAGACCCTGTGCTGTGACCACCTTTATTAGCGACAGAACGTGCGAATAAAGAACATTGCCGGACGGAAGCAAAGCACATATTTTATGCACGTCTCGTCACACGCAACGAATAGCACGACGACGGCGACACGCCGCTGCACTGCGCCGCCCGGGCAGGGTACAAGGGGATGGTCGCCCGCCTCATCGAGCTCGCCGCCGAGGGCGACGAGGAACACGGCGGCAGCGGTGGCGGCCGTGAAGGTGAGGGATTTACTGAGGATGCAGAACGCGCGCGGGAGACGGCCTTGCACGAGGCCGTCCGCTTGGGCGACAGGGATCTGGTCCAGCTGCTGGTGAACAAGGACAAGGAGTTCGCCCGTGAGGTCGCCAAAGATGGCACCTCGCCGCTGTACCTGGCCTGCTCGCTCTGGCACCACAGGATTGCTGCAAAGCTGCACGATGCCGACGACGAGCTGTCCTACTCCGGCCCCAAGGGAAAAAAATGCCTTGCATGCGGCTGCTCTCCAAGATAAAGGTGAATGAAGGACTCTTCTTTCATACTGTATTTATTAATTAAAATAGCATATGATCCGTGCTAAATGTTGGCCCAAACGCTGGATCAAACACGCACAATATGGTGGCTAAAGCCTACAACATGATAAACTCCCGTCAAGAGTGGAACACACGGTAGTTTTTGGCATAGCCGTGGCTGGGTTACATTTTCCACGATATTTTTTTTTGTTTGCGATAGCGCTTTAGGCGCATTTTTCATTAAGCAAAAATGATTTTTGATACAATAGAGGAGAGACGGTAGTCGAACGATTACCAAACTCCGAACCCGAAGCAAACAAGAAAAAACAAACTAAGAAAGGTCTTGCGGAAATTAAGAAGATACAAACAAAGTCACCAGGAGCACAGCCGGCCAAGACAGCAGCCCAGGCCGCACCCATGGAGTAGGACCTGACACAATCAAATGGACATCAAGCAGCAGATGCAACAATCGGGCGACACGCGCCGAAGCCCACCGAGCACCATTCATCTATCTCTTCCCTGAATTTGCCGAGTTAGCTGAGTTGGGGACTTTGAGATCCATTGAAAGTCCTAGCGTTACGCTTTTCCAAAGAACCCAGCCAACGGCGAAGGAGTCGAACCCTCTCCGAAGAGGTTTGGGCAGCAACTTTCTATGCCTCAGCCACCACTCCATGGCCTGTTCCTCGGCGACCACTATGACGTCCTGCAAGTGCAACTTGCACAACCAAATATGCCAGACCTCCCTGCTATAGCAGCAACCAAGCAGGATATGATCCATGGTCTCTGCGCCTAGTCGCACATGATACATGTATCAGCTGCAGTCCATAGCAGAACCTCCTTTCCTGTCCGCCGTCCAGCACTTGCCATGCATGACCAACCAGAAGAAGAAACGGATCCTCGGTGGCGTTGCGGTTTTCCATATCTCTTGTGCCCCAGCGGTGCCGAGGAGCCAAAGAACATAGCTTCGTATGCAGAAGCTGCTGAGTAGTTTTGGTCCGCCGATAGCTTCCATGAGAAAGTGGCCGGGTGTTGCTGCAGGTGGACCTGATCAAGTAGAAAGGTTGCTAACTTCAATCAGCAATCTAACGGTAGGTGGTCTAGTGGTGTGGGTCGCCCAGACGTCGCCATTGAGCGCCTCTGCGACCGTGGTAAGCTTCTTCCTACCTGCAACTGCTGCAAATACCGTTGGTGCAATGTCCTTGATGCACTCCCCCTGCAGCCAGTGGTCAGTCCAGAAGTAGGTAGATCGACCGTCACCCAGGCTGATTATCGTGGCGGCCTGAAACAGCGCTAGGGATATTTTCCACGCTATATATTGATCTCTATTTAAATATTACAATCCATTTTCAAGGAAAGAAAACATTTGTAAATTTACGCACGCACAGACCCAGACGACGTGCTCCTCTGCAGCTCCATGTCAACCAGGCCGTGCACCAAACGGGCCACACAACGGTTAGATGCAACAGTAAATAGTAGCATGGCTAGAATTGCTTGTGTCTTTTTTTCATAATCCTTTCCATCTTAGGTTAATTCATCTACATACCTCATATAAGTACCAGCTGCTAACACAATTTCTTGCAAACGCAGAGATGACAAGGTTGCTGCTGCAGTGGAACAGGGCGCTGCTCAGGCAACAAGACATCGAAGGGAGCACACCAATGCACTGCGCCACATTGGCGCTGGACCCTTCCCTGGCGTTCACATTCTTTATCTTCACCGCGCGCCAGTTCGAGGGCTTTCCCTTGGGCTCCGTGTTGCTACAACTGCCCTTCCGGTACCTGTCCGCATACTACAATAGCCTGGACCTTCCCCTCTCCCAGCTGCTCAGGGGGCCGATCCGCCCTCGGCGTTCCAGCCGGACATGGGCGGGTCGTTCCCAGTGCACGCCGCCGCTTCGGGGCGGGCAGCATGGCATCCATCATTGTCCTGCTCAGCAGGTACCCGGATGCGCCGGGCTGCGCGCGACGCCGTGGCGGACCTTCCTCCATGTCGCCGTGGAGAGGAAGAGGCTCGACGTCGTGGTGTTCGTGTCCAGGTACGGGGGTCCTGGACGTCGGCGGTGCTCAACTCGCAGGACAAGGACGGCAACACCGCCCTGCACCTTGCTGTCATGGCTGGGGAGCTGAAAATATTCAGATGGCTCATCAGGAACCCCGAGGCTCACATAAACTTGCAAAACAAGGACGGCAAGACTCCCCTGGATCTTGCCCAGGGCAAAGTTCAAGCTGGATTTTACTTCAGGCTGGTCTCTCTAAGTCTCCGTATATATAAGTCCACATTTCCAAAATTTCTTTATCACCTATGTATGTCGTATAGTTAGAATCATACGTGCAGAATTCAAAATCAAAATATGATATGGTTTGTGCTATTTGTGGGTTCTGCAGACTGCACCTCGTAGGATCCTCGGCTTGCTAACCTCAGCAAGTGCTCTGACTGCCGACCACCGCCGCGATCGGATCAGCGAGTACGATAAGCATCTCACCGAGGAACAGGAGAAGGAAGAGTCGAAGAAGATAACGGAGTTCGCGCAGATCGTGGGTATCGGCTCCGTGCTCGTGGCGACCGTGGCGTTCGCGGCGGTCTTCACCATGCCCGGGGGCTTCACGACCCTGGGCGATGCTGCGGCGGGCAGTAAAGGCGCCGCCGCGCCGCGCCGGCCGGACGCCGGTACTCGCCAGGTCCTACGCCTTCGACGGGTTCGTCATCTCCAACACACTGGCGTTCCTCTGTTCCACGCCGCAACCTTCACCCTCGTCTACTGCGGGTAGCCACCGTCGACATACAGCAGCGGATCACGCTGGTGTCCCTGGCCCTCGAGCTGCTGCTCACCGCCGCCGGAGCTTCGTGCGTGGCCTTCGGCTTCTCTCTGTACCTGCTACTCGTCGGGGTGGACCGCGGCACCACCATCGCGTCCCATCGCCATGATGTGTCGATCGTGATGCTCGACGGCTTCTGGTTCCTGGTGACGAGCTACCACGACACGGAGGCCATCCTTAGAAGACGAAGAGTTAGACTGCAGACGGTGAGATTAGTGTTCGGTTTCCTTGCCAACGTCGTCTATATCTGCGTGCCCTACCTCGTCATCTTCGGTATTTGACGGTTGATTGGATGGTAATCTCACCACGTGTACAAGGTACGAAATATAGGTATTAGGATCTCTACTAAAGAAAAATCTGGAATGTGAAGTAGAAGCGAAGAAGCTGGAATATTTCATTGGTTGGCTTCAGATGAGAATCAGAAGCTGGAGGGCAAAATTGATTGAGAAGCCAGCTTCCAGACGGAATCTGCAGAATTTGAAGTCGCTTCAACCGATCCAGATTGTTCATCGCGAGATCGGACGGTAGGAGAAATTTCGGGTGACATGGACGGGGCTCCTAGTGTAGGAGCCCCAGGGCCTTGTTGGGAGTATATTGGAGGATCTATATATGGAAGTGGAACTCAGACTCTTATCCATATAGTAGCAGATCAAGCATTACATTTGTTCTTTTCTTCCTTCAAACTGGCACTCTTTTTGTTCCGTCATGCAGTAACACAGCCTGTTTGTTTTGCCAGTTTGCTACCAAAATTCCTAGCAAAGGTGGATTACGCAGCCTTGCATGTTAGGCATATATCCAACTATTGGACGCTTGTGTCAAGCAAAAGGACCAAGTAGTAGTACATAAATTATTTTCCCAAATAGTTGTCACAAATTAGACAGAAGTAGTGACATTAATTAAATCTACAGGAGCAAAATGTAATATTACCAACTAAGAAACCAAAACTAAAGATATTTCCTTCAAAAAGAATGTAAAGATAGTTCAAACTTCTAAAGTGTCCTCTGTCCTGCAGCCGGCAAACCAAGCTGCCAAATTGTTGTCCCCAGAAGCCAATTCACTGTATCAATCAATACTACTCGCATGCAGCCCAATGATACAACAACTGCAGCAAAGAAGGTAGCAGAAAAAGAGCATTCGCCAGCCTGCATTTCTTGACAAAAATGAGGAAACATTTTGTTCGTTTGAAGCAATTTTGTCCCTCTATCTTCATATGTCAAAGATAGAACAAAGTTTCTACAACACAAAGAATTATGCTCCTGCAAAAATGTACATGGTGCTGAAATATAGGAGGATCTGCTGGCTACTGATGTCCATCTCTTAAATGATTCAACAAAACAGCCTCGAGTTCAGGTCATGTCTGCCTACCTGCTTTCCTGACTTGTCTTTGCCACACCAAGCTCTGCATGCACGAGAGCATTGCCTAATAGAGAAAGAAAAAAGGTCAGTTCTCACAATGCTGCTTTCATAAGACAATGAGTGCAACTAGAATAATTGATGTCTTTGCTTAGGCTACAGTCGAGTTTGCTAGAACACATAGTGAGGATGGTTCCATATTGTTTTTTTTTTCAAGTAGACAACAGAACATTGAAAATGGAAATAAAATGTAGACTTTGAAGACTCAGTTGCTTAAAAGGTAATGCATTAATAATAAGAGGGAGTACATCATATGCACTAATTTATAAAGGTGCATTATTACTACTACAGTCTGTGAGGGTACCTACGTACTCCACCAGTTCTCTATTAGATCATAGATGACCTTTTCCAAAATAAGTTATGCAGTGTTTTGTTCAACCAAAAACGATTGTACCAGTGTTTTGTGTGTCCACATGTCCCAAAGGGATGATGGTACCCCAAGCTTGAGCACCCACACATATTAAAGAGGCAAAAGGGAACATATTCATCTCTGAATTAGGCTCCAAATCATCAAGCTTCAGACAATGAGCATTTTTTGCATGATCCAATGGCTTGCATAAGAATTGGAAATAACGTTCAGTAGTCATTACTCCATAGTCCATACCTTAAGGCACTTGGCAGCAGAACTAGGCAAAGCTTATTAGCTGCTTTGTGTCCTTGTGGCTCTGCATCTCCATTACTGTATCATTCTTTTACCAGTTCCGACTCAAGAAATCTGTGCAAAGCTAGTGTAGGATAATTAGGAAGCATACTGGCTGCACTCGGATAGCAGCCTCTAGTTCCTCCACCTCTTTAGCTCTTGAACCTTCGCAGTGAACAATGACAACAAGATTCCTGAGGGTGGAGAGGTGGCTGATACCGAAATCTGGAGGCGCAAATCTGCATATAGTCTGCACCTCATGCACTATGATTTGAAATTCAAGAGTTTCAAGCACTGCAACAGCTCCTTCTTTGAACATCATATTTACCCAACCAAGAAAACTGAACTTCTTCAAACATCGGAATCCAGTGTTGCTGACAACAAGGCACCTTACCTCAGATCCTGCTGAATTTGAGCTCAATTTCAGGAATTGTAAGGCAGGGAACTCTCAAGATCACTAACTCCTGAAGGAGATGTGGAGTTGCGGACCAAGGTTCCGACATGAAGTCTAGTGACCATGGACTGATGATTGTTAAACAGCGAAGGTTTGAACTGCCTAGTTTGCCAAGTGATGAAACAAAATTATCCTCGTATGTTTTTTATCCCTGTGCAGGGGACTGATGCGCCAATCCAACTCAAGAGTTCTTAATTTGGTCAACCTGCCCAGCTGTTGCAATAAGGATGTTGAGGTACTGTAGTCAACAACTATAAGTGAAAGAAACTCTAGCATTTGCATGTTCCCAACTCCATCTGGCAAGTTCATTCGAGGAACAATTAACCATTTCAAATGCCGGTTCAACAATACTTGTAGGCAATGCACCTAAGTTAAGACAATTCAAGATCCAGTATGACCAAACTTTGGTAGGGGTAGGAAATGTGATATGTGTTGAGGAGAAAAAGTTTGAAGGCATTTGGAAAAAAAAAAAATTCTAAGCCGAGTGCCATTGGGGTGCACTTGGCTTGGACACTCTAAGACGACAGTGTTTTTCCCAGCACTCGGCAAAATAAAAAAAATAAGCCGAAAGTGTCGCACTCTTAGCCGAAAGTGCCATATTTTTGGCACTCGGCTTAGAAGTAACGGAGGGGCGGACGGCGTTCGCGGGCGCACGGTTGAAACTTCCGTTGGCGAGTGGCGGCGTTAGGCACTCGGCTTATCTCGCCTCTAAGCCGAGTGTTTTGCCTAAGCCGAGTGTTTCCAGTTTTGGCACTTGTCTTATCTAGCCTCTAAGCCGAGTGTTATGCCTAAGCCGAGTGCCCCTGGTTTTAGCACTCGGCTTACCGTGTGCCTGTTGAGGCACTCGGCTTAGAGGCTCTAAGCCGAGTGCCCGATATATGACACTCGGCTTAGGCCGGGCACACGGCCAAGGTGCCGTTTCCGGTAGTGCAAGTCACAAAATATTTTGAACTGGTGGCAAGAGCTTGGATATCCAAATTTTAGAAATTTCAGTGCTGACATGCTTTGGTCTTCTTTTGTTTTTAACACGCTAATGTAATTCTTCACAAAGCCCCATCATTATCATAATCATCGGTTTTTATCCCTTTTGCAAAGATGGTTCCTCGTGATCCCACCTCTGCAAAGAGTATAATTCCTTTCTTGCTACCCTCTGTTACACTAGTACAACGCTCCAAAATTATAAGGACACAAGGATACTCTATAGGTACTAACATTACGCTATACCTGCTACAACATATTCCTGGATTAACTTGAAGACATAACTCATACAACGCCACCTATGTTAATATTTGAGACTTGACCCATATTGGCCAGCTGAGCTTCGTCCACTCGGTGTCCTCCACAGGTTAGGCGTCGATCGGCAAATCCTACAACATATAATTACAACCGACAGAGTTGCTGTGCATGAGCCAAAGCTGTGCGCACATACTTCACTGGCACACATGGTCCACCATTGACGTGTTGCTGTTGTGCCAATTTACACCACCATAGTACAATCGGCAAAGCTTGATCTCTCAGTTATACTAACAGTGGAGGAGTTCTACTTTCCCATACTGTTTACTCCTAACCACTTGCTCACATGTATGATCCTGATGCCTCAAAAACCTAATGCAGCATACCTGTAAACAAGTAACAACTACATTTCTTTGGGAAGATTTGGCAACTATATTTGCACCCGTAATTCCCTTTGTTCACCCTTTCTGTCAGCTTGTGCCACAGCTCTTCCTCTACTTTGCCCCTTTGCATCTGCTATTTATATTTGCCAAGGCAAGCCACATAATATGTCGTGTTTCATTTAACAAACTATCTACCGACCACCGGTGAGTATCCCAATGTACTATAATAGTACTATATATTTCCTCCATTTCCTTTACAGACTCACATTTGAAGATATGAAAGAAAAAAAAAAATAATTGTTCTTTCTCACCAGTGATCATTATAGAATGTCAAGTGTCTTCATCACAAATTATATTGGAGGATGTATATATGGAAATGGAACTAGCAAACCCTGATTCAAATTAAACTGCACCCTATTTGTTCAAGCCTATAGCAAAGGTGCAGTACAGCATTGCATCTCAGGCATCTAATTATTGGACGCTTGTGTCAAGCATAGGGCCTGTGTAGCCACATCTTAATCCACACAAATGTTGCCAAATAGTTGTCACAAATTAGAAGCAGTGACATTAATTGAATCTACAAGTACAAAATTTTATATTACCAAATAGGAAATCAAAGCTAAAGTATTTTCTTCAAAAAAGAATGTAGAGAAAGTTCAGACTTCTAAAGATTCCTCTTGTATCCTGCAGCCAGCAGACCAAAGCTGCCAAGTTGTCCCAAGATAGAAGCAGCCCAGACCAATGTATCAATCAAAACTACTCCACATACCGGTGACACATTTTCCAAAGACACCTCTATCGTATATATACCTCCCAATCAGACCAAAGCTGCCGAGCTAACACCCTAGTGACTTGTCAAAGCATTCGTCCCTCCCAGATCTACTTTGCTACTGATCGTGCACCATGCATGTGCACCGTGGAGCACACAAACGATCCCCTGCCGGATCCCTTTGTTCAATGACATTCCATCTCACGTTAGAAGGTGTGGTTCGGTTCCATGAGAGTTGGTGTGCATGCAGTACTGCTGTGCAAACTGGAATATGAATTGACTAACAAATTGCAGGAACAAGCAGAGGTCCAACATGAACTGAATGAGTTTCTCTGCTGTGGGTTGCGCTTGGACAAACAAATTTCTACTTCCAGTAAACCACAAGGTGCAGCGTACAGGTGTTTCTCCGTTTCAGGTGTACGCAGGTCTTCCTCAAGCCTCACAGGCCTACTGATCACAAGAAACATTTGTGGTGTGACCCAACTTGTTGTGAAAGAGCAAGCATATTGTAATGTCAGGATTTCTGTTTGCACTTGATGTTTCATTCCGATCCCTAAGGTCCAATGCACTTGATGTGTTTACTCAAATTGTGCCCCACCGGTCAGATATCAGGTGGGCTGATGGCAGACAGTAATGTTTCAGTCAATCATATTTTGTACCCGTCTATTAAAAGCACTATATGTAGATACGTACCTTGATCCGCAAGGATACACTAGTTATAAAACTCATGTTCTTATTTGTAGTGAAACAATCACTATTTTTTTTTTAATTTTGAAACAATCACTATTGCCCATATCATTATGCAATGCGGTTGAAACTGGTTTGCTCAGCCAGTGACAACCTGTCTGCATGCCTTAATCGCAGTTAATGCACTGCTCACACATGTTAATCATGGTTAACGCACGATGTCCTAGCGTCACCTATGTTAGTTGATTTTAAAAAATAAAAAGCCGATGCAAGCAAGCCACCAATGGAGCCCACTGCCATGCTCCAAGTGTGCTGCCACCGCGCATGACACAATACGAGCTAGCTGCCGCTGCATCCGCATCGGGCCAACATGCTCCGAATCCACTGCTGCAGTGTCTGTGCTCGAGACGAGTCTACACTGCCACCCTCAAATGGATCTGGTCGCCTTGCATCGAATCTAGCAGCTTCAGTACAGTATCCTGTTGTTCTCCATCAGATATGGCGCAAGAAGGAGGTGGCACCTCATCCACTATCTCCGTCCACTGGATGTGGCCCAAGAACAGGTGACCAAGATTAGTGCCGCCACTGGGCCACGTACTGGTTTGAGGGCCACAGGCGCTTGCTAGGGCCACGTTGGGTCCACACATCCGCGCCACACTGGGCCATGCAGGTCCTCACCTTTTTTCAGAGCTACTTGTTCCAAATGTGATCCCGATGCCTGACATCCCTACTCACAAGACCTTCTTGCCAAGTGACCCTGTTTGATGTGAAAATCAACCAAAATAACAACACCTTTTGCTAGATGCATGCATACTGCTCCTTTAATGTATTTCTTGATAGTATGCCCCACCATCTGCCATTAGTGGATTGAAGGCCAAAAATATGACATTAATGCATATTTCACTAGAATATAAATTTTCACCGATTACTTTCCCCATCGAAAATGGTATTGGGCCGCCATTGATGCCATTTATGCAGCAGTGTCAACATGTGCATTTTTATAATCTAAATCCTATAACTAAACATGAAATTGGCAAATATTACAACTGTCCAGGCATATTATCACTCAGTTAAGAATTTATAGTGTTTTATGCTTGGTTGATTCCATTGGGACTTTTTGTGTGTTCGAAGGGGGCACCATTGGAATATATATTGGAGGCAAGACTGATGATGAAAACACAGTACATGAGTAAAGGATATCGAACCAGTGAGTGATAATGTTCCCATTCTTGTTCGTATGAGAAACTGTTTTTTTTTTTTTTTTTTGTTTGTAGCCAGGCTTGGAAGGCACAAAGTGTTGGCGCCGGCTGCCGGAATGGCTGCGCCGACGGCGATCGGGAACGGTGGATGGCGATCACGGTGACCGTGAAACGCGCGCCCGTGTCTCTCGTCTCTCTTGGACTCAAACTGAAACACGCGAAATTATGGCGCTGCCCAACGTAGCAGCTCTCCGAACACTCCTTGTTCCCTTTATTGAGTGGTGTTTACACGATCGTTACGATCCGCTATCCCCGCCACGACGTGCACGCTGCGACGTGCCTGCCTGGAGCGCAGGGACGTTTTCTTCCGTGCGTGGCGGAGGACCTAGTCACTTCCCCGTGAACGCAGCACGAGTCAAGCGCTACCACTCGAACACAACTGAATGCAACAACTAGCTAAGTATAGAATGTAAACATGCTCATGCATCTAATCTTATTTACATCATGCCATGCACAGGATTGAGTTCAACATTTCACCCCCTAATCCCGCTGCACCTTGACAACACCCAGCTGTTCACGTAGCTCCTGAAACCTGACGCGCCCGAGAGCCTTGGTCAGGATATCTGCAAGCTGATCCTTTGTGCCCACATGATCGACGTCAACTTCACCTCGCTCAACACAGTCCCGAATGAAATGGAACTTTGTATCTATGTGTTTGCTGCGATCGTGGTGAACTGGGTTCTTGCACAATGCTATTGCCGATTTGTTGTCCACGAGGAGCTTCACCTTTGGGGCTTGAATGTCAAGCAGTTCACCGAGCAGCCGGCTGAGCCATAAACCCTGACATGCTGCATTTGCACTAGCAATATACTCAGCTTCACAAGATGATAGTGCCACTACCCTAGATGCCCATGTCACCAGGCTGGAACCCAACAGGAAAATCATGCCACCTGTGCTCTTCCTGTCATCTATGTCACCGGCTAGATCATCATCCATCAGAACCCCACAAGATCAGTAGACCCTTGTCTCTTGTACACACATCCAAACTGAATTGTGCCTGACAGGTATCTAAGTATCTGTTTGACAGCAGCCCAATGACTTGCCCTCGGCTCTTCCATGAATCTGCTCACAACCCCCACTGCATATGCTATATCCGCCTTGTGTTCACCAAATATCGTGAAACTCCCAATAATGCTCCTATACTTGGTTTTGTCAACAGGTTGAGTCTTGTCATTCTTACTCGGCTTGAGCCTATTCTCCATTGGCACAAAGACGGGGGTTACATCCCTTCATGCCTCGCTTGATCAAGAATTTTCGAGTATAGGAGCTCGACATAACTTTGTCATGCCCACCTCGTTGATCAACTTGAATACCCAAGTAGTAACTGAGCAGCCCCAAGTCACTCATACTGAAGCTTGCCATCATCTCCTTCTTAAACAGCTCAATGCTGATTTTGCTTGACCCTGTGATTATTAGGTCATCCACATACACCCCCACAAGCAAATAACCATCTTTATCTGATCTTCTGTAGACAACATGCTCTAGAGGGTTTCTGACAAAACCAAGCTTCAACATCTCACTGTCCAGTCGAGCATTCCATGCTCTTGGAGCCTAACGCAGTCCATACAAGGCTTTCTTCAGTTTCAGTACCTTGTCACTGCCACCATTGACAACAAATCCAGGAGGCTGTTGTACATACACCTCCTCCTTCAGATCACCATTCAAGAACGCCGATTTTACATCCATGTGATGCACTTGCCATCCTTTTTGTGCAGCCAAAGCAATCAACAGCCGAACTGTTTCAATTCTTGCTATTGGCGCGAAAACTTCCTCGAAGTCCACCTCCTCACGCTGTGCATACCCCTTTGCTACCAACCGAGCCTTGTGCTTCACCACATTGCCTTCTGGATCCTTTTTCACTTTATAGACCCACTTTAGCCCTATGGCTCGGTGCCCAGCAGGTAATGCTGACAGCTCCCATGTTTTGTTGGCCTGAATTGACTCCATCTCGGCCTCCATGGCTTTTCTCCAACAACTCTCTTGTAGTGCTGCATCAACACTTCTTGGCTCTTCTGCTGCTAGATAGCATACACCACTGTATTCAAAATTTGTGAGTTCATCTGTTGTGTCATTCAGACTGGATATGGTTCTGTATCTCAATGGCACACCTTCTGAATCAGCTGAACCCCCAGTGGGTGGTGTTGCAAACTGAAACTCTGCACGCTTGATCGCCTCGACGGTGTTGACCCAGCATATTCATCACTTGAGTCATCGTTGATGGCCCATTCAACTTGGGAGGGTGACCCTTGGTCTGGAGAAACAGGATCCTCATTCTCTGCTCCTGCCTCTTCTGATTCAGTTACTGTTTCAGATCCGACAACAGTATAGTACTCCACATCAAACACTGGAGTTACTGGATCTGTCTGGCCTTCTTGCTTCCAATCCCAAGCCCGACTCTCCTCAAATATAACATCACGTGATAGATGTAGTTTCTTGGCCACTGGATCATAAACTCTGTAGCCTTTTGTTCCACTCTCATAGCCCATGAACACCATGGTTGTCGACCTGTCAGACAACTTAGTAATCCCAGGTCCATTCTTCTTCACATGAGCAAGACAACCAAAGGTGCGAAGATGTTTCACACTTGGCTTGCGATTGTACCAGGCTTCATATGGTGTTCTTCCTTGTAGGCTTTTGGTCGGAGCACGATTCAGTAGGTACACTGCAGTAGCCACAGCTTCCCTCCAAAATTCTCCTGGCATGTTCTTGCTTTTCAGAAGACACCTCGCCATCTCAACAACAGTCCGGTTTCTCCTTTCGACAACACCGTTCTGCTGAGGAGTATAAGGTGTGGTTTTGAAGTGCTTGACCCCTTGATCATCACAGTACTCCTTGAACTCGATGGAGTTGAACTCTCCACCTCTGTCACTGCGAAAAGCACGAAGCTTCCCACCTCGCTCATTTTCAGCCAATGCCTTCACCTTCTTAAAACATCTGAAAGCTTCATCTTTAGTTGCCAAAAGCTCCACCCACATAAACCTACTATAGTCACCCACTATGAGCAAAAAGAAACTCTTGCCACCGGTGTTTTGGGCCTGATTTGTCCACGAGAGATCTGTGTGAAACAGGTCTAGTCGCTTTTTGCTCAGAACTCGCCACCGAGGGAATGGTTGGCGAGTGCGCTTTCCCGTGCACAACCATCACAGAATTCATCCACCCTATCAATCACGGGCATGCCTACCACCATCCGCTTTGCACCGAGATCTCTAAGTGCACGAAAAATTGAGGTGACCATATCTTCCATGCCACACCATGCAACATCATCGGCCTTTGCCACTAAGCGGGGCAGTGCAGCTAGCTGGGTTTTCAACAAGTACAACCGATTCTTGACACGAGGTGCTCTAGCAAGTAATGCTCTCTCCACATCAAAAACGTTGCAATAGCCATCTTCTATGACTACCTTGCATCCACCCTCCTCTAAACCCGACCAATACTAATGATATTGCTTTTCGGTTTAGGAATGAAATAAACTTTTGTGAGTACCTTGTGCCCCTTTTTCTTGGGCTGGAGCATCACTCATCCGATGCCCTCGATCTCGATGAGTGATCCATCACCGAAACGCACCGTGCCGCGCACCGACGTGTCCAGCGACACCGAGCCTCTCGACGCCCCGTCATATGATTACTGGCCCCGGTGTCGAGGACCCGGATATCACTAATGTCTTCACTACAATCACCTGGATGCACCTTCTTCTCGTTCAGGTGCACGACATGGCGAGCCGGAGCCTCCATTGACGGCTCGACGTCGCGTGGTTGGACACGCACGGCGTTCACCGTGGCCACGGCGGTGCAGCCTCTTCTCGGTGTCGGCTTTACATGATGAGCCTCCTCCTGCGCTCCTTCTTGGGTTTCTTGCGTCTTCAGCCCAATGGCCATAGATGCCCGCAGTTCCCGCAAACGCCCCCTTTGCCTTGGAGTCCCCATCGTCGTCAGTTTGACGGATTGTTCTTTCTTCTCGCCACGGTCGGCGCGTCCACCACCGCCGCCGCCGTTCTTTGGCTTCATTGGCTTCTTGTCACCGCCTGTGGACGAAGACGACTCAGGCGCGAGGCGATGACGGTTCCCGCCGCCCGATCCTCCTCCGTCATGAGTAGTCGCCCGGTCTTGTCGGTGGCGGTCTCAGCTCCATCACGTGTTCGGCCAGCCTCGAGGCGGTGACGGATCTTCCACCGTCATACCCTTGGTCCAGCGGTCTCGATCGAGATCGCGATCTCGTGCATACTGGCGAGGTAAAACACGTAGCATCTTCTTGACCACCTTGATGTCGTCGATCGATTCCCCAAGGGTACGGATCTCCGCCACCAGAGAGTTGATCCGCATCGCGAAATCCTCAACCTCCTCGCCCTCCTTGAAGGCGATGTTCTCGCACTCCATCATCAAGCGTCGTGTCGCGTTGGCCTCCTTGATGCGATCCGCACCCACGCCAAGATGCTTTTCACCGTCTCCCACGCTTCATGCACTTGTCTTCTTGGCTCCCGAGTTTGCCACATCTCTGCGGCATGGATCGGAGGAGGCACGCCATGGCCTGCCTGTCATGCGCCCTCTTGACGTTGGCGCCACCGGGAACGACGACCTCCCAGATCTCTAGTGCCTCCAGGTTGCACTGCATCAGCATGGCCCACTCGGTGTAGTTGGACCGCGTGAGCATCGGCCACATCAATGAACTTTCCTTGATGCCGACATGGCCGGAGCTCGATGAACTGTCGTTGCCGCCCATGGATCTTGACGTCGGCGTTCCGCGAGGAACAACACGAACTTTCTTCGACGGCTCCTTCGGTGGACTCACGAAACCGGCCGTGAGAACATGCAACGCGGCTTTGATACCAGTTGTTGGCGCCGGCTGCGGAATGGCTGCGCCCGACGGCGATCGAACGGTGGCGATCCGCGGTGACCGTGAACGCGTCGCTTCCGTGTCTCGCGTCTCTTGGACTCAAACTGAAACACGCGAGAATTATGGCGCTGCCCAACGTAGCAGCCTCCGGAACACTCCTTGTTCCCTTTATTGAGTGGTGTTTACACGATCGTTACGATCCGCTATCCCTCCCCACGGCGTGCACGCTCGCGACGCGCCTGCCTGGAGCGCAGGGACGTTTTCTTCCGTGCGTGGCGGAGGACCTAGTCACTTCCCCGTGAACGCAGCACGAGTCAAGCGCTACCACTCGAACACAACTGAATGCAACAGCTAGCTAAGTATAGAATGTAAACATGCTCATGCATCTAATCTTATTTACATCATGCCATGCACGGGATTGAGTTCAACACAAAGAATATGCATAAATGAGAGGGAAAAAGCACAGTGGAGAAAATTAGAAGTGCCGTTTGATCATGCATGTTTTAATTGGCTTCTATTAAACCCAATCGCTGGGTAGTTAAAACTCTTTAGGGTAACTTCGACGTTAATCTGTTGTCACAGCATCTTGATCTTGGAGGTGCATGTATTTTGACAGATGATCTTCTGAAATAAAATGATGATACACTCCCTGCTCAGTTTCATTCAAAATAAGGTAGCATCAGTGTGTTTGTAAATATCATATTTTTATACCGAAACATCAATTGCATTCCATAAATGCATTTGCAGTGTCAGTTCGCATGCCTATACAGAAACTATAATTATTTGCACCATTGTAAGAAGCACCATCGTCTCTGGATAACCATTTTTCGATGCCATTCCATTTCACATGATGGCGAGGTTCAATTCAATTCCTTGAGGTGGTTCGCCCGTGCCATTGAATTTCAAGCGTGAGGAGACCCACTACCGGCTGCTGACTGTGTAGGTTGTTTCAGAGGACTGACATGGAGAGACAGCTTCATCGTGCATGCCACCGTCAATGCACAACCCTTCAAATGTGTGGCACGCATCTCCGACTTGCATGACATTGAAATGCAGAGAGCACTGCGTCAGGCAAGGATGTGTGTACACGGCCTTGAGAGCCCATGATGGAGAGGCACCATTATTTAACATGGACCAACTTCGATTAATGAAAACTAGAAAATAAGAATCTGCAACTCAATACTATGTTGTATCATCAAGAGAATAACAATATTATAACTAAAATGTCAGAACATAATCCATGAAACAAGAACATTTGTTCATCCTCACTATTCACAATAATATCAAATGAAATCCGAAATAAACAAACCTCACTACATCTCCGCATGTTGTTTTGGAATTTCTGATATGTTTGTAGCCTAACTTTTGTTTTGGAATTGGTCATGGTGAGGAGTGATTTCTGTCTATAATAAATTGTGTTTTTAGGTGCACCTTTCCCAATACAGGTTATTTTTTTTGTATATACACATGTTGTTGATCCTGCATATTGTGTGCCTACGGACCAGCATGTTTGCACTCATAGAAGCAATTTTATCTCACATGCTTGTTCGATCGAGTGTATTGGAAAAAACAACTGATTCATCTACCCGCTGGCTAACATACTGTTTGTTCCACTAAATGTTGTAATTTACAATAGGCGGCACTCTTGACATCAGGTGTTCCTACAACCTTGCATTGCGTCTGAAACCGTGCACTGCAAGTGTGTTTTGTTACTGTGGTGCCAAAACTTGAACTGATGACTAACTGTTCACACAAGGAGACATATAACATGAATAGAATAAGCTCCCTCTCCTGTTCTGCCAAAACACGAACCAGGACAAACACATGGCAACTTTCGGGTTGAAACAACAATGTTGAAGTGTACTAGCTGCATACTGCTTCTTTTTTTGGTAAAGAGTTGTAGACTGCTGGATTAAATAATCCATAAATCTGTCCCAAAGCACTAGCAAAACCGTCAGCCCCACTCTGTCATATCTTGGTTGGTCCTCAAGTGTTCCTAATGCCTCGCATGCCTACGACTCACAAGACACTTTTGTTGTATGATCACATTGGAACAGTAATAGAAAGTATGTGAACAACTTGGAAAATGTCCGGACTAAATGTTTGGTCCCTCAAGAGCTATATATATGGTCCAACAGCGATAACTTGCATACCGCGATGAAATGATGTGTAGCAGGCCGTAGTCCAACATAGAGTCGCAGTGACTAACTCAGTGCTCGTCATATAAGTACATCATGTAAATACAATGGAAACCAGGACAACACTTGTTTTGTCTTGATGCTAAGGACAGAACTCATGAGTTCACAATCTAAGGAATACATTGTGCAGTTTCATGATGCCATTTTTCATAACAAGCAACAAAGAACCTGTCAAATGACTGATACTATCAGTGCAGAAGGTGCAAAGGAGTTGATGCATTCTTTTTTATGATGTATGTATCTTGTCCTCCTGCATTCCTTTTGGTGACTTGCACAAGACCAATGCTATATATTTGAATATCTAATGTCAAATGTAGATACCAATGAAGAGAAGCTCTAATAAAAAAGATTTTTTTTTCGAGATAAGCACTTTGATTTATGGATAATACAACTCAAACCGTTTTTGCAAATGGTCAACTTCGATTGACGGAGGGTGGCATTGTCTGCCTGCATCACAACGCTTCTGTTAGGATAAAAAATGTGAAGATAATCTGTCATTGTAAGAACATTGTCTACCTGCATCACAACAGCATTGTCTGCCTGCATGTATCACAATGCCAGATTACCTTCACATTGTGACTACAATGTTTTAAGGAAGATTAGTTAAGAACATCATCTCTCTCTCTCTCTCTTTCTTCCTCTCCCTGTCCATCCCCCAATGTAAAGATAATCTGGCATTTTAGGACTTGGTGGATGTAGCAGTAGCCAGACCAGGTGGGAGCTGCAGGAGTGGGCTCCATGGCTAGAGGATGAGGTGCTTGAGGTGCACGACGAGGGCGAGTTTGGTGCCGGAGGTGGGAGCAGGCTTTGTCGCAGGCAACAGTGTTTTCGAGGCCAACAATGATTCCTGCAGCATTCCACTTACAGAAGAGGGCATAAGACGATTCCCACCAGCATGCGCAAATCCTGGCTCCCAGTGGAGTTTTGTCAGCTGTCACTACACTGGTTATTATGTTGCCTCAAAGAGGACATAATGAACTCTGGAGCTTGTTCTTGAGACACATAACACTGGTTATTATTAGAGAATCATTTTACATCTCTCCTTGCATAATATGATCTTAGTTCTGAATCCCCATATGTATCTTACTGTCTAAAGGCTTTAAGTCGCTGGAAAATGTAAATATCGCACATGTCCAGCAATTGATACTGCTAGGCACGATTTATGACTGCAAAAAACTCTGAATTTCATGTCAGAGACACAAAAGGCAGGTCATTGGCCATACGGAATCATGCAAGGCCAGCCATCAACATATATAGCCTCTGTTGTCCACAGCGGTATTCATTTCCATCAAGAATGCTGAGTCACCTTTAGCTAGGACCTGTACTTTCCATAGCGATAGGGTTATATAAATGGTAGGGGATGGGGATACATAGCGAAAAAGTACTGCAAAAGGCATGTTGTGTCACCTCCAAGCAGATGGTGTTACATGGATAGGAATATAGGATTGAGAGGCGCCAGGAGGAATGTTGTGCAACAGAAGCACACGGTTAGGGAGGCACCCATTTGCTAGCACCTCCATCCAAATCTCACACACCATCGTTGTTCAGCTATCTGGCCGGTCTTGGACAGGTTGACTCCACAGACAACCTGCCATGCTATCGGCCTTTACTAGTTCCAGTGCTAGCTTCCTGCACCACGAGTGCTAGGCGTGAGATCTTGCTAGTTAACCCACAGGATTTGTTTCCTTCACCTCGAGTGCTAGGGATACACCATGATCTAGTTCACTAAAACCGTGGATCCTTTTAATGCATGTTATTAACCCACATGATTTGTTTCCTAAACTGGTCGACCGGACTTGCTAGCGCTCAGATGTCTGATCCGGTGCGCTAGTGTACGGTGCCCATGCAGACAGTGAGCCTTCACCACCCACAAGAACTTCAGCTGTGTCAGACTTGCAAGCGAGTACCCCAGTAGTGGGCCTTCACCACCCAGGACACTGCCCTTGCCGGCAGACCACGCACGAGGAACGTTAGCACAACCTCTCCCTTCCCACGACCGTCCATGTGCAGTCAACTTAAGCATTCTTCACAACACAATTGCTTCTCCGATAAAAATTATCACGTGTCGTGATTCCCCAATTTGTTCACTGTCACGTATCATGTTGGCACTGTTCCATCAATGGGTTATGCAACACACGAGGCATATAAAATACAGCGAGGCATATAAAAATGTGCTATGACATGTATCATTAACATGGAAGCAAGTAAGATGGTTCCTTATAAAAGATAATCGGCCTTCTAAGGATTTGTCCTCAGTTCAGCAGCCAGGCACTGACCGAGACGATGCCATCAACATAGCTCCGTCTGCTACTCCTCTCTTCTTGTATCCAACTCTCTAGAGTAAGATAACTGTAAAATTCTGCCGCCGGAGACTAGCCTATGACATGCAAAAGTGCAGCTAACACCAGACCCCTAACCTGCACACACGTTCCACCATTCACCTGCTGCTTCTATGCAAATCTACTCTGGTAACTGATCACACAAGTTCCTCGCCTCGACCTTCCACTCCTCCAGTCCTTGGTACCACCAAACCTCGTTTTGGTCACCTGTGTGATCCTGATGCCTCATAAGCCCAGTATATCTGGCCAACCTTTCACTCAACTCAGGTGCACGGCTCTTCTAGCATGTGTCCATTCTTTGGAAAGAGCAGACAACCTTTCTCTCAACTCATTTGCACGGCTCTTCTGACCTTGAACTTCCCCATTTGTATGTTCTGCTATATATTTGGCCAAAGGAAACCACGTGCACCCTATTCATTGTCTCAGTTGTCATGATTCATCAATGCAATTATTCACCACTCATTCATTCAATGCAAATATACTACTGCCTTGGCAAGAACATAAAGTTACAGCGTTAGAGGATTATATATGTTGCGACTACAGCAGTATTCTTTTCCAAAGTGGTAGAGGATTACATAATCAGAGATACATAGTGCAATACTAATAACGTGACATAGTAGAGAAGTAAAACCCTCTAGATCAACTTTCGAGAGAACAAGTTAAATGGGCCTTACAGTGATAGGTATGAGAGGCATCAGGACCAAACTTGGAACACTACCCACTTAGCAAGGCACGAGAATGTTGCATGCACCCAAATAGAGATTATGCTCTCGCTTATTCCATTCAGATAGCTTAGTGAAGCCATCTGTAGGTTCAGAAGCACTTGCGCCAGAGTAGCACCTTCGTATGGTTACAGTTCTGCAGTGGTGGAAACTGCTTAAAAGGCACATGTTATTGAACCATAATGCGGACTGTGTAGTCCATCACAAGGAATGCAGCACTTGGATGTGATCAGTATATGATTTTCGTTCCTAAAAACGACCTTGATCATCTCACATCAAGCTTTGCTCAATGTTGGTCAGCGATTCTGCAGTACCACTGCTAGTGTCGGATCAAAAAAATGTTCTACAGCCAACAAGTTGAGAGAGCATATGTACTTTTCTCGGTTGATCAGTTAGCATCTCGTCTACATATAAGTCTGTGATTACATTATGTCCATGGAATTAAAAATATAGTAAATTAATCTAATAAAATCTTATAATGTAGCTTACAATCCGGAATGGCTGCTTGTGGTTGACGGTCTTGGCAAAAAAGTGATATATGCAGTGGTGGTGGCAATAGGATATAAGCATATGTTGAGCTTAGCTGTGACACTATACCAGAAAAGCACGTGTCTAGACAATCATTAGTGACGTAGAATAAACGCGTCCGATGTTGTTGCGTCTCAGATGTGAACATACCAGCGATGCATAAATGCACGTCACTAATAAAACTAACAGAGACGCGTTCGTACATTACACGTCACTAGAAAATGCGTCACCACCAACAGTGATGTGTTCAGCTATCACTGTTGAGTATTCACTGGCTTGTTCTGCACGGACAATGGTGTGGATCTCATGAGTAACACGTTTTATCTAAATGCATCACTACTGAAATTGAATCTAAAGTAGTCTTCTTGGTCATTTTGTTCTTCCTCACTTCTTGGCGGACTATAAATTATTTGAAGGGAAAAAAGGATACCAGTTTACTGCTCATTTCTACTGTGACCAGATCATGACTAGGTATTAATTGCAACGGTTCGGTAAATTTTCTAGCGACACTATCCGATACATAACTATGCCTATATATACACACACAAATTAAGCCCAGTTAACAACACCTGTATATACACACACAAATCAACGCCTATATATCCAGCTAATTATATTTCAGTCCATTCAGTTTGTATTGACTTGTTCTGGAAAGCTCACTTCATAATACGAATTCGGGTCCAATGACCATTAAACATTGCATCATCAAAATATATCATTCATTAATGACCTAACTGTACAGCTTGGTCCATGTAAGTATTTTTTTTCTCTGCCTAGGGAATATGTTTGTCTACCGTCTGCCTCCAAATAGATGTGATCGTGACACATGTCCACTAATTCGTTTTCAGTATAATGTGTATACATCATCAAAATAATTGCAGGAAGTGACGCGGCGCTTGCACATTCTTTGTAGCTTCATCACCTTAAGTAACTGATGCTCTGGTCTGTTCCTGTGATCTTCAACACTCCAGTATGTTCATGTCCCTTGTCTCTGTGTGCTACCCCACTTCCCAACGGTGGCGTTGCCTCACACTGCGCCCCTAGTTGTTTTTCCTAGATGTCTCGGACACAGATCAACCCCTATGACATGGGTGCAGGGTACGATGGTCCACTTTGCCAAAATGTACTGAGACCAAAGTGGTCAGCAGTTTATCAGTAGCACTACGGCATGGGTGCTGATGATCCCAAGCGCTATGCATGGTTAGAGCAATTGGGCTACTTGTTGTTGACCTACATTCAATAAATAACAAGACTACGTCCTGCAGTATATATAGTGATTCTGCTTCCTGCTGTCCAACGGAAAGGGTTCAGATTTATAGAAGTAGTTGTGTGTGACAAGATTTTATTAATGCTTTATCGTGGATTTTTTTTTTTTTCATTTGAGGTCATTTAGCCACCAAATATTCAATATACAGTGGTATAAATCAAAAACACTTTCCTCTTAAAATTAGTTTTTACAGTACGCAATAACTCAACCACAAACAATGATTCAGTTTAGAAGAACCATGAGGTCAGGCACATTGCATCTTAAATAAGGATGGGAAAAAAGTGAACAAAATGCCATGATATTGAACCATCTCATGGTGGGTATCCGATGAACACCTAATGTAAAATTAGTTTCTCCCCACATGCATCTTTATGTCAACAATACAAAAAAATAGTACTAGACAGCAGTAGGGTGAAGCAAATTCTGAGATCAGTGAAACATTGTAGTCAGATATGGAAATCTGTTAGAACAATTAGCACAAAACTACGTATGGCTAGAGAGACAATATGACAATCTGTAGAAGAAATTAAAGCACCGTCCAGTTGTCTCTGTTGGGCATAATTAATATGCACCTAGTTCGATTCTCAGCAAAAATCCCCAGTAATGAAACCTAACTAAGAGCAGAGAGTGCTCTGAGTGACCATATGAGCTGCATCCGTGTGGTATCAGTATCACATCGTGGAATGTCTGTACTGTTGCAAGTCATACTGACGCCTCGCATGCCTACTCAGACTATGAGATCGAATGGAACATTTGTCGTGTGTTACCCTCTTTGAAGCTAAAGACCACAACATCACCATGCCTATTCTCTGATGATTTTTCTGCTATGATGCTTATCCCAACAGGTCTATATATATATGGTCCAAGGCGCGTACTAGTGTTTAATTTAATGCATGTATTCAAAGCGTGCCCTTAGTTTTGGATGCAATTTTACACTGTGGGAACAAAAACGTTCCCGCATTCCCGTCCCCGGAACGGCGTTCCCGGAACGTGGAACGCTAGGTCGTTCCCATTCCCAGGTGACTAAGAGCGTGCCCTGCCCTCTGACGATGGCACTAATTGGGTGCCTTCCATACTAGCTGCATCTGTTTTTGTTCGTTTACTTCGTGTCTTCACAAGCTCATTCTGTAAATATTGCAGACAGCTCTACAATACCTACGCCTGTTCCACCGGGCCCTCTGCATTCTCACACGACTATCAAGTATTTCTTTACCATTTAAATTTTGTTTTCACAAGCTATAAGTTTACACTTCTCGAGCTAACTTGTGCAGATGTATGTCACATTGAAGATTTGCTAATGTGGAGATGTTTGTCTATACTGGACCGGAGCTGACATACTGTCATTGGTGTCCCTTGCAATGTGTCTCCGTCTACATGAAACAACAAGTGGCGATGTGTAGAAAGACCACACATACAACAGGGAATCTGATCCTATTTTTCTTTGAAAAAACCAGTCTAGATCCTATTGTACTGTATCAGGCATGACTTGAATTTAGACCACCTCGACAACAAATGCTAGAGATTGTAGATTAGGAATACCCAATACATCAGGCATGGGAAGTGATAAGATTTTTAGAAACCTGCGTTGTTTGCCAAATCGGACAAAGGATCATGCTGTCCAGATGTCCGCTTTGCTCACAAAACCTACAGAGAGGATCTATCTTTTGCAGTCCACCGGACAAACTTATAGATTCCAGTGCCCAAAATATCACTGCAGAAGCATGTTGGAAAGAAGTGATTATCACTAATAATACATCCCTTTGTGCAAAACAATATAAAATTGAAGCCACTTGCCTAGTTGTTTATATGGAACAGGATCATTCCATATAATTAATTGTCTTTGCTATCACTAAAATTAATTTAGTGGAAACCTAAATTTTTATCTAGTAAATTAATAAACAATTAGGCAAGTTCTAGACTACAACCAGAATATAAATCTTGACAATCTCAAGTACTAGATTAAGCAATCCTCGTGTGTACTAGCATGAATATGATTACTGGTAAGCATAGCTCATACACTAGTAGATGGATTAATCAATACAAGGTATTGCATCGCAAATGCGGACGAGAAGATGATGGTCGAGACACGAAGAATGTGATGCCATTGGGGCTCATGTCGGGGTAGCCTTGGCGGGCTCTTGAGAACACAAAGGAGGCGGAGAAGGAGCACATTGATGAGGATATCCTCCACTATTACCCGTTGGCAAAGACGAAACAAAAGAACGGCCCAAGTGGCCCAGATGTAGTCGGGCGGTGACAGTGTGAGCCTCTGAATAATCCCACCTTGCTTAGCTTGGGAGGAGGAAGAAAACTTAAAAGGGATAGCCACCCTTGCCCTATCAGACTAGTCTTTTAGGGTGATTGGGCGTTTCCCTGAGTGGGTGCGCTGGAGTCCGGTGCTAAGATTGCCAAGACATAACAAGAGGCCCTAGTGGCGTTGTAGCCGGATCAGTGTGTCAAATTCCGGCTGTCGGTGCTAAGATTGCGGGATTCGAGGAATCCGGATCGGTGGTGAGATAGTGGAGGCCACTCGACGTGATAGACCCGGCGCCGTCCAGGATGAGATTGTTTCTAGTGAAGCCAGAGTAGGGGAACTGGACATCTTCACCAGTGACAATGTATATGGGTACAAAGGGGAGGAGGCCCACAGTTAAGCAGCTTAATGGCCAAAGCTTCTTGTCTGGCATGCATGGTGGTTTCATTGTGTTCCACCTCGGATTATTGGAGGCAGGTAACTACAATTGAATCGCTCCTATCTCTCAGAAGAAAAGGAACTGGAAAGGCAAGTTGTGGTGTAGTGCACGAGTAAACTTGGAATTAGTCTATCTACCATCGTTGTCGTCATCATCATCATCACGCTCTCCCTCTATAATAACTGCTCAATCTATATGTCATGCTATTTGGGTCCTCCTCAAGTGTGATCATACTCTCCCTCAATAATAACCATTTATAGAGTTGTGTATATATACATGAGCTCAGAACTGGGCCTATTCGGCCGATGTGTTGGGACAAATTTACCATGGCGGTTTGAATAAAAACGCCTGGGTTAATGATTAACCCTGGTGGTAGTTTCTTAACCACCACGTTTAATTAAAATGATTGCCATGGTTAATTAATTCATAATGGCATGTTTTCATCAAAAACCGCCATGGTTGAGATTTGCTAAATGTCATATAATTTTGTTTTTTTTTTTGGCAGTAGTGTTTCAGTCTACTCTCGGGTACTAGGACATTGATCAGTAGTGATAGAGCCTTCTAAAGACCGGAGATGTCCACTTATTAAATGTTGTTAGTTTGGCAGTATTATTGTCCAGACCAAAAGACGATTATATATAGGAATCGGAGATACATAGTGGAACACTAATAACATGACATAGAGAAGAAGAAACCATATTGTGCAATCCAATGCTTCTAGATCTATATTGTGTACATTTTGAGAGGACAAGTTGATGAAGCTCACACTGATGGGTCTGAGAGGCGCCAGGACCAAGCTTCAAACCATAGAATAGCCAGAAACTGGGCCGGAGTACAGCAGGTCGTCTTCTACCTCCAACCAATCAAGTTCAGCCTTGTGTCCAGTAGTGTTTCTCAAATCATCCATGGAAAAAACTCTGAGAGGCTGGAGCACGACCTGCCCAAGTGTATAATCAGTAAATGTTCTACAGCTAAGTAGTTTGGGGCATCGATGCCTGTATTTTTCTCAGTTGATCCATCAGCATCTTATCTCGACATAATTTTTATAAAACTAGTCTACTTCAACTTTCAGATAGAGCACAAGATGTGGTCAGTGGAGAGAACAGCAACAGGAAACGAAGATCAGGCTTCTGCCACAGGAGTGGTTCACAATAGTCAGTTAGATGGCACCAGGAATGTTCTAGGCTGATTTTAAGGATCTGTTCTATAAAGAAATCACGCGGGGTGTAATACAGCAGCACTCATACAGACACAAGTGAAAATAATGTAAACTCCATGATCAAAACAATTGAAAACGATGTGGTCTCAAAGAGGAAAAAAAAAAACTCTTGAGCCTGTTCTTGAGACACAGAAAATTGGTTTTTCGTACATAATCATTTTATATCTATCCTTGCGTGATATGATCTTAATTCTGAAATCTCATTGTATCTTATTGCCTAAAGGCTTTAAGTTGCAAGAAAATGTGAAAGGCTTCTAAATACAGCACATGTCCAGGAATTGATACTACTAGGCACGATCTTAATGAATGGAGATGGAGTCTACTTCGATAGGAATGCTGAGATGGAGTCTACTTCTAAATACTACTAGGAACAATTAAACAAGCCAGTCATCGGCCATATGTATTCATGCAATGCCAGCCATCCGCATAGCCTCAGCCCTGAGGTAGAGATGGCCCACATACATAGATGATTTGAGCACGGTGGTATTCATTTCCATTAAGAATGCTGAGTCACCTTGAGCTTGGACCTATCCTTTCCATAGCGATAGGATTATATAAAGCGCAGGAGATACATAGAGAACAAAGAAGTGAAAAAGACATGTTGTGTCTCATCCAAGCTGATGGAGTCTACTTCGATAGGAATGCAGGATTGAGATAAATCCTTTGCTTTTGAAAGCAATGAGACTTTACTTCTGAAAGCTAGTTGTGTCAATATAACCTTGGGAAGTGATGTTATTGATTCTAATACGTTATTGATACCTTAAAGGAAAAAGAGATTTTAATGAATGAACAGTTTTATTAGTATTAATCCCGAGATTAATCTACCTGCAAGTATTGAGTTAGAATTTGCAGTCTCTAAAGATTGTTCTTCCGACATGCATGATACTAACCATGTAGAGGGGAATCTTTTCTTTGGATAACCAGCAGGGGGCACAAATTGTCTCTCGAAGACAATGGCCAACAGAAAAACAAAATAGTTATCCATGATAGGGGCCTTTTGGAACATTAGGGGTTAAACAAAGAAGGTAGATTGCAATGTGTTACTGACTTTGTTAATGATAATAAGTTAGATTTTGTTGGCTTCAAAGAAACAAAGAAAGAAAGCTTTGAAGATTCTTTCTTGAAATATATTCATAAGGAGTTTGAGTGGAATTTCACGCCGCCAATGGTACTGGGGGGTATCTTGGTGGGTATTGATGGAGGGAAATTTCAAAGTATAGCTTGGAAAATAGGAAAATACGTGTTGCTTTGGAATTATTAGAAATATACATAATAAAGTGACAAGGAGATTAATTACGTGTATGGTTCGCTTATGAGGAAGGAAAAGCTGACTTCCTTAAGGAAGTGGAAGAACTATTAGCTAACTGGAATGGTCCTACGGTGCTTGGTGGTGACTTAATATCACCCTACACACTAAAAAGAAAAGAATAATGGCCAAATTAATCAAAAATGGGCTGATTCACTCCAAGATCTCATTAATAAATGGGGTCTAATAGAATTGAAAAACTCTTCCGTGTCCTTTACATGGACAAATAACCAAGAGATACCTATTCTAGGCGCAATTGATAAAATCTTACATCTTTGTGAATTTCGAAAGCTTTACCCCCACGGCTTTTTGTGTCAACCAAATCCGGAGGAGTAAGTGATCATGTACCACTATTATTAGATAAGGGGATCAAGGTCCCTAAGAGACCTAGTCTTTATAGATTTCAAAAATGGTGGTTAGAACAAGCAGACTTTAAAAGAGTGGTGAAAGATATTTGGAACACCCCTTGTGCCTTTGATCCATTAGATATCCGGCGCTTTAAAACCAAATTATTGAGGAAAAAGACTAAGGGTGGGCCATGAATAGGAATGCTTGACATCAGGGCGGCAAAAAACAAAAGCTATTGCAAGAATTTGACTTCTATGATATTATTCAAGAAGACAGACCTTTAACTAGCAATGAGAAAAAGAGAATGAAGGATATCTCTGCGACCTTGAGGCCATTTGGAGACTAGAAGAAATTAAGGCAAAACAAAGGTCTAGAGATAGGAATATAGTGGAAGGGGATAAAAACACAAGATACTTTCATCCGTGGTTAACCAGAGGCACAGGAAAAAGAGAATTATAGGCTTAGAGACTGAAAATGGGTGGATTGAGGATAATGACTTAATGTTGGACCATGCTGTAGACTTTTACAAGTCTCTGTTTGGTCAGGAAGCTAGAAGCCCAGTTAAATTAGATGATAGTTTCTGGGAAGAGGGAGAGAAGGTGACTCATGATGAAAATGAGTTGCTAGAGGCAGAGTTCTCAGAGGCTGAGATTAAGGAGGCCGTGTTTGGCTCTTATGCCGATGGAGCCCCAGGCCCAGATGGTTTACCTTTTATTTTCTACCGGACCTTCGGGAGCTCATTAAAGGGATCTTATCAACCTTGTTAACAAACTTTGGCGAGGGTCTTTAAACCTTGAAAGAGTGAACTATGGGATGATTACACTAATCCCAAAGGAGCCTCAAGCAAAAAACCTCAAAAAGTTCGAGACCAATTAGTCTCATTTGAATTGCAGTTTTAAGATTTTTGGAAAACTATTAAACAATAGATTGGTAAGGGTGGCAAATAGATTGGTAGCTTCTAATCAAACTGCTTTTATTAAAGGCAGATATATATTAGAAAGCGTGGTTGCTGCTCATGAAATTATTCATGAAGTGCATAGAAGGAAAGAAAAAGGTGTGATCCTTAAACTAGATTATGAAAAGGCCTATGACAGGGGTTAGTTGGAGCTTCCTTGAGGAAATACTCAAGTCAAGCGGTTTTGGACATAAGTGGATTGGCTGGATTAGAAAAGTAGTTAAAGGTGGTTCCTTGTGTATTAGAATGAATGATGAAAACAGATCTTATTTTAAACCTGGGAAAGGGCTCGACGGGGAGACCCTTTATCTCCTTGTTGTTTAATTTAGTGGCGGATGTCTTCTCAAGAATGCTTATGAAAGCGGCTAGGTAGGTATGATCTCCGGTTTGCTACCACAAAGTTAGGGAAGGAGGAATAATCAGCCTTACGGTATCTTTGACGACACACTCCTTTTCTAAAAATGATATAGATAAAGCTAGCACACTTAAGTGGCTATTGGTTTTGTTTGAACAAATGTCGGGGATGAAAATAAACTATGACAAAAGTGATATGCTAACTATTGGTATGGAGGAAGATGAGACTAATGCCTTTGCTAAGGCTGTTACATTTGTAAAAAAAAAGTGAGTTCCCAATAAAATATCTGGGGGGTGCCTTTGCACTATGCTAAGTTGAGAAAACAGGACCTCCGCCTGTGATTGACAAAATCATTAAAAGAATAGCAGGCTGGAGGGGTAGACTTCTTTCTTATGCTGGTAGGTTAACCTTGCTTAAAGCTTGTCTGTCAAGCATCCCAATATATCTTCTATCTATCATTAAATTTCCCAGATGGGCCATTGATATGATCAATTCTCAAATGGGTCATTTCTTATGGAATGACACCGTGGATCACCACAAATACCATTTGGCCAATTGGCAGTTAGTATCTCAACAGAAAGAAATGGGTGGTCTGGGGGTGCTGGATATGAGAAGTTTAAACCTCTCTCTTTTAAGTGCTTGGATCTTTAGATATCATCTGAATTCCAATGCCATTTGGACTGATATTATTGACTACAAATATAATACTAAAAAACCAAATATCTTGAGCTGCTCTACAATAGGGGCCTCCCCTTTTTGGAAAGGGGGTCCAATGGGGGCGTGAAGGCTGCCCTTGTAGGAATCAGATGGATTGTGGGTAATGGTAGGAGAATAAGGTTCTGGGATGATGTATGGATTGGTAATCTATCTTTAGCCACTATTTTTTGGCCACTGTACATCATTAATGATCAACAGGGCAAATCTGTAGCTGAGGTATGGGATGGTCAGGATTTAATGCTTACTTTTAGGAGATCTGTATCTTCTAGAGATATGAATTTATGGTTTGAGCTGCTAAGTGTTGTTGAGGCAATTCAGTTAACTGAGGATGAAGATCATATTATATGGAACTACTCATCCACAGGCTCATACTCAGTTCAGTCTTTATATGCTGTGGTTAACCACAGAGGGATAACACCTATGTTTGTTAGTTCAATTTGGAAAGTGCTTATACCTCCTAGGGTGCAGTTCTTCTTATGGCTGTTGTCTAATAATAGACTTTTAACTAGGGATAATTTAGCCAAAAGAAGACCTGTAAATGATCCAACCTGCTTGTTCTGTTCTGAAAATGAAACAGTCCTACATTTATTCTTTGATGGCTTTGTAGCTAAGATTAATTGGAATACTGTGAGTGATCTGTTGAACTTACATATTGGGCATAATTTCGAATCAGTAGCTGGGCTGTGGGTTGCTCATAAAAGACATGTCTTAACAAATGCGGTTTGTGCTGCGATCTTGTGGTCCATATGGAAACTAAGGAATGAAATCTGTTTTCAGGGTGTTGTGTGGACAGGTACAAAGAAATTGCTGATGAAGATTGCCAGGATGATGAGAAGATGGATGCCTCTCTACAAGGAAGAGGTGAGGGAGCAAATGGAGGAAGTAGTTCAACTGCTGGAGGCAAGAGCGTGCTTTCTGCCTCAACTGATGTGGCCTTTGGAGACAAGCTCATCATCAGGGTGGGATCAATCGGATGTTCTGCATTTCGCTTCGGCCACTTCAGCTCAGCCTAGCGGTTCATAGTTAGCGCTGAGGAGTTCTTTTTGTGTTGATCAGTCTTAAGACTTTTCTGTATTGTGGCGAGGGCGCGCCGTTCGCTGCACACTTTGACTTGGCTTGCTTTTGGTAATACAAAAGCGGGGGAAACCCTTTATCTAAAAAAAATGCAGGATTGAGAGGCTCGGGAGGAATGGGGCAACAGTACCACTGTTCACGCAGGCACCCATTTCATGCCACTCCCATCAAAATCTCACACATCCTCTTCATTCAGCCATCCGCGGCCCTAGCACCTAGGGGTTTTGGGCGACCTCAAAGCATACTTTGCCACGTTGCCGTTGTGCCATGCTATTGTTGCCTTGTCGTCAACCGCTATTGGCCATTGCTGGATCAAGAGCTAACTTTACCCGATCGCGCCCTCTGCTGAGCGTCGACTCCACTAATGCTAGGAGGTACCGCTACAAGAATTTTGGCTGCGGTGTGGAATTGCGGAGGCACCTTGAATCTGGAGACGAACGACACCAATAGATAGAAAGGCGAAGTCATGGCCCTTTTTTCTGGGGGGTGCCGATAGCTCTAGTGGAATCACACACACCAGAATGGCGGGACGGCTGCAAGTCTTAGGCCTTCAAACTGAGCAAGTTTAGCCCTTATTCTCAAAGCATCCATGGATAAAACTATGAGTGGCTCAGCTGTGGTTCGAGAGGCTCGACCACCACCCTTCCATGCATGAGGCACCCAACTGCTAGTGTATAATCACGGCAGCTTAGTAGTTCAGGGCATGCATGCATGCATGCTTATATTTTTCTTGGTTTATCCATAATGAGATGCATCAGCAATTGAGCATCTCATCTCCACATAATTCTGTAATTACAATTTCGTATATTAAAAAATATAGGAAATTTATGCAATAATATAGTAATATATCACACAACCCAGGGCGGCTGTGTTAGTGTACTTCAATTTTTTCAGAGAGCATATGCTATGTTTAATTTTTTCAGAGACAGAACATGTGCTCAGCGGAGAGAGCAGCAAAGGAACCAGCAGTAATAAAAGGAAGCCAGAGCCAGGTTTATGCACAGGAGTGGATCATAGAGGTCGGAGAGGAGATCACCAGGGATGTTAAAGACTAATTTTCAAAACGTGTTCTATAAGGAAATCACCCAAGTTAGTGTGAAGTAGCACGCATACAGACACAGGAGAACTGTATTGAATAGACTGGCAGCTTTAGATAGAGTCGATGAAGAAGAGATACAGGGATCACATGTTAATTCTTATACATTACTGTTTTATTGAGCTTCTATCTCAGCCTTGTTGAAACATTGCTAATTTGGTCAGGATCTTCTTTGCTATGCACTGGATACATACCACGCGATTGTTCCTCAATACAATTCTTTCTCCAATGGTAGTGTGCCTCTAGTCCGTGAGAGACGTGCATGTGCATTAGCTGTGGTGCTCATCTGCCTTCACTCCCTGTTCTGCACTAGCTGGTAATGTAGTGCCTCTAGATCACTCAGTCTCCGCATAGTTTTATTAGCAATTTAGTTCTGAATCTACGAGGACTACGGGTGAGCTCACACATATTGCAAGAAGCACTACTTCCTGCCATAAAAAAATTATACTGCCTAGAGGGTTATGGTCAGCTCATCAAACTAATGTAGCAGTGGATACTTTCGTTGCAGATCAGTCACCTTGACCTTATGATATGTTAGTGCGAGGACAGGATAGCAGAAATATTCCAAGCAAGGAGACGAATGCAATATGCTCAACCCATCTTCTATTTTTTTCAGACAGGCAATGCGCGACATTTAATTGGTCTCATGCTCCAGGTGACATCCATATCGTTCAGGGCAGGACAGAAACGTCACTGGTTGACGGTGGCATCGGTTCTCATTCTCTACTGAGTATGTAAACTATGGGGATTGACCCATCCAAACACTCTCAATTCTATGATCGACCCTTCCTATCATTTCCCATCCTTGAGACCAAACACATGCTAATGGTGCACAATGCAGCATCCATCTTAGGCATCCAATTTTGTATGGTGGTCTAACACCAAGGACATGCCATCCCATGAATATGAGGCCAGGACATGAAACAAGCAACCCCTTATAAATATAGATGTATTACATTTCTTTGATTGCCTCTCAAAGATGATGCCGAAGTTTTGGTTGTCAAGTGTCATTCAAGAACATTAAAAAGGTGGTACATTTGGTAGTTGGATTGTTCCATATTTTGTGTGTTTTCACATTACATTACGTAGTAAGTGTTTCCTATATATATTGAAGTTTTCCAAGCCCAAGCACAATGGTCAGTGATATTACCAAGTAGTTTTAGTTGTGCTTGAGGAAGACTCCGGGTATACGTTTGAAGTTGATTTATCAAGGGTAGAGATCTTGAAGGAAGTTCATTGCTTTGAAACTTCCGCTTCATGGTAGGCCTGGAAGGCATAAGGAACATGTGGGACACAGAAGATTCATTTCGTTCAACGCCAGAAATGGATACAAGGACACGCAAAAGCCGACTTGACATCACTACACAATGAATGGCAGCTGAGCTACTCATTACACAATAGCATGTACTTTGGAGTAGTCTTTTGCAAAGCACCTTAAATTTTATTTGCATTGCCATACTATTAGGAAATTGCCTAAGCCATGGTGGATGACAATCCATGATGATCACATACAATTCTTTCCTTTATAATAGTGAGGCTGAGAGCTGCCGACTACTACATTAGAAAACAAAATTTACGACCTTTGCCACGCATTTGACAAAACAAATCTGGGTTAAACGGTGCCATTACAGTTCCGCTAGTTTGGAGAAATATGATTGTAATTCATGATATTGGAAAATGCCATTATAATTCAGGTTGAACGTGTGAAACTCCATTTTATGTCATTACAAATACTTGTGGCCCCACCTGCAGACATGTGTACTTCGTATATCCCAAAATATGCCTGGTCCAGTCCCTCTCTCCATCTCAATGCCTGTGGGGACTAGATTTCATCTCCTCCATCTTCATCTTCCTGCACGCGTGTGCATGTCTTCTCCTTCCTCCAGCTCAATCAAACAACCAGTAGGCAGAGAGCTTGGCTCTAGCACACGCACCGAACACCTGTTTTGCTACAGATCCCGTAGGATGCCGGAACCAGAGCAAGTGTAGCTGCTCTCACCCAGTCTCTCACCCAGTCTGTGCTGGGCTTAGGGTGTGGGCAAGGTATGCGGTGCAATGGTTAGCAGCAAGATCTATGGCGGCTACATAGCTTTTTGAGTCGCACCCGGACTCGCTCCTTTTGCCCGATTGGGTTGAAGAAGGCTACGAATGAACGACTGGTACTTAAGGTTGACGGATGCGCCAACGAAATCCACAACATAGGTGGACGATGACTGCGCGACAGTCCTGATCTGTGAGACGGTGTACTTCCTGGTGCACATAAGCTTGACATAGTCCTCTAGTGCGATGTTCTAGACCAGGCCCGATGGATGTGGCCGGAGCACAACGCCAGTGGCGACACGGTGCAGCAGTTACAATAGCATGTGTCCTTCATGGACACCCTGGTGTTGGACCATGGCCAATGTAGTTTAGCTTACAACTTTCCAATGCCTAAATGTGTTCAGCCGATTGGCCAACGATATTGAACTGGTGGCAGGAACTTAGATTATCCGACTTTGCAAATTTCAGTCATGTACATGCTTTGGTATTTTATTATGCACGCACTAACACAGGGTTACATTAATTTGGTTTTTTTACCTGATACGCTTCGTTTGAAACTGGACCGATATGGGCCAACCTTGCTTCCTGTTCTCGATGTGCTCACCACAGGTTTGGTATGGATCGGAAAAGGCTACAATGTAACTACAACTGCCGGGCTGTTGTGCGCATAGATTTCACTAGCATACATGCTCCACCATTGGTGTGTTGCCGTTGGTGCCGATGAACCGATATATGCCACAATAGTACACCTGACAAATTTTGATCTCTCGTTCATGCTAGTATTGGATGAGTTGTGGTTTTCCATACTAGTCTATCTCTATGTTTGGTTGGATGTGTGATCCCGATGCCTCACAAGACTAACTAGCTAGCAACGCCTACAATCCAACTGACACCACTCCATCCATCGCAACAAGTAGACAACATACAATAGCTACATACACAATGCACCCATAGTTCCCTTTGTGCACCTTTCTCTCAGCTCAGGTGCATGGCTCTTCTGACCTTCTGCTTACCCATTTGCATATGCTTTATTTTTGGCTAAAGGTAGCCAACTCCTACCCAATGTGGCATGATTCATTCAATGCGCAATTATCCACCACTCATTCATTCAATGCATTACTGCATTAAACTATTGAAAAAAACCTAAACAACCCAACCCCACCCCCCAACAACACACACACACACAAGTGGCTTTGAAGGTGGTTTCACTAACGTGGTATATAAAAATCAGTATAACCCGCTAACGTATCGAGGGTTGACTATATAACCCGATAACTTATCATCAAGTATATAATATATATAATAGGCTGGCTGAAGTGAGAGAAAGTACTGCTGGCTGGTTGGCTAATAAGCCATGCGAACAGACCACACTAACCTAACTACCCATGCTTGCATGCAGGCCCACTTGATTCCTCCATCAATCTAATCCATCTAGGTTCACGTGACATCTAGTCTCCTGCTCCACACCTATATGGGCATTCGTCAGTGAAGAGCGAGTGTTATGAGTCGGAGGAGGAGATGAGGTGGTGCTCCTTGGGCCTTGGCATGGGTGCTTAACCCATAATTGTCGGTTCAAAAACCCTACCATTTCCGTATTTTAAACCAGTAGTAGAAAAGTGGCAGTGATGACGCGGCTCACCAGTGCCGGTTCTAGATCCTGGTGTTGGTTTTCTTGAAAACCAAATTTGGCCTTAAAAATAATTTTTTCCATACTGCGAAACCACGCTAGGCTGTCACAGGTCACACGATGTTTAATGCAAGCGCGCTTTGTAGCATGTAACTTATATTAGGTTGCTTTCAAGGCCAAATGCATTTTTGGAACTACAAGGAAGGAAGGTAATTCTGCGACCAGAGTAGCCTTTCAAGAAAGGAGCTCCTTCTGCTACGTCCACGATCCACGATGGACTATGACTTTGTTGTGCAACGCAAGAGATTCAGTTGTGCTCACGTATTAACCTCTTGCTTCATTGCCACTCTACTCCATCGTACATCCAGCGATGCTGGGCACTTAGCTCAGTCATCTCAACCTTGCTGTCGTTGCCTACCAGCGATCCATGGTCGATCTGTGCACTCCTGTCACATGTGTGATCCTGATGCCTCACAAGCCTAATTAGCAATGGTTGGATACCAAGTGACGACTCGATGCTTTTGGAAGAGTAGACAACATAGCCATACACTATTGCAGCCATGCATAGTTCTATTGCGTTCAACTTTCTCTTAGCTATATATTTGGCTATGGATAACATGCGCCCTATCCAATGTGTTATGATTCATTCAATGCAATCATCCTGCTCATTCATGCAAAGCAATTATACAGCTGCCTTTATTTCGTACCCAAACAAATATTCGATGATATAATTTAAACAAGTGAAAATAATAACCAAAGTACAGATTTATGATGTCACAAAACTGGCCTACAACAAGAGATAATTTCCCTACAATTAATATTTCAAATAAATACATATTAGAAACTGAAATAATTAAAGCTCACGTTCATCCACCTCGCCACACAGTTCGATGCCCACGAGGTCTTCAGCAAGCTTCGACTTGCGAGCTCCAGCGGCGACGACCACGAGATACATGCCACCCACATCGATCCCCTACCTCGTCGGCGTTGTTGCTACCCCCAGGCTTTCATTCTACCCCCAACTCGCTACACCGGATCGACCACGAGCTACATGGCATCGCGGAACCAACAAGCTCGGTTTGGGCGACACACAAGGTGATTGGCGTTCACCTCCCGACGACCTCGCCAACCATGCCAGGCTACACGACAAGCACCTTGCTGATGGAGGAGTCCCCACAGAGCTTCTTGCCATGAGTGCCAATCTTCTTCCCCGACAACCACCGCTACTACGCCAAGGCATTATCAAAGGTGCTATGGGATGTTCTCCAACCAGGTGGGATCCTTCTACGCACTCTTGCGGTTAGCTTTCACCCCTGACATACTAGCTACCAATGCAAACCGCTCCAGAGAGCAATGGAATTCCATCCATCAAACCAACATCAGAAAAGAAAAGGTCAGTGTCCTCCTCTTCGTCCAGCTCATTCCCTTTATACAAGTAGACGCAACAATCTTCGGGCCGTGCTGCTTCGATCGACCCATTAATGATGACAGCCGCGCCGTCAGGGAAAGGGGGCGAGAGATGTCACATGCCAGGATCAAATGGGCCTCCAAGGCTACTCACGCCGCAGCCCTAGGGCTAGCCGCCGTCGCCGCCCACCTCATCATCAACTTAGCCATCAAGCAAAGGATATTTAGGGAATTAAATAGAATAAAGAATAGGAAATAAATTAGATTACTTCACATGCAAGTCTCCCTCGGGGCATGTAATCAGCTTGAATCTAATCAGAAAAATTAAAGGGGTAACACCCGACAGCTCTCCTACTCTCTCGCTCTCGCTCTCCCTAACCTAATGTGCACGTGTCGCTGCATCATCACGACGCACGCCAGCAGCAGCATGCACGCAGTGCGCCCAGCACGCCGCGCAGCCGCGCGACGGCACCCCGGGGCTATTGTTCATCATCTTCGTCGCCTTTACCTCGTCTTTCGCCGCCAGTCTACATCACATACGCCCTGATGTCATCGCCGTCCGCACCACCACCACCTCCTACCTCGCCGTTCCCGACGTTAACGTCGCCGCTGCGCCACCGCCAGCGCCGCCGCCGATCATATCCGCTGGAATCACACAGGGTGGAATGAAGCAGGATGCATACAGACACAAGAGACAATAATGTGAACTCCGAGATCAAATCCAGTGAAAATGATGTGGTATGAAGAGTACAAAATGAACTCCCGAGCTTGTTCTTGGATCTTGTTCCTGAGACACAGAACATTGGTTATTATTACATAATAATCATTTTATATCTACTCTTGCATGATACGATGTTAATTCCAAAATCTTGTATCTTATTGTCTAAACGCTTCAAGTCGCTGGAAAAATGTAAATACGGCACATGTCCAGCAATTATTGATACTGCAAGATACAATTTAATTACTGCAGAAACTCTGAATTGCAGGTCAGCAACAATCAAAAAAAGCAGGTCATCGGCCATATGGAATCATGCAAGGCCAGCCATCAGCATAGCCTCTGCTGTCAGGTAGAGATGGCCCCACATACTTAGATGATTTGAGCACGGCGGTATTCATTTCCATCAAGAATGCTGAGTCACCTGTAGCTAAGACCTATCCTTTCCATAGCAATTGGATTATATAAACGGTAGGGGATGGGGATACATAGCGAAAAGGAAGTGAAAAATGCATGTTGTGTGTCACATCCAAGCTGATGGAGTCTACTTCGATAGGAATATTGGATTGAGAGGCGCCAGGGGGAATGGTGTGCAACAGTACCGCAAGCTCAGGCAGGCACCCATTTGATAGTACCTCCATCCAAATCTCACACACCATCGTTGTTCAGCTGTCTGGCAGGCAACAGGAGTAATGGTATATGCTTTTGAGTCTGAGACAGAACGACACCAACGGTGTATAGTAACACAATAACTGGCAGCTTAGTAGTTCAGGGCAGGCATCTCATCCCAACATAATTTTGTCATTATTACAAGTAGATTGAACAAAAAACATAGTATTTTGCCACTTATTAAACTTTTGAAAAGTGCCTGAATAGACCCTCCTAAAAATTTTTTATGGTGGTTTTCTCTAACATGTTAAAAGTCCACATAACCGCTAACGTCTCAAGGGATAACTATATAACCCCTTAACAATAACATATGACGCTTAAAGTAGATAGTAAAGTAAAACATACCGCTTTGGATAGTTTTGTGAAGCTACTTGGATACATCCCGCCACACTAACCTAACTACCATGCTTTCATGCAGGACCATTAGACTGGAATTTCGTATGCCGGTCTAAGACCAAGGACGTACCTTGCCATGGATATGAGGCCAGGACATGACACAAGCAACTATCTAAATATTGAGGTATTACATTCCTTTGATGAGCTCTCAGAGATGACACAAGGGAACATGGGGTTAAGTGCCATTCAACAACATTAAAAGGGTGGTACATTTGTTAGTTGGATTGTTCCAAAATTTTTGTGTTTTCACATTACGTTACATAGTAAGTATTTCCTATATATTGAAGTTTTCAAGCCCAAGAACAATGGTCAATGACATTACCAGATAGTTTTAATTGTGCCAGAGAGGAAGACTCCCGATATACATTCAGAATAGATTAATCAAGGGTAGAGGTCTCGGAGGAAGTTCGTCACTTTGACACTTTCGCTTTGTGGTAGTTATGGAAGGCATAAGGAACAAGTGTGATGAACAAGATTGGTTTCATGCATCACAGAAACCAGAGACAAGGACATGCAAGCCGATTCGTTGGATACAATTCCTATTGCTGCCGACCTGGAGATATCGCTGCACAATGCACGGCGGCCGAGCTACTCATTACACAATAGGATGTACCATGGAGCAGACTTTTGCATATAGCACCTTCAATTTTATATTCGAAATATGTCATTATAATTCAGGTTGAACATGTGAAATTTTAGTCCACAGCGTCCTCATCTGTGCCATGGTGTACTTGATGGTGCACATGACCCTGACATATAGTCCTCTAGTGCGACTTCCTAGACCAGGACGAATGGATGTGGCCAGGGCACATTGCCAAAGCACATTACCGCTTTCAGTCCACTGGGTGACAGCACATTGGTTAGTAGTGATAAAGGCTACTAAAGACTGGAGATGCCCATTTATTAAATTTTGTGAGTATGGTAGTATGGAGGATTATATATAGGAATTGCAGAGATACACAGCGGAGCACGACATAGTGAAGTAAAAACTATATTGTGCAGTGTCCAATGCTTCTTGGTCTGTTGTGTACATTTCAAGATAACAAGTTGATGGAGCTTATGTTCATAGGTCTGAGAGGCGCCAGGACCAAGGTTCAAACTGGTCTCTGCACTTAGCCAGCTCAAGAATATTGCTTGGATCCAAATGTAGTTTCTGCACAGGCTTAGGATATTTCCATAGCTGTACCTTTGGAAAATGAAGTAGCCAGAGGACCTTTCTTTCCTAGAATGGGGTTTGTTGATGGGGAGAAAGAACGACACTAGTGAGCAGCTGATAGAATGGCCATGAACTGGGCCTGTTTTGGGTCTGCAACAACTCCCCGGATCATATCATGGACTAGGAAAGCAGGAGCACAGCAGGTCGTCTTCGACCTCCAACCAAGGAAGTTCAGTCCTCTTTCTCAAAGCATCGATGGATAAAACTATAAGAGGATCGAGCACAAACTGCCCCTGAATGAGGCCACCTGTAACACCCTTGCCGGGCTAGGCCCCCTGAGCGGCGGCAGTGTGGCTAGCGGCGTGGGGCGCGCGGTGGCAGGTAGGCAGTGTGTGGCTGCAGTGTTGGAGGCCCGGGAGGAGGCGATAGGCAAAAAGAAGAGAGAAAGGGATAGAGTAATAGCCTATTCTTGCTTGATCTCTAAGGATTACATCCCCCTATATCTGTAATCCCTGAATTAGGCCACCAGACAAGGCCACCCCACTGCTAGTGTATAATCAGTAAATATTCTGCAGCTAAGTAGTTCGGGGCATGGATGCCTATGTTTTTCTCAGTTGATTCATCAATACCTTATCTCCATATAAACTTATAAATATTGTAATTTTTTGTAATAAAATCATAATATATCATACACTCAAGAACGGCTGCTAGTCTACTTCAACTTTTCAGAGACAGCACAAGTTGTAATTAATTTTTTCAGACACAGTCAGCGGAGAGAACAGCTGCAGGAAAGGAAGGTGGATCCAGGTTTGTGGCACAGCAGTGGTTCACGAAGATCAGACAGATGTTCTAGGCTGATTTTCACAATCTAATCTACAAGGAAATCACGCACAAAAGAATGAACCAGCATGCATACAGACACAAGAGAACATAATGTAAACACCGAGATCAAATCCATTGAAAAGGATGTGGTCTCAAAGAGAGCAAAATGTACTCCCGAGCGTGTTCTTGGAGCTTGTTCTTGAGACACAGGACACACTGGTTCTTCTTACATAATCATATTATATCTATCCTCGCATGATACGATCATAAAGTCTTTACGTCACATGAAAGTGTGAAAGTCTTCTGAATATAGCACATGCCCAGCAATTGATACAGCTAGGCACGATCTTAATGAATGTTGAAAACTCCAAATTGCAAGTCGGAAACAATTAAAAAAGATGGTCATTGGCCATATGGATTCATGCAAGGCCAGCTGTCAGCATAGCCTCAGCCCTTAGGTAGAGATGGCCCACATACATAAATGATTTGAGCACGGGGGTATTCATTTCCATAGGGATAGGATTATATAAATAGAAGGTGATACATAGTGTAAAACAAGTGAAAAAGGCATGTTGTATCACACCCAAGCAGATGGAGTCTACTTCGATAGAAATATTGGATTGAGGGGCATCAGGAGGAATTGCAACAGTACCACACCCTCTGCCAGGCCACGCACCAGGGAGCTGCACAACCTGCCGTCTGCAGCCTGCCACGTTGCCGTTGTGCCATGCTGTTGTTGCCTGTCAACCGCTATTGGCCATTGCTGTATCCAGAGCTAGCTGCCGACACCGCTAGGTAGTGCTAGGCGTGGGACCCCACAAGTGATATAGGCACTGCCGCTGCAAGAACAACCTGGCCGGTGGTTTCTACATGGATGTGCTTTGCGAGTCTGGAGATAGAACGACATCAATAGATAGAATGGCTGTGTACTGGGCTATTTTTTTGGGGTGCCGGAACAACTATCATGGTTCATCAAGTTAGTCAACAGGATGGGTAAGACGGCAGCAGGTTGTGGTGTACCTCCAACCGAGCAATCTCAGCACTCATTCTCAAACCATCCATTGATGAAACTCTAAGGGGCTCCGTGGCAGTCATAAAGAACCATTGTTACTAGGAAAACTAGAATGTATCTGAATCATAGTATATGTATCTCAATGGCACCGCCATGGCTTGTTGAAACATATATATTAATAAACATTAGGAATTGGTATTAACTATTAAGAGCTGTTGGGAAAAAAAACACACGCTGCAATATGTTTCCTTCATCTCGGATGACAAGAACATATACAAATTTACAAGGTATTATGTGTCGTTTATCGAATGATATATTTCCAGCTTTCCATGCTACCTACCTACCTCAGCTCACTGAAACTGCACTTGTTCATCAGACAATTTGTCTATGTGAGGTGTCATAACTAGCACCCAGCCTAGGGCAGTTGCATTGGCCTTTGCGTTACCACTTTCAGTCTAGTCTGGTGCCAGGACATTTGTCAGTAGTGATAGAGGCTTCTGAAGACTAGTGATGGCAACTTATTAAATGCTGTGAGTATGGCTCAGTAGTGATAGAAACATGCAACTGATCTTATACCTCCAACCAAGCAAGTTCAGCCCTCATTCTCAAAACATCCATGGATAAAATTCTGAGTAGCTCAGTGGCCGTTGGAGGCTTGACCACCACCTGCCCCCTGCATGAGACCACTGGCCCACTGCTACTGTATAATCACGGATGGCGTAAGCAGCTCAAAGCTGATCTGGTGCCCAAGTTAGACACTTGGCGTTTGTATTTCCTTACCTATAACACTTTGGCTTGATGCCCTTTATGTAAAACTCTGTATTGGTTCGATGGAATCAAATTAGGTGGGGAAGCTCTCCCCCGTTTGCTTTCAAAAAAAAAAAAAAAAAAAAACTGTATAATCATGGAATTTTCGACAGCATAGTAGTTCGGGGCATGCATCTCATCTCCACATATTTTTTTCTTTATTACATGTACATAGAATAAAAACATAGTAAATTTTATGTAATAAAATATATCACACAACCTAGAACAGTTGTTATTGTACTTCTCTTTTCCAGAAAGAACATGCTATGCTTAAATGTTTCAGAGACAGCACATGTTATTCTCAGTGGATAGAGCAGAGAAAGGTTTATGCCACAGGAGTGCTTCACAAAGGTCAGAGAGGGAGAGCACGAGGGATGTCTAGACTGATTTTCAGGATCTGTTCTATAACGAAATCACCCAGGGTGGTGTGAAGCAGCACGCATACAGACACAGGAGAATCGCATTGGATAGACTGGCAGCTTTAGAAAGAGTAGATGAAGAAGAAATACATGGATCACCTGTTAATTCTTATACATTACTCGTTTAATGAGCCGCTATCTCAGTGACTTCCATGAGAGACGTGTGGATGAGCTATGCTCCCCATCTGCCTTCACTCCTCGTTCTGCACTGGCTGGTAGTGTAGTGCATCTAGATCACTCAGTATCTCCATTATCTCTGCTCGCCAGAGGGGGAGGAGGGCTGTAGTCAAGCAATCAAACTGATGCAGCAGTGGACACTTTCATTACTGATCAGTCACCTTGACCTCTTCATACGTTAGTACAAGGACTGGATAGCTGAAAGATTAAGAGGAAGGAGACCAATGCAACGTCCTCAGCCCATCTACTATTTTCGGCAGACAGGCAATGAGCCACACTTGGCCTCATTATGCTCTGACAACTTCCCCAGAAGCCTTCCCGTGCAGCACCATCAATCACTGCTTTTTATAAGGTGATACGTGAAATATATATTTTTAAAATTTATAATTTTGTAAAATATGAAGAATAAGGAAATTTTATATGTAAAACCTTTTTTATTTTGCAATATTGGACATTACATGATCTAATTCGCATAAATGGTGGATCATTTTTAATCATGCTAATCAAGATGATTTGTTTCCGGAACAACCATTTTTCATGTTAATCGCAAGAACGAGTGGCCGCATGCCCACTTTTGATGGAACCAAAACTTACACTTGCTAAAGGTGCACAATGCATACATCTATCTTAGGCATCAAATTTTGTACACTTATGTTAGACCTGGGACGTATCTATCCATGGATCTGAGGCCACGACATGAAATTAACAAACAACCTTTTCTATAAATATAGCAATTATTACACATTTCTTTAATGGACTCTTGAAGATGACACGAGGGAACATGGGGTTAAGTGGCATTGAACAGCATTAAAGGGGGTGGTACAATTGGTACTTGGGCTATTCGGATATTTGTGTGTTTACACATTATGTTACGTAGCAAGTGTTTCCTATATAAATTGAAGTTTCTGACCCAGACACAATATAATGGTCAGTGATATTACCTGATAGTTTTAGTTGTGCGAAAGGAAGACTCCCAGAAGAAATCAAAGCTAGAAGTCTTGGAGGAAGTCCTTGGCTTCGACACTTTGCTGCCTGGTAGGCCTGGAAGGCATAGGGAACATGTGGGACAAAGCAGATCGGTTTCATGCAACAACAGAATGAGAGCCAACGACCAGCATCCACGGTAGCCGAGCTGCTGATGTCCATGTCTCAGATGATGCAACATAATAGCCTCGAGTTCTGGTCATGTCTGCCTACCTGCTTTCCTCGACTACACCAAGCTCTGCATCAGAACATTGCCTCAGAGAGAAAGGAAAAAGTCAGTTTTCATAATGCTGCTTCCGAAGGACAATGAGTGCAACTAGAACAATTGCTGTCTTTGCTTAGGCTACTGTCGAGTTGGCATTAATGATAAGTGCAACATAGTGAGGATGGTTCAATATTGCATTTTTTCAAGTACACAACAGAATATTGAAAATGAAATAAAATGTAGACTTCGAAGACTCAGTTCCTTCAAAGGTAATGCATTAATGATAAGGAGTACATCATATGAAGCAATTTATTAAGATGCATTATTACTACTACTACACTATGCAACGCCGCCTACTCCCCTTGCTCTCTTTTAGATGATGTTTTCCGAAATAAGTTATACAGTGTTCCGTTCAAACAAAAACAATTGTAACAGTGCATGTGTAGTCCACATATCCCAAAGGGGTGGTGCAGGGGAATTTACCCCAAGCCTGAGCATCCACGCATATTAAAGAGGCAAAAGGGAACATATTCATCTCTGAATTAGACTCCAAAATATCAAGCTTCAGACAAAGGGCATTTTTTGCATGATCCAATGACAATTGCATAAGAACTGGAAATAGAATTCAGTAGTCATTACTCCATAGTGCATACCTTAAGACACTTGGCACCTGAACTAGGCATGGCTTATTAGTTGCTTCGTGTCCTTGTGGCTCTGCTTCTCCATTACTGTATCATTCGCTTACCATTTCTGACTCAAGAAATCTGTGCAATGCTTAGTGTAGGATAATTAGGAAGCATACTGGCTGCACTGCGAACATGCTGTGCTTAAATGTTTCAGAGACAGCGCATGTTATTCTCACTGGATAACCAGTTAATTCTTATACAATACACGTTTAATGAGCTGCCCATCTGCCTTCACTCCTCGCTCTGCACTCAGTCTCTGCATCTGGATCACTCAGTCTCTGCATCTAGATAGCTGTAGACAAGTAATCAAACTGATGCAGAAGTGGATACTTTCATTACTGATCAGTCACCTTGACCTGTTGATACGTTAGTGAGAGGACTGGATAGCTGAAAACGAATGCAACTTCCTCAGCCCATCTACTATTTTCGGCAGACAGGCAATGAGCCACACTTGGCCTCATTATGCTCTGACAACTTCCCTAGAAGCCTCCCCGTGTATTACCATCAACACCAATATATCACTCCTTTTTATAAGGTGACACGTGAAATATATATTTTTAAAATTTTAAATTTTGTAAAATATGATGAAAGGATCTAATGGCCTAGAGGGGGGTGAATAGGCCTATCTTTAATTCCTGAAACTCACAAACTCGAAGCGAAGTTAAATATTTGATCGGTACTACGAACTGTTTTCTATTGGTACTGCTGACTGGACAACCAGTGCTACCAACGGGAACCAGAGGTACTACCGATCCCCTACTGTAACTACGAAATCTGAAGTAAATGAGTTTGGATTTCGAATTAAACTTTTACCCCACTCCTTGAGATGATGGTGATGAAGTTCTGGCACTTCCCTTTGTTTGCCCCTTCACCAAATCACAGATCGGGCGCCCACAACCTAAGAGAGGGGTTGAGAGATGGAAGAACACGAAGAACAAGTGATAGCACAAGTAATCGTAGGAATCAACAACAACAAGCACGCGGGACACAAGATTTATCCCGAGGTTCAGTTCCCCACAAAGGACTTCCAACGTCCTCGTTGTTGAGGTGACCACTAAGGTCGGAGTCTCTTCCACCTCCTTGCCTCCCTCAAGCAACCACAAAGGTTAGCCCGAGATTTCCACTAAGAAGAACGGGTTGATACAAACACTTCGGGGTGACCTCACAAGTGGAGCAACACGGGCAACCACGAAGAACGCCTAGCCGGCTAGGGTTCCAAGAACCCAAGAGAAATAAACACAAATTAAGCCAACTAGAATGGGGATCCAAGTGCTCAAGAAGCAAATCGAAGCTTTTCCCACTCAAATCTCGAATCTCCACTCAATCTTGCTAGGGATTGGATTTGGAGCAAGGGGAGAGAAAGAGAGGGCGAGCTCAGCTTGAGAGGCCTTTTGTCTAAAGGTTGAAGAAGGTGAATAGCATGGGTAACGGTTAGAAATTAGGGGGCGGAGTATATATACTCGAGAGGTTCCAGCCGCCTGTCGGTAGTACCAACGGGAAGACCCGGTAGTACCAACTGTACAGACTTCTCAGTTCTCAGGTTGGCTGCTACCTTGGTACTACCAACTGTTAGGTCGGTACTACCAACCGTACAGACTTCTCAGTTCTCGGTTTGGTTGTTGCCTTGGTACTACCAGCTGCTGGGTCGATACTACCAACCGAGCAGGCAACAACCAAATCTTCTAAGTGTTCGTGAGTGAAACGTGTGTCTCTCAAACGCGTTAACTAAAAGACAGCACTCAATCCCCAAACTAGTAAACCTAATTTGTATCCCTCTTGATAGTGCGGCGTTTCCTATGACTCAAATCAAAGTATAAAATCTAGTGATCCACTTGAGTCGAGACGCTTTCCATCCATCGAAATTGAGGGGTGCTAGTATCACCAAATATTATCATTCAAATCTTTCAATGGACTAACACCTGCGTATACACTTGAATGAACATGTTAGTCCCTAATTTGATTGTCATTAATTAGGCAAAACCCACATAGGGGCGAATGCACTTTCATATGAACAATAAGGAAATTTTATATGTAAAACCCTTTCATTTTTGCAATTTTGCAGATAACATGATCTAATTCGCATAAATGGTGGATCGTTATTTAAAGCATGTTAATCCAGATGATTTGGTTCCAAAACAGCCTTTTTCATGTTAATCGCAAGAACGAGTGGCCGCATGCCCACTTTTGATTGAACCAAAACTTACACTTGCTAAAGGTTACATACATCTATCTTAGGCATCGAATTTTGTACACTTGTGTTAAACCTAGCACGTGTCTTGCAATGGATCTGAGGCCACGACATGAAGCAAACAACCTTTTATATAAATATAGCAACTATTACACATTTCTCTAATGGAATCTTATAAATGACACGAGGGAACATGGGGTTAAGTGTCATTGAACAACATTAAAGGGGTGGTACAATTGGTACTTGGGTTATTCAGATATTTGTGTGTTTTCACATTATGTTACGTAGTAAGTGTTTCCTATATAAATTGAAGTTTCTGACCCAGACACAACGGTCTGTGATATTACCTGATAGTTTTAGTTGTGCGAGAGAAAGACTCCTAGTATACATTAGAAATAGACTAATCAAGCCAAGAAGTCTTGGTGGAAGTTCTTGGCTTCGACACTTTTGCTGCCTGGTAGGTCTGGAAGGCATAGGGAACATGTGGGACAACGCACATCGGTTTCATGCAACAATAGAATGAGAACCAACGACAGGCATGTTGCCATTACGTGGCATACAATTCCTAAGACTGCCGTCTTGGTGAAGACAGATATCCAGTATCCCTGGTACGTAGCCGAGCTGCTTCTTACACAGTATAGGATGTACTATGGTGCAACCCTTTGCATAGCAGCTTCAATTTCATCAACTTTGAGTGACAATGCATGATTATCAACTACAATACTCTTTTCTCTATAAGGCTGAGAGCTGAGAGCTGCCGACTACCATACAAACAAAATTTACAACCTTTGACACACAACAAACAAAAGCACCTACGTTAACTGGAACAGGGTCATTCGAATTCTACAAGATTGGAGAAATATCATAGAAATATTCGTGATATTGTAAACATGTCATTATAATTTAGGTTGAACGTGAAATATTCCATTTTGCATGCTTCCAACAACCTAGGGCCCACCTGCAGACGTTTGTATTTCGTATGTCCCAATGCACCCCTGGTACAGTTCCTATCTCCATCTCAATGACATGCGGGGCCTAGACATCATCTCCTCCATAGTCCAAGTGTGCATGTTTTCTGGCCAAATCTCCACAAGGCGGAGAACTCAGCTCCAGCACAGGTACTGGTCACTAATGTTGCTACAGATCCCCGATCGAGGTCGGCGGAATGGGAGCTGGCACAGCTGCTCTGGTGCCATTGACAGGAGCGGACGTTGTCACTTTATCCTCTATACAAGCATGGATGATAGGCTCATTAGGCGTGGGCAAGGTGCACATTGTGGAGGCTCGTGGGATCGACGGCGGCATGCCTAGACTCCCGCCTTTTGCCCAATTGGGTTGATAAAGGCTATGAACGATGGGTAGTTAAGGTCGACAAATGCACCGGTGCACGCAGTCCACAGCGTAGAAGGACGATGACTGAGCGACGGTCCTGATCTGCCCCGCACTGTAGTTCATGGTGCACATGAACTATATGTAATCCTCGGGTATGACATCATAGACCTGGCTGGGGACTTGGGGTCAAAGGCCCAGGCAGTGGCAGACCTAGCTTTTGAGCACAGGGGGTGCACCAATTTTTTTATATATACAAATCAATAAATCATTCATAATTGTTAATTTTTTTTTGGTTTTTTTTCACAATTTTCATCAATTGTATGTATGACAGGCGGGCCAGGGGGTCGGTGGACCCCTTGACCCCCTTTGGATCCGTCACTCGGGCCCGTGCAAGGTCAATAATGTGGCACCTTGTTAGTTGAGCAAGAGTGAAGACAACTTATAAGCCTTTGTCTTTCAACCATACCACCTTCGGATTAACCCTCTTACATGAAGCGAGGACGAAATTCTAAGCAGCTGGGGGGATTATCTAACGGTGGAACTCTCTTTGCCGACTATCAAACATGTCAGGTGTATGCCATGTGCTTCGAGATGGACACTCGGCTTATCGGTGCTTTGCCGAGTGGGTACCATGTGGAGCACACGGCAATGACCTTCGTGGACACCGACGCATGCGGGCCAGAGGTGCGGACATGGAGTTTATTGCACGTGTAGGCTCCAGGAGGTCCTGGTTAAGTTGGTGCTCGGCGACCGCGGGGCCACGCAGGGTCCCACTTTTTCAGAGCTACTTCTTCAAAATGTGATCGAGATGCCTGACGTCCCTACTCAAAAGATCTTTTTTTCCATGTGACCCTGTTTGATATGAAAAATCAAGCAAAGTAACAATACCTCTTTTCTAGATGCATGCATAATACTCCTTTAATGTATTTATTCATAGTAAGCCCACCATCTGACATTAGTGGATTGAAGGCCAAAAAATATGACATTAATGCATATTTTACTAGAATATACATTTTTACCGCTTACTTTCACCATCGAAAGGCAAACCGGAAGTGAAAATGGTATTGACACCACCATTGATGACATTTATAAAGAGTGTCAGCATGTCTATTGTGAAATAAAAATGCACAACTTGTGGCTTGAGGCGGAGCTAGCGGGTGGCTGACCGGTGAGGGCCTCCCATGATTAAATAAAAATCTCTTGCCTTTTTATTTTTTGAATTTTGAAATAAGAATTCTGAAAACCGACATTAAAGGCGGCTCAATCACTAGCCGCCCTTACAGTGGGCTCATTTGTAAGAGCACCCTGAAAATGGCGGGTGGCCTAGCCACCCTTACAAGGTGCTGGAGCCGCCGTTACAAATGCTTTGTGTAGTAGTGTCTTGCGATACAAGATATGATTTCACTTTAACTAAGATCTAAACAAATACATATTTAAAAACAGAAATACATGTAAATTATATGATATCTAATTAAATGGAAATTTATCATACCAAATAGAGATTATAGGACATTTTTTGGGTATTGTATTTGAATAAACAACTAGTAAATATAAACATTTTTTTGTTGTTGTGCGTACTAATTTTTTTTTTTTAGAGTTTACACGGTACATCGCAGACGATCAACAACTAAATTTCCATGTAACAAGTTATGTAGTATAATAGTCTATATAACTATACCATGCACGAGTTGATGGGCAGGTATATAACTAATTAATTTACCATGTATACTGACTACTTTCGTTCTGATGAAAGAATTAAATTGTTTTTCCATGTGTCCACCTAATCCTTTCAATTTTATGCTATTCACCTATAACATTTCAGGGCGAAATACAGTTTTTACGTGCCATTTGTTTCAAGGATTGCTGCAACCTTGGCATTAAATGTAAGTCAACAGCAAATTCACACTGCAGTATCGTATCACCATCATTGGAGTCGTCAATTCATGAACACCATTTGGCTGCTACTATGCACGGGTGCACTTCATCCCCACACAGCGCCCTGCCAATGCCCTGCCTTGCAAAAGTAAAATTGCTGTATCAAGCGCTTCCCATTAAGCTGAACAACATCATATGGCAAAGCTCAACCTCTTGGTCGTCCATCCTTGCTTCTACTCACCACCAAACCTCCTGATGCAGAGTAACTCCAGAATGCATAGGCACCCACTAGCTAGTGGAGTTGTATATATGTACAAACTAGTTCAACACAAAAACTTAATTTTACGGTTAAGACCTGGAAGCTGATTTATACTTCGATCAATTTGTCCACTAGCTCTTTTCCAACTGCCTTACCATCCTATCATAGTACATCAGCAGTCATACTTTTTCATACTAGTCACTCCCTGTGATTTGCTCACATCTGTAATCCTGATGCCTCACAAGACTAACACAAGCAACTGAGCTGACAATGTGAAGACTGCATTCTTTGGAAAGAGCACAATCCAATAGCCACATATGTGTACCAGACCCATAATCCCTTCATCAGCTCGGGTCACAGCTCTTCTTCCATTTAACCATTTGCTTCTTCTATATATATTGGCGAAAGGAAACCACCTCCCTACCTAATATTTCTGAGATGTAAAGAGTGAATTTTTTTGTTCGGGAAGATATGGTTTGAGCCTTGAAGTATGTCAAGTGACTTTATTGTAACTAGTACATGTTCCAGAGCTATCATGGGTCTAATTATTCAACCTGTTACAATATCTAAATCTTGCACATGTGTTTTTACAGTCTTTTTTTTTACGGTGAACAGCAGGGGAGCCCCTACTGTGCCTTTATTGAAAAAAGAGCAGAAAGGGTTCTGTACAAACTAACTCAAGAAACAAAAAAAAAGTTACAAAGAAAATAAAGAAGATTACACAAAGGCTTCTAGCCATTGCTCAATTAAAGGAAAATAGGATTGCTTTGCTCTTAGGACAGCTAAGGCAAATTTAGTGTTGAAGATCAACTTGCAGCGACGAACGTAAGCGGGAATTCCTTTGAAAATGACATCATTTCGAAGCATCCAAATAGACCAACACATGGTTAAGATTTAGATAGTGTCACCCTTGGCGGCGCCATGACTCTTGGGCGGTGTCGTCGGTGGCGTTGGTGGCCGTGGGGGGCAATGTTGCCAGCAGCGGCCTCCATGTCCATGGTGACGTTAGGTGTCTTCAAGGGGCGTAGTGGAGGTAGGAAGGACGGTGTGGCGGCATGGGGGTTCTCCATGCGACGAAGGAAGGCCTCGATGATGTTGAAGCGGCGGTCGATCTTCTCGATGTTGTCCTCGAGCAGGCTCTTGAGGGCAATGAAGTAGTCGTACATCTCGGAAGCAATTGGTGGTGGGTCGATCGGCTTGGTCTCTGAGTACTAGGTGTCACAGCCCGCGACGCTGGTCGATGGCGCCGACATCTAGCGGCGTGCGAGGCATCGCATGCGGCATCTAACGGCTTGAAGACGGGAGCTGGGGAATATTTTCTTTGATTGCTTGAATAAAGAGGTTACGTCCCTAATATTTATAGCCCACCTAGGGGACTTGTAATCCAAGTAATCTCTAAAGGTTTCCCCGATAGATCGGAATACCTTTTACAAGCAAGATCCTATTTGTTTCCTAATAGGATATTTTCTTATAGATCGGAAAAAGATATTGTCTGCCGCCATATCACGCAGTCATCTCGGTAGCTCAAAACTATTAGCCACCACCTCCCATGCCGGCCTCCTTGCCAAAGTCGTGGGCCGCTATCAACGAGATGTGATGCCCTCGATTCGCCACGCCAATGCCCCGACCGTCTTCCTCCACCTCCCACGCCGGCCTCCTTGCCAAAGTCATGGGCGAATATCAACAGATGTGAGGCCCTCGATTCGCCGCGCCAATGCCCTCCTCCTGACCGTCTTCCTCTGTTGTTGGCAACGCAAACCTGAGTCCACAATTAGGCCTCCACCTTCCTCGTCACGACGCTGACCGCCGCAGAAGCCTAACCGAGCACAACCTTCCAAAACGACGCCTCCAAGGAGGATCATGACGCCATTGGCGCCGCCGTCGCCTGACCTATAGGTCCAGGTTTTCACCTAGGGAAGACAAACCATACATAGGGAAGAGGTCCGAAGATTGCCGCTTCCAAGGAAGAAAACGAAGTCTGAAGCATCGTCATCATCGGCCCAAGAGGGCAATGCTTTCGCCATGGCACCTCATCCTGTGCACAGCGTTGTCTACTGCCGGCGCCGCTGCCCCGTACCACTGAGCCACCTAAAGTCGTAGATGCCGGCAGCCACCGTCGCCGAACTCACCGGCCGGCAGCTCCAGCCACCGTCGAGCCGATGACTCCGCAAGCCGCACCTCGTCAGCCGCCACCCTGCCGGTCAGTCCAGCTTTTGAAGACATCGCTCACAAAGGATTACATTTGGTTTTGTACATCTGACATGCTTCATCTGAAACAGGGCTGACATGGGTCAGCCCAGCTTCCTGCACTCGATGTATCGATCGGCAAAGCATCCAACATAACTATGACTGACAGAGCTGCTGTGCACGAGCCACAGCTGTGTGCACACACTTAACTGGCACTGCTCCACCATTTGTGTGTCGATGCTGTGCCAATTTTCACCACCATAGCACACCGAGGGAAGCTCCATCTCGCAGTCATATTAAGAGTAGAGGAGTTGCCCTTTTCCATACTACTCACTACTTAGCATTTGCTCACTTGTGTGATCCATCCTAATGTGCCACAAGAATACTCTAACCATGTGACGACTTCAGTCATTGGAAAGATTTGACAACAATAGCCACAGACTTATATTTGCACCCATAATTACCTTGTTCACCTATCTGTCTGCGCTCATGCCACACCTCTTCTTCAACTTCCTTCTGCTATATATATTGGCCAAAGGAAACCACCTACCACGACTTGAGCATCCCAATGTACTATAACAGTACTATTTCCTTCATTTCCTTGACAAACGCACATTTGAAGATATCAAAGAAAGAAATTATTTGCTAGGGAAAGTTGGAGCATTGAAATATGTCAGGTGTCTTTTTATCAGAGTTCAACCCTGTAATTTGTTCCTTACCAGATGCTTATCAGAGTATCCCAATGTACTATAACAGTACTCACACCAAATGCTTATTGTATTGCGAGGATCCATATATGGAAGTGGAACTCACAAAGTCGATCTGGTCCATACAGTAGCAGATTTAGCATTCTATTTGTTCTTTTCTTCCCCAAAACTGCACTCTATTTGCTACCAAATTCCAAGCAAAGGTGGATTACGCAGCCTTGCATCCAATTATTGGGCGCTTGTGTCAAGCAAAGGACCAAGCAGTAGTACACAAATGATTTTGCCAAATAGTTGTCACAAATTAGACACAAGCAGTGACATTAATTATATCTACAGGCACAAAATCGAAAATTACCAAATAGGAAACCAAAGCTAAAGATATTTCCTTCAAAAAGAATGCAAAGATGTTCCTCCTCTGTCCTGCAGCCCAATCCGATGTATCAGTCGATACTACTCCATGTGAGGAACTGGGACTAAAGGCCAAGCAGGCCTTGGCATGCAGCCCAATGGCAATGATACACCAATTGCAGCAAAGAAGGTAGCAGAAACAGAGCATTCCCCACCCTATATTTCTTGACAAAAAAAATGAGGAAACATTTGGTTCATTTGAAGCGATATTGTTCTTCTATCTTCATATGTCAAAGATAGAGCAAGAGTGAAATGCACTGTTGTAGGTATATGAACTTGTCTTGCTATGTCAAATAGGTCCATGGACTTAGAAACCAGCCATTTGACCCTCGAACTTGTGAACCCGTTCACCCCAGGTCCATGGCGGTTTTTAATGGTGGTTTTGCATGGCAGCCGGCGGTTTCACATGATACTTTGCGTCGGCGATGACATCATCACTTCTTTTTAATTTGTGAAATTAATATCTTTTTATTCGAGCTCTAAATATAGCAAATAATATATCAATTTTGATCGTCTCGACGAGCTCTTTGCAATGGTGTACTCCGTTTTTGTTATTTGAGATAGTTTTATTTCATATAAAATTAAATATTTCTATAAAACGAGTGATATTTTATTCTCACTTGCAATTTGATATATATATGGTCGTGATTTAGTTCTCGATATATACAAGGTGTTCAAAGTGATATGCCTAGAAGAAATTAGTTTGCCAAATTTGATTATTCTCGCTGCCCTCTGTTGTCACAAGTGGTACCGTAGCTGTTAATTATCAAAGGCACAATTTAATCTGCTATTTTCAGTATGTCAAAGACCACATTAGAAGTGAAAAAGTTTGATGGTAGTGGTGACTTTCGGTTATGGCAAGTGAAAATACAACTGCCTTAGTTGATAAAGGTGTGGATGCTTGCTATAGAGGACAATCGATGCAGATTTGGTGAGTACATCAACGGATGAGATGAAAAATATTGATAAGAAAGCATTGGCGTACTTAAGCTTGGCTCTTGAAGATAATGTGTTGAGGTAAGTTTGTGAGGAGAAGACTGCTATTGGTCTCTCGGAAGAAATTGAAAGCTCTCTATTTGGACAAATCACTCTCAAGTCGTTTCTACCTCATGATGCGCTTGTTTAGGATGCGTATGCAAGAAGGCACTCCTATCAAGCAATATATTGAAGAGTTCAATAAGGCGGTGCTTGACTATCAAAATGTTGCCAAGTCTATGGATACGATCATATTGCAATATTGTTTTTTTATGTTCACTCCCGATTCTTATGACAAAGATCGAGATCGGATCCTTTATGGTACTGATTCTATCTCCATGGATGATATTACTTCTATCCTTTTGTCTAAGGATTTGCTCGGAAGTCACGCATGGAGGGTGGTCGAGTGAGGGTCTCATTGTCAACCGTGGGAGGTCCGGAGAGCGTGGTCATAGTGATGGTGATGCCTCCGCAAAGGTAGGGGAAAATCTAAGGGGCGTTCAAAGTCCCGTTCAAGCTACAAAATTAAGTGCAATTATTGCAAGGATTATGGCCATATAAAGTATGATTGTCCTAAGTTGAAGAAAAAGACGGACAAGCAAGGTGATGGCAATAAAGGTGAAAATTCTTCAAGAGCTAATATTGCGATTGCGCGATGGTGATTCAGCTTGAGTCCGGTGAGGTACTTGTTGTTAGTGCCGATATTTCTTCAATTGGGCATTGTGCTTCTACTTTGCTTGCTTGATTGTGACATGAGCTTCAAAGATCGGTTGGGTTCTTGATTACGCTTGTTCTTACCATATGTGTCCGCACGACAGAGTAGTTTGCCACTTATGAACCATTGAATGGTGGTTCGGTTTCTATGGGCAATGACACAAAGTGCGAGTTGTTGGTATTGGCACAATCGGTTCGGGATGTTTGATGGTATTGTTCGCACACTCACGGATGTTCGCCATGTTGTTGGGCTGAAGAAGAATTTGATCTCATTCAAGGCACTTGATCGGAAAGGCTACAAGTTTGTGACTCAAAGCTATCGATCAAGGTGTTTAGGGGTTCCTTATGTGTGATGAAGGCTCTTACTACTCCGCATTACGATGACTTGTATTTCTTGCGTGGCGCTTTTGCTTTACCGGGTCGCCTTCGGTGGCTTCTAGGTCCTGGTTGATGATGACACTATGACTACATTGTGGCATATGAGATTGGGGCACATGTCAGAGCGTGGTATGGCAGAGTTGAGTCGTCGTGGGCTGTTGGGCAATAGAAAGACAGTAGTTTGCGCTTCAGTGAGCATTGTGTGTTTGGGAAGCAAACACGTTTGAAATTCAGCAGTCCATTCACACGACAAAGGCCATTCTTGACTATGTGCACACCGATTTGTGGGGTGAGGCACCGGTTACATCTATTGGAGGTGGAAAATATTTGCTAACCTTTGTTGATGATTTCAGCAGAAGGTTTGGGTCTACATCTTAAAGTCCAAAGATGAGACATTTGCTCGCTTCCGTCGCTGGAAGGCCATGGTGGAAACACAAACGAAAGAAAGGTCAAATATTTGAGATCGCACAATGGCACCGAAGTTCTCGCCGAGAGAGTTTAATAATTATTGCCGGGACGCCGGTATAATTCGACATAACACCACGCTTGGTACTCCACAAATGTAATGGAGTAGCGTAACGTATGAACAGGACACCGTGGAGAGAACTCATTGCATGCTCTATCATGCGGGGTTACCACAGAGTCTTTGGGCGTAAGCGGCTTACCACAGCTTGCTATTTGGTTAATCGCCGCCATCGACGCCTATTGATTGTAAGACACCGGAGGAGGTATGGTCTCGCCACCCACCTCATTATGATCACTTGAGGGTATTTGGTTGTCCCATATGCTCATATTCGCCCGAACAAGTTAGAACCTCGAGCATTGAAGTGTGTCTTCCTTGGTTCCGTGATGGAGTTAAGGGGTATCGTTTGTGGTGTAAAGAACAAAGGCCCCCAAAGTGATCGTCGGTAGAGATGTGACCTTTGATGAGATGGCGATCGTTACTCCAATTTGTCGCCGGGCTGGGAGAGGCTTCCACCCGGTGGAGCTTCTTACGGTGGTGGTTCGAGGCGGCAGCGAGTGGCGTAGAGGGTAACATTTGAGATGGAGACTCCAAAGGACCGAGTCTACTACGCTTGATGGTCGGCCAGCGAGCAGCCTATTGTTGTCAAAATCTGCAGATGGTGTTCATGGTGACACACATGAGGCGCATCATGAGTCGATGTAGCCGATAGTCGGTTGGAGGATACAGCCAAGTGGAGCTTCGAGAGGCTCCAGTTTCTCCTATAGCACATCGTCCTCAAAGACAAAGGAAACCACCACAACGCTATGGAGATTGGGTCACACCAAAGAGAGAAAAGAGGTTCGATCGCTTTTCGCTTTGACAGCTTGTAGAGGATCTCATTCATGATGAGCCTAGCACAAACAAAGAGGCAATCAGTCATCCTCAGGCAGCTAGTTGGGTCCGGCTATGACAGAGGAAATGGAATCATTGCATAAGAATGAAACTTGGGATTTGTGTTGCGCCCAAAGGGCTAAAAATTATTGGTTGTAAATGGGTGTTTAAGCTCAAAGATGCTTCTCTAGATGTTGCTCCAAGGTACAAAGCTAGATTGGTAGCGAAGGGCTTCAAATAAAAGAGGGAATTGATTACCCCGAGGTATTTTCTCCGCTTGTGAAGCATACTTCTATTCGTGCATTGCAAGCTTTGGTTGCTCTCTTTGATTTGGAATTAGAGCAAATGGATGTGAAGACAGCATTTCTTCATGGTGAGCTTGAGGAGAAGATCTATATGTCACAACCGTAAGGCTATGTGGTTGAAGGCAAAGAAAACCACGTTTGTTTTCTCAAGAAGTCATTATATGGCTTGAAGCAATCTCCAAGGCAATGGTACCATCGTTTCGATTCTTATGTCACTAGCCATGGTTTTGAAAGAAGTTCATATGATGCTTGTGTGTTTCAAAGAGGTACTTACGGATGGTTCAAGGGTGTACATGTTACTTTATGTTGATGACATCCTTATTGCGGGAAAAAGCAAGTCTGTTATTGATAAAACAAAGGCCATGCTCAAAAGTGAGTTTGAGATGAAGGATTTGGGTGCAGCCAAGAGGTTGTTGGGTATGGATATTCACCGTGACAGTCAAATGGAAAACTTTGGCTCTCTCAAAGTGAGTATATTGAGAAGGTTTTGAATCGGTTTCACATGTCACAAGCGGAAGCCTATTTCTACCCCATTGGCAAAGACATTTCAAGTTGTCTACTTCATCGGGGCCATTGGATATTGAGGAGGAAAGGTACATGTCTAGAGTTCCTTATGCTTGTGCTTTGTTGGCGCTTTGATGTATGCTATGGTTTGCACACGCCCGCACATTGCACATGCGATTTAGTGTTGTGAGCCGCTTTTATGTCAAAGCCGGGCAAACAACATTGGAAGGTAGTACAGTGGATCCTCAGGTATCTTCGAGTCACAAGCAAATATGGTTTGATGTTTGATCAAAGGGCAATAAGTCCGGGACAAGTTATTGGTTATTCGATTCTCGATTTTGCCGGGGATCTTGATGAGAGGCGCCTCTCACCGGGTTATGTATTTCAGCTTTGTGGATCTTGTGTTAGCCGGAAAGCTACCTTGCAAAGATACTGCTTGCTTTGTCAACCACGTAAGCTTGAGTTTATGTCTTTTGACAGAGGCAAAGTGAAGGAGGTTATTTGGTTGCATGGTTTTCTTGGTGATTTGGGCATTGAGCAAGTTGATCGTGTTGTCTTTTGTGATAATCAAAGTGCGATTCACCTTGCAAAAGATGAAAAGTTTCATGAAGAGAATCAAGCACATTGATGTGCGCAATTTCTTTATCCGACATCATGTGAAGAAGAAGGATTTGTATGTTGAGAAAATTGGCACAAAAAGAGAACCCAGCTGATATGTTAACCAAGATGGTCCCAAGGCCAAGTTTGAGCATTGCTTGAACTTGGTTCGTATTCGTTCTTGCCCAAGTTAGCTCCATGTGGAGCTTTGGCGTGATGAGTTTGTTACTTTGCTGATTTGTCCACTAAAGTTGAAGCATTTGAAGATTGGGCATTTGACATCTAGAAATTTGATGTGTTTGATATATGGCTCAATTGTCGCTGAGGTGGAGAATTGTGAGTGTGCAGCTCCAATTATTTGAGGATGGACTTGTTTGCAATTTCTTTAAAGTCCAAGCATTCTTTAGAAAAATAGCCAAACCAGCCCAAAGGGGGCAGCCATCCCTTCCTGTACGTAGACTTTCATTTGGTCTTTTCTTCCTGGCTACTTGAGAGAACAGAGAAGAGAAGAGAGAGTTAGGGTTAGGGAGATTGAGAGAGAGGGAGTTTGATCCATCAAATCCACCACCAAAAGAGAGAGATTTTGTGGGGATTTGGAGCCTCCCCTCATTTGTTGGCTCCCACCTCGTGTATTGCTCATCATATAGTGGATTGTCTCGCCGTCGCCCGTGGTTTTTCCCCGCAAGGGGTTTCCATGTAAATCTTGGTGTCTCCTCTTGATTTGGTATTTCTCTTGCCATATGTGTTGATTAAGTCACAATCATGCTTTCTATTGCTTCATATGTGGAGTGGTTGGTTATTTGGGCATGTTGGCATGAAGTGAATATTGTGTTCTTTGATATGTTGACTGAGTTGATGGGGCTGATGTGTTGGTAAATTAATTGAAGCTAGTATATTGCTGTTTGGAAGGATTGGGCAGCCTGTGGTTTGACAGATTTATTTTCATGGGCTGTTTTAGTTCTTGCACACAAGGTGTTCGGTGATATGCCTAGAAGAAATTAGTTTGCCAGATTTGATTATTCCGCTGCCCTCTGTTGTCACACTCATGATCCGTTCTTTGTCCGGGTTTTTCCTCACCAGGCTACCACCCGTTGTCGACTTTCAATTTCACTGTTCAAGCGGGGAGAATTCCCGCTCCCTGCGGTTGGTTGCAGCGCACGCCCGTGAGGTGTTCGATGCTTTGTGCCAGCTAAAGTTTTCACTTTCAGAACCCAACCTATCCTTGCCTGATTTGCAGGTGCGCATGGTATGGCCGGGCCTGAGCAGCTTGCGCGCTGGTCCGTGGAGTTGTCCGTCACTTGTCCTGTTGTCATCGTCTGCTCGGCGGCCACACGGGCTTCACATGTGGCAGTTCGTTTGACAAGCCCACTGTTTCGCTGTTCCAAAAGGATCTTTGGATAGTCTACCATGTGGCTCACCAGTATCGATCCCTGCCAGAGTGCTTCACTGCACTGTGAGTTACTTGGGAGTAACTTGCTCATCGCTTGCCTGCTTGTTTACAGCGGCTATTAAGACATTGCGGAGTGCTGATGTGGTATGTTTCAATGTCGATAGCACCGTCATCCTTGATGAGGGCATCGATGAGCTTGCTGATTTTTGCGGAGCAGAGAAAGCTGTTGCTGAATGGACAGCAGAGTAAGTTCTCCATTGTGTAGATTGAGTACTGTTGATTTTTTCTGGGAAGAACTAACCTTGCTTCAATCTCTCAGGACCATGACAGGGACGGCTCCGTTTGAGGTGCTGGCAGCCAGGATATCTTTATTCAATTTCAAGCCATCTCTCCCAGGTGGAGTACCTCACCAAGGTAAGCTTGTCTTATTCTAAAGAATGAATTAGGAATTTTGGCCCCAAAAAAAGTTTATCTTTGGAAACCGGTCTTTTTTTTTTTTTTGAATTTGGGAATCTGGTCTCAAAACAAATTGTTAGGAATCCGGCCTTTTTTTTTTTTTTTTTTTTTGAATTTGGGAACCAAAACAAATTGTTAGGAATCCGCACGCCGGTGCTCGCGGGTCCTACGCCTTCGATGGGTTCGTCATCTCCAACACGCTGGGCGTTCATCTGTTCCACGCCGCCACCTTCACCCTCGTCTTCATCGCGGGTCGACGCCGCCGACATACACGGGCGGATCACGCTGGTGTCCCTAGCCCCGTGCCGCTGCTCGCCCGCCCGAGCTTCGCCTGGCCTTCAGCTTCTCTCTGTACTGCTGCTCGTCGGGGGAGGAGCGGCACCACCATCGCGTCCATCGCCATGACGCCGCTTGATGCTCGACGGCTTCGGTTCCCGGTGGCGAGCTACCACGACACCGGGGCCATCCACGTAAGACGAAAAGTTAGACTGCAGGCGGCGAGATTAATGTTGGGTTTCCTCGCCAACGCGTCGTCTATCTCTGCGTGCCCTACCTCGTCATCTTCGGTATTTGACGCTTGATTGGATGGTAATCTCACCACGTGTACAAGGTACGAAATATAGGTATTAGGATCTCTACTAAAGAAAAATCTGGAATGTGAAGTAGAAGCGAAGAAGCTGGAATATTTCATTGGTTGGCTTCAGATGAGAATCAGAAGCTGGAGGGCAAAATTGATTGAGAAGCCAGCTTCCAGACGGAATCTGCAGAATTTGAAGCCGCTTCAACCGATCCAGATCGTTCATCGCGAGATCGGACGGTAGGAGAAATTTCGGGTGACATGGATGGGGCTCCTAGCGTAGGAGCCCCGGGGCCTTGTTGGGAGTAAATTGGAGGATCTATATATGGAAGTGGAACTCACAAACTCTTATCCATATAGTAGCAGATTAAGCATTACATTTGTTCTTTTCTTCCTTCAAACTGGCACTCTATTTGTTCCTTCATGCAGTAACACAGCCTGTTCGTTTTGACAGTTTGCTACCAAATTCCTAGCAAAGGTGGATTACGCAGCCTTGCATGTTAGGCATATATCCAATTATTGGACGCTTGTGTCAAGCAAAGGACCAAGTAGTAGTACATAAATTATTTTCCCAAATAGTTGTCAACAATTAGACAGAAGTAGTGACATCAATTAAATCTGCAGGAACAAAATGTAATATTACCAACTAAGAAACCAAAACTAAAGATATTTCCTTCAAAAAGAATGTAAAGATAGTTCAAACTTCTAAAGTGTCCTCTGTATCAATCAATACTACTCGCATGCAGCCCAATGATACAACAACTGCAGCAAAGAAGGTAGCAGAAAAAGAGCATTTGCCAGCCTGAATTTCTTGACAAAAAATGAGGAAACATTTTGTTCATTTGAAGCGATTTGGTCCCTCTATCTTCATATGTCAAAGATAGAACAAAGTTTCTACAACACAAAAGAATTATGCTCTTGAAAAAATTGTACATGGTGCTGAAATATAGGAGGATCTGCTGGCTGCTGATGTACATCTCTTAAATGATTCAACAAAATAGCCTCGAGTTCAGGTCATGTCTGCGTACCTGCTTTCCTGACTCGTCTTTGCCACACCAAGCTCTGCATGCATGAGAGGATTGCCTAATGGAGAAAGAAAAAGGTCAGTTCTCACAATGCTGCTCTCAAAAGACAATGAGTGCAACTAGAATAATTGATGTCTTTGCTTAGGCTACAGTCGAGTTTGCTAGAACACATAGTGAGGATGGTTCAATATTGTTTTTTTTTTTCAGGTAGACAACAGAACATTGAAAATGAAATAAAATATAGACTTTGAAGAATCAGTTGCTTAAAAGGTAATGCATTAATAATAAGAGGGAGTACATCATATGCACTAATTTATAAAGGCGCATTATTACAACTACAGTCTGCGAGGGTACCTACGTACTCCACCAGTTCTCTATTAGATGATGTTTTCGAAATAAGTTATGCAGTGTTTTGTTCAACCAAAAACGACTGTACCAGTGTTGTGTGTGTCCACATGTCCCAAAGGGATGATGGTACCCCAAGCTTGAGCATCCACACATTAAAGAGGCAAAAAAAACATATTCATCTCTGAATTAGGCTCCAAATCATCAAGCTTCAGACAATGGGCATTTTTTGCATGATCTAATGACTTGCATAAGAATTGGAAATAACGTTCAGTAGTCATTACTCCATAGTCCATACCTTAAGGTACTTGGCAGCAGAACTAGGCAAAGCTTATTAGCTGCTTCGTGTCCTTGTGGCTCTGCATCTCCATTACTGTATCATTCTTTTACCAGTTCTGACTCAAGAAATCTGTGCAAAGCTAGTGTAGGATAATTAGGAAGCATACTGGCTGCACTCCGGATAGCAGCCTCTAGTTCCTCCACCTCTTCAGCTCTTGAACCTTCACAGTGAACATTGACAAGAAGATTCCTGAGGGTGGAGAGGTGGCTGATACCGAAATCTGGAGGCGCAAATCTGCATATAGTCTGCACCTCATGCACTATGATTTGAAATTCAAGAGTTTCAAGCACTGGAACAGCTCCTTCTTTGAACATCATATTTACCCAGCCAAGAAAACTGAACTTCTTCAAACATCGAATCCAGTGTTGCTGACAACAAGGCACCTTACCTCAGATCCTGCTGAATTTGAGCTCAATTTCAGGAATTGTAAGGCAGGGAAATGTCCAAGGATCTGGAGAGTTTCCTGACTAACTTTAACCTCAATGTCCAGGTAGGTTAGATTGGTTAGCGTGGACATCCAAACAGGAATCTTGCTGAGATGCCATCCTTTGATCACTAACTCCTGAAGGAGATGTGGAGTTGCGACCAAGGTTCCAACAAGAAGTCTAGTGACCATGGACTGATTAGTGTTAAACAGCGAAGGTTTGAACTGCCTAGCTTGCCAAGTGAAGAAACAAAATTATCCTCGTATGTTTTTTTTATCCCTGTGCAGGGGATTGATGCGCCAATCCAACTCAAGAGTTCTCAATTTGGTCAAGCTTCCAAGTTCTTGCAATAAGGATGTTGAAGTAGTGTAGTCAACAACTGTAAGTGAAAGAAACTCTAGCGCTTGCATGTACCCAACTCCATCTGGCAGGTTCATTCGAGGAACAATTAACCATTTCAAGTGCTGAAGTTCAACAATCCTTGTAGGCAATTCACCTAGATTAAGACAACTCAGAAGATCCAGTACGACCAAACACTGAAGCTCTCCTATGCTTTCTGGAAGTGTAATATTACTTGCCTTAATCCGTAGGTATCGCAACTGATATAACTTCCTTATATCTTCAAGGCAACACCTTTCCAAATTCTCATTGCAGTCTAGATCAAGCACTCTTAGGGAGCAAAAGCCTGAAAAGAGAAAGCATTTCTTCAGAGTATCCAAATATGTCCAGCGACCCGAACATGAGTAGCAACAATGGGATTTGTTCTTAAAGTTTCTAGACCATGGTATTCAAGTGAGAGTCGGTGGACCTTGCCATGTTGGGGCAACATTTTTTTTTCCATTAGTAATAACAGTTACAAAATTTTCTTCAACTGCCTTGCATGTAAGGATGTCAAGAATCATGTCATGAACCTGGCATGTATATACTCTACCATCATACTGGAAATCTACCGCTGTATTAAGCTTCTGTTGATAAGTTCATTAAAATAGCATTCACCTTCATCCTCCAAATTTCTTCTGCCATGTGCACTAATGAATCCTTCTGCTACCCACCTTCTTACCAAATAATCCCTCTTGATCACATAATCTTCTGGAAACATACTTAGATACAATAAACAAGTCTTTAAATGATGAGGAAGGTGATTATAACTCAGACATAATATCATGTTCATTTCCTCCACATCACAATTTTTCTCAAGCCCGCAACCAATTGAATTACAAACCTTCAACCAGTCAGCTCTCGTATCTGATTTAGTAGTCAACAAACTAGCCACAGTAATGATTGCCAATGGCAAACCACCACACTTCTTAATTATGTCGACCGAAACCTCTTTTTAGCTGGTGAGGGCACTTGTCCTCAGAGCCAAAAATTCTTCTAAAGAATAGCCTTTTTGGAGTCATCTTCACTTAGCATCCTTAATTTGAAAACGAGATCATTGAATGGGGATGAACAAGATTTAGCAATAGTACCAATTCTTGTTGTCACTATTACTCTACTACCACAAGTATTCTCAACCAAAGCAAATTTAATTGTCTTCCAAGCTTCAGTGCTCCATATGTCATCAATTACAATAAAGTACCTAAATATGAAATAGAACTATGATTCAGTTGAAACCTAGATACATACACCCTATATTGTGGAAAGTGCGAGAAAAAACCTCATATCTCACCTTTTAACTTTAAGGGTCGTAATGAAATACGTTATGGAGAATTTAATTTCTAGTCTTTATTGTCTTTGAATTACTGTTAATACGAGTATTGATTTCAGGAGAATCTAAACAGTTTGATGTAAGGATTAATATTCAGTTTGACATAATAACCAAAGGTAATTTGTAAAAGGTGGTCAGTTGAAATAATGCCTCAATACATGTATAAATAAATAATAAAAACATTAACAAACAGAAAAATATAAAGAGATTTTCCGTAAAACAAACAAGGTTAAACAGTATTCCAAGCTAGTGTAGATAAATTTAAGATACCTCTTGTCCTTTAGGAAATCCCTCAATTCACCAATGAGAAGTTCCTTGTCACATGAGCTGGTACTATGACACTCATCCTTCCTGACTTGAGACAGTATGGACTGAAAGATGATCACCATATCAGGATTTTGGGACAAGGACACAAAAGCTTGGCAATCAAATTTCTTAGCAATGTTTTTGTAAACTTGATTTGCAACTGTAGTCTTTCCTAATCCTCCACAACCCACGATAGACACCACCTTGACCTCCTGCGCCCCATCATCAACTAGCTTGATGACCTCATCTCTAGGAACGTTGATACCGACAAGGCCACCCAATTCTGCATAGAGAGCTGGTAACCGACGGTCCACGGAGATCACACTGGTTCCACCAAAATGAACTGTGTCATCAACCTTGTACCTCTTCCTTCGGTGGCCCGCCTCAACAATTCGAGCCTTGAGCTCCTGAATCTGCTCAGCAATCTCATGGCGGGTAACAAGACCCTTAACTTTCTGGACATACCCAAAGAAGAATCCAGTGATCCCACTATGGCTCTGTGGCTCATTCTGCAGCTGGTGCATGTAAGCGTCGACAAAGTCCTCAATGTCATAGCTCATCTCCCTCACCTGGTCCCTCCACTCCTTCGTTTATGGATCGAGCGTCTCTGAGTCAGCTAGCCTCTGAAGCAGCGCATTCATGCTGCTCAGCTCATCCTTCAGGAACACGATCTCACGCTTCATGCCCCTCTGCATCTTGTAGTCCTCCCCCCGAGCAACTCGCCAAGCTTGGCGAGAAGAGAGCTCATCACCCCTGTCGCTGCACTCGCCATGAACCCATCCATCTCTCGCTGTGTTATTACAAAGAGTCAAATGTTGCTGCGTGCTGTGAATACTTTCAGATATCTGAGGTATCCAACAACGCCACCAGAAATAGTCAAACAGAGTGTCAGGATGCTGTCTACTGTTACATGAACCAACAATTGAGCTGCCAATCAACTAGCACTTGCTGAAGCTGCCAGTAATTTCAGGTATGTGCCAACTTGGAGACAAACTATTAGCTTATGAAAGCACGCACATCAGGCAACAAGGCGCTGGTTTAACTTAACTGCCAGGACGTTGTCTCGATGATTCCTAAGCTCCTGCAATGCAATTCACAAGTCTGAGTACCTCAAGACTCCAAATTTCTCCAAATCAGACTATTTTTCTTAGAGTAAAAGGGCACAGCCCATCTTATCATCACTGAAGATCAAGGATCAGTTACATAAGCGGATCGGTTTCATCCGATCGGAGCAAGCAAAATCTCAGGCTGTTCAACACAAAAAGAGACATAATAACGCTGCTACTACCCACACCCTTGACGCTTCAAACGATTGTTTGTATATCCCAATTAGCAATGTTTTTTGAAACGGAAATGTTGTATATCCCAACTAGCAATCGAGAATGGCGAAAATGAATCAATTACCCAGGCCTTCGCGTAGGCAACCAACCTCCTGGTCCTGGCGACGTTCCGTTCGCTTCCCTAGCCGCGACCCTGAGCAGCAGCTAGCGCCGCAGCCTCGGCGAGATGGCAACGAGGGAATTCTCCACCACCACCAGCAGCAGCTTGCTCAGGGATCTGGAGTGAAGTCGTGGAGAGGAGAATGCCTTGCTCAGCGCCCGCCGCACAGAGGGCAACCCAAGGAAGGGATCCGGAGTCAATTCGTGGAGAGGAGAATGGGGCACGGAACCGGGTGCTGACCAAATCCTCTGCGCGTGGCGGCGCGAGACGGGCTGCAGGCGAGGTAAGAAAAGTCTCACCCGCGTCTGGTTGTTGGGCTGGGGGTCGATTGCGACGGATAACCCCACCCGCCAGGCCACCCCCTGTGGCTGCGCGTGCGCCGCGGTTGACTCCCACTGGCCGGCGCCGCCGCCGCCTCCTTCGCCCCTCGCGCCGCCATTGCCACTGCCGGCGCCGGCGTCGGCGTCAGCAGCGAATTGAGGGGAGGAGGATGCTACGGATATTCCATCCAGAGAGAGTTTTGTGAGACCCACATCTGTCAAGTGGGACCCACTTGGTGATTTGAGACACTGTTCTCTGGGACCCCGCTGGTGGGTGGGTGGGCCCGGGGCAACAACAACTGACAGCACAAAGTTGCGAGTTGCCACCAGCAGCAAGTTGGTCTGGGAATTCAACGAGCAAGGAACATCGCCGGCGCGCGTTCGTTCCTCCCTTCCGCCCTTGGCATCAAATCTTCTCACACAGGTGAGTTCGTGATCCGTTCTTGGTCCTAACCTCCCTCTCCGGACCGCTGCTCTCTGTGGATTTTCACTGCTGACTTGCGTGGGTTCAGTTACCCCCGCACGCACACGAGGTGTTCGATGCTTTGTGCCATAGAGCATTCGGGACCGAACCTACCCTGCTGTGTGATTCAAGTCAGCTGTTTTGTCTAGCATGCTAGTAACCTACCTTTGGTTGCCTTGTCTGATTTGCAGGCGTGCATGGTATGGCCGGCCTGAGCAGCTTGTGCGCCGGTTCGAGGATTTCGCCGTCACCTCCTCGCTCATCATCCTCTGCCCGGCCATCACAAGTGGCAGTTCGTTTTACTACAAGTTCACTGATTCGTTGTGCGAAACTTTGTAAGAGCCGTCGTCCTTTGCTGGCAGCAGCGCTGGAGGTCTCTAAGGACGGCTCCTCCACGGTTCTGGCCAATACCCTGCCTTCCAAAGGTTCTTCATTTTCTTCTTATTTGGATGGGAAGGCTTCCAAATGATGTTTAATAGGATATTCTACCATGCCATGCGGCTGACCAGTGTCCATGCCAGCATCCTTAACTGCACTGTAAGTGAGTTGGGAGAGTAACTTGCTTGTTGCTTTGCCCTGCTTGTTACAGGGGCTATTGAGACACTGCGGAATGCTGATGCGGTATGTTTCGATGTCGATAGCACCGTCATCCTGGATGAGGGCATTGACGAGCTTGCTGATTTCTGTGGGGCAGGGAAAGCTGTTGCTGAATGGACAGCAAAGTAAACTTCTCGATCGCGTAGATTGTTTCAAATGGACTGCTGATTTTGGTGGGAAAAATTAACCTTCCCTTAATGTTCTCAGGGCCATGACAGGGACTGTTCCATTTGAGGAGGCGTTGGCAGCCAGGCTGTCTTTAATCAAGCCTTCTCTCTCCCAGGTGGAGGAGTGCCTCAAGAGGAGGCCACCAAGGTAAGCTCGATTTGTTCGAAACTTCATGTTAGTCTGAATGGTAGCCACTATTTTAAGGCCATTGCTTAGCCTTCCCTTTTTATCTATTTGGATTCTGCACCTCTGCTATTTATCTTTTGGAAATAATGGATATGTGCTATAGGTGTTTATCCCTTTGCTGTTTCGACCCATATACTTAACTCTGAGCATAAGAAAAAGTAATTAGTAACAATAATTGACTGTCCAAGTTTCTCTTTTTTTGTAGCAAAGACAAAAAAAAAAAAAAAGTAGAGTTAGTACTTCAAATTTGTGCAGCCAACCACACCACTATCATTTTAGCCAATTTGCCTGATGCTTTTCGTTGTCCTGCCCAAAGATTTCTCTAAATACAGTATAAAACCAAGAGAGAACTCACTCAACATTTTTTCCCCACACTGCAATTGAGTCAACTTTTGTGTTTCTACTTACAAACCAGCATTGGACAATTTCTTGGTCCACTCACAAGATTATCAATAGAACTGTATTTTCGTTTACAGGATTTCTCCTGGAATGGCTGATTTAGTTAAGAAGCTAAAATCCAATAATATTGATGTGTTCCTTGTGTCAGGAGGCTTCCGACAAATGATCAAGGTAGGTCCTGTAATATGATAGCATGATTCCTTTGTGTTGGCTTGTACTCGAATTTGTCTGCTCGTTATATTCTGATGATGGAGCAAACTGTATTTTAATGTATCTGTAGTTTAAGATAGACCTACATTATCAGCTGCAATCATAAATAGGGATGTCGCTTCTGATACAAGATCCAAAAAGTACAATTTGTTTAAACCATACTTTATTTTCAGTTGCGAATCTGATGAATGTAATGTGCAAGTGATTCTCACATGTATATATAATGGGTTATCATTGAGTGGCCCACAATCATCACTTTTGTGTTTGCCCTGTTTCCAGCCTGTGGCATTTGAGCTTGGTATTCCTCCTGAAAACATCACTGCAAACCAATTGTTATTTGGCACTTCTGGGGAGTATGCTGGATTTGATCCGGCAGAGCCCACTTCACGTAGTGGGGTAAAGCAAAAGCAGTGCAGCAAATAAAACAGGTCTAGTTAAACTGTATATCTTTTTGGTTGCAGCTTTTACTACTTACTAGCGTGCTAACATTTGTTTCTGTTCAGGACCATGGCTACAAGACTGTTGTTATGATTGGTGACGGTGCAACTGATCTGGAGGTATATGGCTGGATAATGCCTTCAAAACTTCTATCCTGACAATAGATATGAACATGGACATGTCTTATTGGGTAGCCAGTAGTTGTTGACACTAATTTCATTTTCTGTAATGATATGGATGCTTCCTGGCTGATTCGATTAATGAGGAGTGCTAACCTTTCTTACTATTTGTGTTTATCACTGAAATTCTGTAATGTTGTTTCTCTTGTTCATGTAGCACGAGATAGAAATAGTGCAAAAATATAATTTATCAGGATACAATGAGTGCCCAAATGCCAAAGAGTTAATTTTGCTTAAGCCCTATCGAAAAAAATGGTTTGCATTGAGGCTAGTAACATCTGGCAGCTGTTCTTTAGTGAATATTTCAGCTTAATGATACAAAACTTCTGTGATATATCAGTGCATAGAAGTTTATTTTACAATTCTCTACGAAAATGAAAATACTATATAAAAGTTCCCTTTAATTTGCCCGCGCACGTCTTTGCAGGCTCGGCAACCTGGCGGAGCAGACTTGTTCATCTGTTACGCCGGTGTTCAGATGAGAGAGCGGTCGCAGCTGAAGCTGACTGGGTGGTTTTTGATTTTCAAGAGCTGATCACTAAGTTTCCATAAATTGATTACTTGTGGCAATCTATGAACCTTATTGTTTTCTTGATGCTGAGTACGCGGCTGAATAATTGCAGCCACATTAATTTGAAGCTGTAGGTTTTGCTAGCAATTCTTGGAGTGAACTGAATAATCTGGTTGTTGTAAAGCATAATATATTTTTTTTTATTTGTTTCCCTACTGTACATCCTAAAGCACAGATTTGGGGGTTGTGTTCCGATGTTGTAAGTGAAGTATCATCAAAGCAACCGTTGAATATCTGAGGAAGTTACATCACATTTTTTTTTTTGCAGATATTGTTGACTTGCCTGTCGAAAAGTGCATGAAATAAATTTAACCAACAATGTGCACTTGCTATGTCTGTTGGTACTTGAAACCTTCGTTGATATATTTCTATTAGGAAACAGGCTACATCTTGCTTTTTAAACTTAACTTATTGGCAAAAATGATTTCATTCAATCTCGATACATGTATGCTTTCTTACCGTATATTCTATTCTCTTCTCTTCTTTTTCTTTTTTTTTTTGAAAGAGACTGTTATTTCCTCTTTTTTGTTGGCTTAAAGGCAGAAGAAGCGATCAGGTAGAAGAAAATACAGCACTGCGAGAATGCACACACCACACCACTACTGGATAAAGTAGAAGCACTAACACGGTAGGATCGATAGGATACACCGACAGATCAGGTGACCTTATACTGCAGAATCAACACCATTCCACCAACAAATCATGCAATTGATACGTGTGTTCTTCCCAGTGGGCATCACAAAGCAAGCATGGTTCTGCTAATAGTAAGGCCTATATGGATGCCTCCATCAGACCTAATGCTTTCCTGCCTAGCTTTATCTCTTTTCCTATCCAATCCATCTAGTCTCTCCTTTTATTTTCCCCCTCTGATCTTTTATTCCTTTTGGCTATACTATAGATAGAATACCTAACCCTCAGAACCTTGTGATTGCAATTGCAATAGATGGATAGGGACATTGAAGTGCCCCGGCAGATGGGACGTCCATTTCCCCAACTTGTACAGGCCTAGCTCTCGGATGCTTTCTCCAACCACAAGCTATCAGCAGCCACCAATTGTTGCTTTCCTCATCACTCATCAGCTACCTTTGCACCTGCCGTATCAAACTATTCTCACTGCACCCCACCAGCATCAAGCCATCAGCCCGAAGGAAATGGTTGAATGAAATCTGACCCAAAAGCGTTTACATTGACAAAATTAAGCAGATCGAGTTCAAACACATAGTTTTAAAGAAGCTCAAAACGTAGTTTAAAAAGAAGTTGAAAGCAGATTTTGAAATCCAAATCCTCACACGTTTCGTACGAGCCCACAAACTGAATTTGGAAGGAGGGAAATGTTCGTTCCTCTCTTGATTTCCATTTGTCAGTAGTGGGGTCGGTGAGACGGTCAGTGAGTAAGTCACCTGGTGGGGCCCACTCGATGATTTTCCCAATCATGCATGGCGACGCGCCTCCAACCGGATCGGGCGTATAAACCACCGCCCGACGCGTGCGGGCCCCACCCACGCACCCCCGCACCGACGACGCCGACGCGGGCCCTCGCCGTCCGATCCACGACCGACGGCCGTGATCCGTCGCGGCCGCGCGGCGAGCCGCTATTAATAGCGTCGGCCTCCGGCGATCGACCCAAGGTGGGTGGGCGCTCCGACTCCGAGCAGCAGCAGCTTCCTTCCGCCGGCCTCTGCGACCGGACCTGACCGGCGGAGAAGAAGGCGAGCGGCGAACGAGCGAGCGAGCAGGCGGAGGATGGGCCGCGGTAGGGGGATACAGCTACGGCGGCGGGCAGAGCTCGCTGAGCTACCTCTTCGGTGGCGACAACGAGCCCGCTGCCGCGCCGGCGCCCGCCAAGCCGGCAGCCGCCGCGGTGGAGCAGAGGGCGCAGCAGCCCGCACCGGCAACGCCTGCGCCGGCATCAGCACCGGCGGCCGCCGTGGACGGCGAGAAGCAGCAGAAGGGGATCCCGGCCGGCGTCCGCGGCAGCCAGACCAACAACTACTTCCGCGCGCAGGGGCAGAACTGCGGCAACTTCCTCACGGTCAGTCAATCAGTCACCGCAATTCCGCATTGCTAGCTATTCCTCATCCTCATCTTCTTCTTGGGTCGCCGTCGCCGTCGCCGTCGTCCCCTTTTGCCTCTGCATGCGCTCCTGACATCGTTGTCTGCCCTACTCCACGGCGTGATGCATTCACAGGACCGCCCGTCGACCAAGGTGCACGCCGCGCCCGGCGGCGGGTCGTCGCTCGGATACCTCTTCGGCGGTGGGCCTCCCGGCAGCCAGTGATGCGCGTGCGTCATGGCCGGCCACCTTCTCCGACCGAGCAGAGCTCCTCCATCTAGAGCTTCATTCTTCCTTCCCCTGCTTTGGCAAGCTTGGTTGGTTCATGTGTATCTCTGTGATTTAGAAATGTATGTTCATGTGTACCTCTATCTATCTCTGCAGTTTCTTTGGAATCCGTCGTCTCATCAGGACCTGTATGTCTGTGTCTGTGTGTGTCAAAAACAAAAACTGACAGTGTCATGCATGTTGTTGCATATCTGTTCATAAGGAGTTCAGAACATGTGCTCATCAGAAGTTCAGAACATGTGTAAAATGATCCCAATACTAATCGTCCATATTCTGTTTACGCTTGAAATTTGGCACATGTGTGCTTCCATCTGTGAGGTTTACGCTTCAACACTACAGAACCTACCATTTCAGGTTTACTCTTCAATACTATAGGTACAGAAGCTCTGAATGCAACCATCTGTGAGGTTCCAAACTGTTTATATGCTGCCTACTATTCTCTTGTTTGTGAAATGAAATTTTGCTTGATAAAATCACCTTATGCTGAGACAAAAAGGATCTTCTCGCCTCTAAAAGTATGGGGCAACCTAAGAACTGCATTTGCTTACAAATAACGCACACCAGCTTCAGACCATGGAAGGAGACCAAAATTGGGGATGGGGTCCCCTGAGCCCGAAGTGTATATCACAAAGTGTAATAACAGAAGTGGCCATGAATCACAATCAGGGACACCACAGAAGCAAACATTTATCACACACTAACACCACTGCTACGACAGCATTTGAGTCTCTGAAGCCAGATAGCTATTACTGCAAGAACTTCCAGAACCAAGGGACTCCATATATGATTATATGAGCGTATGTCTTTGATTAATTTACAGATTTCCGGTGAAACTATCACCAGACAACCAAAGGCACCTCTAGGCCTCCACAAGGCAGAGGCAGGGGCACAGACAGGCAAACGGGGCAACAACAGTCCCCTTCGTGCTGACTATTTGGAAGAAATTGAAAAAGAATGTTTATGTGCACGGTTCCAGCATTTGGAGCGCGCTCGTAGGGCCAAGAGGAACCCACTACCAATTCAGTATTTACAGGGTGTATTTACAGAGAACATTCTGGGCTAGACCATCTGTATTCTCCTGAGGGGGTAGACCATCTGTATTTTCAGGATGTCATATGAGAAAGTTGTTAATCCATAGTGTAGACTCCAGCCAGAGGATTTATGTTGTCTCGTCAAACTCCATCTTCTGCATTGAGGCACAAAGTGGGAGGTCAATTAAGTGTCCATTAGAGAAAATAGCATTTCGTGAAGAAGGGATGGTAAAATAGATCACAATTGCCATCAGCTATTATACTATTTATTTATTAGAGACTAATAATTCTTGATGAAACCTGAGACAACACAGCCCCAGCTTACAATTGACAAAAATCAGACAGAACACTCAGTGAGCATCAAACTATTAGTAATTATTAATACTACTTTAGTTTTTATTTTTAATCTGACTCAAAATAACAGTATCATCTGCAAACAAATCCCTCCAGGCTGTAATTTCATAACACCAGAAAAGTGGAACAGAGCATGTACTTCCTAAGGCCAGCAATGTTGATCCTAGAACAATTGCCATGAGACCAAATACTACGGCAAAAACTGCATTAAGTATAGCCAGGCAACGAACACCACCTGCATAATTCCAAGATGAGATTAGTGACCCAAGCAAGAAATTACCTGCACATGCATATTAGAGTCCTAGATTTTTGGTGATACTGCTTCCAAGCTAATTGTAAACATATAAACTAAAACTAAGTAGCTTACACAACAACATACAAAGTCAACACAATTTTGGAAATCACTTGCTCAAAATGATCGATAAGAAGCCATGAACAATAACTGGGGGCTCATAACTGGATGTGTTGTAACAAGATAAAGTTACAAGTAAATGGTTATCATTAAATATCAATCTCATTCATAATGAAAATACATCAATGAATTCGTGCCTACATCTCATCTCAACATACAGAAAGAGAACTAGTGGCTACAATAAACATTTGCAATTGAAATTGATAGTAAATGGAACAACAGAGCACATAAGCTCATCCTCATTGTTTATGATTTTTAATATTGCTTAAAAAGGCTTTAACACACAGATAGCAGTTTTGGATACAGTTCAGGAAACATAATTTCCCAGATAACTCATATTGAGTGAACGGTGGACATTTCTCCATTCTTCAGCACAAGCAGAGGGGCACACAGTCACCAAGGTGGGAGAAAATAAACCAAGGTGATGCATGTTCTCATGGTATATTTTACAATGAACCAGCTACATATTATAATAGAGTAAGGGGAGAACATTTTCCAATGGAAAGGTCATGAGATGCATGTCGGTTCCTTCTGCACATCAAATATCACCAGTTGCAATAGCAAAATAACAAATTTAAGGATGTGCAGAGCACTTATTCCCTGTTGTAATGCAGTGGTTACTCTAGTGCTAACTGCTAAGGCAGCACATATGCGTGGTTTGGTGATTGCACTCACTATGGCAACAAGAAACCCAGACCAAAATATAGAAGGATACCAGAGAACTGCTGCATAACACTAAATTTTCCTATTGTACAAATCTCTTACATACGGCTACTGTTTCAGTCAATGTCCTGCCACCACCCCAATTGATACCCAAAAAAAAAAAAAACTTATATCATTCAAAGATTTGTATGTGCAAGTGTCACTAAGGGGCAATTTAAGTAAAAGAGTATGAAGAATAGAAAGAAGTCCTGTAGAAGTAAAGACGTAAAGTGATGAATAAAAAAAGTTTAACAAAGTACGAAGGTTTGCGTTGTCTTGTTACTTTGTTAGTTGACCAAAGATTGGATCAACATTGATATCTTTGGAATTGAAGATAAATTTTTAGCTTTCCTTTTTATGTTACTTAGAACATCAGGTCAATATTCCATGTCATGCTAGTTGCTGACTGAATCAGATTTGGTCATTCCTGAACATGGAAGTATAGGATTTTCGAGATCTAAATAATGATTGCCAAATTTCAAAGCACAAAGCAACAAATCCCTATAAATTTGGGTATGATGCACTTAATGTATGCATTCTTTATGGATACGAAAAGAAATTCAAAAAACGTGCAATATCAAATCATGAGAGGAAAAACAGTTGTCATATGTGAGCAGGATTTGTACATAAGAAAGTTAATGTTTTCTTTGGGCGAAACATTGTGCAATCAAGACTTGCAGGAATAGCACCAAATTGATCGACCAAAAATGACAATTATGGAGAAACAAATATGGACTACACTGTAATCATCATGATCATATATTATATTTGCATAGGATAGCACATTGGATAACAAATTTATGACAGTAGCAAGTTTTCTTTCAGTGAACAATTAATTATTGCGAGGTCCTGTGGGTCACAAATAAACAGTAGAGTTTACTTTATGTAGAATATACACCGACAGGAACTGAGGAAGTGCTGGAAAATACTACGAGGAGCTAGCTACTCAAGATGGAAATATAGGATCTCTGCCAGTTAAACTTCTGCTTTGCCAAATTTGCATGTTGAACCAACATATGTATTCTATCAACTAATGGCTTCCTTGCATGTTTTGTAAACCTTAGATATCTATGGTAGTTGATTGTAATAAACCATTCTGGTGGAAGAGATAATGATCTCTGTAATTCTAGGGAACAAGAATGAAAGATCTCATGACAATCTACAAAGAATTAGACTACACAGGTGCAGGAAACTGTATGCTTCTAGAAAACTAACAGATTTGAGATTTGAATGTCTCAATAGATTGAATGACCTCAGCTAGCTCCATACTTTCTTAGTGCCACCAACAGAATCTAAGTCTCATAAAGGTAAATGACAAGCATGCACATATGAACTCACCTCTTCTAGAAGCACAGAAGTTATTCTCAACAACGCAGATCATGGGATGCCTTCTTGTAGCAGCATATGCAACAGACATTCCTGCAAGTATCGGTTTGGTGTTCAATTTGATAGGGACAAATGATTTAAATTGCTGCCAATTGTTCATCTGGGGAAAAGGGATGAATAAAAAAAGACAAAAAGGGACTGCCTAATACAAGGTGTCCATGAACTATATCAACATAACTCATCTACCGAATAGGCAAATGGAGAACAATTAACTGCAGCATAAATATCACTTTCCTTCAGCTAACCACGATATCACCCCAAGAAATTAGCAGTACAAGAAATCAATAAGGTAGATCCAACTTTCAAGTGTAACATAGATGTGCATTATAGTTGAAGTAAAGGCCGGTTTTGTGGCTATTGTTCAATGTGAAATCTAGCTGGTTACAAGAACCACTACCAACTCTAGTATTACTGTGCAAATATAAATGGATCCAAAACAAGTCCTCTCAAATAGCCGGTACATCCTGTGGTAACCAAAACGAGGCCTCTGATGCCCGCTTAGGTCAAATTAAATATACCACCAGCATCAAAAAATAAAAATGCCCACGTTCACATGGTGAAGCAAGACAAATGCACATCCTGTTCTAGATATATGCATACATGTCTCTTCAAATTGCAATCAGAACCCATGACTTTCCATCCAGTCCTAATGTCTGATACAAAGAGGCCAATAAAAAGCAACGGGGAACGAGATTGTGGGCTTACCAGCTACAAGGTAGGCGACGGAGGCGCCGAAGAGGACGGCGGAGGGCACGAAGACGACCATCCAGTAGAAGTCGGCGGCCTCGGCGGTGGTCATGTAGAAGGCGCCCCCGCGGTAGCGGTACGCCTCGGGCTCCTCCTCCCTGCTGCTTGCGGCGGCGGGCAGCGCCTCCAGCATGCGGCGCTCCCGGCAGAAAGGCCGCTCCGCGGGCTCGGCGGGGAACACGATCCCGAGGCTGACGCACGCCGCGGCGCGGCGCGGCGGCGGCGACGCAGCAGGCGGCGGCCACGGCCAGCGGGCGGCGGAGGCGCGGGAGGGGGTGCTCGTCGTCGCGGAGCGCCGCGTAGGCGCGCCGCGGCATCAGGAACTCCTGCCGCAGCGCGTCGCCGAGCAGCGCCATCCGCGGCGGCGGCGGGGATGGCGCAGGAGGCGAAGGGGGTGAGACGAGGGTAGGGCCGCGGTGGGTGGAGGCGAGAACCCTAGACGCGGTTTTGCGGGTGGGAGAGGGAGGATTCGGCGGCATGGGAGGAAGAATTTGGGAAGATGGTCAGGTGAGGAGGTCTCGGCTTTCGGGGGAAGAAATGGCGGGGTTGCGCGAGTCTCTGGTGGCTCTCAAGCCTCAACCTGTCAACAGTCAAAGTTAGGCAAAAACATTAGAGTCAATATATTCATTTTATATACTTACTAAAATATACCCGTGCGGCGTTCAAGAATACAAAAAAAAAAAAAGGCTACTGAATATTCATAAAAATGATATAATGAATATGACACTCATAACATAAATTAATATTAGTAAAAATATAACAATGTTATATTAAGTCGTCTCTATCAGATTAAAAATACTTTCTTATAGTTTTTTTCTCGTGTATCGGATATAATCATCAATTGCTATTCAGTTAGATATTATCAAATGACCAACAATCTAAAACTCAGAAAAGTACCTAGTTTGGGTCACAGGGAAGTACCAGAATGATAATGAAAAGGATAGATGATACAGAAGTACATATAGATGACAATTTTAACTTGTGGGACATAGTCATATGTATCAACTTTGATCTGTTTGTCTTCTTCTAATCGTTGATCATCATCTATTTCACTCCCAATTCAATAATTGGAGATAATTTCTGGACCCTAGTAGATGCAGGTGAAGGTCGTATTGGATCACTATTTAGAATAAAAAAACCTTGTTCATAACATTTACTTTTCTTTGAGGATCGATTATCAAAATCCTCATGGCTCAACGGCACTTGATTCAACAATATGATCCATTCTTCTCTGTAAAAATAACAATAAACAAAATATTCAATTCAAATATGTTTGCAGCAATAACCAAACCAGAAAAAATTCACATATATATTACAATGAATCACGTATTGGCCAGCAATAAACAAACCATAAAAAATGTGTCCTTTTTTGGTACATAGGACAATCAGTGAGGAAGAGCTAACCTTATCGAACATGTGTATGATGAGATCAGAAGATTTGGTTCTTGCTCAGCTCGTACAGATAAGAATCCGAAGTTGACGTGTGCATGGCAAGATCAGGTACTTGTCTACTGCTCGGCGAGATTTAGGTACTTGATCTGCTAGTCGAGGTTATCCTAAAGGCACCAGTAATATATATATACTAAGTACGAACAATGTAGAACGAACTTGAATCGGATGTGAAGATCGTAACGTACCTGGATTTTATTAGAATCCAATGTCGATCTGATTCTGACACTTTCGGCCAACACGGCGGCGATTTTATTAGAATCCAATGTCGATCTGATTCTGACACTTTCGGCCAACACGGCGGCGATTTTATTAGAATCCAATGTCGATCTGATTCTGACACTTTCGGCCAACACGGCGGCGCCTGCAACTCGAAGAACGTGGACGGCCGGGAGGTCTGCGATGTCCAGGACGAGCGGATCGAAGGGAGGCTGGCCGCGCTGGGTGGCCTGGTTTGCTGCCGGCGTTGTCCAGGGGACGTGGAGACGCTCCTACAACGGCTGACAACTAATGAAACAATTTTAGATACGGAAAAAAGTGGAAAGGGTGGAAGAAAACGGTGGCAGAAATTTTGGCGGACACGACTTCTATTCCTTGTTGGGGAACTATACGATGGATTTGAGTTGTGTTTGGATTGGATTTAAGTTGTGTTTGGATTGGATTTTGACAAGGAAAATTTGAAGTCTATTTTTAGGAGGTGAAAGAAAACGGTGGTGAAAAAAAGTGGCAGAAATTTTCGTGTTTTAATAGTAGGTATAGATTAATAATAGCTCTACGAATTAAAAATCACCTCACCTATTGGCACCATGGAGCTCTAAGTTCTAGAGGTAAGATATTCATAATCTAAACTAGAAAAGCATTAGAAATTTGATCGGGACACGACTATTTCTATTTTGAACATTTGGTATTAGATATTTTTATCATAGTCAATGAATTTCTAGTTTTGGGCATAAGCTTCTAGAGGAGATAAAAAACCACACAACTTATTATGTTAACTAGGAAAGATACCCGTGCGTTGCAACGGGATTAATGAAATAATTTGAGGTTTAAAATTTAATGATTATGGATAATCAGATTTATTTATTTTCAAGAACTGCATGTATGTTTAACGTGTATATCAGAGGTAATGGTGAGATAATTCGATACCATTTGCATCAAAATTCCTATTAAGCAATTTGTCAAACGGAACAATGATGGCAGAAAGATTAGCAAACATCAAAGGCTGAAAACTGCCGACGCCTAATCCTAGACCATTTTATCCACGTACCTGTCACTTACAACATGCCAAGAGTATGGCATGGGAAGATGGGATGAAACAGTGTTTACCTTGTGAAGTAGCCGTGCTCTCGAGAGATTCACAGCCTTTCACATGGCGCAAGCCATCGATCGAGGCAGTTCATCCTTCCTCCGCCCACTGACCACAAAGACGGTATTGCTCGTATCTAAGACTTTGAGCACAATTCATTCAGGACGCTAGTCCAGATGAGCCTGCTGCCGGTACGGTGGTACGATGGATTGATGTGCTCAGGTGAGAGCTTCTGCAAGTTGGGACGAAGCACGATGATGCGGAAGTTCATGGCGAGCTCAACACTCAAGAAATTCATCGACGCATGATCTTTGCCCGTCCTCTAGAGGTCCTGGGTCTAGCGACCGGCCCTAGTAGGCAATATCGTGGGTGGCAAAGTGCTTCTCCTGCCGCGTTTGCCCGTCACGCGGTCGCGCCCATCCAACCTCAGCGCCGAGCTCATCCCCTTAGCGGCGGCGTCCACGTTCCATGGGTTGACGTGAACCGCGCCGCCCAGCGACGTCGAGCACCAGACGAACTTGTACAGGACGATGGCGACCTCCCTCGGCGCGCCCACCACGCCGCCGCTGGAGATCGGACCCTCCTGGCGTCAGACGGTGTAGATGTACGATATCCTATTTAGTCCGTCGCGCACGGCTGTGACGATGCAGATGTCCACCGAGCTATAGAACGCTAGCTTCTCGTGCATCGTCAAGGGGTCATCGTCATTGATCATCACGATCGGATCGTACCCCGTCATTGCCAAGCGGGCATTGATCTGATCCTGCGTCGCCTGCACCTCCGTGCGAACCGTGTCGGTGTCGCGTCCAGGACTCTGCGCTGGGTTGTTCATCTGCACGAGGACCACCTTGTCACGCAGCTCCGGCCGCGACTCTAGCAGCCCCTCCATTGCCAAGATCTTGAGGTCGATCAATCCCCTTGAACAGATCTCTCTTTATTAATAGGTGCATCCGACTTGTATTTTCCTTTATGATGAAGTTACCCTCCAAACTAATCCCATATCCAAATTGGGCTCATGGCCACCCGAGGCAAATCAGGACTCTCACGTACGTCATGTACGCACCGTACGGACGCACGGTGGCTACGATAAGGCAGAAAACGGCCCGGTGAAAAAGCCCGGTGAAAAGCCCGGTGAAAAGCCCGGTGAAAAGGAGGTGGGACTGAAATTTTCTCTCTTTATTAGTAGGTATAGATAACACAACTATAACTCAGTATTAATAGTTTAACTCTCGCTGGCATGATCTTAAGACCCAATCATTTTTTATGTTTTTGTTCATTTCATTTCAGTTGTAATGAATAATGACGAGTGGTTACTACTACCTCCATCCCAATCGTAAGTCGTTTGACTTTTTTTGACATTAACTTTGACTGCTCGTCTTATTCAAAAATTTGTGCAAACATTGTGAAATTTAAGTTATTCGTGAACAACATATATTAACAAAGCAACCCATGGAAAAAGAATTGGCATTTTGGACAACTTTTGAATAAGATGAGTGGTCAAACTTGAGGTTAAAAAAGTCAAACGACTTACAATTTGGGATGGAGGAAGTATAAATTATCGCATAAACTCTATTGGTGTGGAGGTGTAATTATAATGGTGACCATCGACGACCATAGTTCACACATAGTAATTACACCTCTGTACAAACGATGATTATACAAGATTGCATGAATTGTATCTGTTCTCTTGCTGCATTTGATCTCTTAGGTGGTACATACCTTGTATCAATAACAAATGTCACAGAGATAGGCCAATATTAATGGATGTTCGTAGAAGGTGCCCAACTTGTGATATCAACATCTTAAGAGTCATAGTCCTCTGTGGCATCGGCATGAGTCGATTCAACGACTGGAGTGCTTCGAGTCATGGAGGAGAGAGATGAATCGAATCAATATTTTGCACCGACTCATAGCAAATAAAAACAGAGTCCGACCAATCAATACCCTTTGCTCCGGGGGACCACAACATCTTCTGCCACTTCACCACTGGAGTGTGATGAACCGGCTCATGCCAAAAAAGAATATGAGAAGCTTTTCAGCATGAAGTAGTGCAATTACTGGAGGTGCTCTAAGATATATTCTATATTTGTTGGTTGAATTTCCAGTCACCGTGCGCTTGAGGTTGGAGTTTATGTGACCGTTGGTACTTGGGTATCTTCACACTCTCAACTTCAACTAAATTTATTTGAGGTAAATAAATAGGGGCTATTGCGTTCTTGACCCTATTCCGAAGTTCAATTATGATTTTACCCTCACTTTTCTTCACGTTGCATTTTTACCCCTGTTTTTTGAAAACGAAGCATCCATTTACCTCTACTCAACACCGTCAGTTGAATCTGGATTAAATGAAACAAAATAAATACAAAAATCCTTCATAATAGGGTGAAAAGACCCAAATCTCTGCCTGCACATGGACGCGCCGCCGCCGCCCGAGCTGCCCTCCCCGACCATGGACGCACCGCCCTCGGCTTCGACCCTGCCCGGCCATGGGCGCCGCCGCCGCCCTTACCCCCTTCCCGCCCGCCACCGCCGCCATAGCCGCCACATCTCCGCCTGCACATCGACCCGCCGCCGCCCGGAGCCGCCCTCGGAGCCGACCCCCGCTTGGCCATGGATGCGCCGCCGCCCCTTCTCCCCTTCCCGCCCACCACCGCCATGGCCGCCACATCCTCGCTACGCCGGTGGCCGCCGGTCAAGAGCACAAAAGGAAGAAGAGGGACTGAGGGAGGAAGAGGAAGATAACAAAAAGGGCAACTTGTCTTTTTTCGGTTCATTTGACACCGTCATGTGTCGTTAATGGAGCAGGGGTAAACCGAGTGTTCGTTTTCAAAAAACAGGGGGTAAAAATGCAACATGAAGAAAAGTGAGGGTAAAGTCACAATTGGACTTCAGAATAGGGGCAAGAACGCAATAGCCCCAAATAAATATGAAGTTCAATAATATTAACCCTAACTAGCATGCAATGATTAGGCGTTAGTGGTATGTCAAGCCTAATCATCAATAAAAATACCACTTTAGCAAGGGTACTTATCTTAATAGGTAGATACTCAACAAAAGAGCATATACACTTAAGTGCTACATAAGTATAAATATGTTAAATTTATGACAGGCCAAATGAAAGAATAGCCATTTGGTAAGTAATAGTAATGTGATTACTTTATGGCTACTTCCAAAATGATGTATTAGGTATTACTCTCAGGTTCCAAATTATAGATCGTTTGACTTTTTTTAACCCCAAGTCTGACCGCTCGTCTTATTCAAAACATTTGTGCAACCATAGTCAAACTTAAGTCATTCTTGAAAATTTTGTTCTAATAAAGTAAGCCACAACAAAAAATTATGATATTTTGCATAATTTTTGAATAAGATGAGTGGTCAAATTTAAGGTTAAAAAGTCAAATAACCTATAATTTGGAATGGAGGGGTAAATACTTATTCTGCATGTGTGATGTTCATGTGTGCATGTGTAATTTTTGGGAACATTGCACTTTAAATCGACCTCTTCAGGTTGACTTTTTGTTGCGGTTTAATCGCAATCTCGCTCTCTACTACACTTTCAAGATTCTGAGATCTCTAATGCAACTGGCAGCTTGCGAGCTCATCCGAGTCTAGCCGAGTTTCCCCCCCACTTCTATGTGATGCCGAGTTTTTATCCAGGCCTAATCATTATGTAAAATTTTACAAATGACTTCATAATCTACGAAATTAATGTATGCTAGGTGCATATAGTATGCACACAATTGTTTTCAAGCATGCAAATTGGTAAGATTGCTAAGCATCTGGACCAGAAGCTAATCTTACTATCACCATTTCGTGTCTCTGTTTGACGTCGAATAATGGCTGGACTGGGAGAGGTGGTAAATCTACTGTAGTCATTGTTAGGCCAGTCTCAATAGAGAGTTTCACCTCCCGGTTTCCAAGGCGTGAAACTTTAGCATGAAATAGACGTCTCCCCTCAATGCATAGTTTCATTGCACGCTTCATAGGCTCAAGGGTCCCACAACCTCTCTCATTGCATGGTTTAATTGCATAGTTGCATGGTGAAACTCTATTTGTGTCTCAATGGGGGTTTCACACAGTTTCCAACGCATATGAAACAAAGGCCCAAAAGGTTTCACCATGGTGAAACTCTTTCCTTCTCTCTCATAGGAGTTTCATGCAAAAAGTGAAATTTTGCTGATGTGGCGCTGCATTTAATGTGCATGAAACACTCATGAAACTCCCATTGAGACTGACCTTAGTTTAACCATTCCTTACAAAAAAATATGGCGCGAACAGAGAGTATTCCTCCTCGCTTTCGCGAAACTAGCCTGCCGCCCTGTCCCGCTTCCCCTCCCCCCGCCGCGGCGCGGAGGCCGAAGTCGCGAGAGGAGAGATGACGGTGGCGGCGGGGCTGGGGTACGCGCTCATCGCGCTGGGCCCTGCTTTCTCCCTCTTCGCTGGCGTCATCGCCGGGGAAGCCCTTCCTCGCCCTCACCCTCCTCTCCAGGTCTCTCCCCAAGTCTCGCTGTTTCTTCAACCTCATCTGTTTCGTTTGGATCAGATCGTTCTTTGCGCCTGGTAAAATAAAATCTAAGAGTCTGTTGGTCGAGATGGGAGGCATTTGATTGAGGCGTTCCTGTGTGAGGATCCGCGAGGGAAAGGCCGGCTCCGGCTCTTTGTTTAGTTGAGCTAGGGTTTAGTAGTTCCTTGCGGATTCTGTTCTTTTCGATTGGTTGGTTGATTCGGTGCTCGCGACCTCGATCTGTATACTGCTAGTTATACTCAGCTCACATTTCATTGTGGGGGTGCTTGGAGCCTGATTTACCTGCTTTGTTCGCAGTATATGTGGATCTGGTATATGAATTTTGATAGACGTGTAGGATTCAGACCTGTAAAACTTGAATATCCCGCATGGTACTCCCTAGGTTAGTTGGGAATTCAGAGCTTGCGGAGGGGTAAAGTTCCATGCCATCTTTTTTCTTGGTTTTGGTATTCACCTAATTTACATTGGCGCACGCTACATTGGAGATGTTGATAAAGGTTCAGTGCTTGCTGGTATCAGTGAGTTGCTAACTTCTATAAAATTGAGCTAGACAGAATAAGCAGACATGTGTATTTACATTTTTTAGGAAACATCCTTTTGTACTTGTAAATGCTTTGTGTGACTTCGGCCGATCATCCTTTTGTATGGCATTTCTAGCCAGAGATAGAGTTACTGTTCATGCAAAAGGAAACCCTAAACCCTTTCAAACAACACGAAAGGGCTCAATGGGATCTAAGCATCAATGTTTCCACCCCTTGCTATTACGTACTATCAGAACTTTAGTTCCACAATCCAAAACAGAGCAATGTTCAGCGCCGGCTCTGTAATTTGAAGGGCCTATGTGCAAGTAAAAAATATGGGCCCATTCAAGTAATACTCATACATGTATATAGTATTCGAATACAAATTCGTTGCAAGACATGTTTAGACCATGAAACATAATAATGTTGTAATAAAAAACTAAAAATAGCAACTATTATAATTACCTCAAATAAGATGTAGTGGTTTAGTTCATCGATAAAAACCGTCTATGGGCATTTATTGATGCAAAATCTTCAATGACAGCATCAAGATTAATGTCGCCTCTAAAATATCCTTCTCAATGGCGCACCCCTCTGCGATTCTGTAGCCTATTCTTGTTGCTTTCTTCTTTTTCTTTTCTGAGCACCCGACAAATGCTTGGTAGGTAACATCTATGATATTCAAATAAAAACATTGAATTAGAATTTCATAATCCGTGAAATTAATTTGGGAAAAATCTCTATAGCCTAGAGAGAGCAAATTGCTTACCGTGAGGTGAGGACTGAGGACCAAGAAGGATTGGATGGCGTGTAGAAATCCTTGATATGCCTTGGCGTGAGGAGACAGTGCCCTATATAAAATTCATAGCATAAATTCAATACAAATATAAGAAATTCATCAAATCCAACACAAGGCTGATTCAATGCTTGCTGATGCTTGTCCGTAGGACGGTAGGATCTGTGTACCTTGCTGATTGCCGTGGCCGTGCCGATCGAGCTGCTTGCCGTGCTTGCCGTGCCGATCGAGCTGAGCAGCGCTGGGGCCAGGAGGCGGCGGCGGCGGCCGGGTAGAAAAGGTTACGATCTAGCACTAGGAGCCGGAAACAGGAAAAAGTTACGATCTAGGACTGGAGCCGGAAACACAAACGTCGGCCTCTACGTACAGAGTAACAGGACCAAAGTCCAAACTTACAAGGCTTTTTCTTTGTCAATTAACATGGGCCTTCAAATAAAACAAAAGGCCTATTTAATATATACCAAATACTATACAGGATTATATATATATACACTACATACTTCTATAATCTTGGGCCCCCTCATTCCATGGGCCCCCGGCCGGTGCCCTGGCTGCACCCCCCCTGGAGCCGGCACTATGTACTCCTAATTAAGTGAGCCCTTTAGACTTTGGACTCATCTATTACCTTCAAGGTTATGGTCTAGTTTGATAACTTGTACGTTTTGCAATTTTAAGTTGTAGACTTTTATTCTTTTAATGATGATGACTGATGACCTTATCAGTGGATGGGATACACATGCTATCTGGGTTGGTTAGGAAAAATCATTACTATCCTCTATTGTTGGACTAGTTCCCAAAAGAGGTATGATTAGTTATTTTTGTTCCCAAGATAAGGGATTAGTTTGGAAGAAAATATTAGTCAACTCTATCCTCTACATTTGACTGAGCACTTTATAAACCTAGGAAAGGAAACTAGAATCCATTTCTCTTTATCCATGCACTACCGAAACTGGACATTTCATGAGAGTGTAAAAAAGTCACGAAAAACAGTTTTACTCTCACAAAAATAATGCGTGAGAGTACACCGTCACGCATCACCTCTCACGGTATTAGACTCACGAAATACACATTTTCATGAGAGTTCACCGCCACGGATTATTTTCATGAGAGTTCTCCGTGACGGCCACTCTCATGAGAATAACATTGCCACCGGATTTGCATCTTATTTTCATGGCGGGTTTTAATTGTATTTCGTGAGAGTTCACCATCATGAAATCATTTCATGAGAGGAATGATATTTTGTGATAGCTCACCGTCATGAAACTATTTCCTCGAGAGGAATGGTATTTCATGAGAGCTCACCGTCATGAAGTTAATTCGTGAGAGTTGACGTATTTCATGAGAGTTCAGCATCATAAAATCATTTCATGAGAGGAAGGGTATTTTTTGTGAGAGCTCACCGTCATGAAACTATTTCCCCGAGAGGATGGTATTTCATGAGAGCTCACCGTCATGAAGTTAATTCGTGAGAGTTGATGTATTTTGTGAGTGTTTACCATCATGAAATTATTTCGTGAGAGTCATAATATTTCATGAGAGTCAGTCACGCAATAAATAAATTTCGTGAGAATTTCAAAGGTGACAGGATTTTATGAGAGCACACCATCACGAAAAAATATGTTCAGATCATCCCAACAAGATGTTTTCCTGAGAGTCGATGCCTTCATGAAAATTACATACATGAGCATCTCAAACCAAATTTCAAATGCACAAATATAATCCAAATGACGATCGCACACATGCAATAAAAATCCAATACATGCATATATAATATGCAACTGATTCCAATTGCAATACATTCTAACTCCAAGTGTCAAACCATTACATTAAAAGGCTTACTAGCTCATAGATACAAAACATGATCTGCAGCTTAGCTAGTTCAGGTTGCACGTCGCACAGCAATCTTTAGCGTGTCCAAGCCTTGAGAGATATCCTGCACATCCCACCTCATGACAAATTAGTGAATTACTACTATGACATTATAAGGTGGTGATGACAAATCACTGCTAATCATAAGGTGCTGGTGTAATGAAAAGAGGGAAATCCCCTTCTCACCTTGAATTTTCGTTATACAACAGTACCGATGGAAATCACCAGCATGTTCCTTGGTTCAAGGTCCCTGCACATTCAAGTAGTCATAAAAACTTGCTGCCATGAATACAAATTATCATTGACTAATTTTTTTTAAAACCTAATTCACATGACAATAATAGAACATAGAAAAAACTTCTATATGAACTATTAAGCAAGCAATATAATTTAGTACATGAGTCTATGCAGTAACCTGAGTTATTACATCAGCCGAACTGCACTATATGCTACTGTGCTGAAACAAGGCAAGCAAATAGCTAAGCTGAATTTAAGGTTTTAAACTGAACTGATAGCTAAAAGAATATGGTATCACTATTACTAACTACAAGCATGCAACCGAGTGTGCCTGTGAGTGACAATTACCTTCACTGTTGCATTCAAAATTAAGATAATCGAGTTGCTGAAAGTAACATAAACAGAGCCAAGACTGAAGAGTAGATAGCTACAGCTATTGTTGTTAAAGAATAGCTAACTACAAACTCATGCAAGTCCACATATCACATATAATTTATATGCCAAGACTGAAGGTTCTCTTTGTATAGGTGCAGGTGGTGAATGTGCAATTCAGGGACTACCATACATAGAGAGATAAAATGAAAGGGAAAAACAGACATTTGGGTAATAAGAGTGGTACTGCTCCATGCTAACATAATCGGGACACCAAAACTGCAAATGACATATGAACACTGCATATGAACAAGGCAGCGAACACTCCCTCCTTGGCATGCAACCTCAGTCCATTTGCATAAACAAGATCCCCAGCAACAGAAATTCACATAAAAACTTGGACGAGCTAAAACACTTGAGTGTATCCTACTGCAGTAAGAACAACTATAATTTCTAAGCCAAATGGTAAAGCACTAAAGTACGTGATCCAAAATACACATATTTATCCAAAATATACATCACATGGTAGTTTTGAAATTCGTCGAACACATTACATGCACGGGCTAACTGCATTCATTTTGGGTACATTGACCCCTTTCAAACAAATCTAAACAAACTTATTTATTGATCAATGAGCTATTGTTAGCACTGAGCACTACCCCAGGAAATAATAGCAGAAACCGAGATGGATCATACTGTGCGAACCTGAGGGAAGTACATGTCGCTGTGCCCTGTTTCAATTCCTTGAATTTGACATTCAAATAATCTACAATAAGTTGGCAACAAAATTCAGGCATTGATGAAGTGCGACACTGAGAATAAGTAAAATTTGTCATGTTATGCATAATGAAACTCCCATTGTTGACCATAATCTACAGCTTCACTACATGATTGGAAAAATACCGCTTCATACAGAAAGGTACAGGCCGAGATAAACGGTGATTCCTCGGCCTCACGCGCGCCAGTTCGTGCGCAAGGGCGACGTGCCGCTCGCACCGCCTGTCAGTGTCGTGCCACAGGCCGTCGTCACCCCACGACCTCGACCTGCGCCTCTCGTCTGCTGCTCCTCATCGTCGTCCTGTGGAGGGGGCGCCTAGCACCAGATCTGGTGGAGGGGACGCCACCACCATAGGTGGCCACCGCGGAGGGAGCACCATCTCCATCCCCGGGATGCGGTACCGCTGCAGCGCTCTGCTCACACGACGGGAAAAGGAGGAGCGAGGGCCAGACTGCGGGGTTCAGGGCTGTGCGTGCTGTCGCAAGAACAGAGGCGCCGGCGGGCTTCTTTCCCAACGGGAGGAAGAGGACAGGGAGTAGAGGAGAGACTGCGTATGAGACTAGGGTTTGGATCCAATGGCTGCAATTCATTAGGTGTCCATCCAACGGCTGTAATAGATCGGGCCGAAGTAATGGGCTGCGCTGGCCCTTATTGTTGGGCTTCGGCCTGCATAGTACAGGGACGAAAACACCCTTTTTTTGTTTAAAAAATTATATATATGGACTATAATTGAATTCAAACAAAAAAGACATCAAAAACAAAGTTTTATAAATAATTGATATTTACAATTTTTATTTGGGTCATTTCTCTATCCGACTTTTGTTTGAACAACTTAAACTTTGAATTTCAACAAAAAAAGCTTCAAACTACATTCTAAAATAGTCGATTAAGGGGAGAAGTCGGACGGAAATTCAATTAAACTGAAAAAAGTACCAAACCATTTCGGAAAAAATCTCAAACTTGTTGGTTCCTTCACACAGGTCATCTAAAAAGCCTAAGAAAAAGTTTGAGGTCAAAATCTCACTACAAAGCGCCACGCACCACACAACCATGAGAAACCTAAGTGTATGGATAGGGTTCGATGGAAGGTTCCATATATCTTTGTGAAGCATGTCTACTCATGATGTTATGTGGAGTACTCTCACGAAAAAAAAGTTTTCGTGGCAGGATTTCCATCACTCTGATGAAATATTAGTTTCATGAGAGTTTATTTTCACTCTCATGAAAAATCGCTCCTCTCACGAAATTTCCAGTTTACGGTAGTGATGGTGAGTGCCCCATTTCGCAGCATCGCTACCCTATGGTCTTTAGTGCTTGCACCTGAAATACTTTAGTCTATTCTATGTTCTCTTATAAACTTTGAAATTTAAAGATATTTTCATGTTTTAAATGTTAACTTTTGCTTTATTCTATCATGCAGCACCTTGTTTTGGCTGATAAGTTTGATAGTCCTCTCGGGAATATGGCGGGGATTTCTTTCTATAAAATCAGGAACTTGGTGGGCATATGCAATTCTGATCCTTACATCTGTTGCCATGCAAGAAGGCACTCGTCTTGTGTTTTGGAGGCTTTACAAGTAGGTAAACCATAATAGAAGTTGATGCTCCTCTTTCTATGATAACTAGGAGGACTCTCCGCACGTTGCCGCGGCAATGCGATAGATTTTCACGTATTTCTATGAGAATTAGCAATAGTTGATGTGAGATTTATAGTCAATTCTAAAAGTCTCCTAGATAAAAAGAATATATTTTAATGTGTGGTTCTTTAAGATGGACTGATAATACTTTTGTATTTAAATATATGACTTCCGATCTTATGCACTTATTATGCTATGCTAACCTACATGAGGTCTTGGTTCATTCATATATGTGGCACACAAAGACTCAGTATTACATAGGAATCAAGCAGCTCCACCTCATCTCTTTCCCTTCTCTGTCGTTGCGCCCAGATTAATTTGTCCCATGGAAATGTGTCAGCTTCCATCACATATCACGGCCATGATGTCCTGATCCCAAATCTCAATTACTCATGCTTGTGCCATCCTTCTACTACGTGTCTCTAACTCTCTGTATGTTATTTAACCTCCATGACAACTCGGTGTGACGCAAAGCTGTTGTATTACTTGCAGCTGGATCATAAAGCCTGACAACGCCATCTCAGCCCCTGCCCCCGACCAGCTAGCGCCCTCCATTCCAGTGTTGAATCAAGAATTAATTCATGATAGAGTCGACTCAGGGCACTCCCAATACAACCATGTATGGTTTCTATAACTTCAAGAACCGATAATAAGAAACTATCCTCCCTGATGCATAATTTATGGAAGTAGTTTCTATAGGAAAAAAATTAATACGCAACACAATCAAAACAGATTGGCTGCGCCAAGAATCCTGTAGCCTACACAACGTTGAGGTGGATCACGTGAACAGGCCATGGTCAGGATGCATCGCCCATCTGCTAGACCTGCTCGCACTGCCTTGTCCATGCGACGACAACAACCTTCAGCGGTGGCCGGGGTCCAGGCACCGGCCCGTGCGGCGGCCTCTCATCCAATTGCGGCATCTGTGCCTACACTTTCTCAGCGAGGAGGGCTCGTTCGCCGCGTGCGTCTGTGGTTGCCGTGCCGAGCTCCGCACGGTCTGGATGCTGGTGGTCGCTGACATGATTCGCGACTCGCGAGCACCATCGTCGAGAGAGGAGACGGACGTCCCTGTGGTGGCGGACGGTAGGCTGTCGCTGGGGGTGTAGTGGATGGCGAAGCCGCGCCCAGACGCCGAGACGCGTGCATGGCGCCCGGCGAGGTGTCCAACAACGAACGATCGATCGATGCAATTTGCCACGCGGGAGCTTCGCGGGCGCCGTAGCGGCTGCGGGCTGCCACACGCGAGCAAAGGCGGCTTCGTCGTGGTTACCACGCGCGACCTCTGCGGGCGCCGTCGCGACTGTGAGGGCGAGCTCCGGCGGCGCCGTCGAACGTGCTCTGGCTACCTCCCCTTCCCTTCCCCTTCTCCTTTCCCGTCTTCCTCGGATCTAAGCTGATCCACCTCCGCATGGGGGCGCAACATTGGACAATTCACTGGAGGTGGCCGCATTGATCTGTCATGCGCTCGTCGGAGCCGAGGAGACTCGAGGCTTGGAGACTATATATAGCATTAGGAATTGGAAGAGAAACATAAAGGAGACGATGAGGCAAGTGTAGTAGTCGCAGCACTGGGATCAACTAATGTGACTGTTTGTCTGCTTAAACAGAGAGTCTGGTTGAGTTGAACGCAGATGGGAATTAATTGTTTGTTGATGACGTGGCTTCACCGCAGCACAGAGAACTCCTAAGTGGGGTTTTCTCATATAGAAGGTTTAGATTATTAATTAGTGTTCTTATTGCTGTGCATATGTAAACAACTTTTCCAGGAAGATGGAAGAGATGCTAGATGCCTTTGCAGATAGAATTTCTAAGCCACGTCTTAGTTTGACAGACAAGATGCTAATTTCTTTAGGTAAGTTAATGTGATACAAGATGGAAATTATCTTTTGTGGTTCAAGGAAGACAAAATGTTTCACTTTGCGTTTCAAAGAAATTATTTCTCTGTTGCTGCTGTGTCTTTTTGCCCATAGTTTTGAACTCGAAGTATACATATTGTAGTTGTGCCTGTATATTTGCCAAATTATGCCCCTGTTTTATAGAAGGGCCAAACATTGCATTTTTTTCACAGAAAGATTTCCACACCATGTTATTTATAATCCGCTAGCATATCTTTTCTTATTTTTTTATGGGAACTGATTCTAACAGGGTAATGCAGGCTAATAAATGTTTGGCAGCGCTGTCAAATTTGTGCTCACTAGTCCATCAACCCGTGCTCCCGCACGGCTTAGACTCTTTTGTATTAAATTGACACACGGGTTTGATTCTTCCTATTTTTTATTTAAGTAGTAGGAATCATGTTCAATTTCCTTTTTGTAGTTTATCGTAAAATTTGTATTGGCATTGTTTGCATGGTTGTTCGGACATATTTAGTAATTGAGGCATTTGCATTTAAATAGTATACAATTGTTATAATATTATTATTTTTAATGTTGTATGCCTATTAAGTTTATTATTTTTAATATTGTGTGCCTATAATTTTGTAGTTTTTTAATGCTTTTATCATTTTTAGATTTTGAGTTTTTGGTTTTATAGTAAGCCTTTTTTATTACTTTAAATTTTGGTGTTTTTCAATTTGGTAAGAGATCGAAGTGGCTAAGTAATTTATTGTGCTTTAGGTTCAGCTGAAGTAATTTACCTTACTTTAGGTTCAGCTTGCTTGCCACATTTATTTACTGCAGTAGTAGTGATTAAACTTTTTCTCGAGTTGTTTCTTACAATCACCGCTACTACATGAGATAATTGAACTTATCGTGGCTTCAACAATAAATATCTTATCCATTAAACACATATACATATCATTCATGTACATGTAAGCCTTCTCTAAAGTAGTGTATAATGATCAAATATATCCATACCTCATTTGATGAGTCATACAAAATGAAACCAAAAACGGTCCTTTTAAATGGTTATCAACATGAATCTCGTTGATTGTAAGACCACTCGAAGATAGGCTTTTTTCATTCAAAGAAATTTAACAATGTTAGAGTGTAAGCTACAAATATAAATAAAAATATTATTTTAATTAGTTTTACCTATCCCGTGCATCCATATCTTTAGAAATTGTTAAATCTACAAAAACTTGTGTTGCATTGGTTGATGACAAAGAATATTCTGCAAACAACAATTATTTTATTTTTTTGTAGGCTTGCTGAATGGAAACAATATGATTAAATTATTAACAATACATGAAGACTTACTGCCAATTTTTTCACAATTGTAGATGTTAATGCGATAACATGGGATTTTTTTCCGTCCTGTTGTTTTGCTCGACTTTGGGCCCCCAAAACTGAATCTTAACTTCTTGTCCACTGCAAATAAGAAAGTTAAAAAAATATATAATTTAAGATGTGTACAAGGATTAGGAATAATAATAATAACAATGCATGTAAACTTGTAAAATTTGATAGTTTGTGAATAAAAAAAAAAAAAATATCCTACTTGATCAGGAGTACAATATCACGGATTTTGGTCACTCCAAAGTGTGTCCTAGTTTCTTCTACAGGTCCAATGTGTGCTGCAACTCCTATGCCATCTATATGATACATTAAAATGAGTTTTTATGAAATATTGATCTATTCATAGTATTATAATAAAACAATATAACATTAGCAGAGTAGCTTACCTGAGAGGTACATGTTCATATTCACTCTATTGGAGAGCATATCAATACTAAAGAACTGAAAAATTATACTTTGGAATGTCGTTGGTGTGTTTGATCTTCTTTATTTTGGTTGTGGGCAAGAAGTTGAGTACCTTATCATTCTCCACTGGTCGATATTTCTGTGTGGTTGTTGTAACTCTAACATTTGTAATGATGTAAACTTTACCTTCTCTGATCATAGGTTTTAAATTTTTCCATACATGCCTTATGGATGACTCCATGCATTTTGGTCCCCCTACTTTTTTGTTATGAATAGCATGAGTTATCTAAGGCTACTTCAAACACAGTGAAAAAATATGGTACCTGATGGTCAATAAGGATCATATCAAGACTGATTTGTTCACCACTACCGAGCAAGATTGCATCCCACATTCTAGTGACACAGGCTTTCATTTTCCACAACTCCTGGCCGGGCCTAATCTCACTTAAGTTTTTGGTGACCATTAAAAACATTGTAGGCGATAGAATTAAAACCTTTTGATGAAGGATGAAAAAATATACCTTTCCTTGGTGAATGATGAAAACAATGGGATGAACAACAGATGGAATTCTGATTGCATCATGGTTGACAAATACAGAAAGGATGAAAAAACAAACAGTGAATAGGTCAGGTAGATGCTTTCCTGATTGCGTTGGGTTGATAAAATAAAAAATTAAGGGCAGTCTGTAGTTGTGTACCTTTGATATTAGAAGGTGATTGCGTCGTGGCTGACAAATATACAAAGGATGGAGAAAAACAAACAATAAATATAGATCAGCTAGATGCATTCCTGATTGCGTTGGATTGATAAAAATATAAAATTTAAGGGCAGTATGCAGCTGTGTACCTTTAGTTATTGGAAGATGTCGAGAGACGAATGTGAGTAGATGGGCAAAGATGGCTTCCTATTTGTACGTGATTGACAAAATGGCAAACATGTATCTATTTTTGTATATATATAAGGGTAAAAGTATTTTTCGGTTAGGATTAGCGAATTAAATATGGGTAAATGCACGGTGAAAGTATTTTTCGGTTAGTATTGACGAATTAAATATCCTAAATACTATGCCAATCATGAAACATGAGACAAATGAAGATTTTCTCTACTATACGTAACCAAATTAGACTATCTATACGTAACCAATTTTTTCCCCTCAATAATTATATTTTTGGCTATATGTAACAAAATTATATTCTTGGCTATCTATACGTAACCAATTCTTTTTTTTTCCTCCTAAATAATTATATTTTTGGCTATCTTTTTTTTTCTACTTAATGGCATAGGTGAGTATTTTTCTAGAAAAATAAATAAATCTAATGGTCATGTGGGTTTATTTTATATAATGGCAGAGGTGGGTAATATTCCTATAGATTTTGGAGGTTACTTTAAGCTATTTTATTAATGGCATAGGTGGGTATTTTTTTTTTTTTTTAGAAAATATAATAGATCTAATGGCTATGATGATTTGAGTGTTTCAATTGATGGCCGGATGTTTTGCTTTTTTGCGAGAATTTCTAGGATTTCTCTCTCTTTCTAGAGTGTCCACCTAGGATCCTAGGTGGCTTCATCTAAAGGCTTCAAAAAGGAGCCTCCAATTAGTAATAGTAAGAGCACTTTCTTCCTAGGTTTTGTAATTCTAGCTGATTATATATCAACTTACTGATAACTTATACATATGACCTTTTTCTTTTCCTCAAAAGCAACTAAGTAGCTAGGAAACTGAATGCAAACGTGAGATGTATGGATGCAATACATACCTTGATGACCGGCAGCTTGTAGTTGTACAATGTAAGCACATAATTTCTCTGTCAAACCTTGGTTGCATTTGCCATTGGTCGTGACCGTGAGAAATGCATGGAATGGAAAATGATTCATCCAGGGGCCACCCAGGTTGCATGCATTCCAACATGCAGATCAGCAGATATGTACCCACGTGCACATGTACCCAACTATGATCACTGTCTCATGCAACGGCGCCCTTGCAGTTCGGGGCCTTGCCACCACACACGCCACAAGATAGATTTCTTCAAGCAGATTATATGAGTGGATAGCGGCCTGTGGCCGGCCTCCAAGCGCTAGCACACACGATAGATCATATCTTTGCGCCTGTTGATTGCAATTGACGGCCTAATCATGCGCGAAGTTGCGGATGACGACGCTGGTACACAGGCCTCACTGCACACAGATACAGATGATAGACCTTGCCGGACGCAAGCATCGCCGACTCGTCGAAGCCTATCGGCTGCTTCTCGCACTAATGCAATCTCGAGATTCTCCGAATACAATCTTGCCTGCATGACACCATCCGCAACATATGTAGCCATATATTCACGAAGTCATCTTTGGATGGTAAGCATGTCGTGCGTTAGTCGACGATGGTAGAAGAATTGGAATACCAGCCGCCAGGAGGGGAGAAAGCCGGAGAAGCTCGCTGAAAGCGATGCGCTAGATTTGATTAGATTAGATTGGTTTATTAGAAAACAAATACCAAACACCGGAATTATGTTTTTCGTTTTATCGTGTTATAGGTTAGATTACATCGATGGGACTAAAGCCAGTAGATTATTTTTAGAATAATGGCAGAGGTGGGTAATTTTGCTATAGATTTAGGGGGTTACTTTAAGATATTTTATTAATGGCATAGGTGGGTAATTTTTTTAGAAAATATAGTTGATCTAATGGCTATGATGATTTGAGTGTTTCAATTGATGGCCGGATGTTTTGCATTTTTGTGAGAATTTCTAGGATTTCTCTCTTTTTCTAGAGTGTCCACCTAGGATCCTAGGTGGCTTCATCTAAAGGCTTCAAAAGGAGCCTCCAATTAGTAATAGTAAGATACCAGAGCAAACTCAGGCTTGCTTGCATTGCTTACTCGACTGAATACTTTAGATCTGAGGATGTGCATTTTCTTACTGATTTGTTGAAGCATTCTTTCTGGCTATTTGGCTAGGTTGTCGCGGATTATAATTCCTATCGCTCATACACTTCTGTTTGAAATTGTTCGTGCAGCTGGAAGTTGTTGTTTGGAGACGACGACGTTAGAAATCTTTAACAAGTTTGGTTAGAATTCATTGAGAAGGATTACTAATTAGTAGGCGCTTATCACTGGTTGTGTTTGGCTGCAAACTTTTTTCATCTTTTCTTTGTTTCAGCCTGTCATTGACGTCTAGTAAACGTGTTGGTATTTTGAGTCGTGGTGCAGTTTGAGTACTGCCGTTATACTGTTTTAAATCTTGTTTGGGCTACATACATTCCCCCGAGAATATTGACCGGGTTTAATCCAATTTCAAAAAAAACAAACTTTTATCTTCTTCCTTCCGAGGCAAAATACTGGCGCCCCTATCAATCCGTCCGGTGTCTTCAACTCCACACGCACAAACAAAGCAGGCAACAACAGGGGAGTCCTCGCTTCCTCGGAAGGAAGCGAAACGCTCTCGCCCTCTCCTCCACCTCCGCCGCCCATCCGCCCCCTCCCGTCCGCCTCCGCGAAGTTCGCGGAGCGCGCCGGGAGAGGGCCTTACCTCCTGTAGCTTAGTTAGTATAGCTTAGTTGTGCCTTTATGGCTTTGGCCCCTTGTGGCTTGTGCTCCTGGAGGTTAGTCGTCATCGTCTTCGTTGCGGTCGCCGGCGACCTCGTCGACGCCGGTAACCGTCGCCGTCGTAGCTCCTCACCACTGTATGCTTAAATAAAATAAACTTCGCCCCCTCAAGCATCTCCTCCTCCGCCCTCCTCTTGCTTAAGGTTCCATGCCGCCGCTCCAGATCCGCCTCGATCTGAGGTCGATATGGGGGCTGCACCCCTCCTCCCCGGTTTCGCCCGCCACCTACTCCGCGCCCTCTCCGCCTTCCACCACCATGCAGCAGCCTTTTGTTCTTCTACACAGCTCTTCAGCATGGAGGTACCTCTTCGGTGTTGCCGTCGACTTCGGCCTTCACCGGGATCCTGGTTCAAGCTTCCTTCAATTGCCGGCGACGACTCAACAAGATCTTTCGGTTGCGATTGTGTTTACTCCACCGCCGGGCTGAACCAGCCCACCTTCAGCCTACGCGACCGCGAGACCCTTCCATCCCGGTGTATGCGTGCGTCTGCGCCTCTACGACCCCCACCGGCGGATTCGTCGAGCCATAGCCGTCGACCTCGCCTCCTTCCTTTCTTGTAGAAGGACTTTGTTGTAATTTCGTCCTCTCTGAAGGACTTACATGTAAAACGGTTGCTGTTTTAATATAATATATCGTGGTTGTTGTAAAAAAAAAAAAAAAAAATGATCCACTTTCCGGACGGAGAGACGAACCTTGTCGCTGGCGTGTCTGCAACTTGTAGCTGGAAAGCAAAGCCGCTCACATGGTTAAGCTGAACCTTGGGGTTCGGTAAATGATGATGGCACTCTCTCACTCCACGGGCGCGATTGCCCGTTCGTTTCCAGGAAGCTGTCGTGCCGTGCCTGTTGAAGTGATGGCTGCCTGATTCCTCCTGTCCCTCCCCTACGCGCAGAACACAATGGCCAGTCGCGGTCTCGCTCAAAGCATCAGACAATGTCTCAGCAATGTCCTACGCGCTGTGTTGCACTCGTGAGCGTGTTTGGAATCTTCAACGGTAATAAAGAAGTATCGTTGGGGTCATGGATGGTGAACTACAACGAAGATCGCCTATTTCCAAGCAAATACCGGAACTAAGCGAGTAAGAATAGTACATGCAAAGGGTGCGTGTTTTGATCATATTATTGCATTGTTCTTCTGTAGCATAGTTTACCCCTGCGTGCAACAAATGATCAGTCTATATGTAAAATTGATCTTTCACCTACTTTTCCACGAAAGAGCCTGGTAATTCTGGTAGCGTACCACCAGTACTCCAACACAGACGCACACAGTGCATTGCACAGGCAGAAACACCAGGCGCTGTCCCAAAGCGGAGAGACGATGGAGACTTGACTCTGCAGGTCACGAGACGGCCATTATTGGTGCCCAATACTATTCGCAAGCCAATCTCATACCATCGCATCGCCATCAGTCCCTGAGGGGAAAAGGGAGAGAGGAGCGAGCTCCGCCGCTCAAGATGGCCGGAGTGATGGTGAGCGTCGCCACGGGCGTGATGACCTCCGTCGTCGACAAGCTGACGACCTTGCTCGGCGGCGAGTACAAGCTCGTCGGCGAAGTCAGGCGCGGGATCCGCTTCATGAGAGACGAGCTGAGCAGCATGAACGCCGCGCTGCAGAGGCTGGCGGACATGGACGATGACCAGATGAACCTGCAGACCAAGGAGTGGAGGAGCAAGGTGCGTGAGCTGTCCTATGACATCGAAGACTGCATCAACCGTTTCATGTTTCTCCATAGCACCGAGAATGCCAAGCTTAACTTTGTGCAAAGCATGGTGCGGAAGATAAAGATGCTGTGGGAGGACCGCAAGATTGCAAAAGAGATTCAAGAACTCAAAGATCTTGTGGTCGAGGAGAAGGAGCGGCACGACAGGTATAACATCGATCAGTTCGTTGCAGTGACTAAACCTGTGGGCCTGGATCCTAGAGCACCTGCGATGTACGAAGAAGCCAAAGATCTGGTCGGCATTGATGGTCCTCGTGAGGAGATCACTGGGTGGCTCAAGAGTGAAGAGAGGCAACTAAAGGTGGTGTCCATCTTTGGAATTGGAGGCCAGGGAAGACAACTCTTGCAATGGAGGTGTACCGCAAGATTGATGAACCTTTTGATTGCCGTGCTTCAGTAACTGTATCTCGAACTCTTGATATGAAAAAACTTCTCAGGGATATACTCTTTCATATCGACAAGAGTGAGTTTGACCGGTCCGAAAGATGGGGGATTGAGCAACTGATACCCACGCTGAGAGAACGTTTAATGGACAAAAGGTAACAACAATTTCTTGTTCAGACATATGATACAATTTCTGGGTTTCCCTCCATTAGCCAATATGTATGTAGTTGACACAACTTTCAACTTATGGGCCACCATAACTCCAAGACGTAATAGGGGAAGTTATGAAAGTACTGAGATTCCAGCACTCTATTTTACTTTCTTCCTATTTATTCACAATAACCATTCATGAATTATATTTGAACCTAACAAAGTAATCGTGGTGAGCATATCTTGGCTGTTTATATATCACCATTCTCAATCCTATTGCCTTATTAAATTTTGGATTACTAAAATATGCTCTGCATTGATTTTACTGATGCAATTTCCCAACAAATGCATATAGATACCTCATCATCGTCGATGATATCTGGAGCGTATCAGCATGGGAGCATGTGAAATCTGCTTTACCTGACAATAACAACAGAAGTAGGATAATTACCACAACACGTATCAAAGATGTTGCCAAATCATGTTGTACCAGCGTCAATGGTCATATGTATGAAGCAAAGCCTCTAAGTGAAGATGACTCCAGCACATTGTTTTTCAGAAGAACCTTCGGTTCCAGTGAAGATTGTCCCCAAGAATTGAAGGAAGTAGCCAATGATATTCTGAAGAAATGTGGTGGTTTACCGTTGGCCATAATCAGTATAGCTGGTCTATTAGCCAACAAAAGTCCAAGTGTTGAAGTGTGGAACAATATACGGAAGTCTGTTTCTTCTGCTGCTGAGAAAGATTCTTCAGTTGACAAAATGAAAAGGATCTTGTTCTTTAGTTATTTTGATCTTCCTCAGCATCTGAAGTCTTGTTTGTTATATCTAAGTATCTTTCCGGAGGATCATTCAATTGATATCAGAGATTTGATATGGATGTGGGCGGCTGAAGGACTGATTCCCAGACAAAACGGAGAAAGTACAGAGCAGCTTGGACGAAACTACCTGCATGAATTAATCAACAGAAGCATGATCCAAGCAACAAAGATTGGGGCAGATGGCAAAACAGTGAAACTCTGCAGAGTTCATGATGTTGTACTCGACTTTATAGCGTCTCGAGCTGGGGAAGACAATTTCGTTACTGTACTGAATGGTAATATTTTTCATGGAAACTCTTCAAACAAGATTCGCCGGTTATGCATCCAAACAAGTTTTTCTGAACCTGCAGAGGTGGCAAAAGCAGCAGTAGTGAATGGGTCATCTCACATTAGATCACTTCATTCGTTTCGATCGGGTCTAGATGATCTAGGTAAGCAATCACCACAGCTTTGGAATAACCAGGCCTTGCAAGTTCTGAATATAAAATGGCTTGACAAGCATGTTGAACAAATTGTAAGTTTCAGTCGATTGAAGTACTTGAGAATATCATATTTGTTAGGTTGCAAGCAGCTCCCTGAACAAATCAGCAACCTTCAGCATCTAGAGACTCTAGATTTGAGACAGTGCAGTAAATTGGAACAATTACCTGCAAATATTGTTCAACTGCAGAAATTAGTTCGTCTCTTTGTCAACTATGAGGTGGCACTGCCCAATGGAATTGGAAATATGCAAGGCTTGGAAGAGCTCTCATGTGTCAATCTCGTCAAGGCATCTGCAGAGTCTATTCACGCTCTAGGCGAACTGACAAAACTGAGGGTCCTTGGGATACATTATCACGACGCAATTGACGTGGAAGCTAAGAAGAATGCATGTGTCTCTTCTCTCTCCATACTTGTAACGTGCAGACTTCAATCACTGAGTCTTTGGGGTGATGGCATTGCTTCCGTTTTCTGCAATGCGTGGATGGTCCAATGTGGCACGAGCACGACCACACCACTTCAGAAACTCATCCTTATCGCGGCATTTAGAACCTTTCCAAGTCAAATTGGCTCTTTCGTGAACCTGACCCGCCTCCGTTTTGCAGTTCGTGGTGAAGTGGGCGAGGAAGGCCTTAAGATTCTGGCAAGTTTGCCCATGCTGGTCTCTCTTACCGTTGGTATATACACCGATTTCAACGACGACATCATCCACCCAAGGCATGTCATCGGCAGAGAAGGGTTCCAGCGTTTGGTGAAGTTCAGTTTCGAGTGCCAGTATGAGGCAGCATTGGAGTTTGAGCCAGGAGCCATGCCAATGCTCCAAAGACTCAAACTGGAACTGTTGGCACGGTGTCAGTTCAAGTATGGGCATGGTGGGCTAGTTGCTGGGCTGCAGCATCTCCCAGGCCTCAAACATATCACTCTTCTTGTCATCTGCTCTGGTGCAGTGGCTGCAGAGGTTGAGGCATTGGAGGATGACATCAGGGTTGCAGCAGGCTCTCATCCCAGCCATCCAACATTCAGGGTTGAAAGACCTGGTGAACGTTATATGAGGCAGATGCATGACCATTCGATCCTGCACGAGAGTAATGATCGCCAGCAATCAGGAACGGTCCAAGGTATGAAATTTACAACGCTAGTTTGACCCATTTTTCCCTTTTGTTCATGATGCCTGCAATGGTGGCGAGGGCGACAGCCTCTGTTGTACAGTTTCCTCTCGTGTTATGCTGACCAAAGGTGCGCTGAATGTCACGGCAGGTTCCCCATGATTGCACAGGTTCACCATTGGATCCTTTTCTTCACATTCACAACAACTCTCTCATTCCTTTCATGCATCTTCATGGCTTGCAGTCGTCATCAATCAGGTGCATGTTGTGTTGACCAATTTTAGATTAATAAGAATCAGTCATTCACCCGTTATTTCATTGTACTGCCGGCTGGTAAGTACTTTTCCAATAATGAACTTTCTGAAACTTTAGGGCTTTGTATTCGCAGGCAGTGATTATCATTTAGTGACCACCAGTTCTCAAGGATAGCATTCTAAGAAGGATTTATGTTTTGTGCGGTCGGCGGAGACATTGCTGAAGGAACCATTGACAGTGAGGGTAAGCTGAAGGTTGTCGACAATCAAATTGTTGGAAAGAGAAATGGTTGTCGGTTTTGTAAAGAGGCTTCGGCAACAATAACGGGAGTATGGTCTGCTTAGCTTCGAAGTCTGAAATCTAAATTTGTGTGCGCTGTTTTACTTTGTTCTGTCAGGACTCAGGATGCGAGCCGTTGGCTATTTTCTTTTATTTCTGTAACCGGGACTTGTATGCTGTGGTTTTGCTTCTTATTGTTCTCATTTTCTGTGTCAACGTAGAGGTGTTTGGTTTGAGGAATGGGGTCATACATCATCTTCTCACTTCTCACTTTTTTGTTTGGTTTGTAGAGTGTAATGAGGTCATACAGGGCTGCCATCCACCCTTCACTGTCTAAGCAAAGCATGTGTGTGTCTATCACCGGGTTACCGTACGGATTTGACATGCACGCTTCCATGCTTTGGATCAAGCGTGGTCCAGGTCCCAGGACCCTGGCCTTGACACTGCCACTGGATACCGAGTAACCAAGAAAGATTTCATGTCCGTTTCGAACGTAGGAATTCCTAACTGTTAATTACTTTCTAAATGATGTTTCGTGTAAAATTTATACAGAATTCCTGAATTGCAAATAAACGTTCCTTAATCATTTGCCAGAGGTGCATGTGTTGCGCAAAGATTATGGCCAACTAACGCAACAGTGAGAGTGAGGCCAGCTTATCCAAATTGCACACCACTAGCTAAAGCTAAACTGGCAGCTAGATTCCGTGGAATGCACAGCCATCGGCCCTAGCGACCGCTGAGCTTATCTTAATAGTCTTGCATGTCGTACTTAGAAGTTTTAAAATTTTTTGAAACTTTACACACCAATAGTACTACACTAGATGTGCACTATACCAAAATTTGAGATTCAAGTACTAGTTAATTACAACATCTATACAAAAATTGCGAGCTATATGTTGACTGGATGAAGATAGTCCTTAAGCTCTAGCTCTTCCCATCTCCTTAGCGGCGCAAACTGTGGAAACATCCCAGCTCACCGTCCCATTGAAGTACGGCTGACCTTCATGAACTACCATGTCTAGAACGAACTTGCGGATGTTCGCTCTTCGTGCTGAACCGCATTTCGTCGGTTGCCTTTTGTAGTATCCCCTGTGAACTTGTTCCTTGAGTCCTTGAGCTGTCGGTAGCTGGATTTGTACCTTCTGCAGGCTCTGAGGTACTCACAGACGAAGAATCCACACAAGTTTGATCTGTATGGTTGTTTGAGGCACTCGCACACAATAAACCAGGTGTTATTAGTAATATCGAAGCAATAGCTAGGTAGTCGTACTCGGAAAAACTATGTTTCATTTACGCATCGGAAAATCTCGCTTGATTTTGAGTTTATCTCCATTGCGCTCCTTACACTTCTCGGACCGTCGATCCCAAAGAGTCCGGATCCTTCAAGTAGTGCTTGTAAGCGCTGTATTGAAATGCACTATATTGTTAACGATATATGATAGTCGACTCTAGTAATTGAATAAGGAGTTCATCGATCACTTACAATCTCAAGATTTTTTCGAATTCTTGGTAGCCGGCGGGTTTGAGCCTCGTAGTGAGTCAAAGACAACGGCCCTCCCCGCCCCGAGGAAAGATCATGAAACATATCCAATGTCCTACGAGCCCTATTCCGTATTGGTAAGGCGCCAAAGATACATCGATACCCATCCGCATGACCTTTTTCATTGCTTGATAGCACGTGCTCGCTACTTCCAACTTCTTAGCTCTTTTGTTCTCGATCCCGGATCTTACGTCTTTCCTCGTCCGTCAAGTTCACCAAGTCGGATGGTCCTTCCTTAGATTAAAACCGACGATCGATCTCTCATTAATGTGCGATGGAGAGAGGTAAAGAATACGATTCTTTAACCGGCTCTGCATCGGCGCTCAACCTACAAGGACATGTGGTTGTGGCATAGGTACCTTTGAAACAAAAAATCTATATACGGATGCAAGGGAGATGTGCAAGTAAAATTGCGCTTACATAGCAAACAAGGTGACTTGGGCAACGTCAATGTCCTTTCGACGGCGTAGTCTCGACATGTCTTGAATTCAACCAAGAACTGGACATCGGTGTGGTAGTGGAAGCACTCCTTAGGAAGAAGGACACTGAAGCTATGCAATCCACGCTTTGCGCACTCTATGTACCACGCATGGAACTTCCGAGTCTCCCAGTCCTCGTTATCGATGAGCTGGGCCTTTGGTATCATGAACTTTCCAAACTCGAAGTCACCGGGGCATTCGTCCGAGACAAACCCGACATAAGGTGGGGATTTTGGCCTGCAAAAGTGGCGGTACAAATGTTAGCTACGGTTGCGAAAAGAAGTAGCTAATAACATATTACAACTCGTTGTTTCAGCGGGGCATACCTTTCGGATCGAACATCTATTACTGGGGGCCTCTTGGGTGACGGGTACTTGTCGGCTACGACCTCCTCTTCATCGAATGTCGGCTTCTTTGGTGGTGGAGGGCATTTGCTAGGTCCAGCTCCTTTCTGCTTCCCCGGCGCTTGAGGTGTTGTCCATTGGAGGCCTTGAGTGTAGATGGGTGTCTCGTTCCCTATTCTCTCCTCGGGACACTGCACCGTGTTTTCGCCCGATTGCTTCCTCGAATATCGGCTGCCCCTCATGTGCCGGCTCCCGAGGTGTCGGCTCCCGAGGTGTCGGCTCCTTAGGGCTCCTCGGTGCCGGCTCCTCAGTGCCGCCTCCTTAGGCTCCTCGGGTGTCGGCTCCTGAGGTGTCGGCTCCTTAGGCTCGTCTTGTGCCGGGTCCTTAGCAGGGGGGGTACTAGAACCATGAGGAGGGTCGTTGCCTCCGCCGTCCCCACCATCTTCATCATCATCGGAAGAGTCACCATAGGGGTCCGGTGGCGTACTCGGTCCGTCATTCTTTGTCTTCTTTGGTGAACCGAAGGTGAAGTCAATTTCGACATCTTGAGCTCAATGTCCACCTTCGGCCACGGCACGTTGTAACACGTAGCGGTTCCTAGAGTCTTGACCTCGTTATGACCAAAGGATAGTCCAGCTCCCGTCTTCATGTTACGGCCCACGTACCCAATGTTGACTTGGCACACGATCGGGAGGGATCTCGTGCGCCGTACTCTTTGCAAGATCCGGGAGGAAATACCACCCCCCTCGCCAGCGGCTTCCTCTTGCCCAACCCGCCGGTATCAACAATACGCACCGTGTCTCTTCGGTGATATCATCCACCGGGGTCCTATCGGTCAACGGCGGAGAGTCTTCTTTGGGGTTCTTGGGGTGGGCACCCGGCATACCGGCGTTGCGGAACATCCCGTTCCCGGACTTCGACCATCTCAAATTCGTTGCTTTTCGTGAGGGCCTCTTTGATGGACTGGGTGATCATTTGTTGCAAGGCCTCATCACGGCCTTCCTATCTCAAACCCTCCTTGTACCTGCGCCTCGTGTGATGCGAGGCGACATCCGACCGCCACGAGCCCACCGTCGCCCAACTCTTCACCGGAGCTCATGCCACGGACGCGGCCGCGATGCTTTCGGGGTTTCCCAAGGCCAACGTCGGCGCATCATGTCCCCGACGAATCTCGAGGGTCCCGTATTCTTAGCCAAGATGGCCTCTATGACCTTCTTCTCGACCTCCTTCATCCGGGCTTGGGCCTCTAGCTTCTTGGGCTTGTGGCCGTAGAGGAAGTCCCAGTCCTTTCATCACACCCCTCGTATGGATCCGGCTCCCGGCTTCTTGTCTTCTCCTTTCTTCCGCCCGCCACGCCGGCTTGTGTCCGGCGTACCCAATCTTGCCCATGTAGTGGGGCGGTTTGTTCCGTTGGCTAGCTCGTGAACTTCTCGCTCTTCGCCTTTGCTTCGGCGTGTTTAGCCTTTTGCGAGAACTCTTCCCATACTTCTTCGAGATCATGGTGTACTTGGTGAAGGGTAGGCATCCTTTCTTGAGAAAGTGCGTTGAGCCTATACTTCCGATTTAGGAAGCTTCTTCTGCGAGGATGTAAACATCTTTGCTCCACCTTTTCATATCGGCGCCCTGGCGGATCACCGGAACCGTTTATGTATCTCGCCCCCACACCGGAACTTGTTAGTGTCGGGGACGGCTTTCCGTCTTCCCAAAGAATGGAGACCTTATCTTTCACAAAACACGAGATTTGAGTGCTTTGTACCGGCAACTTTAGTGGGCGGCGGTGGCTCGCCTCGCGGCCCCAACTCTTGAATGACAAGGACCTCATCGATCTTACGGTGCCTCCCATGGTCTCCCCTTCTCCGCTTCGGCTTGTCTCCCTTTGCTTTGCCTCGAAGAGGTGGCCGTGGACGTAGGTGTGTGTGTGTGTGTGGGGGGGTTGTTGCTCGAGCTGCTTGTGGAGGGAGCGGTGGCAGCTGTTCGGCCTGTACTTCCTTAACCCGACGCTTCTTGCTTCGTGCTTCGTCCCTCGGGTTGAAATTAGGATCATCTTCCTCCTCGGTACGTTTCCTTCTACCCTTACACGGGCTATACGAGGCTCCGCTTGGGAACTGGGAAGTACTAGAGTCTGGCTGGGCGGAGCTAAGCGACTCCCATTCAAAGTGACCTTGAGGTGTTCTTGTTCATTCGACATTTCAAGCTACAAATATATAGTGCTTTAGTACTAGTATATAGGACGAGTAGACAAACGTAATTCAAAATTGCTCAAAGAAAGAAATAAAAAGATTGGCTCAGATATAGCCCCCTTGTGATCACATTGCTTCTAAACTGGTTGCTTTGTACAAGCCGTCCTAGTTTAGAAGCTTCCAAGTATAGGGGGACATTCAATCATCATAGCCGCTGCCTCAGCCCCAATAAGTTCATGTCATTGCATATATGCCACTGCCTCAGCACTAATGGGTTCACATCATTGCATATATGTTCAAAATTCAACGACCAACAGTAATGCCAAGTCATTAGTATAAACAACAATAGTAATGTAACATAAATGCAATGCGGTGCTAGTCATTGGATTCAATAAATCTTCTAGCTTGGTTTGGTAGGGCAAGAATGCCAAGTCTTAAGCAAAATGGTACTACATGAGTTCCTAGCTTCACATACAAATATGGGCCTAGTTTAGCCTGCAACATGAGCATGTGTCATCCTCTAACTATACTACTAGTTTATACTCCATGCCTCCACTAGGTAAAGGTCAATAAAGATATAGGCAATATGAGTAGGCAGCATTAATAACTTACATTATTCGGTTTACAAGTGTATAAGTTATTTTCTCATCATAGATACGGATAGGCATTACGAAAACATATGGAATTGACTAATGGGACAAAGGGCAATATTATCAACTTGACATATAGCCTTGACATATAGCAATTGAAAAATAGAGGAAAAAAACATTGACAAATTACAGAGCTAGCTAAGGCAGCAAGCTATCATCTCATTTTTAAATTGGACTATATGTCATGAGAAATCAAAGTCCACTTTGCATATAGGAATTCAAATTAGAAGATGTCCAAATTACACTAGCCAAGAAATATAGTGTCATCGGTTTTGAGAGAAATCAAAAACAAATATGCTCGATTATCCACTATCGCATCACGAGGCGTTGGCACATATGGCGCTAATTTTCTCAATTAATTCGGATTGGGTTGCATCACGCGAGGCGGCAAAATTCGAGCAGGACATACACTACTACAAAATTGATTTTACGTGGTGTTCGATTTTTATTTTCCGTGGCGGGCATTTGAGAAACCGCCACGGAAAATAGGTGGCTTTAACACCCTCCGGCGGGGAAAAAACCGCCACGGTTAATCGATTAACCGTTGCGGACATTGTAAAATAACCGCCACGGTTAATAGGGATTAACCGTGGGCGGACATTATAAAATAACCGCCCGCGATAAATCGATTAACCGTGGCGGTTTTTATTAAAAACCCGCCATGGTTAATGTGGCCCAAACCCCCAGCCCAAAAGCCGAGAAAAAGAGCCCAAATATCGGGCTCGTATATATATAGAAAGAGGGAACTTAGGGTTTTTCGGGCTCCCTCACTTCTTTCCCGACACCACCGGCCCCCTTCTCTCCCTCATCTCCCGACGCGTTCGTCACCACCACCGTCCCCTCTCCTCACTTCTCCCCGAGCCCGAGGCACCCACCTCCGCCCCCTCTCCTCACCTCTCCCTCGAGCATGAGCATGGGCTCATCAAGCGGGGCGGCGGCCAGGCTCCACCGGTGGCGCTTCTCTCCATGCGGCGCGGGCCGGCGGCGCTGAGCTCCACCGGCGGCGCTTCTCCGGCGCGTTAGCGCGAGCCGGCGCGCGACGCTTTCCGGCGAGCGAATCTGGAAGCGGCCTTGAATCCGGCGCCGCGGCGGCGATCCGGCCGGCGGCGGCGGATCCGCCCGCCGGCGAGTAGATCCGGCGGCGGCGAGGGAGATCCGGCCACCGGCGAAGCCGATCCGGCCGGCGGCAAGCGGATCCGGCCGGCGGCAGCATGGCGCCGGCCAGGCGCGCGATGGGATACGAAACCCTAACGGGCCCGGCGCCCATCTGGGCCCCGTTAGGGTTTCAAATTGGATTTTCTTTTTATTTTTTTATTATTAACCATGGCGGGCATTTGTGTCCGCCCGTAAAATCGGCCATTTTTCGCGACCTTCCTTTCGTGGCGGTTATAAAGTCCGCCACGTAAAATCGAAAAAGTCCGCCACGCAAAAATCGCTTATGTAGTAGTGATATAACCAAAATTCCACGATGGGTTGCATCACGTGCAAAATTGGCAACAATGAAATTTCAAACCTCGACTCAATGGATCTAGATGCGTGTAGGAGAAGATGGAGTATCTTGCACGGCCGGCGGACAAGCACCAGGAGGAGAAGAAGATGGAGCGAGGGGCGGGGGCGGCCGGGGGCAAAAAGACCACGAGCACCACGAGCACCACGGACAGGCACCAAGCAAAGACCACGGACGGGCACCGGCGGCGGCCACGAGCACCACGAGCGCGGTGGCGGGAGTTAGGGTTCCGCGAGCGGACGGGACGGGCGGCGCTGGAAGACGGAGACGGGGGGCGGGCGGGGGGCGGCGAGGGGCGGGGCGGCGGGGCGGGGGGCGGGCACCGCTGGCACCACGGGCACCACGGCGGATGGGGGCGGGCACCACGGGCAAATTCACGGCGGATGGAGACGGCGCAGATGGCGACGGCGGCGGGCGTTAGGGTTTCCGGACGGCGGAGTAGAGGAGGATGATAGGGCGAGGACGGAGGCACGGATGGGGCGGGACGGGGCGCGCGAGGGACGGGGAGGGCGGTGGCGGTGACGGGCGGCGGCGGCGGTGGGGAAAAATTCGGCGACCCTTCCGGGTCGTTTTGGAAACGCTCGAGGACTTAGCGTTTCTGGAGCTAGGCCGTTGCTTTTATAGGCCGATACGTTTTTGTGTGGCGGGCGCGATAGGATGCTCGCCCGCAAAACATTAACCGTGGCGGGCGAGTAAGGATGCCCGCCACGGTTAATGTTTTGTGTGGCGGGCGGTAAGGATGCCGCCGCGTGTAATAATTTCGGACAAAATTGAGAAATATTCTGCAAAATTGTTATAAATTGTTATAAATTGTTAAAAATTGTAAAGAGGTGGAACTCATCATAGTTGTTGTATGTTTCCTGGGACTCGGACCCCATCGGCTCCCACGATCCGCTACTTTCCCCGCCATGACAATATGTCTATTTATGTTCTCCACGTTCATGTAGTAGGCTACTTATGCGGCATCGATGCAAGCACCCACCGATCATCTTTGTACTGACACTTTGAAGGTTCACGGTGGTTAGCCCAAAATCGCCCACTAGAACACCCCCGTGCTTGACCCACTAGCAACGCGAAAAGCGGTTACACATGTAGGTTACCGCCATAGTCAAGTTCCCATATTTCTTCGACTTGTGCGAAGCATGTCATCTTCTCCCGTCCACGCTTGTTCCTGCCCTCATATCGAACACCGCTGTTCTCGTGATGCACTCTTCTTGTCCTTCTCTTTGTGTGGAACCTGCACCCGTTGACATCATACCCTTGCCACGTGGTGACCTGCATGGACGGCCCCGACACAAGCTTCTTCACAGTTCCTCGCATCATCTCCCCGGGAATGTTACGCTTTTGGAGCCACCGGAGGAAAGTGTTCTTGTGTTCCTTCTTCGCCCAATCCTTCGACAGTTCTTGCGCTTCCTACTTGCACGGCGGAGCTCTTTGAGGTGCTTTTTAACGTATGTGTCCATGATCACCAATTGATGAAGGATGCAGTAGTGAGCGTCTAGCACTTTTTCCCTATGTATGTCGGTGCGTGCTTTTTCGGCCCGCGCACCCCATCCCCGGAGGTTCTTCCTTCATGTTGATGCACTGGAAGCCCAATAGCCCTCCCATCTTTTATGTACTTCATACACCAGTTCACGGCCTCCTGGCTTGTGTATGCCTCGATCATAGAGCCCTCCAGGTAAGCGCGGTTATGATTGAATCGATTGAGGGTAGACATTAGTCGCTCGGTGGTCCACATTGCCCGTAGGTACACGGGTCCCGTATTCTATCGATCAACCATGTGCATCATCAGGTGTGGCATAATGTCAAAGAAACGACGGTGGGAAACACATCTCTATCCGGCACATTGTTTCGCGATGAACTCTTTTGCCCTGAGCAGATCTGCTTTGGCAATTACCTTCCGGTTGATTTGGTTAAAGAAGTATGACAACCTTGTGACCACCATCTTCACGTATTTTGGACGAATAGCTTTGATCACAATTGGAAGGAACACCGTCGGCATGATGTGAGCATCGCGGCGCGTTGAAGTTCGTCATTGTGAGGTCTTTCATGAATACCGGACTCTTGATGTTGGAAGAGAAACCCGTCGGTACCTTGATACCCGAATCAACCGACACATAGCCAACTTCTCATCTCTCGTTAGGTTGTAGGCCGCACTGGGAGTTGGACTTTACCGCTCGGAAGCCGTGTAGCGTGAATTTCGGTCGGATGCCCATGTCAACAAGATCCCGACGTGACTTCACACCATCCTTCGTCTTGGTCTTGATATCCATTAGGGAGACCAATCGTGCTTTCGAAGACATTTTTCTCAAGGTGCATCGATCGATCGCATGGGGTGTATCGCGGTATCTTCCAAGTACTTTAGATACTTGAAGAAGATTGACTTCTTCTTGAAAGGAACGGTTGGAGGTGCTTCGTCCTCCAATTTATCCCTCTTTAAACTTCTTTGTCTTGGAGGTGCCGTCTTCCCGATCATCGTCTTTCTTCTTCTTCTTCTTTCCAAACTCGCACTCCAAGTCCTTCACCATGTCAAACACCTTCGGACCATAACTAGTCGGTGCGACACGAGGTTTCGACTTCGCCCTTGTTGTCAAAGTATATATTCATTTTTGCATCTACGTACCTATGCTTACCCGCAGAGGAAGCGTCTGTGTTCCATGTACACAGTTTTGGTGGATCCCTTCGTAAGTGGAGCGAGGTTTCTTCGATGCAAGCTACACGAGCGGTCTTCCCTTTAATCTGCCCGATAATGAAAATAGGCCGGGGGTAATTAGTGATGGTGACAAAGATGATGGCACGAAGAGTGAACTTCGCTGCGGATGCGCATCAACCATCCTGACCCCATCATCAAACAATACACCGCATCTCCTCCATGAGCGACTTCGGAACACATCTATATCGTTGCTTGGGGCTGCCGGTCCGGATATGATCATGGTGAGCAAAACATACCTCTGCTTTTGACAAAGATGTGGAGGTAGATTGTACATGGTGAGGGCGACCGCCACGTCTTGTGTGTGCTGCTCAGTCACCGAATGGGTTCATTCCGTCGGTACTCAATGTGAACCGAACGTTCACGGGCTCCTCTGCAAAAAGTCGGGGTAGGCAAGCGTCGAGTCTTGCCACCGCCTAGCATCCGAAGGTGCCGTAGCTTCCCGTCATCCTTTACACGATCGCTAGATGCATGCCGTGTCATGTGCTTAGCATCCTCGGGGTTCCCATAGAGAGCCCGCGACGTCGATGGCCGGAAGGTACCACATTGGCAATGCTGGGCGTTTCCTCTGGCGTGTAACCTTCCTCTTCCTCGTCTGCGTTGACATGATCTTCTTTTGGCCGCCTTTGGTTTTCTTCGCCCCCTTCTTCTTTTTTTTTCGCCCGCCCCGCTTCCTCATCGAGCTCATCATCCACGCGACATCCGGCATTCCGCTTGTATCGACTAGCGCCCGCAATCGCGGACAAGCGGTCAAATTCTCGTCTTCGACGCCACGATATAGGATACGGTGGTTGGGGCGGGCATCGAACTTCTTCACTTTCATCGTCACCGGCCGGATCAACTTCTTAGCACGATACGTATTATTAGCGAGGAACCTTGTTAGGCGTTGGATACGTGGAGGCGGGTAACTTACGAGCTCATTGAAGCTAGTGTCGAGACCAGCCATGACGAGACTTCAACATCGGTAAATTCAGGTTAAAACTCAGCGCTGTGCAACCCTTCGGACTATCTTTGTAAAGCGGATCAATTGTTGCCTGCTTCATCTCTTTGAAGTTCTCCAACCATCTCGGGCAACCAAACAGAATGTCGACCTCATCGAGTCGGTTGACCAAATCTTCAAAAACCCGGACATCCTCGAGGTGCGTCATAAGATTCTCACGCTTTCGCCGTCCCTCCACCACCACCACCGTCATCGTCATCATCGTCGGCGTTAGCCGTGCTTTCGAACAAATCGATGGAATTGGACCGGGCCGGTGGACTTTTCCGTCTTTGGATCGGCCGGGAGTGCCCGGTGCTTGGATCGACCGTGGATCGAAGGGTGGAACTTCTTCGCCGTGAAAAGTCTAGACCAAATAGTCATTGACGGCGAAGCCATGCATGATTAGGTGAGATCGCACCATGGTGTCATTGAAGGCTTTCGATTCTTGCATTTTGGCGCAGGACGGATAATCGGGCTCTGTTGAGTTATCTCGCCCAGGGTCGCCCGCTCGAGCAACAAACTTCTTCACCTCATCATAGTATTCATCATCAACCCTCTTCGTCTCATACATCCATTGGGCTCGGTGCCTCTCCATCCCTGTCTCCTGCTCTTCCAAAACACTTAGTGCCGTTACATAATACTCAAACCAAAAAAAAAAAAGAGAAGAAGTTCCACCATAGATCTAGATCTAGAGAAAGGCGCGTTTCTCTCTCCTCCATGGATCTAGATCTAGAGAGGGGGGATGAAAAAGAGGGAAAGAAAGATGAAAAGAGGCATTTACCGACCAATTAGTGTCTTCTCCTCCCCAAATCAAAGCCAAAAGACCCAAATCAAAGATTTTGTCAAAATTTTGGTCAAAACCTCCCCCCCACAAGTTGGAAGAGGAAGATCCGTGGAGGAAGAAGGAGGGGCGCCCATTGCATTTCTTAAGCGCAATCACTAGAAACAGGTTTAGAACCCATCTCTAATAACGGGCGCGAGAAATGCGTCGTTGACATTCCTAAGTGAAACCACCGTAATCGGTGATAACACTAGGTATATCAACGGTGATAGATCTTGCCAAATAAGATATTCATCCGCAGCGCACGGATCTATCATTGTAGCATTTCACCCGGAGATATTCGAGGTATCGTTATTTATATTTTCCCAAAGGAAGGCATGGTGGAAAAGGATCTAGTAGAAACATGAACAAGATAACATGACTGTGTAAAGGACCAATGCTCATGACGGGGATATAAGGGAACGGTAAAGGGATAACTTGACACACTCACTCAAGCCAAACTCAAGGATAAAGATAAATAAGGAATAAAGAAAGTCCTAAGTGGAGCATACAAATTCTAGTCATGGTCGTGCATAGAACCGGTTGATAGTCGGGCAACACGCATGAGCAGGAGGTCGGGAGCGAGAATGAAATGGACAGGGAGACCTCCGGTGCATCCGCCCAATGGAAGGCATTTACTGAACTGCTACACAACATACGAAGCGACGTGGGGGGATTTCAAGGGGCGGTCAAGGCTTGTCACGACCCGACCGCCTACCCCCTCAACCGTGGCATGCCGTCATATTCGAAGGATACACGGCATCCGGACACCACGTCCGCATACTAGGACACTACTCATGTCCCCATGGCCCCCACCCTACGGATGGACGGAATAGGACACGAGCAAGCCCCGAAGGACACAACGAACCGCCATTCAAGACAATCCCGACACTACCCAATTATATTGCATGAATGGTTTAAGCATAAAGTTCTATATGACGATATCACAACATAGAAACTATAGACTAGTTCATGTGTCATGATCATGTCAAGAACAACATGTTAGATCATAGGATAAATCATGAGGCATATATAACATGAAGACTCTAATCCTAATGCACAACCAAGATAAGATAAGAGCAAGGCTTTGGAAGAATACCATAGAAAGATTTATTCCTGAAATCCATCTTCCAAGGAGCCAAGCCCTCCTTGGTAGCTTTGCCTAGCTCCACATCCTAAACTACTAATCCTACTAGGAGGAGGAAGAAGAAGAAGTGGAGAGGAGAGAGTAGCTTTCTTGTGAGGTGTGTGTTACAATGGTGGGAGATGGCCTCCTTTTATAGGTAGAGGAGAGGGGGCTCATTGGAAAATGTCCCTCCCCATATGGAACGAGCCAAAACCGACCTGGAAACACCTTCCTAGTTTGCTAAACCGACCAACCAACGTCGGCAACGCCGGTTTTGGAAGGTAACAAACCGCCTCGCCAAACCTGGGCCCGAACCGCCTCGGGATGGGTGCGAAGCGCACAGTGGTGCGCTTGCGACACCTGTCTGGGCTCGGTTCGAGCCGGCCTTGGCAGGTGCCGGGTGTGTTTGGGCTTGAAAAGTTGTGTGGCGATGTTTGCTCGGCCCAATTGCAACGTGTTTGGTCTATTTCTCCCTTGGGCTTGATGTTCTCCGGGAATGCGCTTTCCGGGGAGGCGCCTTTTGGTGTATTTTCCACTTGTTTCTTATATAAATCTGCACAAAAATAATTTGGATACTACAAGTGGAAATATATCAATAATAAATGTATATGTGTGTAGTAAGGTATAGTTTCAACCCCTTATTGGTAGAATGTTGACGTTAAAAATGTGTCGTTAGTGACCGTCAACAAACTCCCCAAAGCTTACCCTTTGCGCGTCCTCGAGCAAAAAGATAAGTACTTGGTTGTTGATCAGGAGTTGCTACTATGCTGATTATGTTTTTCAAGTGCCGGGGGTTATAATAAGATTTTCTACTAGAGTTTGAATAAAATGGCATGCCTTTGCTCACCCTTTATTACCTTTCATCGTAGCGGGGCTTTTTAGCTTTTCTCAAAGCCTTGGGCGGTTGCCGAGTAGAACGGTTATAACGAGAAATACTTTTCATTCATCCTTTTGATCAACTTTCTCATCCGGGGATTTATTTATTTAATTTTTTTTGAGAAAGTATGGGCTTTATTGCTATATATATATAAATATATATATTTTTTTTTTGGAGAGGTGGGCTCTGCTTTCGCCCTAGACTTTTGTCTTTTATTTCCTCTCTCTCTTTTTTTTTTTTTTTTTTTTTTGGAGATGTGGGCTCTACTCGCCCTCGGACACATGTCCATTTTTCATCTCTCTTTTTTTTTTTTTTTTTTTTTAGCATAGCCCATATCATTTCTCTTTTCTTTCAAATTAGATTCCCAGGATGTCAAGTTTCTCTTTTTTGGACGAAATCATAGCAAATCCATTTGTACCATATCATACTTGGCAACAACTTAGACTAGATAGAGCCTATGCAACCCACATGAATCGTGTGTTTTTTTTTTTTTTTTTTTTAGGATGAGTTTTTAGACTTAGCCACTAAACCCAAACTTTAGAGAAATTCGAATTATAAACTAGGCACGAGGCAAAAAACATAAAACGAGCAAATGTTCATCATTTCAACAGGGGTAGAACTAAACATTTCTACTACACATATATATGGAGTGGAATAAATCTCCTCTCTCTCTTTCTTCTTCCCCTCTTTTTTTTTTTTATTCTCATACCTCATCATTCATATAAGATAAGAAAATAACTGAATGGAATGTGAGATATGAGTTACCTTTTGTGGGAGTCCTCCCCAAGCTAGCTTTTGACTTACCTTCGGTTTATGAACGTTGCTAGCTTGTGAACGCTATGAATGGATCTTTGATTAACATCGTCTTTTGAGCGTGCCAGGGGAGACTCCCCCAAGCTTGTCTTGTGATGATCTTGGAAGAGCGGGACAACCATTCTTGGGGTTTCAAAGGTTTTTTATTTATTTATTTATTTATTTATTTTTATTTTATCATTATCATATTTTTTTTGGTTCACCAAACAACTTCGATCTCCATTGTCATCTCTTGGACTTACCCTTATGATGTTGATAAATTCCTGCAGGGGTTAGTCCATATGGTCTACCAAATTCTACACTTGGCGGCTGGGTTCAATAATCAAACTCGACTCCATGTCTAATCGATTAGGGTAGACTTTTTGACCTAAGCACCATGCTCAATTCAAAAAAAGTCTATGAAAGTATGATCACCATATGAATGATCACCACTCCCAAACCATAACATGCTAGCATAGAAAAAAGGAAGCATGAATTGATAAACAAGATTCATCCAATGGAGATAAAGGCATTGCAAGGCTTAACAAAAATGATTATAGTTTTTCTATGTACTAAAAATTTATTTAGAAAATATGTTTTATTTAGGAAAATATTTTTCTTAGTTTTTTTTCATAGAAGAATTTATTTTATTTTATAGAGATTTTTATTTTAGTTTTTCAAAAATATTTACTTATAGATTTTTGTGTAGTAAATATTTTTGTTTATTTTGATAATAAAACATTTTATAAAACACATTTTTTTTTTTTTGAAGGTAATGGACGGGGATGATAGTGAAAGGTTCACATTACCATGTTTTTGGTCCTCCCCAAGCTAGCTCAAAGCCCATTGGATCGGGGTTTTTACCCCCGTTTTTAACTTTTCCTCGCATGGTTAGTATATGGTAGATTCACGAGTGGATTTACCATCCTTCGTGATTACCAAATTTCAAAACATATGCGAAAGGAGCAAAAGAGCAGCTTGTTTTTTTTTTTTTTTTTCAAAGATTTTTATTTTAGGATTTTATTCTCAAGGGAGAACATAAAAGCTTCACCAAACTTTTCATACTCAAACAAGGCTAAGATAAAGATGCAATATAAGTCTAGCCTTGTTTTATCTCCATGATGAAATAATTTTTTTTTATATATGGAGATAAGTATGAGTAAAAAAGAATTGGTGAATTATTACCTTTGCGTACCTGAGTGTGTGTGTACCAACCGCGCATGAAGGCAAGATGTTGAAACTCCCGCGGTGGTAGCTTGATGATCCATCTCAGGCGGGCCACAAGGCTTAGGTGATACACACAGAAGTGTATATGGACCATGGGCCTTAGTGGTCACAAAGGTGTAAAGGAGGATGTTCCTCCTTTCCTTTTACCTTCTTTCTCTCTCTCTTTTTTTTTTTTTTTTTTTCTTTTTTTTTTTTTTTTTATTGGTCCTTTGCATGCCTCGAGTGTACTTAACCGACAAACTTGAAGATAGAGTTCAGAGTTGCTTTGCATCGGTAGCATGATGATCTTGGTTTGGTTATGACTTCCTCACACCGAGGGTAGAGGGAGGCGGACCAAACTCACTCGAAAGCATCAAGGCTAAGACGTACACAAAGAACGTGCGATCCATAGGCCTTGGTGCTTGCGACAAAGGCCTTGGGAGAGGTAGATCCCTTCTTGCTTATATGGAAGCAATGTTGGGTGGAGTCAGTGCCCTCTTGTTTATTTTAATCTTGTGGGGCCAACCTCGCTCCTCTCTCCTCTTATTATTATTATTTTTTTTTTTTTAACAACCATTTTTTTTGTATTTTTTTTTTTTTTTTTTTCAACCCTTTTTCCTCTTTTTTATATAGCAAGGCGAGGCTAATCTCTTATTCATCTCTCTCTTTTTTTTTTTTCATCATATTTTTTTTTTCTCTCTTTTTTTTTTTTTTTTTCACTGAGCTCTTTTTTTTTTTTTTTTTATAATCCCCTTGGTGCACTTGGAACTTGATATTCTCACCATCTTCCCTCACACACTTGGATTTTCGTAAAAAAGTCGAGTGTGCAAGGTCGTGGTCTCCTTTTTGAGTGCGTTCCTTCGCCCAAGAGCATCAAAGTTTTCTTGTTGATGTAGCCCCCATGTTTTCAAGCGTCGCATGCCCCTTTGTTCTTCTTAGTCTTCCCTGAAATGGTTAGCGACAAGAATACCCGAAGGTGCATACTAACTTGATAACATATCCTTGCTTTTTATTTATAAGATTTTTTTTTCTTTTAGATAAGCCTCATTATGAACAAAGGTCACTACACATGCATATTATCACAACGAACATGTTCTAAAAAGAAGCCTTATAAAAACCAATGCCTTCCCCAAAGAACGGCGCTTTTAATGCTTGTTGCATTTCTTAAAGCGCAATCACTAGAAACAGTTTAGAACCCATCTCTAATAACAAATAGAAATGCGTCGTTGACATTCCTAAGTGAAACCACCGTGTCGGTGATAACACTAGGTATATCAACGGTGATAGATCTTGTCAAATAAGATATTCATCCGCAAGCGCATGGATCTATCATTGTAGCATTTCACCCGGGAGATATTCAGGGGTATCATTATTTATATTTTCCCAAAGGAAGGCATGGTGGAAAAGGATCTAGTAGAAACATGAACAAGATAACATGACTGTGTAAAGGACCAATGCTCATGACAGGGGATATAAGGGAACGGTAAAGGGATAACTTGACACACTCACTCAAGCCAAACTCAAGGATAAAGATAAATAAGGAATAAAGAAAGACCTAAGTGGAGCATACAAATTCTAGTCATGGTCAGTGCATAGAACCGCTTGATAGTCGGCAACACGCATGAGCGGGAGGCTCGGAGCTGAGAATGAAATGGGACAGGGAGACCTCCCATCCACCCAATGGAAGGCATTTACGAACTCCTACACAACATACGAGCGTGGGGGGATTTCAAGGACGGTCAAGGCTTGTCACGACCCACCGCCTACCCCTCAACCGTGGCATGCCGTCATATTCGAAGGATACCCGGCATCCGGACACCACGTCCCGCATACTAGGACACTACTCATGTCCCCCATGGCCCCCACCCTACGGATGGACGGAATAGGACACGAGCAAGCCCCGAAGGACACAACGAACCGCCATTCAAAGACAATCCCGACACTACCCAATTATATTGCATGAATGGTTTAAGCATAAAGTTCTATATGACGATATCACAACATAGAAACTATAGACTAGTTCATGTGTCATGATCATGTCAAGAACAACATGTTAGATCATAGGATAAATCATGAGGCATATATAACATGAAGACTCTAATCCTAATGCACAACCAAGATAAGATAAGAGCAAGGCTTTGGAAGAATAGATTTATTCCTGAAATCCATCTTCCAAGGAGCCAAGCCCCTCCTTGGTAGCTTTGCCTAGCTCCACATCCTAAACTACTAATCCTACTAGGAGGAGGAAGAAGAAGAAGTGGAGAGGAGAGAGTAGCTTTCTTGTGAGGTGTGTGTTACAATGGTGGGAGATGGCCTCCTTTTTATAGGTAGAGGAGAGGGGGCTCATTGGAAAATGTCCCTCCCCATATGGAAGGAGCCAAAACCGACCTGGGAACACCTTCCTAGTTTGCTAAACCGACCAACCAACGCTTCGGCAACGCCGGTTTTGGAAGGTAACAAACCGCCGCGCCAAACCTCGGGCCTGAACCGCCTCGGGAGGTGGTGCGCACACTGCCCCGGGCTCGGTTCGGGCCGGGCCTTGGCAGGCTGGTGTGTTTGGGCTTGAAAAGTTGTGTGGCGATGTTTGCTCGGCCCGCCTGCGTGTTTGGTCCATTTCTCCCTTGGGCTTGATGTTCTCCAGAATGCGCTTTCCGGGGAGGCGCCTTTTGGTGTATTTTCCACTTGTTTCTTATATAAATCTGCACAAAAATAATTTGGATACTACAAGTGGAAATATATCAATAATAAATGTATATGTGTGTAGTAAGGTATAGTTTCAACCCCTTATTGGTAGAATGTTGACGTTAAAAATGTGTCGTTAGGGGACCGTCAACAGCGCGCCGTCTTAGATTTTATAGGCCTCGGGCCTTTAGCGTGGCAAGCGCCTTAATATGCCCGCCACGCAAAACATGGAGGACGCATGGCGCGCGCAGGCGCCGCCCGCCACGCTTAATATTTTGGCGTGGCGGGCGCGTGCGCAGCGCCCGCCACTCGTTAAGATCATCTTTTTTTAATGCGCCCCCACGTGAGAGTGCGGCCCGCCCGGCGGCGAGGGCAGATCATTTCCGTGGCGGGTGCAAATTGTGCCCGCCACGGAAAAAGATCGTGCCCCCGCCGCAAAATCGAATCGGTACTAGTGCCACGAAGCTATGAAAACTCAAAATGCAGCCGACACCCGTTCAACACGTGGCCACATATTTATGAGTATATATGGCGTTGGCTTTGCTTCAAACGAAGGGTGTGTTTAGAGCCCAAAATTTGGGCCTGAAAAAAAAAAAAAGTTTGGCTGAATTTTGGTCTGAAAAAACACCGTTCGAACTCGAAAAATATTGTAGCACGCTTTCGCTTGTTTGTGGTAAATATTATCCTACCATGGCGTAACTAGGCTCAAAAGATTCGTCTCGCAATATACATCTAAACTGTGTGCAATTAGTTTTTGTTTTACCTAAATTTTGTACTCGGACATACGTCTTTGGGTGAATTTAATGTTTCGATGTGATGGGATGTGATGGGAATGCAGGAAATTTTGGAGGGAAGTTGGGGCTCTAAACACACCCGAAAAGAGATGTTTTTTGAAATCCAAATCCCCGAGACGTTTACGACGATTATGTGACAAATTCACCCACAAATTGAATTTGTTGAGGGGGAATGTTCCTGTTGAGAAATCGTTCTCTAGGTCGCACTCACAAGCACACAAGAACACAGAGAGTTTGAGAGGAAGAGGGTCTTTGTGTATTCACTTTTCCGGTTGTTGTTCTTGTACATCAAAGGGTGAAAGTGACTCCCTATTTATAGAGGAGTTTTTATAGAATGAGTACAAGATTAAACAAAGGTGTGAATCATCTAGACTTCTTCCTCTTCCTGTCAGAATTTGGCCACCATCAAAGTCCATTGTTCATATAATCGTAGCTTGACCGACTTTGATTTACAACACTCCCCCTTGGCCAAATTTATGCTATGTGCATGCCTCGTTAAAAACTCCGCCCAAAAACCCAAAGTGGGGAAAAAAAGGGTAGGAGAAAAGAGTACATCACACGCACAAGTTGTGTTGCACCTGTTGCCTCATTAAAAACCTTGCATGAGAAAACCCAAAGTGAGAAAAACTCATGAAGGAAAAGAGTACAACATTCTCGATCTTCGAGGATCGATCATGATCTTCCTCGGATCACGATTATGGACTATGATTTAGGGAGGCTTCTCCCCCTCGAATCTCAGTAACCCACTCAGTCATCTCATGCCCTTTCCACAAACACCGTGGAAGTTAGAGGATGGCGTAGATTACCCGTGAACGATTACGCTAGATGTCCACATGATCGAAGTTTACAAGATATTCATTTCCTCGCTCTTCGGGAGCCTATGAGGAACTGACTTTGGAGCAATGCATTTGCTCTTCACATAGTCCTTGTGCATTTGTGCAACACAAAGTAGCGTTGTCTTTATAGACAACGTCGGGGGAGCCATCAAAGCTTGAGCCACATAACTTCTGGATGTGGCCAACCATCCATTTGAGCCAAACACACTCTCGTGTCGCTTTATATAGGGCACTTATCTCTTGGTGGTCGGACTGTATGGAAACCAAGGTCTGCTATACAAACTTCCATAAAATGGTTGCACCACCATAGGGAAACACGAAACTGGTTTGGGATCTAGCATTATGCTGGTCAAACATAGAGCTAGTATCCACATATCCACCATGGTTAGGACCTGGTTCTTCAGGAACCATAGACCAAGGTCTTAGGCCTGAGGATAGTCTTAGCGCCAAGTCAATATCTTCTGATTAGGATAGCGTCGTACCTTGTCAATTAATTTACAGCGAACACAATATCAGCCCTTATGTAGTTCGCTAGGTACATCTGTGCTCCAATGGCGCTCAACTAGGGAACTTCAGGTCCCTATATTTCCTCGTTGTGACCCTTGGTCTAGATGGGACTTATCCACTTCTGGGGACTGGTCCACCATGGGAAGTTTAGAGGGTAGCATTTGCCCTATATTTTTGAGTACCCTCTTTCGCACTCCGGGATACAAACACTCCTTCGGGGGAGGTGCTCGAGCTGCTGGCTCGAGTAGAACTTGGCTTTATCCAAGTCATGTGTAATTCCTCTTCAGGAGGCAATTACTCAAATGGTTGAACCTCACCCTTTCGGATCATCTCAACCCATACTACAACCGCTGCAGGCGGACGCTATATATGTTGCGGCTTTGATTCGGCCCAGGGATCTTGAGTCCTTCGTGGGACTCTCATGGGGACCTCGAATCAAGTGACCCATATAAGAATATGGTCACGATATTTACCAACCGCCTTTTTCACTTAAATTCAAGTTATTAGCGCCATAAATATAATTATCGAACGTCTTTGCCACTCATATCGGGAGAGCAAATTTCATCATAAATGATGATGATGGGTCTCTGCGGGAACCCTTATGTCACTTGCCTCGCTTTGTGCCATGTTTATTCCTCTTCGGGAGGAAGACCCATTTGCATCCTTCCAGGATGACTTCCAGTATTGGGACTGCAGCCCAAAAACCCCTTTCATAAAGCGAGCGCTACTCTGCCTCAATTGCTACTTTCCATTTTGTCCCATTCTAAGTGCTTCTGGCACTCTGCCATGGACTTGGTTTTGGATCCGGATCCATTTCGCCAGCAATTCTGAGGCAATGTGTTTTGTCGACAATAGTGGACTTTTAATCACACTATTCTCCTGATTCCACAAAATTAGTGGCGATCTCGTTGACATTTCTTAACGCAATCACAAAAGGATGGATCTAAGACCCAACCCTAGGATGGCGCCCGAAAAATGTATAAGGGGATCTATCTAATAAGTTAGCTTGGATGTGGAGTTAATCTCACATTCCAATAAAAAAAAAAAGCGGAGTTAATAAAGTTAGACGGTGTTAGTTATGGTGTGTGACTCTCGTAACATTATCTATGGTGGAGTTAATCTCACCAAGATAGGCACAAAAAGCTATACCACACATTCTAGCATTGCCTACTTAAACTAGTCTGTCACCCTAGTTTAACAACGCTAAGAAATGCACGATGGTATTCTTAATATGACACTTGATTCTCTTGCAATTAATATGAATATGATATCCGCAAGCGCCGATAGAAACACCAATGTAGCACTTCACCTGAGTAAGTCCGTATCGTATTTATATATTACCACAAGGAAGGGGTAGATTATGGTAGATTGATTGAGGTCACTTGCGGTGTTGTAAAGTAGAATAACCATATGTAATCTAACTACTACGAGCAGAGGGGTAAGTCATATAAAGATAATAAAGATAAATGATAAGTGCCAAGTCAAAGATCATCGTATGCCACTAGAATCAGTCATAGAAGGGCAAATAGATGGTATAGGTAGCATAGACAGAAATATTCCTATGTTACTCCTACTTATATGTCAATGCATACTAAGATTAGTGCAATACACCTAGCAATCATGGCAGAAAGCAATATATCTACACATGGTGAATATTACTAAGGAAGATTAGGAACAAAAACCAACCTACCATAGTAACAAAGTTCAACTAGCCCTACATTCGGGGGTGGACTCCAAAGGACTCAATGGGAGTATCACATCCACGATCTACCACACGACTTAGAATATAGGGTGATGTCGCAGCAAACGTTGTATAAACACCACGTTTACACATTGTCGACCACCCACATAGTGCGCATCTAAGGGGGGCTATACGACTCCATGCTTGAATATAAAGACAATCTAGCTATACTAGATATATAATCATAATAGACAATGAAACATATAACTAAGAATATAATCATTAAATAGAATAAAGTCATGGCAATTGTATTCTAACAAATAATTACAAATGAGATACAAGAGAGAAGCCACGTGAAGCTTCGCTCCCCGCTACTTCTTGACTATCCGGAATCCAAGACAATACTTGACTTCTTCTAGAGACTTGCCTAGATAGCTAATGCTCTAATATGGTGGAACTAGGGCTTGGGATCTTGACTTGATGACTTGGAGTTGGAATGAATTAGAATGAATTAGGGTTTCACCCGAGGGGGTCGGGGGTCTTGTTATATAGCCCTAGGCGATGCACGACGACCCTTGGATCAAACCGACCTTGAGCAACGGTGTAGATCTCTTCTTAATGGCGGTTGTGAACCGACCTGCGAAGGAGAGGCGGCGGGGGCCCCACGGCGCCGCCGCCGGCTCGGCCGTGGGGCCCCCCCTCCCTCGGCGTCGTGTCCTCTGGTGTCTTCTAGAATGTTCTTGCGTGGGTTCCAAGTTGGATTTCGTCACGGATACGTCTTTATGTCGTAGGGCTTGCAAACTCTTGGGCATTTTCTGCTTAATCCCCGAAAAAAATATATAAATCACCAAAACTAGTGGAATCATGTTAGTCAAGCCCCCCTATACTATGTTGATATTCATTTTAAGACCTTATTTTCGTTTTAAAAACCTCTATATTTTATGCTATAAGGTATACCAACAAGCTCCCCCAAAGCTTACCTCTTGCTAGTCCCTAGCAAGACTATGTTTGTTGGATCGGGGAGTTGCCGCAACGATTTCACACCTCAAAAGTACACATGCTTTCCAACAAAATTTCATCTCCTGATAAGAATAAACTATTTCAACCTTCAACTTACCCATATTACCTTTAATCATGGAGCTTGTAGCTTTTTCTTGTGATCTTGGGTAATTGAAAGATAGAACAATCAAGTCAAGCACTAGGTCTCAAACTCTTTGTTCAACCATCATTCTGAGTTTTTGCTAATTTTTCAAATAAAACTCAAAGTTCCTTCAAGATGACCCTTTCAAGTCTCTCATATATGGTACTTGGTGGATCCTCACTAAGGCAATAAGGTTGTTTTGCCTTTCTCTCATAGTATATGGTATTTTTGGACTAAGGCAAGAGGACACTATGCCTTCTTCTCTCTCACCCTTTATCTAAAGCTTTTATGTGGAGTTCATAGGTGGGGAGAAAACTAAATCTATTTACTAAGCATATATTGTAAGTTCAAGCAATGGACCCAAAGTTACAAGTCACACCGATGCATGTGTATGATGGAATGGAATGATGGTAGGTGTGAATGGAATGAATGTGATGAGAAAAAAGTCTAATTCTATTCTAGCTCTTTCGAAAAATCATCTCTCTTTTTGAAACTTGAAAATACTTGAGAGAACACTGGTTGTATTTCTTTCTCTTTTTTTTTTTACTTTTATGGAGAGGCGGGCATCTAAGTACCCATTGTTTTCATATCGGACACTTGTCCATTTTTTTTAACTCTCCTTTATTCTTTCTTTTTTTTTTTTGGGAGGTAGGCTCTACTCGCCTGAGTAGGACACTTGTCCATTTCTCATCTCCCCCTTTTTTTTTTTTTGTTTTTTTTTTTTTTTTAACTAATACAATCCAAGTCTCTTTTTGCAATAGACTTTTGAGAGATAAACAAAGAGTAATGGAGCTTTATAGGATTGTTGACTGAATGGATGGAATATTTTTTTTGTTGCTCTTCTCAGAGGATAGGAGTGGAACATAATTGGCGGGTATATAATGGATGTGTATGGTAGATGCGTACTTCCGGGATAGAAGCGAAGATATATATATGAATGGAGTCTAGTGGAATGGAATATATGGATGTGGTGGATGGATGGATGGATGGAGTGTACATCGGCATGACAAGTTTCTAAGGGTCGACAAAGATTGACCAAACTCAATGCAAAAAAAGCAACCTATATATATCAAAGGGTTTCCCTAATCTATGGAGCATGTATATATGGTCATGTGGCAGGGAGTTTCAACACTCATCATACAGGGAACTTATCATGTGTATTTGTATAATTTTCAAAAGATAAATCTCAAGAAATCTAGTGTCACTAGGAGTAAGAGAAAAAAGCAGCTCAAAACTTTCATATATCATATCCGTCAATTACCTAGACTCTAGAGCAAGCTTTGCAATCCACAGATTTCAGGTTTAGAGTAAATCTCAAGTCAAAGCAGTTTTGCATATAAAGCTTCGAGAGAAATTAAGCTTGAAAGCTCGGTACTTGAAAGGTATTACGGCGACAACTATTCATCATCTCCTTTATTTTTAAGTTCTTTTTAGTTGAGCAAAAGCGTAAAAGGTGTACACTCTCTCTTGATCATTTTATTCATACCATAATAAGGACTCTTTAAAGATTATATAGACTCACTCTAAGCAATTTAAGCAAACTAAGCAAACCAAATATCTAGCTAATAATAATAGTAATAGAGATACTTATCGGGATAACTGGGGGGTGCTCTCCCCAAGCTAGATTGGAAAGTCGGGTTGATGATGTGGAAGTTGAGGTAGATGGTGACAAGTGTAGTCGGCTCATCATGTCTCTCTTCCTTCAAAATCCCGCTAAACTCAAATAGACAACAAAGCTAGTGGAGCTTGATTAGGCGTTAGAGTTTAGCCACTTTACTTTTGTTGCACGGGACTCTTAGCAACATAAAATATATTTTTGGATTTTCTTATTTTGTATGCAAAAGAAGATAAAGAACTTATGAATGCATCTTTATTTTATTTTTATGCCACCACAAAGAAATATCTCGAGGGTGTTAAACCTTGGATTTACTCACATGGGGCTTCGTGGTTTTTATCAAAAAGCAAAGCACTAAACATTTTTATTGTCTTTTTCGATGCAACTTATAAAGGAAAAATGCCATGCAAAAAGTAAAAGTAAATATGCAATGCCGAGAATTAAATATGGATAACTACCGAAGTTACCTTTCGGCGAGGGTTCGATGAATTAAAGTCCTCCTAACAAGACTTCTTACCTTACTCACTTCTCAAGTGCATTATCGATATTGGCGGTTGTGTCCCTTGAGATAATGATTTCAGAGGAGATGGCGTCACCCTTGTTCTTTGTTGGTCCCATGGTTTGAAATAAAGCTTTGATAGTGGAAGCGGGCAACATCTTGTTTAGTGTGCATACTTTGTGGGTTCAGGACATATACTTATAGAATTTTGGGGGGAGTGACAAACTCCTCCACATTTTGCTTTCGAAGTGTGTCCCGTTTGCAAAGACAAGGTAGAGATCAAGTGCATGGGCCCCTGTTGGTGGGAAAACACCAACGTAACCATAACTTTATTCATTACTCTCTAACCTTAGGCGCACTAAACAAGATAGAGTTAATGTTTATTATTATTATTATTTCTCTCATTTATGACAAGGGTGATAAGATCGGAAATTGGGCATCAATGGTTTAATGATTATGATTATCTTCCACACAGGGCCAGCGCAACATTTTGACTTATATGGTTGGGGACTATGAGATCGGGAGAGTGGTGTCCAGAACAAAGAACTAAACATGTGGAGTTAAACAGGATGTATAAGGTTAGGTTATAACTCCAACATGTTTGATTCTTTATTTATGAACATGCCAAAATTAAGGAAAAACTTAGGTAATGACAACTTACCCAAAGATGTTACCTTCTCGTTGGAGTGTGACGGCATCGTAACACCTTGTGGTGGTCCTTTTCCGCTCGAAGCTTTTCTTCTTTGGCCTCTTGTGTATCTTGTTCCTAACTTGTCTCCTTTATTTCATCACCCTTTCTTGCAATTTTTTTTTTAAATTGTGCTCGGACCTTTTTGCTCCTCTCATGATTTTATTCCTGCAGTATTAGTTGACAACACATACCCGAAGGAATATACAAGTTGTAACAAGGATCGATAGTGTTGTTCTGAGGGCTAAAGGTCACTTTCTATGCTCCCAAAAAGTTTTGGCTGAAGATTTTAGCATAGATCATTTATCTCATGTTTAAGTATTCACTTTGCTCTTCGAAGGAATGATTTTATTCAACCTTAAGTTTAATTTTCATGCAACAAAATCATTCAAACTTGTGGAAAAGAGCAATAGTGAATGGAGAGGTTTCAAACCAGCGTGTGGAGTGTCGAGGGTATGTGAAGAGGAAGAGATTTGCTGGATCATCTTGTAGAGGAATTGGCCTTCCTCCCCCAAGCTTGCTCCTTGCATGCTGACCTGTTCTTCTTTGGCTGTTCATAATTTGTATATCTATTAAAGTACAAGCATACCTTTTTCTATAGGAAACTGGAAGTGGATCTCTCTCAATTGGATGTAGATGATGGCGCATGTGGTGTTGAGGAATGGTTTCCCTAGCACTAGTGGTGGATCCTTTTCTTCCCCATGTCCATGACTCGGAAGTCGGTAATGACATAGTGCTCATTGATTTGTACAGGTGTGCCTCTAGCAATTCCTTAAAATCGGCATGATTTGTCCGCCATCCGTAGTCGCATATGTTGGGTACAAAGGTATCATACCAAATAATAATTCATATATTACCTTTGCCATTGGGTTGATGCCGATCCCATGTCAATAAGTGTTGTTGAAGGTCAAGCGGTTGATGGAACATGCTATGGTCGGGGGCGCTGGATCTTCTTTGTAAATTGAGCCTTCTTGTTCTTATTCTTGTCCCTCTTTTTTGTTGATGGTCTTGATCGTAGGTTACTCGTGTTAACTCATAGAGGTATGGTGTTCGTAGGTGAGTAGGAGAGGTAGGTTTTTAGTTCTTGAAGTTGAATTTCTCCTTTCTCCCCCTTGATGGTGAAGCGATTTTTTGAACGAAGGTGTAGATGATAGCTTTGGCCGTGCTCAAGAACGCGGTCGACCTAATATGATTGGTGCCCTTTCATCTCTTCATTGTTCCAATAATCGTAAAGTGCGCTAGCCCGTATGAGTGTCCAACCCACATAATCATATATTCAAGTATTCCTTTGGGGTAGTGGGGTGACCGGTGCGCAAGCTTTAGGCATGTTGCTTATGCTTGAGCCATAGTCACATAGCGTGGCCTCAATTGTGTGGGTCCACTTCGACGAGGATGACGGTCTCCCAAGATCTTCTTTATCGGTGGTAGGGAATCATCTTTTCATCCTTTCTTTCAAACTCTTTGAAGTAGAAACCTTGGTAGCCGGGCCTCAGTTGGTTCCAACCTTGATTCTGTTGAGGATGATCGTTGTTGTTTTGTTGTAGCTCACATCCTCTTCAATCTTAAGGCGGATTGTTGACTGTGTGCCCTCTTTAAGCCGGTGCATTCCTCTTGATCTCTTGTAGGGTTGACGTTCTTCATTCCATCTCCGGTTGGAAGGTATCTTCTCCACAAGCTCAATAGATTTGATGAATATAAGTGATAGGAAAAACACCTCGAACAACATCCATGGTCTCACAACCCGTGGTAGAAGGTCTCCATGAGTAGTCAATTCTCCATCCCGTGATGTGGTTATTCGGAAATATAATCTTGGAAGTGTTCCCACACTTCTAGGGCAGATTCATCATGTTGTTCTTTGGAAATTGGATAACTTTTCCGTAAGGCACTTGTATTGCCTATAGGAAAGAACTTGACTAGGAAGGCGGAAGAGAGCGAGTGACCATGTAGTATTCTTCTCTTTATCAGCATAGAACCACTAATTCGCCTTTCCCAAGAGTGAAAATGGGAAGAGGTGAAGTAGGATGGCGTCTCTTGGTACTCTTCTAATGGTGTAAGTACTGTAGACCACCACGAAAACGTTGGAGATGAGCACTCACATCTTCGTGTGCCTTTCCAAAAAATTGGCTAGCTTGTAACATGTTGATGAGCCTGAGGCTTGAGTTGAAACTCATTGTCCCTAATCTCAACAACCAACCTATTGACCGTAGTTGAAATAGAGAACTCTCATAGTATCTTGTAGCCATAGCCTCAAAAACTGGTGTTAAGCTTTGCCTTGATTAATGATCATCCAGGACGAAAGGTGTTGGAGTTTTTTCTAAGCTTGGATCTTGCCCTTCGATACTTTTGGATCTTCAATATTATTATCCTGGACGGTCACTCCAATTCATTCATTACCCCTCGCATAAGATAAACACAAGTAGACAAAACAAGGGTAATCCTGCTTCGGTAGTGACTAATGGTGTCCTCAATACCTTACGTGATGCAAGTGATATCAATCTATCCAAATGTGTGTTCGTTTGGCTAGCACCCTTCCCAAGAATGCCGAAAAATGCTTGTTGACATTTCTTAACGCAATCACAAAAGGATGGATCTAAGACCCAACCCTAGGATGGCGCTTAAAATGTATAAGGGGATCTATCTAATAAGTTAGCTTGGATGTGGAGTTAATCTCACATTCCAATAAAAGTCAGAGCGGAGAGTTAATAAAGTTAGACGGTGTTAGTTATGGTGTGTGACTCTGTAACATTATCTATGGTGGAGTTAATCTCACCAAGATAGGCACAAAAGCTATACCAACATTCTAGCATTGCCTACTTAAACTAGTCCGTCACCCTAGTTTAACAACGCTAAGAAATGCACGATGGTATTCTTAATATGACACTTGATTCTCTTGCAATTAATATGAATATGATATCCGCAAGCGCACAAATAGAAACACCAATGTAGCACTTCACCGAGTAAGTCCGTATCGTATTTATATATTACCACAAGGAAGGGGTAGATTATGGTAGATTGATTGAGGTTACTTGCGGTGTTGTAAAGTAGAATAACCATATGTAATCTAACTACTCAACGAGGGTAAAGTCATATAAAGATAATAAAGATAAATGATAAGTGCCAAGTCAAAGATCATCGTATGCCACTAGAATCATTCATAGAAGGGCAAATAGATGGTATAGGTAGCATAGATGCAGATATTCCTATGTTACTCCTACTTATATGTCAATGCATACTAAGATTAGTACAATACACCTAGCAATCATGGCGAGGAAAGCAATATATCTACACATGGTGAATATTACTAAGGAAGATTAGGAACAAAACCAACCTACCATAGTAACAAAGTTCAACTAGCCCTACATTCGGGGTGGACTCCAAAGGACTCAATGGGAGTATCACATCCACGATCTACCACACCTACCCTAATATAGGGTGATGTCAGCGCAAACGTTGTATAAACACCACGTTTACACATTGTCGACCACCCACATAGTGCGCATCTAAGGGGGCGCTATCACGACTCCATGCTTGAATATAAAGACAATCTAGCTATACTAGATATATAATCATAATAGACAATGAAACATATAACTAAGAATATAATCATTAAATAGAATAAAGTCATGGCAATTGTATTCTAACAAATACTTACAAATGCGATACAAGAGAGAAGCCACGTGAAGCTTAAGCTCCCCGCTACTTCTTGACTATCCTCCAGGAATCCAAGACAATACTTGACTTCTTCTAGAGACTTGCCTAGATAGCTAATGCTCTAATATGGTGGAACTAGGGCTTGGGATCTTGACTTGATGACTTGGAGTTGGAATGAATTAGAATGAATTAGGGTTTCACCCGGGTCGGGGGTCTTGTTATATAGCCCTAGGCGATGCACGGCCATGACCCTTGGATCAAACCGACCTTGAGCAACGGTGTAGATCTCTTCTTAATGGCGGTTGTGAACCGACCTCATTTAAGGAGAGGTCGCGGGGGGGGGCCCCGACCCACGGCCGCCCGCTGGCTGCCGGTGGGCCCCCCCCCGGTCGTGTCCTCCGGTGTCTTCTATAATGTTCTTGCGTGGGTTCCAAGTTGGATTTAAATCACGGATACGTCTTTATGTCGTAGGGCTTGCAAACTCTTGGGCATTTTTACGTTTAATCCCCGAAAAATATATAAATCACTAAAACTAGTGGAATCATGTTAGTCAAGCCCCTACACTATGTTGATATTCATTTTAAGCCCTTATTTTCGTTTTAAAAACCTCTATATTTTATGCTATAAGGTATACCAACAATCTCCTCATGATCGTCCTCCCGCTCATCGTGATTTCCCATAACGATTGGCCCGGGCGTTCCGATCCACCAATGCGATATTGAGCCGCCGCATGGTGGTTTCCATCTTCGGGATGGGGTCCTTCCGGGACCAACTCAACCAGGTTGAGCCACCACTCGGGGTGTTCCCAATTTCGGGTTGGGCTTCTTCAATCGTTTCCTTAAGTGACGCCCGGCTCAAGACCTTGTCTATGCGGGCGTCTCCTCAGAACACTTTGTCCGAAAGACCGGAGGTCTCCCCTCAACCTAGGATCGGATGGAGACAAAAGAGTTTGTAACCTTCGGGCTACATATACTCTCTCCAAGCACTTACTTCCGCTAAGTGCGGCCTTGTCACTCTTCCGAGCGGTGAAGGTATTTGGCGGCTCATTTGCAACAATTTGCAAATGCATAATCCTCTGAACTTCGTTCGGATTGACTAGTGCGTGAGTTCAAGGAATGAATTCCACCATTCCATTTTATCCATTCCATTTTATGCAATTTCCGGCATTCTCTTGGATGCCAATCTCCCCTAATCTTTGGGAAATGCAACCAAATAGATTGAGCCCTATGAAGATCCCCAAATATAGGCTCACATATCCCAACTTCTGGTGGGATCTCTTTAGTGTACGCTGATGTTGCGGTACTGGCACATATACCGCATACGCAGATGGGAAATACTTTATTCTTTCCCAAGCACTAGCTATAAGCAGGGGGTATGCAGTTGGCCTGAGACTTTGGGGATTTTAGAATATGGTGTAAAAACCAACGACATTCATAAATTGCAAATGCTCTTCAGGAGCACGCATGACCATTCAACATGTTACAAATGCTCTTCAGGAGCATGAATGGTCAAATTCTACTAGTATACTCGGACATTGCATTATGACTTAAATATAATATCTTAGGGATATCAAAGTCATGGTCGATGTCATCCTCACATATGTCCATTTGGACATCTTCACCATTTTATTTGTGTCGACAAGCATGTTATCACATTCCTAAGCTTCAGGCTTAGTGGTGAAGTGAGGATTATGTTCAGTCTTCTTGTCCTTGCTTCCTAAGGACTTTGTCCAGGTGTTTCGGGGCACGACAATTGTGGGACCAATGTTCGCTTGCCTCCACATTTATAGCAGTGATCTTGCCGCTAGACGCGTTTCACCTATGACCCTCTTGGGTTCATCTTTACCCTTGGGCTTTCCTTTAAACATGGTGCCTTGTTTCCCCTTCCATTGACCCTTTCGACGACCTCCCTTTGCGGTTGCGATCTCAACAACTTTGGCATGTGCTTCGGGCACAACCATGAAACTAGTAGGTCGTGCGGGAATGATCGCTCATGAGAACCTCATTCTCGTTTGTTCATAATCAACAAGATCGTTATCGCCTCATAGTACTCGAAAGTACTTTGAGTTCATGCATTCCGATATAGTAATTGTGTTTGCCGGGTCGGAGGGTAGAAACGGTTTTCTCGATCATATCTGCGTCGGTGATCTTCCGGCCATATAGACGCAATCTAGACACAATCCCGTGCAAAGTAGAGTTATATCTTTGCCCACGCACGTATAGTCTTGGAAGCGTAAGAGGCGATCCGATCTTGTTGTGCTTTGGAGAGCACAATCGACTTTTGTTGGCTAAAGCGGTCCTTCGGGGACCGCCATAAAATCAATGGATCATCCTCATTCATATACTCGGACTTAGTGCGGGTGTAAATGGTGTTGCAAGAAGTGCAACACCTCCGCTTTGTCAAGTGCCATCCGTTATCCTTGCCAGCTTCGGTGAGCAATGGTATGATCGAGGCTCATGCTATCGAGTTTGATCTCGACGTCAATGGCCTGTAAGATAGTTCTTTGCCGTCAACAACGAGCTCATCAAATTCCTTTTTCGCAATGTCAGACATGCCCGCACCATCATTGTGCGGGGGTTAGTGAATGTCGGTTTACGTAATCTTGAGGATTACGACCGTATGTAATCTTCGAGTTACAATCATATATAGTCTTCATGACTATATTCCCCAAATATCTCATGCAATGCATATAATCTTCGAGGATTATATGCTATTTAAACAAAATACAGACTTGCAATAAAATAAATCCGCATGATTTAAATAAATGCAAGAAAAAAAAACTGCAACAATTAAAGTAATGCATAGTAATATAAAGTTGCAATAAATAATCATGCCGTGCAAGGTCTTCAAGCCTCAATGACTTCACGGGCTTCGGGCAAGATTGATTTCTACGGGCTTCGGGTCGCGTAGTGGCATGACATGGTGACTTTCATGTCACCATGATTTTACTGAACTTCGTGTCGTATGTCATGTCGTCGCAATCTTCGGGATTACTTTGCGACTAAGAAATATAGACTGCAATATAAACTGCAATAATTAAATCACAGGATTTAAATACGGTAAAGTAAATTGTAGTAAGAAAATAATGAAAATAATAAAGCATGTAAAATATAGTGGTCTTCAAGCCACACATACTTTGCAGACTTCGGGCGCGTATTTGGTCAGTGGACTTCGAGCCACTGTTATTTATGCCTGCAACTTCGGGTTGCTGTCGTACGGCCTGTTCGTACGCGTGCGACTTCTGATCGCAAATGTATTCAGGCACTTATTTGTGCATGCGCATAATATACGCTATGCGTATTTAACTTCCGATCGTATGGACCTCAGGCCATGCATGCGATTGGGTGGGCTTTTCTGTGTAGTATATATACACTTCAGGCCACTTAAATCCAGCGAACTTCTGGTCGCTGGTGTCCACACGGCAATGACTGCACACTGCAGACTTCAGACCATTGCATGCACCTCTACAGCCATTTGTTCAGGCATCTTGCATGAATGCATGTGTTGCTATCAATTTCTGGCCCCACAAAATTAAATGGACAGCAGTGACTAGCTCTCGTCAGGCCACATACAAGGCCACATGAAAGACCGGCTCGTGAGCCTTTAACACGCGCCACTGTTATTGCACGCTGCCGCACAGCATGCAACGCTGAGCTGAGCCGGTTACACATGCAGCTTTTCAGCCTTTCCTTTTATCTTTTCCCACCTTTCTCTCTCTCCCCGTCTATTTCTGAGCACGAGGAAACAACCAAGGAGAGGAGGCCAGTGCTTCCGCCGGGGAGCGACGGCGGCGGGGCCTCAGGCACCCGCGCGCACAAACGCGTCTCGCGCGGCCGTTCTCAGCGTGCGCGTCGAGCTGCGCTGGAGGCCGGCGGCGCTCGCGCGCCGAGCTGGGCTGGAGGCCACTCCGAGCCACGCCGTCCGCGCGTCGGGGCCGGCTGTGCCCGCGTCGGAGCTGCGCCGGGGTCGCGCGCCCGTGGTGCTCGCGCTGGGCCGCATCTGGCCGGTGGCGACGTGCCCAAGCCGCGCCTGGGCTGCGCGCTCGGCAGGGGCCACGCCCTGCAGTTGTGGCCTTCGGGGCCACGGTCAGGCCTGGGGCTGCTGTGCACGCCCAACGTGCGAGTTCAGCAAGAGGGGCCAGGGGCTTCCTGTGCGTTTGCGCGCAGCAGGTGGCCATAGGGTGAGGTGGCCTTCAGGGCCATGCTCGGTCTGAGCCGCCATGGAGGGTCCAATCCGCTCCCCTTCAGGGAGAGCGTGGTCGATCTGTTCGTCTTCGGGACGAAGATAAGAGTTTCATGTATGTCTGCAAGACATTGGAGGCACTTCAGGGCCTGTCTTGGCGAGCGAAGGCAGAGCCATTCTTGCTTCGCCGGCGGGCGGAGGCAGAGCCGTCCTTGCACCGCGCTGGTTGAAGAACAACGGCAACAGAGCCGCCATGGTGTCGTCTTCGGGACGACGGAGGTGTTCTTGGTGGGCGGAGGCAGTGCCATCCTAGCTCCACCGGACGGGCGGAGGCAGAGCCATCCTTGCACCGTCAAGTTGGAGAGCAAGAACAAACATGTATGAAGAACTGATTTCTCACCTTCTTACCCCTTAGCTCGGTTAGAACTCGTGCTGATAACGTGTTGAGAAATCGTTCTCTAGGTCACACTCACAAGCACACAAGAACACAGAGAGTTTGAGAGGAAGAGGGTCTTTGTGTATTCACTTTTCTGGTTGTTGTTCTTGTACATCAAAGGGTGAAAGTGACTCCCTATATATAGAGGAGTTTTACAGAATGAGTACAAGATTAAACAGTGTGTGAATCATCTAGACTTCTTCCTCTTCCTGCTGTAAATTTGGCCACCATCAAAGTCCATTGTTCATATACTGTAGCTTGACTGACTTTGATTTACAACAGTTCCTTCATTCATCTCTTGATTTCCATTTCTCAGCAAAAGGGGTCGATCAGCTGGTCGACGCGGTCAGTGAGCAAGTCACCCGGTGGGGCCCACGAACCCCTCCCTCCATGATTTTCCGAATCATGCATGGCGACGCGCCTCCAACCGGATCGGGTAGTAGTGTTTCCGGCCCCACCCACCCCCACGACCGACGCCCCGCCGACGCGGTCCTCGCCGTCCGATCCACGGGCGCCCGAAAGCCGACCCCACGATGCGTCGCGCCGCCACGGCGGACGCGCGTCTTGGCGCGCCACGCGCTATTAATAAGCTTGGGCCTCCGGCGACGCAAAGCGGGCGCCAGCGACTCTACCTCCAAGAAACTTCCCGCTCGCCTCACCCGCCAACCGGAGAAGCGGTCGAAAGGCGAGCGAAAGCGGCGGAGGATGGGTCGCGGCAAAGGCTAAAGTTACGGCGGCGGGCGTAGCTTCGCCGAGTTACCTCTTCGGCGACATAACGAGCCTCCGGGCAGCTTCGGGCGCCCCGCCTGCCCGCCGCCGCCGAGCGTAAGGCGCAGCGGCAAAGACCGGCGACACCGCCCGGCATCAACAGCGGGCCGCCGCGGACGGCGAGAAGCGATAGAAGGGATCCCGGCCGGCGTGCGCGGCAACCGCACCAACAACTACTTCCGCGCAGGGGCGTAACGTTAGCTAAACTAGTGCACGGTCAATGTAATCTTGAGTTTGTTTAGATTGTGGAGTCATAGGTTGTTAAGATAGAGGAGGAGCATGGTCGGGTGGCGTCTTTGGACCATGACACCATCCGGCCGGCCGTTAGGATCACGTCACACGTGTGTTGTTAAGACTGGCGCACCGCGGCGTAAACGGTCTGCGCGGCGGCAGCGTTAATGGCGCGGTGGATCGCGGCGCCCGCTCCAAGATCGAGTCATGTAAGAGTCTATAAATACATGAATAAGAGGACCGAGATAGCCACGATGTTGTGGCGGCATAAACCCTAATATCTTTCGGCGTGTGTGTGTTTCCCATCTACTTCCCTATCTTGTGGTGATCGCGTTCCCGGCGTGGTGATCACGTCGGGCGGCGAGCGGCGTTCCGCAACGCCTCGGTGATTGTTCCAACACGTGGTATCGGAGCCGCGGTTGGCCGGGTGGAGGTCGTGTTCACGGGGAGGAGGAGGTGTAGAGCACATCGGGTGACCTAGATCACCCGGCTTGGCGAAGAAGGGGTCGTGAACAAGATATCGTCGTCATGGGCGCTGAACCGAGAGGGAGTCCATGGATCGGGCGTTCAATCGGGTCGCAGTAATCTGGTGTGGCCGATGCTCACCCGAACAAATTACCAAGAGTGGGCGTCCCATGTACAATGCAATCACTGAGGGATGTACCTGGGGATGCGAATCGGCAGATCCAAAGAAAGGTGGAACGGGCGGCGTGGATCGGCCGCTCTGAGCCATGCTTCGTGGTGTTCCACAGGAGATGCATTCGATGCTCCTAAACAAGAAGACTGTGAAGGAGGCGTGGGAAGCTATCAAGACGATGAGACTCGGAGCAGATCGTGTAAAGGAGGTGAATGCTCAAAAACTGTTGGCCGAGTTTGAATCTCTCACGCTCAAGCCGGGAGAAGCAATAGATGAGTTTATGGATCGCGAATAACGGCCGGTGACGGATCCGAGGGGTCTTGGCGAGGAGAGCATCACCGATAAAAGGATGGTGAAGAAGTTCCTTCGAGTAGTTCCACCACGTTATGGCCAGATCGCCGTGGCCATTGAGATCACACAAGATGTGAGTAAACTGTCCATTGAGGAGCTCGTCGGGCACTTGCGTGCCGCAGAGGAGAGGTTCGAGCCCTCGGTGGATCAGGTGGTGGAGAAAGCGGGCAAGCTCCTGTTGACTGAAGAGGAGTGGATAGCCCGGAACAAAAGTAGGATGCAGGAGTCGTCCTCGGTGTCAGGCACTAAGGGCGGTGGACAACACTATGTCAAGAAAGAGCAGGCTGGGGCACGAGGCGGCGGTGATGCACGTGACTCCGGTGGAAGGCTCACGTCGATGGGAACACCACGACGGAAAGGCAAGTGCTACAAGTGCAATCTCTACGGGCACTTTGCAAAAGAGTGCAAGTCGAAGAAGAAGCAAGAACGGCAGGAGGCTGTTCATCATGCCACTGGGGATGTCGAAGCGGGAGCGCTCTTGGTGGCGTAGGTCTGCACGATAGTGAAAGTGCCAGGAGCAGATGAGCAGCACGTGTTCCTAAACCAGGAACGTGTGACCCCGGCATTGTACAAGGATGGTGCGTGGATACTCGACACCGGAGCCACGAATCATATGACGGGTTGTCGGGAGGCACTGACCAACCTCGATGAGTCGGTTCGTGGTGCTGTTCGCTTTGGAGACGGGTCGATGGTGGAGATCAAGGGCATTGGCGCTGTGACCATTGCCGAGAAGAACGAGAAACATCGTGTTCTCACTGAGGTATACTTTATTCCCTCGCTAAGATGTAATATAATCAGTCTTGCTCAGCTAGAAGAGGCCAGCTGTCGAGTTGAGATAGATCATGGGGTCCTTGAAGTGTTTGAGCACACATGGGCAGCAGGCAAGCCACGAGGCGTGGTGATTCGGGCAGAGAGGAAGAATCGCTTGTATACGCCGGGCGAACCTCACCGCACCGATTTGTTTGATGAGCAAGATGGAAGAAGCGTCCCCGGCCGTGGCATGCCGTATGGGCACCGAATTTTTCGATCCCTCAGTATGACTTAGGTGCCAAGGCAATGGTGGAAGGAATACCTCGGGTGAAACAACTAAAGCAAGTGTGTGATGGGTGTGCTCTTGGGAAGCAACACCGGCACCATTCCCTTAGGCTACAACATTCGAGCAAAGGCCGGGCTCGAATTGGTGCACACGGACTGTGGTGGTCAGATCTCGCCACCAACTCCGGGTGGCAAGGCATACTTCTTGCTTGTAGTTGATGATTTCAGCCGATACATGTGGTCGAACTGATGGCATCTAAAGCTGAGGTGTTTGAATGTCTCAAGAAAGTGCTGGTGGCGGCCGAGGTGGAGTCCGGCCGCCGACCGAAAGGGTTCGTGTCCGATCGTGGTGGCGAGTTTAATTCTGCATTTGTGATCTCGCTCGTCAGAAAAAGGGATCAAGCACTACAAGACTACGCCCCTACACGCCTCAACAAAATGGAGTCGCCGAGCGACGCAATCGATCGCCGCCGAGATGGCCCGTTTGTCCGCTCAAGACTATGCAAAGTGCCTAGCGGGTTTTGGGGGAGGCAAGTGAGGATGGCGGTGTATATTCGAATCGATCACCAACAAAGAGCCCGAATCGAAGACTCCATACGAATCCTGGTATGGCAAGAAACCGAAAGTGTGAAGCATATGCGCACCTTTTGGGTGTGTGGCTTATGCAAAACGTAATGGGCCGGGGGTGACCAAGCTGTCTGACAGGTCAATCCCAGGTGTTTTTCTCGGTTATGAACCAGGGATGAAGGGCTATCGAGTGTATGATCCTGTGAATGATAAGTTGATGCTATCGAGGGATGTGATCTTCGATGAAAAGAAGCCGTGGAATTGGGGGCGTAAGCTCGGCAATGACAAGTGAAGCGGCAGCCAGCCGCCGGGTTTTTCGGTGTTCGGGCCCGAAATTGATATCGCTTCATCATCCGACAACGGGCAGCGATTCAACTCAGGGTGCTGATTCCTCTTCTGGTGGCGCTACTCTGACATCACCGGTTGCTGGTTCTGGTACAATTCCACTAGAAGATGATGGGGGAAGTCCTAGCACACCACCCCATACCCCGATAGGCAGTAATCAAGGATCAACACTGCCGGCACAAATTGATGGGCAACCCCACCGCCGAATGCGTCTGTTGATTCGCATGAGGGTCCAAGGAGATATAGGACCATACCAAATCTCTTTGAAAACCACGTAGATCCAAGACATAGAGTACGATGGCTTGTGTTTGGTGGCAGCAGAAGAACCGATGACGGTGGAGGAAGCTATGAAGGAAGAGTGCTGGAGACAGGCTATGCAAGAAGAAATGCAGGCAATTGAGCAGAATAGAATGTGGGAAGTTTCTGAACTCCCACCAAACCAGAAGGCTATAGGCCTTAAGTGGGTTTTCAAGGTAAAGAAGAACCCAGAAGGAAGAGTCATAAAGCACAAGGCGAGGTTAGTGGCTAAAGGCTATGCTCGCCAGCAAGGTGTTGACTTCGATGAGGTTTTTGCACCCGTGGGCTAGAATTGAGACCGTGAGGGTGTTGTTGGCACCGGGCCGCTCAAGGTGGATGGCAGGTACACCATATGGACGCCAAGTCCGCTTTTACGAATGGAGACCGACCGAAACCGTCTTTGTTCAGCAGCCCCCGGTTTTGTTGTCGGCAAGGGTGACAAGATGTTGAAGTTGAGAAAAAGCATTATATATTGAAGCAGGCACCAAGGGCCTGGAATTTTAAGCTTGATAGGGAGCTATTGAGCCTTGGCTTTGTGAGAAGTAAGCATGAGCATGCTGTGTATAGGAGATCAGGCAAAACATCTTTTCTGCTTGTGGGAGTTTATGTTGATGATCTAGTAATCTCAGGTCCAAATGTCTATGACATTGTTCAGTTCAAGAAGGAGATGTAGAAAAAGTTCAACATGAGTGATTTGGGCCTCTTGAGCTATTACTTGGGAATTGAAGTGAAGCAAAGTAGTGATGGAATCACACTGAGTCAGAGTGCATATGCACTGAAGATTTTGGAAGTGGCTGGGATGTCAAACTGCAATCCTTGTGCTACTCCAATGGAAGTCAGGCTCGACCTCACAAGATCAGTGGAGGATGATGTAGTCGATCCTACAGCATACAGAAGCATAATTGGGAGCTTAAGGTACATAGTTAACACCAGACCAGATATTGCTTATGCGGTTGGTGTGGCTAGCAAGTACATGGAAGCCCCGGCTAAGCAACATTGGGCAGCTGTGAAGCACATTTTAAGGTATCTCAAGGGTACTGTTGAGCTGGGATGCAAGTATGGGCGAGGCACTGCACCAAAACTGTTTCTACTTGGTTATAGTGACAGTGACTTTGCCGGTGACGCTGGAGACAGGAAAAGCACCACCGGTGTGGTGTATCTGCTCGGTGACAGTTTGGTCACTTGGGCTTCACAAAAACAGAAGATAGTGGCTCTTTCATCTTGTGAAGCTGAGTACGTTGCAGCAGCGGCAGCAGCTTGTCGTGGGGTGTGGCTTAGCAGGTTGATCTGTGACTTGTTGGGAACAAACGAGATGCCTGTGAAGTTGCTGATGGACAATATGTCAGCTATTGCCCTGAGTAAGAATCCGGTACACCATGATAGAAGCAAGCACATCGATGTCAAGTATCACTTCATTCGTGAGTGTGTCGAGCAAGGCAAGGTGGAGATAGATCATGTCAGAACTGAGGAGCAGCTTGCTGATATTTTCACCAAGGCTTTGGGAAGGGTGAGGTTTCTTCAGCTTCGGCAGGCGTTGGGCATTGTCAAGGTGCAACAAGTTTAGGGGGAGTTTGTTAGCTAAACTAGTGCACGGTCAATGTAATCTTGAGTTTGTTTAGATTGTGGAGTCATAGGTTGTTAAGATAGAGGAGGAGCATGGTCGGTGGCGTCTGCTGACCATGACACCATCCGGTCGGTCGTTAGGATCGCGTCACACGTGTGTTAAGCGCACGCGACGCGCGCGCGCGGCGAAACGTGTGGCGCGCACGACGCCGCTGCTTGTGGCGCGGTGGATCGCGGCGCCTGTGCCCAAGATCGAAATCATGTAAGAGTCTATAAATACATGAATAAGAGGACCGAGATAGCCACGATGTTGTGGCGGCATAAACCCTAATATCTTTCGCGTGTGTGTGTTTCCCATCTACTTCCCTATCTTGTGGTGACTGCGTTCCAGAGCGTGGTGATCACGTCGGCGGCGAGCGGCGTTCCGCAACGCCTCGGTGATTGTTCCAACACGAACTGCGCGGCAACTTCCTCACGTCAGTCAGCCGTGACGCCGTCGCCGCCGCCGTCGCCGGCTCACCTATTCCTCCTCTTCCTTCCCTCTTCTACGTACGTCTCTGCGCCGCGCTCCTGACGTCGCGTGATTCGTTCGTTCACAGGACCGCCCGTCGACCAAGGTACACGCGGCGCCGGGCGGCGGGTCGTCGCCGGATACCTCTTCGGTGGTGGGCCTCCCGGTAGCCAGTGATGTGCGTCATGGCCGGGCCACCTTCAACGAGCAGAGCTCCTCCGTCTAGAGCTTCATTCTTCCCCTGCTTTGGCAAGCTTGGTTTTTACTAGTTCATCGTAACCTTGTCGTGCCTTTCAAAAAAAAAAAGTTAATTTCCAAGGAGAAATGTATGTTCATGTGTACCTCTTTGATTTAGAAATGTATGTTCATGTGTACCTCTATCTATCTCTGCAGTTTCTTTGGAATCGGTCTCATCAGTACCTGTATGTCTGTGTGTGTGTCAAAAACAAAAACTGACTGTCCTGCTTGTTGTTGCATATGTTCATCACAAGTTCAGAACATGCATTCCTCAGATGTTCAGAACATGTGTAAAATGATCCCAATACTAATCGTCCAGAACATGCTTCAAATTTGGCACATGTGTCCATCTACCATTTCAGGCTTACGCTTGAATACTGCAGGTGCACACACAGCATCTTGTTTGCATTTGTTCATCACGCTTGAATACCACAGGTGCAGAACCTACATAAATGGATGGACCATCTCAGGTTCCAAATCCTTCTCGCCAAAAAAGGTTGCAAATCCTGTAATGTAAGCAGAATTCTATGCGGCCTACAGCACCCAACTCGACGTCAAAATTTTGCTTGGTAAAATCATCTCATGCAGGGAACAAAAGGATCTTCTCGGTTTAAAAAGGATGCATGGAGCGCAACTGAAGAACTACGTTTGCTTACAAATAACGCACAACAGCTTCAGAACCAACCCATGCACTTCAAGTCTTCAACACCACTTGAATAGGGATAGGAGGAACCGTGGAAGGAGACCAAAAATGGATCCCCTGAACCTCGAAATGTCCCTGAGCCTGAATTTCAGTCTCTGAAGCCGAAATTACCGACACCAAAGAAGCAAACGTTGATTAGACGAACACCACTACGAGCCTACGATGCCAGCATTTCAGTCTCTGAAGCCATATAATTATTATTGCAAGAACTTACAGAACCATGTGATTTCATTGGAATCGGTCGTCTGATCAGTACCTGTATGTGTGTGTCCATTGTCATGCTTGTTGCTGCATATGTTCATCAGATATTCAGAACATGTGTTCATCAGAAGTTCAGGACATGTGTAAAGTGTTCCCAATACTAATGGTCCAGATTCTGTTTACGCGAAATTTGGCACATGTGTGCGTCCATCTCTCTACCATTTCACCCTTCAATACTACTGCAGGTTCAGAAGCTCTGAACACCACAGGTGCAGAACCTGCATATATAAAGGGATGGACCATCTGTGAGGTTCGAAACTTTTTATATACTGCCTACTATTCTCTTGTTTGTGAAATATAAGATGGCACACCGCACCTGTAAGAAGAATTCTATTTGGCCTACAGCACCTCACTATTGCAGAGTCCAAAGTTTAGCACAACCTGAGCTCAAATGTTTGCTTGATAAACTCACCTTATGCTGAGAACAAAAGAATCTTGTCACTTCAAAAAGGATGGGGCAACTTAAGGACTGCATTTGCTTACAAATAACGCACACCAACTTCAGAATCACCATGCACGTCTTTAAACACCACTTGGATTGGATAGGGAGAAACCATGGAAGGCCACCAAAAATGGGGATGGGGTCCCCTGAGCCTGAAGTGTATCACAAAGTGTAATGACACAAGTGGCCATGGAATCACAATCAGGGGCATCACAGAAGCAAACATTCAACACCACTGCTATTGCAGAATTTCAGTCCCTGAAGCCAAATAGTTATCACTGCAAGAACATCCAGAACCACGGGACTCTCCATATGATTATATGAGCGTATATCTTTGATTAATTTACAGATTTCCGGTGAAACTATCACCAGACAACCAAGGCACCTCTAGGCCTCCACAAGGCAGAGGCAGGGGCACAGACGGGCAAACGGGGCAACAACATTCCCCTTCGTGCTGACTATTTGAAAGAAATTGAAAAAGAATGTTTATGTGCACCGTTCCAGCATTTGGAGAGCGGTTGTAGGGCCAAGAGGAACCCACTACCAATTCAGTATTTACAGGGTGTATTTACAGAGAACATGCTGGGCTAGACCATCTGTATTCTCTTGAGGGGGGCAGACCATCTGTATTTTCAGGATGTCATATGAGAAAGTTGTTAATCCATGGTGTAGACTCCAGCCAGAGGATTTATGTTGACTCGTCAAACTCCATCTTCTGCATTGAGGTACAAAGTGGGAGGTCAATTAAGTGTCCATCAGAGAAAATAACAGTTCATGAAGAAGGAATGGTAAAATAGATCACAATTGCCATCAGCTACTGTAAATTTATTTATTAGACTATTCATTCTTGATGAAACTCGAGACAAGACAGGCCCAGCTTAGAGTTGACAGACAGAAGAATCAGTGAGCATCAAACTATTAGTAATTATTAATATTACCTCCATTCCAAATTATAAGTCGTTTTGACTTTTCTAGATACGTTTCTTTTATTATGTATCTAGATATAGTGTATATCTAGGTGCATAACAAAAGAAATGTATCTAGAAAAGCCAAAACGTCTTATAATTTGGAACGGAGGGAGTACTACTTTAGTTTTTAATCTGACTCAAAATAAAATTATCTTCTCCAAAGTTCAAACCAATCCCTCCAGTGCACACAGTTATGCTTCCTTGTGATGTATTTCAGCCTACTTTTTATAACACAAACAGTACAGATTTCTTATGACCTATTTCAGTTCAGCCTACGTTTACAGAATTCCAGTAACACAACATTCAAACTAAAAGATGCCTGTTTAATAGCATGTGTGTAAAAGAAGTTAGAATGCTGATATGAGGTGACCACTTCAGTCCCAGTAAGTAAATTCAGGCTACCGACTTCATAGCAGAACAGATGAAATTGTGTGGGGCTTGACAGCAATAACAAATTATATGTTATAAAAGTGGGTAAAGAGAGAAACCAATTACCTTTCCACAGACAGGGCATGCCTCACTTCTTTCCATCCACTCATAAATACAGCCAAGGTGGAAATGGTGTGAGCACTGCATTACTATCCTAGGATTCTCAGAATCATAATCTGCAATTTAGTTACAATAACATATAACAATAGTGAGAATGTGATTATAAAGTATAACAGAGAAAGATATAACACTCATAGTTTTGAACACCTTTCGATTAATTCGCATGTACCAAAGATCCGATGTCATGGAAATTTTACTGTAACATTTTGCAAAATAACAAGGCATCTTTCCAATATACTAGAGAGAAAAATAATGATTCTTGTAGTAATACCTTCAAGACATGTTGGGCAGACATCTTCATCTTCAGCAGATGGGGAGAAATAGCTAAAGTAATGTCCATGTTCCCTTGGTGGCACCTTATCTCCATAAGCAGAGCTGGAGATTTTCATTTTTGTGCTGTAGTTTGTTTTGCTTGCCTTGTCTATTCTACTTGGTGTTTCCATTTCCCCATCATCATCATTTGCTCTAAGTGGTTCTGAATCCTCTGGGGAATGGCTTGGGCTCTCACGCCTTAGCCAATCACGAGCAGGAGGGGAAAATCGTGGATCATCATAGGGCAGAGGTCTTGGGGCTTAACGATATGTATCGAAGGAACTTTCACTTGTGTCAACAGGAGTGGCTTCAATAGCTGGAGAAACAGAATGCACTGCTCCAGCTCGGAACAAAACAGTGTACTGAAAACAAAAGAGAAGATTAACATGTAATCATTCCCCATCTGTATCGTCTCAACTTAAATCAGCTATTAATTCGTAATCAGAGTCTATATCAGTATATAATTAGATGGAACAGTTTCTCTCTGTATGAGTTCCCAATGCTTGCTATCAGCCAGCCAAACATACTTATATCCATGAAAAAAAGGAGTTGTTACTACAGACCAATGTGATTTCAATATGCATCGCAGTAGATAATTAATTTCAGCCTAGCACATGAACTGTAGCTACATACACTGTTAAGTATCTCAATAATTTTCAATCATTTTGCGAACCTGAAAAAAATTGCATTGCATCGTTTCATTCTGAATTATTTACATGTGACATCATTTCATATTTAAGTATAACAAAAAACAGTCAATAAAGTTCACTGCTTCCATTGTGCAGCAAATGTGAGGTATTCTTTTCCTATCCCAACTCTATCATGTGCTCACAACTAGCTAGAACAAAATTGAATCTGCAAGGAATCAAGCAACCAGAAGAACATACATACCGCATTGATCAGCTGCTGAGTAAAGCATCTGAGGCACACGCAGTTCCTAAACGGTGAGGAACCTTGGTTTCCATGGTGGTCGGAGTAATCAGGTTGCAGACATGAACAGAAAGCTCCCATAATCCAAGGAAAACCTCAGAGAGGGGTTCCTTGGACCAGAAAAGTGTGTAACCAGTAAGCCCGGCCAGCTACCGAATGCTCAAAGAAAATGATCTGATGCAGATACGTAGCCAAAGCCTCCTCCAAAATACCAAAATCCCAAAATCAGTTCACGAAAGACAGGAGGTCGAAGTCGAAATGAAGCAACTGCTCTTGCTCCGTCTGCTCCCCGATACCTATCAATGGAAACCAACAAAATCGGGTCATTTCACAGAAGGTGTTGGACAGGCACATCCACATCCACAGAAAAGAAAAAATCTGAAATTGACAACAAAGTTTCATCTTTCTGCAAATTGAGACTCGGACGCAAAGCTCTGGCTCCAGGAGCACCAGAATCCCATCCACGTAATCCCCATCCAACAACATTCGATACAGTTCAGACTGGGTAACATACCAACACAATCCATTCCATCTCATCCCATTCGATCCAAGAAAAAAAAATCAGTAAAACTATCAGGCCAAACGACCCACACGAATGGATTCTAGTGTCTATCAATCGAACCACCCAGTAGATCGTATATATACATCATCCCCATAAAAAATCATGAACCGCAAAGGATCGACAATCCATCCAGCCATCACGCACCGCAGCTAGCCGGCCCCGGAAACAAGATCAAAATCCCCACCTTTGCCGGAGCCCGCCCGCCCACCGTCGACGGACGAATCGAGAAGCGAGGACTAGATCCGCGGCGAGGCGGAGGAGAGAGAGGAAGAGGAGGGAAGAGAAGGGCGGGGGAACGGCGGATTCACCTGCAAGAAAGGAAGGGCGGCGACGGGTTTACGGAAACCTCGAGAGCCGCCGCAGAGAAGGAAGGAAGGAGATTGATTGATTGATTGAGGAGGAGAATATCTGCGGTGCGGCGTTGACCGATCGGCTAAGGAAAGAAAGGAAGATCCCAGACAGAGCCGGCCAGATTGCGGTGGGTGGGTTGGTGGTGGATTCGGCGATGGCTGCTGTTCTGTTCCTTGCGATTCCGGCTGGCCCTTGTTGCCCTGTTTGTGTTTATAGGTGGAGGAGGATGGAGGTGCAGGCAGCAGAGCAGCGGCGGGGGCTGCCTTATCGGGTCCTGTCCTGTGGCGAGAGGCCCGGTATGGGAGCGGCGCCGTGGCCGTGGTGGTGGCGCGGACGCCGATGCCGACGGGCAGCGTTGACTCCGTCCGTGGCTGCCAAGATTCTCTGCTCGGCTCCTTCCCTCACGCGGGCGGAGCGGAGCTTCTCCAGGGACAGGGGAGTTGGGACACGGACAGGAAGGGCAGGGCAGGGCAGGGGGAACAAGGCCCTGGCGGCGGGTGGCACGAGGAAGGAAGGAAAGGATTAGGTGGTGGTGGGGTGAGCACCGACGCGTGTTGAGCCATCACCATGAGAGGTCCAGCTTCGCTCATCATGCTGGCGTGCCGTGGCCGTGCGGCGCTGTGGCGACGTGGCATCGCCAGATGACGTGGGTAGAATGGTCCAATCCTCTTTTTTCATTTCATTATTTTGACAAGAGAATGGCCGGGCTACTCCACTGTAAGTGCAAGATTTTCTTGCTAGATGAACAAGGTCTAAGGCTCTGTTTGGTTCTATGGAGTAGGGATTAAATAGATTAAAAATTAGTCTCTACTCCATTCCAAGAGTAGCGATTAAATGAGATTAAAAATTAGTCTATAGTCCTCATATTTGGTAATTTAGGGACTAAATGAGATTAAAAATTAGTCCCCTAGTCTCTTTAGAAACAAGCAAGCCTTAAGTCTAATCAAATTTATAGTTAATGGTGTTAATATTTGGTGATTCTATGCTTCTATTTAACCTCAATGATAATTTTGCCCTCGTTTTTTTAAATGTGCGTCTTTACCCTCATCTTTTTCTACAAATCCTCTTGTTTCTTAACGTCGTTGGTTCTCCTGAAATTAAATGTTGAGAAAACCAAAAATAGGAAAAGGTGGTGGACTAGAAGACTAAAGTACCCCCGGTTGTCTCCCCTTCTCTTCACGTGAGCCCGACCGCGAGAGCTTCCATCCTTTTCGGTGTCGTGATGCCTCGGCGCCTCCTTCCAGCGGCTCCCCAACTCTCCTCCTCCCGCTCCTCGGGCGCCTCGAGCCTCTTCTTCTCCCTTTCGGTTCGGCTCACCCTCTCTCAATTATCGACGCGTGCGGCATGAAGGGAGCCCTCCCGGTGACCGGCGGAGGCCCTCCTAGCAAGTGTGACTCGGGAGGTGGAGCTCCCTCTTGCGGTCGCCTTACGCCTATCCTCGGCCTCTCAACCTCCCTCTCCTTCTCCCGTGTGAGCTACGTATGTTGTATTGATGGACAATGGATGTTGATGTAATATGGCTCTAGTTTTTGGTCTCGGTCAAGATCTTTAGGGTTTGTTTGGTTCACGCTTCACACGTAAGTATTTGTTTGGTTGATATTAACATGTTATATGAATAGGATAAAGCAATTCTCATTTTAGTGTTGTTTGGTTTATGGACGATCGTGAATGGAGCAAGCTCCAAGGAAAATATTTCTCCTGGACTAGGAGGCAAAACTTGTGGAGGCCGGTCGCGGAATTATTTTGTTTTCAAAGTGTAATTCACCATATTTGGTCGCATTACCTACACGAGAAACATCTGATAATTCCAAAAATGGCTAAAAACCTAGGATTTTATGCGTGGGGCCATATTTTGGGTGTAAATGAGCACAAAAAAAATTTGAGGAAGTTTGGACATAGGCGGAGCGGGCGTGCTTCACGGTGGTATACTCAACCTTTCACCGAACCCTATCCTTACACTTAGGTTTCTCATGGTTGTGTGGTCTGCCAATGGCGCTTTGTAGTGTGCTATCGGCCTAAAACTTTTTTCGGAGGCCCGACATAACATGTGTAAAGGCACCGCCAAGTTTGAGATTTTTTCTAGAATTGTTTGGTACTTTTCTCTAATTATTTTAATTATCGGCGTGATTTCGCCAAAGAATTATACGTTGAACTGCGATCACCCCTAAAAGACACAAACGGTGCCAAACTTTGACGCTAAGGTCTCTTGTGCCCTAGGAGGCAAAACTTGTGGAGGCCGGTACAGAATTATTTTGTTTTCAAAGTGTAATTCACCATATTTCCCGTCGAACACAAATAACTTTAATAATTTAGAATACATACTATTTTTTTGCATTAACGAAATAGTAATTATGCATTTGTATTTATATTTGTATTAAAGGTCTCATTTTTTGACATTTTAAAGGTCTCATTTTTAGTTTTATATCAAGAAGATAGTTTTATTTCTCATAATATGTTTATATCAGCCACATCTATGCTATACATACTCAAATTCGCTGGTTCCTGCGCGCGGCAAAAATTGGAAGACTCCCGCGCGGCCGCGCGCCCGTGAAACAACAGGCCCTACCCTAACCTTATCTCCAGCCGCCACAGCCTGCCCTGCCTCAGCCACCACACGACCACATGCAACTCAACCTCACGCGCGCACAGACCCGCCGCCGCCCAAATCTCGTCGCTCGTCTGAACCCACCGGCCGCCCTCATCCCCACCTCCGCCCTCATTCCCTCACCGTCCGTGAAACCCTTCTGCGCCGTCGCCTGTCTCTCCTCCGCTCATCCCTCCTCAGCTGTCATCCGCTGGTTCCCCGTCGCTCCTACGCCCTCCACTCCTCCGCTCATCCCCTCGCCCGAATCCCTCCGCCGGTCACACGTCCGCCCTCATTTGCTCATCCCCTCCTCTCCCTCTTCTATTTTCCCCACTCTGTGCTCATGGTTCCTTCAGACCGACTGCCTCCACAATCAGGGAGTCCAGGACATCGGACCCTCCTTCATTCTCATTGCAATCAGGTCAGTAGGAAGAGGTAAAAATGACACCTCCTTGTAAGCTTGTTGTTGTGTGACTGTATCAAATGGTTATTAGCACAGATCTGTATTCGCAAGGGATTTAAATCGCATATTCATATATTTGGGACTCGATCGAAACTCCTTTTAGAGTTACAGCTTAGTTTGTATGTGTCCGTTTCAGAGTTACAGCTATGGAAGCATGTGTTCATTAAGTTTAGCAAGCTGAAGCACTTTGATTTTTTTAGGAGCAATCTGAAGATCTATGGATACGGTTTCCTTGTACCAGCAGGAACATTGACCGACCTGAGAAGCTCTGGGGTTGATTGGATTTGAGCAAGAACATAACTCTGAAATAGTAGTATGTATCCATATATCCTGTTAACAACTCTGCAGTTACATTCGTGTGTTAACGCATCAGTTAAATATTCTATTTGTACATGTTTCTGCATAGCTAGATTTGGGTGATAGTTCTGTGAATTTGTGATGAAACTAAAATATATCTCAGGTACGGCAGCGGAACGTCGCGTCACAGCAGCGCCGCCAGTGTTCCACCAGTTCAACGGCGCCTCCGTGGCCATTGGTTTCGTAGGTTCGCCCTCTTCTCATGTGGCTGCCCCTGTTCTCATCCTCCTCAGTCCTTACTATTTTCTGCCCTGTTGAATTGCTCGATGAAATGTCTAAATAGGAGAATGCTTGATTTCTGAGATCCATCCACCCATGTTTGGCAACGAGCACTGTTAGTGGCTTGCTTGGATTATTGAATGCTAATTTCTTGGAGCCTACTTGACAGGCACCATTAATTTCTTGGAGCAGCTCTGGCATCCACCACTGCGACACGCGTGGGGAGAGTGCTGCAGCGGCGGCGGCAGGGTTCTGATCCGCGACAGCGGCAATGCACACACTGTGGCTGCTGCAGCGGTGGCCTTAAGGGAGTGCTGCTGAGTGCTTTCACCATCTTGTCCTAGAAAACACATGTATAGTCTATGACTTATATAAAATAGTATGCATTATGCATCTGTCCAGTCCATCGGTTTACTGAATTTGAATTTCTGCTCATATCGTTTGCAGCCCAAATTGTAAGCCAATCACATTTTCAGAAACTACCCTAGCACTTGTATTGTCTTATATAGGACAGGGAGCAGTTATCATATTGGCCTTCGTGTCAGTACCTGCATTTTTCAAAGCACTGATGTATGCAACTTTATTTGTAGAAACACTCACATTGTCTAGGGACAGCATGAGGTACACCTGATTCATGCAAGCTTAGATTGCATAAGTTGAGTCAATGGTATTACTACAATTGTGCCTACATATTAGTGATGTTGTTTTTTAATCTTGTGATGATATGTAAGTTATGACAAAACTAATCAGTGGTTTTATTTTATGGTCTTATAGGAATATAAATTTGGACCCAAGGACACGAATGATGGAATAAAGTTTGGATTTAAAAACTGGACACTTCTCAGCCGTGAGCATAAAGTCTTCTTGTAGTGGACAATTTAGAGCTATGTAGGTGAAATATGTAGGTGCTAAGACTTATGTTAGCTATAGCTATGAGATATCATTGCATTTTAATATGTTTGGAGTGCAATTGTTGGACACTTTAATTTGTAATATGTTTCTACTAGAATTAGTTGAGTATAGGCATATATTGGAATCTGATTGTATTTGTGTTGGATTGACAGATCAACATGTGTAAATTGAGTTTATTGTCCAGAATATTAGAATTTTTTTATTATTGCTAGCATTTTTTTTGTTGCTAATATGTATTTCCTTGAGGGCCAGCCCCCAAGGAAATCAATATTACCTTGGCGGTTAACCGCAGTCAAGGGAAATTACAATTTTCTTGGGGGTCATGGGCAGCCAAGGAAATGACTATTACCTTGGCGGCCTAGATTATTTCCTTGGAGGTTATTGGCCCTCAAGAAAACTAATTTCCTTGGCGGTTGCAAATATTTCCTTGATACTTTGGCAAGTTAAGTCATGTCGTAGTTTCCTTTTGGCGGCTAGCCTCCAAGGTAATTATCCTTGAGTGCTTGAAACCGCCAAGGAAACTAATTTCCCTTTGCTTTCTATTCTTGAGTGTATTTGCTTGACGGTTTATGGTCAAGAATCATTTCCTTTGGCGGGTTTCCCCTTTCCTTGGCGGTTTTTGGCACTCAAGGCAATTCAGGATTCCAGTAGTGTATATGGTGCGATTCATCCATGTTTTACATCATTTCTCCGTCTGAAGTTATTTTGGCTCACGATATCCCGATCCGACGGCTAAAAAAACCAGAAAACCAAGAAGAACCAATTTTGTAGGTATTGGGGAGAACACTATGTGCATATTAAATGGTGGGCCTATATGCACCAAGTGCATACTAAAATTGGGCTGAGCGCGAGCTGAGTGAAGGCAATTGGCCATGACCATTCGTGCTCTAATAAAATCTCACGGACAGTGAGTGAGCCTGACCTCAGGGACGACAAAGAGATGCCGGCCGGCGAGCATGCTGGTCCTGATGCAATCGTTTTCGCAGAACGCACGAGCTGATTTTTTGAGCGTGAGGCACGAATTCTGGATATCTGACGAGCACTGTGGCAGCAGTAAAAATATGCGATCATGGCCACCGATAAAAATCTGCGATTACCGTCCTAACATTTCACTCAAAAAATTACTTAGCACTAATTGTTTGCTTAGGAACCAAGAATAACCCGGAAGTCCCCAACCACCATAAACATAATCTCTTTGAGTTTCTCCTATGCATGCTCAAACTTTTGATGAATCAGTGTTTTGCCCATAGGTAAAAGAAAAACTAGAAGTTTTCTACAGAATTCACTCTTTCAAGCATAACACTACTCGCCCATATATATGTGACTATGTGACACTTAACAACTTGATATTTGTCACTGGTATGTTTTTTGCCGATCTAGAGGACAACTGGTTTTGCAGACTTATAGAATTAAAAGTTACCACTGATTCGTTCATTGAAGATATTGTAATAGTTTTTTTTAGATAAAGGATTTAAATAAATCCGGCTTCATCTATCCAAAGATAGAATCAGACCACTTATTACTGAGTAGCGCGCACAAAAAAAATAACCGTTGGGCTGATTAAAACCACCACACATGTGGGAAAAATAAAAATGAAAAGTTTTTGACTAAACATAACCAATATGTCCCTGCGATAGCCATCCATTGATCCGAAAAAATCAAAGCGCCGCTGTTTCTAAATGTGAAGCCACAAAGGTCATTTGGTCCTGAAGATCTTCATGCCTTTGTAGTTTTGCCCATTGACGAAGCCAGTGCGTTCCTCGGAATAGAACCTGCAAGAGATTTTTTGGTCTACATTTATCAAAAACCACCTCATTCCTGGTTAACCATATTGCCCAAAAAAGAGATATTGTAATAGTTAAAGGGCACTGAACTGCAACCATGTGTGAAGCTTAACTAGGTCATAAAACCAAGTAATTTTACACTCATTATTGAGAATTGAAATCCTGACAGGACTACAATGCCATGATGTGAACACATGCTAGACATTATATATAGAGAGAGTGTTTTTGTAAAAAAAAAAAAGAGAGAGTGAGCAATGTACGCCACACCCATTGAGTTGCGTCAAAGAAATATAGTGCAAAAGGGGGAAACCGATAACAGCAGTATCAGGGCGGAGGAAAGATAGGCATGGGAGGCATAGGGAAATCTGTTTTCCGTTTTTGGCGAGGGAATGCATAAAACAAAGGAATTGCTGGCAACATAGCAACATATTATGTTGTATTATCGAAAACATAACACATTATATAGTAGCAAAAACATCTTCCATCCACGGTGAGCTTGCGGTTTTTGTGAGGATGCATTTCACACACAGTGGATCACAGCTTCAGTGACTAGGTAGACACACGTTACCCATTTGGCGTTAGTGTGACATCACGATCTAGATACACAAGGATGCACTGCAGGCATTTGGTTTTACCAAAATTTGAAAACGAAGAAAAATGAAGTCGAAGAATGATCCATATTACTGATCTCTTTATTTGCCGCATAGAGTTATTTTTGTGTGGTGGCAGACACCCCAAGACCAGTTCTGTTGCTGCATGTTTCCAACGTTTGGCAATACTTTCAGTTGTTCTGGAACCATTCATATGATTTTCCGGATGGAAATGATGCAGTTAAACTTGTAGAGAGCTAGTATAATTTTGTAAGCAGCTAGTATGGTTCCCAAGACAGCATATATTCCGACTGCCTTAACATTACGAGCATCAAATGCCTTTTTCCTTTTGGCTAATTTCAGATTTTGAGGATCTAAATGGGTGAACTTTTTTTTTTTTTTTTTTTATAAAGGATCATCCGCCTCTATGTCTATGGACGTACACAACCAATTATTACAGAGTTTGCATAAGACAAAAAGAGCAGAACCAGTCTCTAAGATGGACAAAGAACTAAGCAAACAAAATATATGCTTCCACCCTCCATTTGATATCTGCAGATATGTTTGCTCATCAAGGAGAGTGTGCTCTTGGCTTGCTCACCACGTTGTAGCTGCGCCCAAAATGGGTGAACTAATAGCTTGACAAATTTTCAGCTTAGGCAATAACTAGTTGTCGATTCAGTAGTCGATGAAACCCAACTAATTGGAGTAGAAGTGCTATTGGATTCTAAAAATTTCCTGTAGCCTCCACTACTCTATCCTCTGTCTCCACTTGCACTTCCCATTTCCCACAACCTGATACCGCCGCCTCCCCTAGACCTGTTCTCGCCTGGCGGCACAAGAGGTCACCTCCTGTCATGGTACCATGCCAACCTCAACTTTTGACTCTAATGAGCAATGCCTGCCTTCGTCATGGATTCCAATGAACAATGGCTTGCTCCCATCCCCATGGAAGCCTTGCAATGGTGGCTGCTTGCCTTTGATCCCAACGAGCAGTGATGGCCTAGACCATGGAAGTGAATCAGACAAGCAAGAGCGAAAGAGCCTCTAGCCTAGTAGTTAGAGCACCTGAGTAGTACCCAGTAGACTTGGGTTTGACTCCCCATAAGAACGAATTTAAACATGTATGTATTATTTTTAAAAAATAAAAAATATTGAGGGGTTTCCCTTGATGACTTTGGTAAAAAAAATGACAAGCAAGGACCATCTCTGAATCTCATTGTGGCCTTAACACCGGGCTGCAATGTTGTTTACACGACCTGGTTTTGAGTTAAAGTTGTTGTTTCTTATAAATAGTGCCAGTTCATTTTTAAAAATAGAACTTTTTCTTGTGGCCTCAGAAATATGGAGCCAGGCTCTTATCCTTGGGGAGGTACTAGAAACGAAAACTTCTACATATGTTCTTGTACATTTGTCCAAATAGCCTTTTATAAATACTGCCAGAGCTTCCTGAACTGTGGTAGGCATAATAAGTATTGTCAAGAGATTGACTCAAGAGTCAACAACTGCATACAAAGCACGCACACAAGTGGTACCACTGGTAGTCTATTTAACCTTCTTGAATGCATACATGAGAAAGGGAAATTAAAACTCATGTGTGGTTCGAAACTGCCATTAGCTTGGGAAGCATTGGGAATTCATGTGGCGATATAGTCACGTCGGCGGGCTCCCACGAGAAACCAAATGGTGAATCCATTCTTAGATGTGTTTGATTTGCAGCTGTCATTTGTGAAATCTCTCAACTCTTGGTTCCTAGGCAAGTGCGGTTCTGCCATCCCCTTGCTCCAGGAATAGGTGATATCTCGGCCTCAAGCAGTCAACCATGCATTGCAGCCAGGCAACTGATATCAGACTAGCCATGCATTGCATCCTCAAGTCCAGGCCACTGATATCACACTCGACCATCATGGTGCAGGTTACTGAAATGCTGCACCAAGTGAGAACAAGAACAATTAGTTTGGTAGCGATGGATAAGTGACGTTCTGAATGTGTTATAGGTATGAAAGTTCTGTTTCTTGTCTGGTTTACATAGGATCGCGGACAAAGATATATCTTTAGAGAAGCAGTGTGTGTAGAAATAGAAAAATATACTGAAAAAACTGGAATCTTCAGATTGCATATCATAGATTGCAGATGATTGGTTCTGAAATATCGTGAAGCCTGCACACTACCATGGAAAGAGTTTTCCCGGACGGTTTTTATTTTTTTTCAACCGGTTTTATCTAAACCCACAGGAATTTCAAAATACTCATGTCGGCTGCAAAACCATAGCATGACCTTTTTACAAGTTGAGAAATTTTTATCACCTATTCACTCCACTTAAATATTTATCAGTATTACCTATTGTATGTTGCGAGTCCGGTCAAACTAGGTTGTCCTACATCTTTATATGATCGTCTTTTTAATGAAGTATCTACCATTCTTTTCGTCAAGTGTATCATTATATAGATATTTATCTTTGTGTAGAAAACAGAAAAAAATGATTTCCTCATGTAAATTTACCTACACGTTGCCGTGTTCTAGAAATGTTTTTTATTTTTGGGAATATATCTAAGAAATGTTAAGCAAGCAAAATGTGAGTCAACAATTAGACCCCACAATATATATATCATAATATTTGTAACGAAAGGTGTCTAAAATGGAGTGTCCTTGTTAATTCTTACGAGGTGCCCTAGGAAAAATATTTCTTTAAATTTCTTACAGTAACTAAAAATATCAGATATTTGATTTGATAGACTGTAACTATGATCATCAATAATAATAGTCATTGCGTGAATTCTATTTTTACGAAAAAACAGTTGGCATTATTTAACATATATATACAAACTAACTCTATAAATTTGCATTTTAGCCACCTCTGCTATTATCAGAGATAATTTAAAATAAGAAAAAAAGGTAGTCTCTTGTTCATGGATCAACTCTTGCACTACCTTGCCAAGCAGGCAGATCTCAGCCAACTTAACTATGACTGGTACGTTTCTCCTATGCATGTAACAGCATACTCCCTCCACGCTAAAATTGAAGTCATTCTAACTTCCTAAGCACTCAAACTCCTTTTATGTTCAACCAAATATATATATAACATCCTTAACATTATTCATGTTGCATAGTAAGAATCATTAGATATATTATTAATTAAATTTCGGAATAAAATCATTTGAACATAGAAATATTCACTACTACCGAAATGAACTTATGTGGCGGCCATTTTTCATTTTCCGTGGCGGTTTTAGACCTGCCACGCAGCTAGGGTCACGAAAAATAGTAGGATTTTTCGGTGGCGGTTTTTATTACAGTGGATAACCGTCACGGTAAATAAATAAAATAAAAAAATAAAATCCAAATCTAACCCTAACGGGCCTAGATCCGGGCTGCCGGGCCCGTTAGGGTCCGGCCGCCGACACGGGCGCTAGCCCACCGCCACGGATCCGCCCGCCGGGTCGAGATCCGCCGCCGCCGCCTCCGCTGCTCCGGGCGGCGCCACTCCTTTCTTTCGGCCGCGCCCGCCGCCCAAGCCTCAGTCGGCGCCGCTCCTCCTGCTCCGGTGCCGCCACGAGATCATCCTAAGCCCGCCATGTTGGGGAGGGAGCCCAGCTCCATGGTCGAGAGATCTGCCAAGCGCCGCACGCCACGCCCAGGGAGGGAGCCGGCCGCCCCGGGTGGGGAGAGGGGGGGGTGCCAAGGGATGGTGTAGGGAGGGAGGCATGGGGAAAGAATGAAGGGAAGAAACTGAAGTTGGTTAGGGTTTGTGTCCAAAGATTATATATTAGGAGCTTGTTATCGGGCCTAGATGGGCTTTACGGGTTGTTGTTTTGGGCTGCCATTTTCTATGGCGGTTTTTATTAAAAAGCATCACGGTTAATAAAAAATAACCGCCGTAGTTAATAGAAACACTTACCGTGGTGGTTTTCTGAATAACCTCTACGGAAAAATGATTTTGAAATGCTGTGCAAAATCAAATGTACAGTAGTGATTGCTAATATTTTCTATAATGCCTTTATTTTTAGGGGTATTATATAGAATTATGAATGTTTGACCAGCGTAGAACCCAAAGCGAGACTTTATTTTGGGACCGAAAGAGTATATGGCTCTACACTTACCTCTTATGTACCCATCATACAATAAGTTCCTCCTATACATGGTGAAACTTGTGATGAATTTTTTTATTTCCAAAGGAAAAAAAGAAAAAATCAAAGTAGATATTTGTTGAAGACTTCACTCTTCCTATGACACACTTAACAGATTGATGTTTGTCACTGACACGATTGGTAATATAATGCTATAGAGGACAGCTTGTTTTGCGTCCTTACAGAGCTCAAAGCTACAGGTGTATTTTTTTCATTTAAGACACTAAAAGAATAGAACAGATTTGGAGTCCTGCACCAACGTTTGAAGCTTAACTACTTCATAAAACTAACATTTACGCTTATCTAGTTGAACACACATGCCTAGATGTGAACACTCATGCTAGATGTGAACACTCATGCTAGAGGCAGTATATATATGTGGAGATTGCTCAGCTTATACCACCCATTGAGTTGCCACAAAGAAATATAGTAGAAAATAGGAACACCAAAAATAGCATACCTGGGAGGACGAAGGGCAGGCATGGGAAGCATAGGAATTATGTTTTACTGTTTGTTCAGCGGGCGCATGGAGCAGAGCACTTGATAGATGCACAGATGTAAACTATAGCAACAGAAACGTCTACCATGCATGATGCAAAGCCTAGAGTGTCGTGTTCCTGCACGAGGAAGGCACAAAACAGCCGCGGTGAACGTACTCAACCGTTAGGAGTGACCTCTGTGGATGGTTTTGCGGCCACATGATGTTTTGTCCCCGACGGCGGTCCTGCTGCTTCTCGCAAGTGAAAGGGTAAATCGAGAAACAGCAAACACTTGCTTTGTTGCTAATCAGGGGGTAAATCGACAATCAGAAATTGATTCTTCATGCTTTATTGTTAAACTTTGAGGAACTTGGTGTTTTGCCCATGAACAAATGAAGCGTAGATGTTTGTTGAATTGTTCACACTCGCAAGCACAACATTTCGGCACTCTCCACAGAAAAAAAAAAAAAAAGTTATAACACTCCCGAGGACAGTACCCATATGCAATTGTTTCACTCAAAACATCGTGTTATACTACACTCAAACGGTCTCAGCCCCACGTGTGAAGCTTAACAAGTAGTTCATTAAACTAACTTTTGCAAACATCATTGAGACCTTCAGTAGGCTTACTTATGATTCCACGATGTGAACACTCGAGCTAGAGAATTGGTGTCATTCTAACTTCCCGAGCACTCTAACTCCTTTTTAAGTTCAACCATATATAATAAAACATCATTAACATTATTCACAGTGCATAGTAAGAATCATTAGATATATTATTCATTTAATTTTGTAATAAAATCATTTGGACATACAAATATTGCTATTATTTTCTATATTGACTCTATCTTTAGATATTAGATATATTATATAAAATTGTGAATGTTTGACCAGCGTAGAACCCAAAGCGAGACTTTATTTTGGGACGGAAAGAATATATGGCTCTACAGTTACCTCTTATGTACCCATCATACAATAAGTTGTACCCATCATACAATAAGTTTCTCATATACATGGTGAAACTTCTGATGAATCTTTTTATTTCCAAAGGCAAAAAGGAAACTCAAAGTAGCTGTTTGTTGCGGACTTCCCTCTTCCATGCACAACACTACTCATACACCCATATGAGACACTTGACAAATTGATGTTTGTCACTGACACAATTGGTAATATAATGCTCTAGAGGACAGCTTGTTTTGCGTGCTTACACTAAAAGTAGTGTAAAACGCTACCGGTCTTGCATTTGTTCATTTATGACATCGTGACAACCTACACTAAAAGTGTAAAACGCATTTGGAGTCCTGCACCCACGTGTGAAGCTTAACTAGTTCATAAAACTAACTTTTACTCTCATCTCGTTGAACTGTCTTGCTAGATGGGAACACTCATGATGTAAACTGTCATGCTAGAGGCAGTATATATATGTGGCGATAGCTCAGCATATACCACCCTTTGAGTTGCCACAAAGAAATACAGTAGAAAATGTGAACACTCAAAATAGCAGGCATGGGAGGACCAAGGGCAGGCATGGGAAGCGTTGGGAATTGTGCTTTTACTATTGGTTCAACATGTTCTTAGCCGTGGAGTGAGCTCTGTGGACGGTTTTGCTGCCACGGGATGCTCTTGTCACCGATGGTGATCCTGTTGCTTTCTCACTAGTCAGAGAGTAAATCGACAATCAGCACACTTGCTTTCTTGCTTGTATTGTCAAACTGTGATGATTTTTTTTTTTTTCTTTTGTTTTTTTTGCCGATGACCAAAACAAGCAGTAGATGTTTTGTTGCATTGTTCACACTCACAAGCACAACAGTTCGGCCCTCTTCACAGAAAATAAATTATGACACTCTCAAGGAGACTAGGTACCTGCATTGTTTCACTCAAGACATTGTGCTAAACAACACTGAAACGCATTCAGACACACATGTGAAGATTAACTAGTAGTTCATTATTAGACTAACTTTGCAAACATCATTGAGATCTTTAGTAGGATTACTTATGATTCCATGATGTGAACACTCGAGCTATAGACAGTATATACATATGTATAGAGATATACCAGCCCCAAAGTTACCATGCATAGACTCGGTATTGTAGAAGATGGGAGGCATAAAGAAATATGTTTTTAATTTTTTAGTTGAGGGCATATATGCGAAAGAGGATTTGATGGCCACATAGCAAGACATTAGTAAGAAAAATGTCTACCATCCATGACGTGCTTTGCGTATGCTGTGATCAGTTATTTTACAAACGAGTTTTGCTCTAGTGGTCCTCTTCGGACTGGCCCAAAAGCCCCTCAAGGAGGTAATTATGGACCATCAGTTCACAGTTCACACTTGTATCTTGCTCTTGTTGTTCAGACATAGGACACTAGCAGTGTCTCCTATTGACGACACCAGCAGAGCGCCCGGCAGAGCATGAAGCCGTTGCTGGGCAGCAGCCCACGTCACATGGTGGGATCGACAGCCTTGTCCTCCATGACAAGTGTCACAAGTGAGGCCTGACTGCCAATCAAGCCGGGGCCTAGTCTTAGGGCCGCCTAATGAGACCGTGCTCTCCTAGGTTGGTTGGCTGACACCAACGAGACCATACACCGCTAGAATGTGCGCTACTGCCATAGCTGAACAATACTGAATAGTGCTGCACTTTCTATAGGCACTAATAGGGCTGGACCCAAATAATACAATTGACAAAATAAATTAAGTATACATTTCTTCTTTAAGATTCCTGCAAAATACTTTGGGAGGACCACCGGAGCAACATGTAAAACACATTCGGAGTCCTGCACTCATGTGTCAAGGTTAACTAGTTCATAAGAGAAACCTTTACACTCATGGTAATAAATAGGATTATATATGATGCCATGGTGTGAACACTCATGCTAGGTGCTGTATATTTAGAGAGAGCTCAGTATATACTACCCATTGAGTTGCTACAGAAAAACATAGTAGATAGTGGGAACACCAAAAACAACAGTATCAGGGAGTACCAAGGACAGGCATGGGAGGCGTAGGGAATTATGAGCACTTGATAGCTACACAGCAGTGTTTTACAGTAAGAAAACGTGTACCATCTATGACGTGGAAGGCACTATAGTATCTTTGTGAAGCTATTCATTAATAACGAGAGAAAGTCTCTCTGAACGGTTTTGCAGCCACATGCAGAGATGTTTTTGTGCTACTGCCCGAAGAGGCGGCCGGGTCGCAGGGGAATTAGAGCAAACAGGAGAAAATCCATCTGGGGTAGTGAGTAGAAAAGACGTATGGACCGACATGACGAGATGAAACAATGGAAGCAGCAGGGAAATGTAGCCGAAGATTATCCTGTCGGTCTCTGTCAAAGCACCTCAAGAGGATGTTGTGATCCAATAACTTTTTGGCATTATGGACTATGTACTTGAAATCTAAATCGAAGCTTAAATTAGACGAGACAAAATTATATGTTAAAACAGATATGTGAAAAAAGGGAGGAAACATAACAAAACCACAGGCAGTAGCCATGTCTTTTCATATTGACATGTAAAACTTGTGCGATCACCGTTTTCCGTTAAACAGTTCAGAATCAACAATGTCAGGCTGAAACAATTAGAAAGGATACTTTAATATGCAAAACCTTTGCACCTGTCCTTCCATGGAGCCAGATGTGTTCGGTCACTAGTTGTTCCAGTTTTGAAGTATAGTATGTCATCAACCAGGCTCCAGATTTGCAGAGACTCATCACCAAATACTTCACGTGGCTCCGAGGTGGTCAAAAACACGGTGGGTGCTTGTTTAGCATGCCAAGCCACTTCAGACCTGAGCTAGATAGCTATACCGGTTGATGTACTTCTCCTATACGTGTAACAGCGTATGTATACAATTACCTGCTTATTATGTGCCCGGAAGAAAATGGTTGTCCCAGTGCACAAGTACTTACTCGTAACCTCTCACGAACACAAGAAACCTATGTATCAGACAGTGACACCATGAATGTTGCTTTTCAGAACAGGTGGTTGTCCATTCTCACAGAATTAAAAGCACGTCAGCATGCTTTTGATATATTGAACACATTGTACTGAACTTGGCTGAAACACATTCAGAGTTCTGCAGGTACATGTGTGAAGCCTCACTCATTCATAAACGGGCAATGCTCATGTACTCTGTTTACCTACTAGAAGGTATAAGATCTCAAATCCATCCGGACCGTTTCATTATTTACCATTTAATGAATTACTGAATGAATTAATAAATACAAGAAAAAAAAAGAAAATCCCGCATGCCTCTATTACGGGAGTCAATGCCCTGCATGCCTGGCCCCCCCTTCCAAACGCCGCATGGGACCGGAGAACAACACCCACTACCAGAAACTAGACATTTCGTGAGAGTGCAAAAAGTCACGAAAAAACGGTTTTACTCTCACGAAAACAATGCGTGAGAGTACCCGTCATGCATCACCTCTCACGGCATTAGACTCACGAAATACACATTTTCATGAGAGTTCACCGCCATGGATTATTTTCATGAGAGTTCGCCGTGGCGGCCACTCTCATGAGAATAACGCTGCCACCGTGATTTGCATCGAATTTTTCATGGCGGTTTTTAGTTATATTTAGGTGAGAGTTCACCATCATGAAATCATTTCGTGAGAGGAAGGGTATTTCATGAGAGCTCACCGTCATGAAGTTAATTCGTGAGAGTTCACCATCATGAAATCGTTTCGTGAGAGAAAAGAGTATTTTGTGAGAGCTCATCGTCATGAAACTATTTCTTGAGAGGAATGGTATTTCGTGAGAGCTCACCGTCATGAATTTAATTCGTGAGAGTTGTATCTTGTGAGAGTTTACCATCATGAAATTATTTCGTGAGAGTTGTAACATTTAAGTGAGAGTCATAGTCACGCAATAAATTTTGTGAGAGTTTCAATTTTAGATATCTTATGGTCTAGGCTAATATAATGAAACAATAGTAATAAACCATGTAACCAATTATATTATATTATCATCATGATCATACAAAAGTGCATGTTCCGGAATGCATGTTTCATACTGGAGTACAACAAAAACATGAAAAGAAAATGATCTAGCCAACTAAACAAATTCTAGCATCTACCACCAAGTTGTAGCTCCAAGTTCCTGCACCAAACAAGTTGCAACCTGTCAACAGCAAGTACCACCAAGTTCCGGCCAACAACCTAGCGAACAAAAAAAACAAAAAATAAATTAGTTCAAGTAGTTATCATTAGCATGTAATTCTCATGGCATGCATCTATCATACTTGAGCTTCTCCAATCTGCACAGTATATCTAATGATCACTAGTCATCAATCATTGGTATACTATGGTGGTAGGAATTGCAATATTGTAGTTCAATTGCTAAACGCTAGACAATAATCAAGAGGAGAGAAAAGATGAATTTCACAAATCTTTACCATCCAGCATGAAATTCTTTGAAGCCCAGCTGCGGACAACCATATGAAAAGCCTGCATTTTGAGAAAAAAAAAGAGGATGAAAAAACGTATCAAAATAAGCCGTTCTAGCTTGAACCTATCATGCTATATCATTCTGCACATTTTGTACCGAGTTATTGGGATCAGCAACTTTTTTCTATGTACCGAATCAGTTGAAAGTGCATCAGTTGTGAACTACTACATGACACATTAGCAGACCATTTCAGAGTCAACAAACTCTAGGCAAAAATATTAAAAGAACTCCAGATATTTAGTAGTTACACAAGCCATTCTGTAGGAGATAGGTATATTTGGTCCTATCAAACCTATGTACTCTGTTTTTTTAAGACAAAAAAAAAGGATAAGACGAATGTGAGCCTTTGTAATGCATACCTTCTTCGAACGATAAGATTCCAATGATCTAATGCATGTTTTAAACCACTGCCTACTAACTGCTGTCCAAAAATAGAATGGAGTGGAAAACGCCACCAAAATACATGCAAAGCACACTGAACAAAAATAATAGGATTTGAGATTCCAAAACTCATGCATGATCAGTAGCTCAACAACACATATATAAACATCCCAACTCTAGCAGCCCATCCATGTCAAGCATGCAAGTCAAGAAATCACCTTGGAGGCACTTCATCGAGCAGGTGCTGGGTGTGTTCTGTTCATCATTGTTGTGTGCATAGACGAAACTGACGCTATTAGCTAAAAAGTTCATCTGAGTTCCTTACACAAAGCATGGCCATTGTGAGCTGCTTCAAATACTGGACTACTTGTTCTCTAGAAAATACTTTGGCTCTCATGTTTCTTGAAGGTATAATGGAAGATAGTAATTAATCAATGTGCTCAGATATTTTGGAGAGACCTGAGGTCCCTATGCAAACCACAACAAGAGATGACTTATAACAATGGAGGTTTCCTGATATCAACATCATCGAGACAATTTGACAAAAAGTCAAAGTAGTGGAACAAAACATTCTTTTAAGTAAGCCATTTGGGTCAATGCACAAGTCAATTTATTTTATCCTAAACAAAGACTCATAAGTAATATGCCTGAAGTACTTAATTTACTTGTTTTTTATATGTCTGTTCACGCCTTAGGAGTTAAAGTTTTATTCACAAAAAAAGGCATAGAGCAAACCTTAATTTTGTAGTAGCGGAGGACCATTCTTAGTCAGCATGTCACACAGGAACCTTGGAGGCACTTCATCGAGCAGGTGCTGGGCGTGTTCTGTTCATCTGCTGCAGCAGCTTATCACCATGGAGACCACAAATCGTGTCCGTCGTACCGCCAATCAGACTGAGGTTATCTACCATTGCAACAATGCACAGGGATGATTGGCAGATAAAAATTCAGGCTGCTGCTTATTTCTACAACAAAAGAAAACCGAGACAACCAATACCTTTGTTCGCCTGAGCACCTCATCCCTGACTATCGCCTTGGTGTCGCGGGCTGCATCCTCTTCTTGAGGACCTCATTCCCCCCAACGGAGCTTCTCCATGGTTACCTCCCGAACCACGGTATCCCCTTGGCCAGGTGCTCGGTGCCCGTGGGGGCGGGCGTGGTGGGCGGGCGAGCGTGAGCCCGTAGTGGAGCGGGCCGGGGCTGTGGTCATCAGTGGAGGCCGGCATGGTGAGGGAGAAGGCGTAGTGGCAGGAGGAAATCTACTCAAATCGATTGCAAACGCTGCTTCGTACCAGGTGGCGAGGGTGATGGCGGAGGAGGCGGCGTTGGCCTAGACCGCTTGTGCGGGTGGTCGATGTTGCATGGCGCGGGTTCTCGGAGATCTCATCAAGCCTCTTCCTGATCCGGCGGACACGCCCGGGAGTAGTGGCCGCGCGACCTAGCCAGCCGCACCGCCCCGCCACCGCCACCACGACTCACCGACGGGGCCGTCCTCCGCCTCCATCCGGCCGGTGGAGGAGGAAGTCGCCGAGGGCATCCTCGGCCTCATCGGCGACGCCGCTGGTCCGGGCGCATGCGTACGGTGACGAACTCGTCGTCGCCCGGAGGCGGCGCGCGGCGGCCGGCCGTAGATGAAGGGACCGTGGCCGCGCTGGGTGGTTCTCCACCTCCGGTTCCTCCACGCTGGATCCGGATCCGAGAAGGGGAGGTGGAGTGTCGGGTTGAGAAGACCGAGTCACGCGCCCCGTATTTCAGCCCGCCCCGCCCGTGCCATATAAAATTTCAGTCCACGCGCCGTGCCTATCTCTTTTCAAGCTCATCTAAAATTTCACCCGGTTTTGATCTCCACCATTGATCAGATCAATCCAACGGTGAGGCTAGAGATAAGCTTATTAGGCCTTGGGCCATAAGTTGTCTTGAGCTAGTTTACCTCAATATTTGTCATTGTTAATTATTTATTAATTTCTATTTTATTTTGATTTAGGCAATTTACGGATCAGCAAATTATTTCAAATGAAAGATTGAGTAACAACAAAATTGTACAATTTATTAAGGTCTACAATTGTTATTTAGGTCTTTTTTTGCCTTTGTTAAATTGCTAGGAAAGTTTGACAAAGGTTTGACCAAGTCAAATTTTGGTTATTTTAAAAATGGCACCTTTGAGCCAGTTTAGGCTTAGATGGTTTTAAATTGAAAAGTCATGAATACGGGTCTTGTAGAGCTCTTCAAGATATACATTTGGTATTAGAGTCGACTTTTCATTTTTCAAACTTTTTAACGCCTCAAAATTTGAATTTTGAAATTTTTTCGCCCGAACGGGTTTTTGAAGCCCTAGACGGTCTGCGCGAAAAGTCACGAATACCAAAAAGTTCATAACTCATCAAGATCCACATTTGTTATTCAGGTCATTTTTGTGTTTGAGAAAGCGTTCGAAAAGTATAGTTCAAATGGACAACTCACTCATAGAGTTTCATAAACTCTTTGTGAGAACCTTGGTTTTATGAGTAGTGTTTACTTGACACTTTCTCAAACGGAAAAATGACCTATATAAAAGTGTAGATCTTGATGAGTTTTAACACCCTTGTATTCAAAAATTTTTTGTGAGAGGTCATTTAGTGGTCCGTTTGACCAAGTCAAACCTTGGTCATTTTGAAAATGGCACCTCACGAGCCAGTTTTGAGACCCTAGCTGGTTTCAAATCGAAAAGTCATGACTATGAGTTTTGTTAAGCTCTTCAAGATCTACATTTGGTATTAGAGTGAACTTTTCATGTTTTGAAGTTTTGATGCCTCGAATTATGAATTTTGAAATTTTTACGGCATCGGATGATTTTTCGAAGCTCTAGACGACCTCCATTTGAAAAGTCATGAATACCAAAAATTCATAAGTCATCAAGATCTACATTTGGTATTTAGGTCATTTTTGCATCTGAGAAAGTGTTCGGAAAGTGTAGTTTGAAAATCACTAGTGTGTGACAGAGTTTCATAAACTCTTTGTCGATATATGGTTTTTGCGACTAGGGTTCCTAACACTTTCTCAAATGTAAAAAATGACATATATATAGAATGTATATCTTGATGAGTTCTAACACCCTTGTATTCAAAAAGTTTTTCGCCGAGGTCATTTAGTGCTCCGTTTGGGTGAGGTTTGACCAAGTCAAACTTTGGTGATTCTCAAAATGTCAACTTTGGGCTAGTTTTGAAACTCTAGATGGTTTCAAATTGTTGATAAGTTGATAGAGCATGATTTTAGAAACATTTAGAAAAAATAATCACCGTGCATTTGGAGTTAGTATGAGAGAGAAAGACTAGTTGCAAAATTTCATTGCGAGATTAAAAATAAAAAAAACTTTGGTTCGTGTTCTTGATTTTCTAGATTTTAAGCAATTATTTTTCTATTGAAAAATATCAACTCATGTTTGGATCGGTGTTTTCATGAGTGTTTTTATGGTATTTCGTGAGAGTAAGCCATCACGAATGTATTTAAATGAGAGTTTGCTATTTTAGTGAGAGTTAAGCCTTCACGAGTGGGCGTTGCCACTAGGTGTTTCCATCGGTGTTTTCATGACTGTTTTTTGTGGTATTTAGGTGGGGAGTTCACCTTCACGAATGGATTTCATGAGAGTTTGCTATTTACGTGAGAGTTCACCTTCACGAATGGATGTTGCCATCATGTTAGCATCGGTGTTTTCATGAGTGTTTTTATGATTTTCCGTGAGAGTAAACCTTAACGAATGGATTTCGTGAGAGTTTGCTATTTACATGAGAGTTCACCTTCACAAGTAGTCTTGGCACCAGGTTTCCATCGTTGTTTTCATGACTGGTTGTTATGACATTTCGTGAGTGTAAACCTTCACGAATGGAATTCGTGAGAGTTTGGTAGTTCCGTGAGAGTAACCTTCACGAAAAGAGGTGATTTTCATGATGGTATGTGAAGTACTCTCACGAAAACAAGTTTTCGTGGCGGGATTTACATCATTCTCATGAAAATATTAGTTTCATGAGAGTTTATTTTCCACTCTCATGAAAAAAAAGCCCCTCTCACGAAATGTCCAGTTTACGGTAGTGCGCCCGATTGAGCAAATCACGGAGAGCGAGAGAGCGGCGCCAGATCCCCCGCGGCGCTGCTGATCCATTCAGGCGAGGCCCATTGTAATAATAATAATAATAAATGTCCATCTCGTAATTCCCTAAATATTGAATTTCAAATTTGAAAAATTCTAATATAGTATTGCATGACAAGATGGTTTCTAGTACAAAACTTGTCCACTACAAAGTTTAATTCCCTCTCAAGATCAATGTTTATTTTAGTTGTTTCTCCATCCTAGGCCTTTTTTTTTTTAAAAAAATCAAATTTTGAATGTTAAAAATTCAAACTTAATTTGCATAACAAGATGATTTCAAATAAAAAACTTGTCGACTACAAAGTTTCATATCTTCTCACGATCTACAATGTGTATTTCTGTCGGTTGTTCATCTCAAGACAAGGTGTTACTAACATCGTTCACAAATCTTATATCTCTCTCTAGTAGTTTCATAAACTATATGAGACCTATTTAGATTTTGTGCACCATGATACTATCACTTTGTGAAATGAAGAATTGACCAAAAAAAAAAATTGCACATCTTCATGAGTTATACAACTTCTATGTTTATGATTTTTTTTTTAGATGAAGTCATTTAGTGTTTCGAAATGACGTCTAAACTTGTCATTTTTAAAATTTGAATTTCAAAATGTGCACAAGAAACGGTGAATAAGACAATAGCAGTAAGAGCATAACAACTTGATGGATCATGATTTTGGAAAAATTTAGATTAAAAATCATCACATTCGAGTTAATATGAGGGAGAACGACTGGTTACAAATTTTTGCCATGGATTAAAAAGAAAAATAGTGTTCTTCAACACACCTAACCACACACGCTAATATGCATTAACAAACTAGTTACACATTTTGTTTCCTTTTTAGCATCTATGCACCTTGTACTCTTATATCTAAAACTCTAACGTGCATGACACACATTTCCAAAAAAAAAAAAAAATGTGCACGACACACCATGCTAGAAACCTGTTAACGTGCATGACACACATTTCCAAAAAAAAAAAATGTTCATGACACACCACCCTCCTAACCTGCTAACGCGCACACGACATTGCATGACACCACACCCATGCGTATATAATTAGGTAATGAATATCAAGAATAAAAAAAAAATAATAAAAGACATCACATGCGTGAGGTATACAATTATAAGGCAATGAATATCAAGAATAAAAAATTACGCATGTGTTGCCTTGTACAGATTACGCATGCATCAACAATATCTAAAAAAAGAATTTTTATATTCAAAACTTTCCTTATTTACCCTTTTTGTAAAATAAGAATTCAATAAATACTATTACCTCCTAGGGAATAGATGATCGTGACCGTCAATCGAAAAAAATGGATGGTCCACGGTCATTTGGGAGTACCGTAGCAATTGCCTTCATAAACAGGTTTGCCCACATGTTGTATGTATTTAATATGACTACGATGCCCTAAGGATATGAGGAGACATGGTAGCGACAGTATATATAGAGAGGTCTTTTTTGTTTCTGCAAACAATCAAGGGGAAAGAGGGAGGAAAACCATTAACAAACTCATCACAAAAAAGCTTAGGAATAGGACAGGCATGGGAGACATAGGGAATTCCATCATTGCTGATGGGTGAGGGCATCGTGCATCCAAAATCTGTGCGACTGTGCATGGCACAATAGGCAGCATCTGTTGTTTTGTCTACTAGCCTCCAGTGGAAGTTTTAAAGATTCTTGTGATCAGTTGTTTGACAAGTGACCACATTTTTTAGATGTTTCTATAATCAATTTCAAAGGCAGCTCTGGGCAGACGCCTCTAGAATTTTAGAGATTCAGTGGTAGAGGTGGCTGGGCTAGCTGTTTCTACAAATCTTCTATATTATATGTAGTAGTGACACTTCAAAAAACATAGTTGTTCCCTTTAGTGATAGTTTGGGAAAACTAAAATTTTGTAGTGGAATAATACATACAATCCAAATGTTCAAACTATCAAAATTGAAATGATAAGACATGCTGGATTAAGACAAAATAATTTATTGTCTTGCATGGACAGAGTAATTCAGATCATTCAATTACGCTGCATCATATGGGTTGATGATGCATTTCAAAGTTCCTGTGTTATCAAGATTATATGAGCAAGACCGAACTCGGTCCTTTCTTCATCCACTCTCTCCCGGATCGCCGAATTCCAAATGATTTCATTGAATCAGTCGCTATCCCAGGCAAACATTGCCAATGTTTTTATAAATTCCAATAGATATTCAATATATCGTGCCTCACATATATTGTATATCTTTGCTGCTACGTGCAAATCAGGCCTGTTGTCTCTACATGCCATTGAAAAATCATGCCAATACATTGAATTATATTAAGGAAACGGCACTGGCTTAAAATAGTCTGTAGTTTGTAATCATCACAGACACCATATTCATCAGATCCTTAATATTTTATTTCAAGTTACTCAACTATTATTAAATATAATGTATTGTAGCCCCCAATTGGCATCAAATTGCCCAGGTCATTATAAATCAAAATCCATTGTAGGCTAAGTAGTGATGTATATGACCCAAATGTATTTGTGATGGATAATCTAAGCAAACAACCAAATTCGCTTCAACATCTAGCATTTGAAAAGATACTAATCTATCCCATCAATTCTAAAGCTAATTGCCAAACTCTATTATGAAAAATAATTCTGCAATTTTATGTGCATGTTCAAATTTCAGCCATATTCAGGAATAGTATGAACTATGCCTTTAAATTTATCAAGAAGTTTTAGATTATCTCTCCACCCAAATGTGCCTGTAAGTTGTTTGAAAGTTTTCAAAGATTCCCATCCAAATAATACTTGTCCTTGACCGACTGAACCCAAGGAGTGTTGATTCTTTTAAAGAACTTATGGAGGTGTGCTTGAGTAGCAAACTTTCATTTTGGGTTGTCAAACTCCTCACACCAAGGCCACCCTGTATTTTTGTAATACAAACAACAGACCAAGATGCTTTTGGTGGTCTCTTATTGTTTGAATCTGAACCCCTCTAGAGAAAGTGCTTTCAATACTTGTCTATTTGCTTGATGATGGTCTTTGGATGGCAAAGGTTGGTAACCTTATAGATGAATATATGCTTTATTGTATTAGAAAACGAACAAAAAAATAAAAAGGATGCAACGAGTATTAAACATTGTTGGTAATAGATGTGCATGTGATATACACACATATTTATGGTTGTAATAGAGAATATGCTATTACTGTATAGATAAAAAAAAGCCAAGGATATTGGATCTATATGAAAATATTTAGGAATGTAATTGGAAACCAAACATCACAAATTTATTTTTAAATTATGGTGGTCTAGCTCAGGCACTATGATGCACAATATTCCCTCCATATCACGAATAGATGGACTTTTAGGGGTAAGCTAGTTTACCCTTGGAAAACTTAATGCCGCCTCGTAACTCTCCATCGCCTCGCCTCATCGAAATCCCCCACGCACGCACCGCGCTGGATTAACTCACGTTCCATCAGAGTAGCACCGCTGCTGCTGTGTCCCAGCATGCGTCGCCGACCGTTTCCCCACTGTCGCTGCCACACGAGATAAGAATTGCCCAACAGTATCTCATCATCCACTACTACACGTATGTTTCTCATCACTGATGGCTATACATATCTGACATTTAATTTGATAGACTCTAACTATGATCACCAATAATAATAGTCATTGCGCCAATTCTATTTTCCTAAAAAGAACCATTGTCATTATTTAACATATACAAACTTATAAAATTGCATTTTAAATTAGCCACCTCTGACAATATCAAAGATAATTTAAAATAACAAAAAGGTAGCCTCTTATTGATGGGTGACCTCTTGCACTACCTTGCCAAACCAGCAGACCTCAGCCACCTAACTACGATTGGCATGTTTCTGCTATGCATGTAACAGCATACTCCCTCCACGCTAAAATTGGTGTCATTCTAGCTTCCCGAGCACTCAAACTCCTTTTAAGTTTGACCAAATATATATGAAACATCATTACCATTATTTACACTGCATTGTAAAAATCACTAGATATACTATTAAATAAATTTTGTAATAATTTTATCTAGACATAGAAATATTGCTAATATTTTCTATAGTATATCATTAGATATATAATATAAATTTATGAATGTTTGACCAGCGGAGTACTTAAAGCAAGACTTTATTTTGGGAATACATGGTGAATCTTATGAGGAATCTGTTTATTTCCAAAGGCAAAAAAAAAAAATCAAAGTAGATGTTTGTTGCAGACTTCACTCTTCCATGCACAACACTACTCATGCACCCATATCAGACACTTAACAGATTGATGCTTGCACTGACACGATTGGTAATACAATGCTATAGAGGACAGCTAGTTTTGCGTCCTTACAGAGCTCAAAGCTACAGGTGCATATGTTCATTTAAGACATCATGTCAAAGTACACTAAAAGTCTAAATCACATTTGGTGTCCTGCACCCAGGTGTGAAGCTTAACTAGTTCATAAAACTAAATTTTACACTCATCTCGTTGAACACACACATGCTAGATGTGAACAATCAAGCTAGAGGCATTATATATATGCGGTGATAGCTCAGCATATGCCACCCATTGAGTTGCCACAAAGAAATATAGTAGAAATTGGGAATACCAAAAATAGCAGTAGCAGCAGGGAAGACGAAGGACAGGCATGGGAAGCGTAGCGAATTGTGTTTATACTTTGGTTCAGCGCACGCTTTGGACAAGGGCACTCGATAGCCGCACAGATGCGAAATGATCTCGTAACAAAAACATCTACCATCCATGATGCAGGTCCTAGAGGGTCTTGTTCTAGGATGCGGAAGGCACAAGAGTGTCTGGCGAGTTAGCCCTGTGGATGGTTTTCCTTCGACGGGATGATTTGTTACCAACAGTGATCCTGTTCTTTCTCACTAGACAGTGATCCATGACGTGCTTGTGGATGTTGTGATCAGTTGTTTTACAAACGAGTTTTCCTCTGGTGGCCCTAGGAGGTCCTCGGAGCACCATCGTCATAAAAATACACTAAAAGTCTAAAACCCACTTCCTGTGTTCGCATGTGTGAAATTTTACTAGTACAGTAAAAGCAACTTGTACACGCAAGGTTTACATCTTTAATTAATAGAATTATGATGCAACGTGATGTCAACACTCATGCTAGTAGGAAGTATATATATCAATAGAGCTCAGTATATATGGCCCATTGAGTTGCCACAAGCCAGCAAATATAATCGAAAACGGGAACCCCAGAAACAACAGTATCAGGGGTGGATGAAGGACAGGAATGGGATGCATATGGAATTTTGTTTTTACTTGTGGGTTAGCTAACGCATGCCAAAAGGAACTTTTTAGCCACACAACAGTGCTTCGTAGTAACGAAGACGTGAGGCAACCATGTCCATGTTGTTCCTTTGTGATGCTACTCAATCACGAGACAAGTCTCTCTTGATGGTTTTGCAGCCACGCGAGGGAATTCTTTTGTGCTACTCAAAGGAGGTGAATCAGAGGGAAATGAGTTGAGCAAAAGGGGAGAAAATAGGAGAAGACATACGGACCGACATGACGAGATGAAACAAGGGAACGGAGCAGGAGACGTAGGCTAAGCTTATCATTTCAGTCTCTGTCAACGCGCCTCAAGAGGGCTGTGATCCAACAACTTTTTGGCATTATCGACTATGTATTTGATTAGAGAAAAATCTAAATCAAACCTTCAAGAAGACGAGAAGAAACATGCAACATTTCGATTGCATAAATGCAGTAACAAGGGTTATGCATCAAGACTGTAGCAATAATGGGTGAGTGAGCTATTCGAGTGAGCTACTAATTTCTATAATCTAAGCGTGCAGTTACATAAGGGGGCAAATCGATAGTGCTTAAGTGTGCAGTCAAACCTTCAATGAATTTAGTTTTTGCCCACGGACAAAAGATGCCATAGATGTTTGTTGCATTGTTCAGACTCCCAAGCCCACCACTTTGGCCCTGTCAACATTTTCCTAATTATACGACCTAGTGCATCACAACATGCTCCTAAAAACTTATGAGATAGAAGCAGATAAAGTTTTTGTTTAAGTCCTACAACTAGGAAAATTGCTCAACTTTGCACTCCATTGACAATTTTGTAACACAAACATATAGTCTACTCAGTTGTGACAAAAAAAACTCTTCATCCATTGCTTTATGCATTCTTTTTTTTCATTCATAACCATATTTTTTTCAATTTTTTCATGTCTATATGTGGACTGAGGCCATTTCTGAAACAGATGGCATGGACCGGGCCCATTTAGTCTGCCTCTCCAACACTTGAATGCTTGTTCTTCCCATGGCTGGTACCTGCGAAATGTTGAGCATAACACCATTACCCTAGCCCTTAATTTGATGTCTCTCACAACGTGAGCAATTTGAATTTATAGGATTTTACACAATTCTCTATATACAACTCTTCAATACCCACACTTCGATGTGTTCTATTCAAAATATTATAAAGATGGCAAAATGCATGCTGATTCAGCTAAGGAAATTGCAAGGAGGCAGGCTGAAACTCCTGCTGTCATTCACAAGTCATGTTCATTGAAGACATTGCGCTGACCTAGGCTGAAACACATTCAGAGTTCTGCAGCTACATGTGTGAAGCACTACTACATAAGTCTTCTATAGGGGCAGCTGGTGTGCCTCTGTAGGGGCGGTTTTGCCAGCCGCCCCTAATGTCCCGTTCCTACAGTTGTTTTACAGTAGGGGCGGTTGGTGATGCAACCGCCCCTACTGTATGAGCCGCCCCTATAGTAAATTCTCGAAAATCACGTTTTCAAAATTCAAAAAAAAAAAATACCAAAACAAGTCGCGCATTTTTTTCGCGTAAAATCGCGCGCTTAGCGGAGGAAATTGCAAGGAGGCAGGCTAAAACTCCTGCTGTCATTCACTAGTCATGTTCATTGAAGACATTGTGCTGACCTAGGCTGAAACACATTCGAGAGATCTGCAGATACATGTGTGAAGCACTACTACATAAGTCTTCTATAGGGGCGGCTGGTGTGCCTCCTCAGAGGGGCGGTTTTGCCAACCCGCCCCTAATGTCCCGTTCCTACGATTGTTTTACAAGAGGGGCGGTTGGTGATGCAACTGCCCCCTCTTGTATGAGCCGCCCTATAGTAAATTTCTGAAAATCGCGTTTTCAAAATTCATATTGGAGGTATTTAATATGACTACGATGCCCTTAGGGTATGAACATATAAGGTAGGGCCAGTATATATATAGATCTTTTTAGTTTCTTGAAACAACCAAGGGGAAAGATGGAGGAAAACCGTCAGCTAAGTCAAACCGTTGCAGTGCCCAGACTATCCTCAAACTCCTGCCATGTCACCAATGGAGACAGATGCGATCAACATCTTTACATTATGGTTTGGGACTTTTCTCAAGTATATATGTCACCCGCATGGTGCTTTACTTGCAAAGTGGGTTTTATGGGTGAACATGGTGGTTAGTGCTATGTGTTTTCTCTTATGCTTGTAACAGCATTGCTCTACATTAATAACCCTGGTTATGGCACACTGCTGTCCTGCCGTCTTTCATGGAATTAATTCTTATTGCTGCATAGGAGCTCCGGAACATCAGAAACAGATGAGTTTTTCATGGTGTCCAAGCTCGGTTTAGGAGATGGCTTGCCAATTTTAAGGAAGAGGCCACCCCTCGATCAGATCGGTTGCATGAATCTGATAGAGTTCTAGCTCTGCTGTGGCTTGTTTATTTCACTGTTGGCTGTTGCTTGTACAGTTTAGTTGTTCCTTAGTCCCTCCCCTGCCCCTCGCTTCCTCCCTTCCTTTTTGTAAGTAATATCTAAACTCTGTTCTTTGTCCTTGATTTTATAAAATATTTATCAACCGTGGGGAACTCCTCCATGATCTATTGCGCTGAAAATAAAATAACCCTGCTTATGTAGTGGCAGAAAACACATGGTCGCTCCATGCTCAAGCATCTTCCCATCATCGCAAGCATAATCCCTGTGTATTTCTCACTAACACAAATGAAGACAGCACTCTGAGAAGTGGTTGTTAGGTGTCCTTACATAATTTAAAGTGCACCGACATGCATTTATTTTCATTGAACACAATGTTCTAAACTACAGTGAAAGGCATTCGGATATCTGCAGTCCACCTCGTGCGAGGCTTCACTAGTTCATAAAACCACGTTGTATAGTCACCGTGACGCCGTAGAGATGTAAACACGTATGCTAGGGACAGTATAGATACGTAGGGCTCATTTCAGATGCTGCAAATACATATGTTCAAAGAGAGAGGAAAACAAAAACAAACCCACAGGTTTTATAGGATAGGACAGGCATGGAAGGTATAGGGAATTCTGCTTTTTCCAGTGGGTGATGTCATGCATGACCAGGAGCACAAGGAAGCAGAAGAGTCATTCCTTCCAGTGACACACAAATGTCTACATTCCAAGACGAGCATGACACTGTACTAACCACATATTCAGCTTTATGAAGTCCTGTGATGAGTCGTTTTACAAAAAGGAGCACAAAGTCTGAATGATATGCTAGTAGTGTGCACTATTGTTTACCCGACATGGTTTTGAGTTAAAGTTGTTGTTTCTTATAGATAGTCTCTTAGGGTAATCTTCTTTTATTTTCTTCAATATCAAAGAAACAGGCGCGGTGTTATTGTGTTCAGTCAAAAAAAGTTAGAACTTCTCTTGTGGCCTCAGTAATTTGGAGCCAAGCTGATGTTCACCCAGCATTTAAATGGATGTGGAAATCTTCCTGCTAACACAAGCACAGGGTATTTTTTGTGGCTTCTCTTGTAGGACTGAATTAGCACAAGAAACCTTTTAAGAAGGAACAGCATGCACATCCCTTCAATGAGGAAACTGTTAGCCCTCTCTTTCTCGAGCATGACTTTGCAAAAATTGCTCAGACTGATTGGGCTCTCGGTCATTAGGCACCCAGATCCTTTTCAAGGTCATTAGTCAGCCAGGTCCTTTTCAAAGGCTTCAATTTTTCAAAGCTTATCTCAAAGTGAAATTCTTCATTGAAATAATCATCCCGACGTGCTGGAGTATTTGGTTGCCCCGAAATGGTTTTATTTTTCAGAGGGAAGCTGCTGAATGCCTTCACTGCTTTCAGTCTTCGAGAATTATTCAAGGAACTCTTATGGAGAGAAAAGAAGAGTTGCTTTCCTGACCTTGAATCATGGCTAGATCTCTCCATGTAATTGTTCTTATTTTCCTTGTTTCCTTCTTGGTCTCATAAAGCTTCTTTCTTTTTGCTCCCTAGTTCTCCAGTTCGCTTTCTAGGTTTTTAGATCCTTTTTTTTTCCTTCTTCCATTTCTGTAATCGCTTTGGATGATTTTCTTTATGTTAATAAATTTCAGTAGAGACTTCATCGACCAGACTTGTTCCTTCAAAAAAATGGAACCTTGGAGGCCGGCCCTCAAGGAAATAGAATTAGCTTGGCGCTTAATGATAGTCAAGGAAAACAATAATTTCCTTGGAGGTGGAGTGTAGCCAAGGAAACAACAATAACTGGCAGACTAGAGTGTTTCCTTGGAGGTTGTTGGCCCTCAAGGAAACTAAATTTCTTGGCGGTTGCAACATTTCCTTGACACTTTAGCAAGTTTAGTCGGGTCATAGTTTTCTTGGCAGCTAGCCTCCAAGGAAATCATCCTCAAGTGCTGAAACCGCCAAGGAAACTAATTTCCCTTACCCTCTACTCTTGAGTGTGTTTTGCTTGACAGTTTATGGTCAAAGATCATTTCCTTGGCGGGTTTTTCCCTTTTCTTGGCAGTTTTTGGAACTCAAGGCAATTCGGGATTCTGGTAGTGCTAGCTCTTACCTCTACATGTCGTCCTTGTGACAATAGATACATTACCTCGTATGCAAGCAACTGTCTTGATCGAGAATTCTCAGCCTTAGTGGTTGAGAAACAAGAGCAAACCACAATATCAAAAGCATTGCTCAAATCTCAACCTCTAATTGTGTTTGTAATCCAATTATAGGATTGGGAAACATTAGGAAATATGACGATACACATACAGCTCAAGACTACAAGTCATCACGGATGGTTACCGCCAAAAAGGCCAAAGTGTGCGTAGTAATAGATTAAGAGAGATGCAAAAGAACACAGTAAAGAGTGAGCCATCGGTGTACCCACTGTATATTCCTAATTTCGTCTGGACCCATGGCGAGCAACAGTGAGTTGTGCAACACCTCTTCACATTTCTCTGGCTGATCAGGAGGTGGATGAGGACAACTGTGGTGATACACTGTACATGACACAAAGACACTGTGTTCAAAATGGGCAAACTCATGCATTATTAAACCATTGCAACATGCTGCTAATGATAGTCAATACATGGCTGAAGATGCACAAACTACAAGAAAGCGTTATCGATCATGGTCATAATGTTAAGTAAGCAAGCGACCTTGTCCTGTTCCATTAACCTTCATGTGATTGACAGAAAGCATTCGAGCAAACATTCGGCCTGCAGAAGAGACACCGACACAACCACTATTTGACGAAAGTGGCAATTTACACTTTTTTAAAAATTCAGTATAGTATTTGATCTCCTTTTTGTACGTATAACTCAGTATCTGTGATGGTCGTAGATAAGATGATAAGGGAGATATGTTTGAAGGTTCCTATGAAACATCTTGCAAAGAAATCATCATGGGATTTATTGTTTTAAAATTGAAAATCGCTTCTAGCAATAGTGTTTTTCAGGGAAATGAAATAAAAGACAAAATATTATACTTTATTTATCTTTACGATGACAATATTTGCTGGTAACTGAAAAGACAAAATGGTTCGGTTCAAATAATGATTGACGACGTTAACGTCAAAGTCATATTTTACGTTAGCTGGCCTGTCTGCTCATCTGCTATTGTATTACAGAAATCATCTCGATTTTCACCACCTGTTTCAGTGCCAAGTGAGAATCATCCCCTGCCATTTCGATTTCATGTGACAAAATGCTGGGTAAAGCTTAGAGGAGGACACTAGTAGCTGCCTGCAGGTTCGTCGGGTTAAAGAAAGAATGGACTAGTCTCCTTATGTGTGTAGGTAGTGACACTGTCGCATATATATTAGCTGGAAAATTTGCTGCATGTAAATAATGCAAACAATGACAAAAATACCCCAGGTGGAGTATATATATGGCTCAGGGACTTCCACGCAAATAAGCATGGGCAATTGTCCCATTTATCCCACAGAGCTCCGGATACAAATAAGCCTTATTTATCGAACAGTCATGTTATCCACTGCCTCAGCTCGTCTTCTTCCCCACTTCCCCTGACATTTTTATACTAGCTCTATGTGAGCAAGATTTTCATGCTCCATCATACTGCTTATAGTATAGGATTGGGAGACAACAGGAAATATTACGACTGACATGCTGCTTAATGTTGCAAGTCTTAGAAATGTGCTCACACGAGAGAGCGATACCAGTCTTTCATCATCACTACTACAAATGCCTTCTTTAGGGGTGGCTCCAGATGCTCATTAGGGGCGGTTTTTGGAGCTTGCCCTCCCTCAACTTGCTGCAAATCTGCTACCGGAAATTATTCAATTGAATTACATGAGGGTGCCTGGAATGATGACCTTAATGACGTCTGGACATACAACTGGAGGAATCAGTATCAGAGAGAACCAGGACAGGCATAGGAGGCGTAGGGAATTGAATTTGTACTTTTGGGCCAGCATTAGCACACGCAAGCAAAAGACCACTTAAGTGATAGCCAAAGAGCATAGCTTTGTAGTAACAAATTCGTCTAGCGGCCACGATTGCAGCAGACCAAGGTAGCAGAAATGAAAATACTTCGCAAGAGGCTTCTCAGAAAGGACAGTATGGGAGGTACAGAGATTTCTGTATTAGTTGTTAGGAGGAAAAACAATTATGTATTGGGCTATCATTTCATAACCCACAACAACACATGCATATGATGCAATTTCCAGTGGCCTCATCCCATTTGGGGTCTGCTCCTTGCATGCTCTGAAGATAATCTACACACCACGGCGTTCTTGGGATTTTTTTTTTCAGAAAAAAGACATTCATCAGATTGTGCGGCCTGTGCGCACCAAGATGGACGAACCACGTTCAGTCCACGATGTCGTTACAAATAATATACCATTTGGAGCCTCGAGCAATGAGTGACTGTGCTTGTTCACCTTATACCAAGACTGGATCTAAGTCAACACAATGCACCTGAGATCATTGTGTAGGCTATGGTGCCATCGCAAACTTAGGCCATCATCATATTGCTTGTGCATCTGTCATCAGGTGGTCATTATTGCGAGAAGGATATGAGTGCAGCTGTTTCTAACGTCGGATAATGATATTGCTGCGACTCTCCAATGTTTTATTGGGTTATTGAACAAGTCGAGTCAAGATTCATGCGTGATTGAAAGCGTGTCTGGTAAACAAAAACACAGTCAGAACAAGCAAAAATCAAGTCTCATGTGCATTTTAATTTAAATACATGGAGAAATTAAAATCAAAGCATGTCTAAATTATTGGAAACTAGCAATCATTCAAATCCAAGCATCCGCAGCACAAAGTGACTGGACAAGATCCATCTCCCCACTGCGTATGTGCAGCAGGGTTAATTCGCTCACTACACAGGCTCATGCCTCCACCACTCCTAGTCATGGCACACTCGTTGTTACCCACATGATGAAGTCATCCACCCATCCAAATGCTCCCGACCTGCATGCTTGTTGCCTACTGCAGGAGACCAATTTGAATGGTGATTTTGGTTTTTAGGATTGACAGGGTCTTGGCAATACTCTGCGATTGTTGGTGCTTGCCCTCCCTCAACTTGCTGCAAATCAGCTACCGGAAATTATTCAATTAAATACAGCAGCAAAAAGGTCTATTCCATCCTGTTAGGTACAAACACAACCCCACCCTAGCTGCAATGGTTAGGTACCAACACATGCCCATCCTAAACCTTTTGAGAAGGGAGAACAGAGACCTACCTGACTATTCTGGTGTTTTATGCAATCAACGCTCTCAAGAAACATGCTTTCGCCTCTTTTTTTCCAATGCCCTTTTAGTCAAGACTGTTGGAACACACTCTCAATTCAGTGGGATTTCAGCCTTCAGCCCCTAGTTATGATGATCGAAGCAAGAAATAGTTTCAATAATGTTATTTTTAGAGAATTAGTCATTACAGCTTGCTGAATCATTTGGAAGAAGAGGAACAACATAATCTTTGAAAATGGCCAAAGGAGCTTACCACACTGGAAGTCTATATTCAAAAAGAACGTGGCTTGGTTTGCATCAAATCTAAGAATATGAAGAAAGTGAAAATCAGTAATTGGAGAGATCGCTACATGTAATCTTTTATTCTTTTTTTTTTTTTTTTTGAGCCTAGATGCTCTGTAAAACCATGTACATTACCATTCTTTCAATTTAATTTAAAAAAGGGGTAGACCCTGTTTGGTTCAAAAAGATTGTTGGTTCTTGTCCTGTTGATCATGTTCTCAGAAATTCGGTAAAGACATTGTGATTATATCAGATATGACGTGCTACCTCCTTTTGCATTGTGAAGTACGCAGTCTCATGATCAACCTCAGGTCCTATTAAAGTCATTACACTACCGTGCCTTTGCTCTGTACTTGTCAAATCTAAAGGAAGTTGTACATAAGTTTGTAAGAGTTGCCTTGGCGGATTTTTTTTCCTTGTTAGAATAAGGATCATTTTCTGATTGACTTTGGCTTATTTATTTAGTTATTTTCATTGCAACATTTCAGGTTTGGAAGCTTAAAAGAAGACAAGATTGGGCTTTTTTGAAGAAAAAAAAAGCAATAGATGCATCAACTATGATTAGGTCGTAGATGCCATTAATTGCTTCAAGAAATTGTGCTTCATAACCAATTTTATTTCTAATGTAAGCCAATTGATGACTGGAATATGATATGGAAAATCTGAAGTAGCCATAGGTATATTCACTCTTGTATTCCATTGAGTAAATATGTCATATTGTGGTCTACACGGAAACACTACCTCTTAAGTTTCTTCTTATCACATCTACCTCCATTCTTAATTTCTTTCAGCTTTTGCAGGTAACTCGAAGTTTGCAGATCAGCATACATTCTAAGAAGAAATCTTTCCAAGTGCAGATCCATTGCCTCCGACAGGAGGTGAAGTAGAAAAAACAAGCTTTCAGAGAGTTGGTCACCGCGTCATTTAAATTATTATAGCTCTGAATTTCCTTCCTACTAATTAGTGAGGACCCCATCAGTTCAAACGTTATTTTCTTATGGGTTATTAAATGGGGCAATTATCTATATGCCCTCTGAAAGTTTGGTTGGATCTCTATGACCCTTTTTTTTTTCAAAGTTATCTCTATGGCCCTAAAAAACTTTCTGTTAACTCTATGGCCTTCCGTCAACTTTTGGCACTTGACGGTGTTAAGTGTTAGAGGAAAAGACCATTATACCCCTAGACAAAAAAAAATCTGTAAGGTTTTGCTTGTTTCTCTGTATATCTGGATATATATATTGCACACATAAACGTGTATAATCAAGTGGACACATATTTTTGACATAATTAAGGTAGCAAATTTCACTTCTTGATCTATAATGGTTGTGCATTGTCAATAGAGATACATAAGTGGATATATAGAGAGAGATGGTAAACAAACGAAGACCGTCTTCCTTGGGTTCGTGCAAGAGTCATCGGCTGCATCTCTCCGGGTCTCCACTCTCCACGCACTCTCTCTGGCATGCATCTCTGTAGTTGCACTCTCTCTGGCTCGCAGTGTTCATGCACACGAGGAGGGCGTGGACTCGTGCTGCTGGGTGACGGAGCAGGACTTCGACACTTGCAACACGCGCAGCCCAGTCCGGCGCCTCCAAGCTGCCGTCGGCAACGGGCAGCGGCAGTTCGGGTGCTCAGCCGGCTCGACGGTCCGGCCCCTTCTACTTCATCAGCAGCGGCGAGGGCTGGTGCCAAAAGGGCCAGAAGCTGTACATAATCGTGATGGCTGTTCGCGGGCCGACGCCGCCCGGCGGCACCGCCGCGGGCGCCCGGCACCCGGCTTCGATGTCGTCGTTCCGCCCGCGCGCCTTCACCGGCGTGGGCCTCGACGCCTGAGTGAGAACGCGCATGCTCCCCCGCCAACGGCGGGTGCGTCTCGTCGGTCATCGGCCAAGCGTTCATCGGCTCGATAGTTGGGGTTGTAGGGGCGGCGGCCCGGCCCTCCATGCGTAGCACTGCGGCGCCGGGCGCTTCTGCAGTTTTTTTTTCGCGAAAGAAAAGAAGAGGGGGGAGCGACGGACTGGGACAGGGGCGGCTCGGCCGGGCGAGCCGAAGCAGAGCAGGCAGCGGTTTCCATTCAGTCAAGGGTATTTTTAGTCATTGTACCTGTCCAACGTTGCTAACCTTAACAGATTTTCCTACCAAATCTAACAGAAGGTCATATAGGTCACTAAAATTTTTCTTAGGGTCATATAGCTAACTTTAAAAAATAAAAGGCCATAGAGATCAAATGTAACTTTGATAGGGCCATATAGATAATTGTCTCTTATTAAATAGGCTGGTACATCACTCGTTGATTTCATCCTTGGATAGGAATGGGGGTATTAAACATAGCATTTGCTTACTTCCTTTGTGACACACTGCACCTATCAAATCAAAATTGGAAAAGGTAAGGAAGTCTATCCTCACCTATTGAATAAATTCCAGGATTAGCTGTTATTATATCAGTTCAACCCTGTCACTAAATCACAGGTCCACGACCTGGGTATGGTTCATATATATATATCTGAATTTTTGTTTCTAGCATTTAGCTTGTGGTTCGCAATTGTTCTCTATTGAAGCAAACAGAGCGCATAGCATCTTCTTTTCTTCTGCATTGGATTATATCAATTTAATATTTTTTCTTGAATCGATTGTCGTCTTTCTACAGGCTTCAAGGATGGTCAGTTGGCTCCCAGATTCTGCTATACTGTTTTGCACGTTTGCTGGTTCCATCGTGTTTTTCTTCACTTTATGTTATTGTTTATATGCATGTAACTTGCTTTCTTAGGGCAATGTTGACAGTTTGAGATAAAATGCCGAAAGCAAATTCTTTTCTTTTTGGTAATGAACATAAATGCAAAATTTCTTCAAATACCTTGTGCCTTGTGGGAACAACGACAATATTTGAGAGGAATCTGTACATATTGAATTTGAGAACTTTTTGTGCACAGAAATGCAATCAGCCTTGTTCGCTACAGCTTGGGCTGCGGGAGGTGTCTGCAGTTTTGAACTACAAACTGCAGTAGCTTGAGCTGCTGCAACTGGTTGCGGCCACATCTGCAGCCAGCTCAAGATCTTTTGGGATAGAGAATTGTTAGTTGATGTTTAAGATTGTTGAAACCTTGGTCTAAACATGAGGACAATAGCAAAACATATGTAGTTTTATTGTTTGATTTGTATTACTAGATATCGCCGTGGCGTTACCACGGGCAATATACTAGTTTGTGTAATTCTGTTATTGTTACCTGTAGAAACGTATAAGAACATTTGCTAGTAATTAAAGATATCAGTTTGAGTAATGGTTGACATTTATGTCCGCATTATATTTAACATTCGTGACCAGGCAGCTGTGACACCTGCCAATGTGTGACAAGTGATCTGATTTTAATTTTTTATTGTGACGAGTCAGGGTGATCTGCTGCTCTGTTCTTTGCTGTGACAAGTGATCTGATTTAGATCAATTGAAAATGACGAACGATTCTCTACACGATGCCTGATGATTTATCTGCTACGCCTAGTGATCTTGTCTTTTCTTATTGCTGAGAGTGCAAAGTGTTGTTCTGTTCAATATAAAACAAAATGTGTTGTTCTGTTGTGACTTATATATTACCTACAGCATTAGGTTAATGAATACAGCCAATGACCAAAATGCATAAGGTTTAGCGAGGAATCTCCCTGTAAAGACTAATGGCAAATGTGGCATTAATTTATCCAACTGACTGGACCCTTTTATAAAAGAGAAACCCCCCAGCACTAGAACGGGGAAACCTGATTCATTCGATCACACGTTTTCATCTCCTCCCTGCTCTAGTGCCTCGTCTTCTTGCTTGCTTTGCTGTGTAACCAGGATTTCCATGCTCTAGCTCTTACCTCTGCATGTGCTCCTTGTGACTATGGATACATTACCTCGTATGCACTGTCTTGATGTAGAATTCAACTGAACAAGAGCGAACCACAATATCAAAAGCATTGCTCAAATCTCAGCCTCTAATTGTGTTGTAGTCCAATTATAGGATTGGGAAACACCAGGAAACATGGCGATGCACATAAAGCTCAAGACTGCAAGTCATCACGGATGGTTACCACTAAAAAGGCCAAAGTGTGCGTAGTAATAGATTAAGAGAGATGCAAAAGAACACACTAAAGAGTGAGCCATCAGCGTACCCACTGTATATTCCTAATTTCGTCTGGACCCATGGCGAGCAACAGTGAACTTGTGCAACACCTCTTCACATTTCTCCGGCTGATCAGGAGGTGGATGAGGACAACTGTGGTGATACACTTGTACATGACACAAAGACATTGTGTTCAAAATGGACAAACTCATGCATTATTAAACCGTTGCAACATGCTACTAATGATAGTTAATACATGGCTCAAGATCGTGTGGACGATGCCCAAACCACAAGGAAGCGTTATCATGATCACAATGTTAAGTAAAGGAAGCCACCGTGTTCTGTTCCATTAACCTTTATGTGACTGACAGAAAGCATTAGACCAAACATTCGGCATGCAGAAGAGACACCGACGCAACCACTATTTGACGAAACTGGCAATTTACACTATTTTTAAAATTCAGTATACTATCTGATCTCCTTTGTTGTACGTATAGCTCAATATCTGTGATGGTCATAGACGAGATGATAAAGGGAGATATGTTTGAAGATTCCTACGAAACATCTTACAAAAAGCATCATGGTATTCATTGTTTAAAAAATTGAAAATCGCTTCTAGCAATAGTGTTTTTCTAGGAAATGAATAAAAGACAAAATATTATACTTTATTTATCTTTACAATGAAAATATTTGCTGGTAACTAAGAAGACAAAATGGTCCGGTTCAAATAATGACTGACGACGTTAGCGTCAAAGTCATATTTTACGTTAGCTGGCCTGTCTCCTGATCGGCTATTGTATTACGGAAATCGTCTCGATTTTCACTGCCTGTTCAGTGCCAAGTGAAAACCATCTCCTACCATTTGGATTTCATCTGACAAAACGCTGGTTAAAGCTTGGACGAGGACAATATTAGCTGCCTGCAGATTTCATCTGACCAGTCTCCTTATTATATGTCTAGCATAACACACAATATATGTTGTACAGTAGTGACACTGTCACATATATATTAGCTGAAAATTTACTGCATGTAAATAATGCAAACAGTGACAAAAATACCACAAGTGGAGTATATATGGCTCAGAGACTTCCATGCAAATAAGAATGGCCAATCGTCCCATTTATCCCACAGAGCGGATGCAAATAAGTCTTATTTATCAAACAGTCATGTTCTCCACTCCACTCAGCTCTTGTCTTCTTCCCCACTTCCCCTGCCATTTTTATACCAGCTCTATGTGACCAAGATTTTCATGCTTCATCATGCTGCTTATAGTATAGGATTGGGAGACAACTGGAAATATTACGACTGACATGCTGCTTAATGTTGCAAGTCTTAGAAGAGAGCAATACCAGACACTGATCATTGTTATGGCTGGATCGTGAACGCACAGGAGTGGCGCGGCACCGCGATCACGCACCTCATCATCGACGGAGACATTATGACTCTCGAGGTGGCGTTGTCCAAACGCAATGTCGGGATGCGGGCGCTCCACTGGGCCGCCCCGCCTCCACATCTCCCTCTTCGCGTCTAGGCTTGGCGCTAACTTCTACTCTGTGTTCTCCCGCAGCCATGAATCCTTCCGACCCATCGTCCATTGGGGCGATGCACCCAAATTCCAGCTCCAGCTCTCTATGTTCAAGGCCTCTGAGCGAGAATGCGATTTGATCGCCCCGGGCGTCGTCGTGTCGCTCCACGTCCACCTTGGCTTCGATGACCACTATGTACTCCACCGTACCCGCCTTGGCATCGGCGACTACGACTAGCTCCTCTGCGTCCACCATGCCACTGCCAACCGTACTCACCTCTGCTTCACGGACCGCTTCTAAATTGTATACATTTGACATTATCAAGCATAATTTTAAAAAATAACAAAAAAGGTAGCCCTTGTTTAACATATGACCAGTTGTAACTTGCCAAAGTCGGCAGATCCCACACACTTGACTGTGGACTAGTGTGTTTCTCCTACATATATGCATGTAGCAACATACTCCCTCCACCACAAATTTGGTGTCATTCTCACTTGCCAAGTAGTCAAACTCTTAACTTCTGTTAAATATATATAAACAAATTATGGATCAGTCAGACTTACAAAGTTTTACCTGCATAGAACTCGAAGTGACACTTATAGTTCAGATGGAGAGAGTATATAGCGTGTTATTCACTGCACCCAACAGAAGACAGTGGGTTTCTACAATACGTGGTTAAACTCTTGACGAATTTGTTTTCCCCAAAGGAAAAAAAAATGAAACAAAGTACATGATTATTGTAGCATTCGCTCTTTGCACGCAGAACACTACTAATGCACCCATGTGAGACTCGTAACAAATTGAAGTTTATCACTCACACGATTGGACAGCTGGTTTTGCGTCCTTGTGGAATTAAAAGCTACTGTGCGTTTGTTCATTGAAGACATGCAGATAAAGTCTAAAACACGTTTGGAATCCAGCACCCATGTGAAGCTTAACTAGTTCATAAAATGAAATTTACACCCATCGTTGAGATCATTAATAGGCCTATGCTGTCATCGTTGATTGAGATCATGCTAGAGGCAGTATATATATGTGGAGAGAGCTCTATTTATACTACCCATTGAGTTGCCACCAGCAAATACTAAAATGGGAACATCAAAACAGCAGTACCAGGGAGTACCAAGGACAGACATGGGAAGCGTAGGGAATTTTGTTTTTAGGTCTCAGTTTGATGGCGCATGCAAAACAGCACTTGGTAGCCGCACAGAAGTTCGTTATGGTAAAAACAGTCCACCATCCATGATGCGGTAGAGACTACAGTGTCCAGCCACAACTCAGACGAAACGCCGCTGCACGGCTCCTCCCCCCCCGTCGTGTCCTTGTCGACGCTGGTGGGTGAGGGGAGCTGGCCTCCATGCCCGCGATGGCTATGGCGGTGTTTTCTCGAGTAGGTGGTGTGTCCCTGGAGTTAGGGTTAGGGTTAGGTCTATGTTAGGGTTTCCGACGATGGCGTTGAGGCGGTGGTGGCGGCATCGTCCAGGAATAATGTCCTCTCGCTCTCTTCCCCGTCTCGGTGGCGTTCGTCTCCAGCGCCGGCGACGAGGGTGTGGAGGTAAGGTCCGTTCTTGGATCTTGTTTAGGAGTGTTCGGTTGGCGAGGTCTTCGCGCCTTGGTGCGTGGAGGCTCCCGGCCCCTATTTTCGTGGATGCGGTGGTGGCTGCGGGTCTTCAGGAAGATTGGTGGTTCGACCGGATTCGGTTTCACAGCGACGGAGGATGCTATCGTCGGCTCTACCATCGCCCTTTCAACCTAGATAGTGATCCCCGACGGATGGGCGTTCAAACGACTTCTTCGCCTTTGAGAGATCGAAATGCGTCTTCTGCAGTCCACCTCAACGACGGGGTTTCCTCCGGCTTTTGGTGCTTCAGGTTTGATAGCGGCGGCGGCTGGTGGCCGCGTTCTTCGACGGCGGCGGTTGCGGCCGGTGTCCGTTCTGGAAGGGTCTAAGGACCAGTTTGTAATTTTTTTATTTGCTGGGGTCCTTGTAGATTATAGGCGGGCTAGCTGTCATACGTATCCTTATACGGTGTACTTGTATTGCTTTTCCCTTAATTAATACAGGTATACTTTATCAAAAAAAAAAAAGAGACTACAGTGTCCAGTTCCAGCGTGAGGAAGGCACAAGAGTGACTTTGTGAGCGTACTCTTCTGTCTGGAGCCGATGCTGCGGATACTTTTGCTGTCATGGGATGCTTTGTCACAGACGGTAATCCTGCTCTGCCACCTGGAAAGATAGAGGAACGTTGAAGGCAGCCTTTAAACTTTTGGAAGGAATGACGATGCAGCTCTTTGTTTCTTCAGTTTGGCCAAGCCAGAAAAGGGTAGGTATTTAGACTCCTGTTAAATTTGGCAGATGTGTGGTACCTGGACGGATGCTCCTGGCTGTCAGTTTCTAGTTTGTTTTTGCCTGCTTGTTAAGTGGTTCTATGAACTTGTCTTGTTCTTGTTCGTTATGCCTCGTGCGTGAGGTGTCCTTTTCTGTCAAGTTTGACCGCTTTGCGGAACACTAGGCTGGGTCCCTTCTTTTGTTACTAATTAAGCTGTAAGCATCCAGTGACGGATGTGGAGGCTCGAGTGATCACTCCATTATCTAAAAAACTTAGAAAAGTTTTACCTGCACAGAACTCCATCAGAAAACTGTGGGTTTCTCCAATACATTGTAAAACTGTTGACCAATTTGTTTTCCCCAAAAGGAAAAAAAAAAAAAAAATGAAAGTACATATTTGTTGTAGATTTCGCTCTTGCATTCAGAACACTACTAATGCACACATATGTGAGCCTCTTCATAAATTGATGTTTATCACTGACACAATTGATGATGTTCTTGAGGACATCTGTTTTTGCGTCCTTACAGAAGTGAAAGCTACCATGTGTTTATTCATTGAAGACATCCAGATAACGTACAATAAAATTCGATAATGTGTTTGGAGTCCAGCACCAATGTGTGAAGCTTAACTATTTCATAAAAATATATTTTGCACCCATCGTTAAGATCTTTAATAGGATTGTGATGTCATGATGTGAACACTTATGCTAGAGGCAGTATATATGTGAACAGGTCGAGCTCAGTATATACTACCCATTGAGTTGCCACAAGCAAATACAGTAGAAAAATGGGAACATCAAAACAGCACTGCCAGGGAGAACCAATGACAGGCATGGGAAGCGTAGGGAATTTTGTTTTTACGTCATAGTTTTTTGCCGCATGCAAAACAGCACTTGACAGCCGCATTGAAGTGCAGTCAAGTAATAAAAACGTCTACCATCCATGATGCGGTAGAGACTACAGTGTCCAGTTCCTCCATACAGAAGGCACAAGAGTGTCTTTGTGAATGTACTCTGCCGTCCGGAGTGGACGGTCTGGGTGCTTTGCTGCCACGGTGGGATGCTTTGTCATCGACGGTGATCCTGCTCTGCCACCTCGACAGGCACTACTGCAACTGCTGGCGGAGAGGAAGGCATAGCGAACAAAGTTCGTAAAGAGTCTAGGATGACTGGAGGCGAGATGGCCAGTAGTATTTTTTTTTGGTAAATGAACTAAAACAAAAAAATATTATACAATTTATCTGTAGTATGAGAATATTTTCTGTTATTTAAAAAATATTAAAGGGTCCGGTTTCAAATAATGATTGACAACATTATCGTCAATGTCATATTTTACTTTAGCTGGCTTGTCAGCTCATCTACTATCATATTACGAAAATCATCTCGATTTTCACCGCTTGTTTCAATTCCATTTGAAAATCATCTCCTGCCATTTTGATTTCATCAGACAAAATACAGGGAAAAGCTTAGAGGAGAACTCTAGTGCTGCCTGCAGGTACGTCGGGTTAAAGAAAAGACCTGTGTCCTTTTGTGTCCTGCATAACACACAATTAGCCAGAGTACCACCGGTGGAGCATATATAGGGCATAGAGTCTTCCATGGATAAAAAAAAAACATGGGCAGTTGTGGCATTTATCCCAAAGACCCACGGATACAAAAGAACCCTTGAGCAATACCTATAGAAGGGGAAAACCTTATTTATCAAATAGTTACATTCTCCTCTCCACTCAGTTCTTGCCTTCTTCAAACCTGCTCTATCTGAACAATATTTTTGTGCTCCCTCATGCTGCTTATAGTACAGGATTGGAAGACACCAGGAAATATTACGGCTGACATGCTGGTTTATGTTGTAAGTTCTTGGATACTGCTTGCCGCTAGTATCTCAGACTCAGGCCTTCCTCCTGTTCTGTACGCATCCGACATCATGCTGGATATTAAATCGATTAGATAGTGGAAAAAAACAAGCATTGGTCGCGCGTCTTCCTATATTTGTTCTCTTCTCAGAAGGGAAGCCTTATTTAACATACAGTCACACGTTCTCCAATCTACTATGTTATTTTTTTTTTTTTTGGGAAACAGGAGGGCAACGCCCCTACTGTGCTTTTATTGAATTTAATAAATGTACAAAAAACTTTACAATAAAAGTTCAGGAAACATAAAAGGAAACAAAGAAAATCATAAAAGATTACAAATGACTTTGCATTCATAATTCTAACTTCTGTCGTTTGGAGGGCTTTGCTCTTAGCATAACTAGAGCGAGTTCATCCTTGAAGACTTTCTTGCATTGAGGTAATGAATGAGGAATGCCCCTGAAGATGGCATTGTTTCGGCAGCTCCAGATGGCCCAACACATTCAAATGATGATTTCCATGAAGATGGGTACATTGAGCTGAGCTTTCAGACCTTCCAGCAAGAGTTCCACATCTGGATTGTTTGGGACCAAAATATGTAGAATATTACAACAAGCAAGTGCAAAAGAGCAGCCAAAGAAAAGATGCAGAAGATTTTCGGGATGGGGAGAAAGGCATGATGAACAATCATAGCTTGGCAAAACCATACTCTTCCTTCTAAGCAAGTCCCTGGTGCTCAACCTGTCTCTCTACTATGTTATTGTCTTCTTCCCCTCCAATTTTCATACTTGCTCTATACGAGCTGGATTTGGATTTTCCTGCTGTGTCACAGCAGGTGTGCACTAGAGAGTGAGGAACATTGATCGGTTTTATAAACCAATCGGCACAATGCACTTGAAATCATTGTGCAGGCTATGCTGCCATCGCAGGCTTAGGCAATCATCCTATTGCCCTTGCTCGCTCCCTCGCCTCAGCCTCTTATGTTCCTCTATCTGGGCCTATTTCAACACAAAGTTAGACCCTAGAGAAACAGAATGTAAAGATAAATCAACCTTGAATAAAAATAAATAAATTATCTCAAGTCGGGAGATCGTAGCCTGGTAAGTGGCTGGGCGCTCACGTATGGCCGGGCCCCCTGAGCTTTTGCTCTTTGATCGGAGGTCTGATAGGCATGAAGTGGTGGGCGGGTTGATGACGCTGTCGCTTGTAGAGAGCTAGCATAATTTTGTAAGCAGCTAGTGTCGTTCAAGCACCTGGTAATCACAAGCCTTTTTCCTTTTGGCTAATTTCACATCTTGGGGATATAAATAGGTGAACTAATAGTTAGATTAATTTTTAGCTCAGGCACTGACTAGTTGCTGATTCAGTATTCGATAAAACCCTGCTAATTTGAGAAGAAGTGCTATTGGATTCTAAAAAGTCTCCTCTATCCTCCACCTCTCTATCCTCTGTCCCCGCTTGCACTGCCCACTACCTGCTACCACCACACCTACTCTAGACCTGTTCTCGCCTGGCGCCACAAGTGGTCACCTCTAGTCACAGAGCCAAATCAACCTCCACTTTTGACTCTAATGAGAAAAGCCTGCCTTCGTCATGGATTCAGATGAAAAATGGCTGACTCCGATCTCCATGGTAGACCTGCAACTGTGGCTGCCTCTGCATAGTGGACTCCGACGAGGGCGGTTGCCTTTGATTCCAAGGAGCAGTGATGGCCTAGTTGGAAAACATAGATTACTCCGCAAGAAAACATCACCTATTTGTTGGAAAACTGAAGAAATTCTTGTTCTACAAATGAAGGATGAGAATCTTGTTCTTATGATGCTTGAATCAGGAGCAAAACACAAGCAGTGCTTCAACATCTCAGGATTTGAATGCAACTGTGATCTGGTGTATCACCTATAATAGTCCAAGGTTATTCGCTACTTTCTCTACAGAATAAACTGGGTCTTTCTAAGCCTCTCAGGTAGAACGAGACAATGTTGCGTCAAGAATTCCCTATGCTTCCAATGCCATATCTCTTAGTCCTAGCATGCATTTCCTATGCTCATGCCTTTGGGATTGGTTTCCTGACACGCAACGAGACCATAGTCCCATAGTCTCTGCCTCCGCTCGTCCAAACACTGCATCACTCAAGTATGCACTTTCATGCAGGTAGGTCGCGCTAAGGAAGGACAGGTCTCCTAATGTGTCCAGTATAACACACAATATATATATGCTCTACCACAGTAGTGACATAGTAACATATATTAGACAGTGTATGAGCTCCACATAAACAGGCAATGACAAAAATACCCCTGGTGGCTCACTGGCCTCTCTACAAAAAAGCATGTGCAAATTTATAATTTATCCCACAGACTCATGAATACAAAAGAACCCCACTGGGATAGCTTGGAAGCGGAAAACCTTGTTCATCAGTGATGTTCTGCTGTCCACTCAGCTCTTCTCTTCTTCCCCTCCAATTTCCATATTTGCTCTATGTGAGCAATATTTTCACGCTCCATCATGCTTGCCGCTCTAATATGAAGTATAGGATTAGGAACCACCAGGGAATATTACAACCCACATACTGCTTGATGCAGGTCATCACAGCAGGGCACCTGAGAGCACATCAATGGTTGGTATGGCCGGATCCAGACGATGAATCTGTGATCAATGTATAGGCTATGCTGCTATATATCGTACTTTGACCCGATCAAGCTGTTTCTTACGCATCGGTCATCAGATGGCCATTGAGAGCAAGGACATGGGAACAACTATGTTTTGGATAGCAACACGACAAAATAATGGCAAAAAACATGCATTAGTTGTGCCTCTTTTTATGCGTATCTTCTCCCACAGCTGTTCCTGACATCAAATACAGTTCCACCTTTATTTTTTGGATTTGGTGATAAATAACATAGAAGTGGATAATGATAGTCACCACTATCCAAGTGATTTTATTGGTTTATTAATTAAACGAGTCAAGTCATCTGGTGGTCATTGGAAGCAAGGAGATAGAAACAAACAGTGGATGGCAACACAAGAAAGGATAAACTAATACAATCACTACAAGGAATGGTGCTTTACATGACAACTGCTTTGGTCACGTATGTATGAAAAATTGTCATAGTTAACTTAGGTTTTTTTCTGTTTTTGCCTCAAAACAAAAACTTAGAGTTATTTTTTTTGAATGGAACATAAATGGAAAATACAAAAACAAAAAAAAAAAGGCAGGCACAGGGAATTGAACTAGTGGTCTCACAGTCATAACGAGCAACTAGCTAATCAAAATGTATTGGCAACTTTATATGTAATTGCTTTTAATCTAGAACTCTAATCCAATGCAAGGGGTAATATTGGGTCTTGGATTGGATATCTAATACTCTGGTTATTTCATCATTTACAGGGAAATACGATTTGTGACGTCCAATCATGAAGATAACTAGACAAGCCGTCATAGATGTATCACCTTAGTAATGAACAGTCCACGAACAATGCAGTTCTATGATGTTTTCTTAGAACGTCACGAAAACCGTCATGTAAAACACCATTTCTTGTAGTGAATGGCGAAGAACCTGCATTGGTTACCCTCAGATGTCTTAATCTTGCATTAGTAGCTGCTTCTGACATTACATAATTTCTACCTTTGTTTTCAGAATTGGTGATAAATAATATAAAATTAAGTGGATAATGACATCATCAATATTTTTATATTTATTATTGTCTCCGCTATCAATAATTTTACTAATTTAGACGAGTCAACTCATGACTCATGCATGATTGTACATTGTTGGGGTGAACAGTGTATGAGGACAGTTATTACAATCAACAATGTCATAGACGTTATAGCAGACACAATTGTCACTTCTCACTAAATGGCAAGTACCTGAGGTACACTACTACCTAAACAACAATTATAGGTCATCAAATTTGGTTTACTAGAATGGAATAAAGCACTTCTTATGGTCCTAGGTGGAAGCTGAATTTGGTCGCAAAAAAGAGAAAGCCTGTGTACATATAGGTAAACTATACTGTGTGTGTAGAAAGCCTGGAATAAAGCACTTCTTATGGTCCCCAGCTGCTTGGCATTCTTCAAGAGTAGATGTGTAGGACTAGATGTGTTCTCCCTTCAGCAGTCCATACATACCAACCGAAAAATATGGTTGCGAGGCATAGGGAATGTAGCACTCCTACATATTAACGGTCAAGCATACTCCTGCGGTGACATTCGCATGGTTATGCAAGTTATTGTGGCAGCAATACTGGATATAGCATTATAATCATCCGATGGGTTGATGGTCGTCAGCGCATAGCCTAATCCGACATGAGAAAATTTGGCACTTTGGTTTTCTTCCTCACATGGAGCTATGGAAGCAGCACAAAAATATGCTCCTCAGTCACTCGGCCAGACAGCAAGTTGCCCTCTGTTAGGCCATCATAGAGAAGGCTTCTAATTGGGAAATCTTCCAGCATGAACCAGACGCCGCTCATCCTACTTGAGGAAGAGCGCCAGCTTCCAGATTCCATAGGATTGCTGCAACACAAGAACAACTTGACCTGTCCTATATATTGAGCTTTCATCTCAGTGACCACATCACAACCAAGAGTTGAGGATGCAATAAAACCTAATTCAAACTATAAAATATTTAAATTGTAATCTCTAATTTGAGTTAAAGACATTGTTTTGTTCCTAAAGTACTAATCCCTCCATTCCAAATTGTAATCTCTAATTTTTTTCCCGAGTAGCATGGGTGCAACATGACCATGTTCTAAAACTATTTCGAGTTAACAACTTAGCTTCCTCCTAATAGATACCTCTCTAGTTTTGGCCATTAGAACCCGGACTAATGATGTCTATTATTAATTCCAAGCACCATTAAATCTCTCAATAATAAAGCAATATTGTTGAATCAGACTCATGGGTTGATGGTTAGATCCAATTTACAACTCATATGGTGGCCCCAAAGTGACTTGGATCCAGATCTGCTTACTGTTGTGAGGCACTAGAAATAGGACTACTATCATTCCATCTTCACTTTGCATACTTGTTCAAAGCACTATAAAACAAAAAAGACACATAAGTAATCATTTGACTCTTACATACAAACTGACAAGTGCTATCACTCATTTTTTTTTAGATAATGGATAAACATATCCGGCCTCTACATCCAAGGATGTACACAGCCAATTATTACACAAAACGTTCAATGAAAGAAAAAAGAAAGCCATGGTCTTATAGATCGACCAGGAAGCTAAGTGCTATCACTCATAGCTGTGAGGTCTACATAACCTAGAATGCACACATCCTCAAAGCAAAACTTATGAGTGGTTTGAAAATACAATTGCCTTGGGAAGCATAGGGTATTCGTGAGGAACACGATCATGTTGTACGCAAGTTACTCCAAGGAAATTGGTGGATCCTATGTTTAAACGGGCACTCCAACGGCGACTACTCGCTCAAATTCTTCATGTCAACTGTGAAGCCCGCAACTCTCAACTCCTAGGTGGGTGAGGATACCATGCCTTGAATCCATGCTAATGAAACATTTGGATGGCAAAAAGATATTAGACTATAGTCCATAATCGCTGTTCAGATTGGCTTCCAAAATTCAGTTCGAGCATCTAAAAAGGGGATAGGACTCACGAACTAATCAGTAATGTTACACCAGGATTTCACGTTTCTGAGGAAATGTGAAATGTTTCCACATTGCTATAAGCTCAAATTACAGCAGTGTGGGCAGGGCGCTAGCTAGTGCAGCAAGCCATTGGCGGCTAGCAGCCAGCAGCTGCCCACGCCCTTTGGTGGCTTCGATAGCGAGCAGCTAGCCGGACAGTATTATTTTCCCCGGCAAGCGTCAGCCGTGAGTCGTGGCTGCCATGATTGCGCCCGCGGTCTGCGGGCTTGGGGCCGCCCGGCGAGACCATCCTCTCCCTAGCTGGCTGGCTGACACAAAGGAGACAGGGCGCGCCTCGATGGCCACCTACGTTGCCTGAGACACTTGGATATGGATATAGATACGTTGATACGATGATACTCAATATATATGCCATTTTTTTCAAAAAATACGGATACGAGGGGATACATGAATATATATATTATATTTGTATTTAATAGAAATATGAATAAATTCACAATTCAAAAAACCACTTAAAAGGTTATTAGAGTACCTGATTCCTTATTATTTTACATTTCATCATGTCTTCTGTTATTCATCAGTAGGGCTTGCCGTATAGACAGATGTGAGCGACCTCTTTACATTATGGTTTGGAACTTTTTGTCTTGTGTGTCACCCGCATGGTGCTTGAGCTACAAAGTGACATGTTTGCCGATCATATACTTTTGCATGTTATGGGTGAACATGGTGGCTAGTGCTATGTGTGTTTCTATGATGCTTGTAATAGCATAGCTCTACGTTAAAAACCATGCCAGAGTACTGGCATAAAGCACTTGTTCACCCTCACAAACATCATACCTGTCTATTTCTCACTTAGATGAACAATGACGGTACTTCGAGAACAGGTGGTTAGGTGTCCCTACATAATTCAAGTGCACCGATTGACATATGCATTTGTTTTCGTTGAGGACAATGTTCTAAAGTACAGTGAAAGGCATTCACTAGTTCATATGAAACCAAGTTGTACACACACCACAAGAACATTATAACATAAACAATGAATAGCATAAAACGATAACTATGAATAAGTTAGCAAATAGAAGTCATCATCGTTGATGCAAATAGTTCCAAGGCCGCCCGTGTCCTTGGGCAAGGCTAGTATACCAGTTTGATAAACTTTGCGCAGAGGTCACTACAAGAGAAACCCCCATGTAACAACAGATACCTAGCAACGCGTTTAATCTATCCGTTCGGGCAACGTGTAGCAGCAACAAATGACAAATGTTGATGTATAAGTGTTGCTGCGTGGCATCGCTCGGGCTCTGAAGTCCACCTGCTACATTAAGTGTTGCTGCTTGCGGCTATGAAGTCCACCTGCTATATTTAGCTCCCCTGATGTCGTTTGGACTCGGTTGCAATTTTTATTTAATTTTTCCTTCCCGCTGTAGGGTAAAAATAAAATAAAATTACTAGTTGCAAAGAGATTCGAAAGGCAGACCTCTTGCTCGCCTTCTATCGACGCTGACCATGTGAGTTGAACAAGGTTTTGTTAAGCTCCGATTCACTAACATTTTTTATGCTATGATGAACAGATGTCAGCAGGACATTTTCCTATTCGTGCTTTGCCCAGGGTGTACACAGCCCTAACCAAATCGGCCGCCGCCGCCCTCTGCGTCGTAGTACCCAGATCGCCTCCCAAATCCCCGTCCGGTCATCCTGTCCGTGCAGCGTCGCCCCATCCTCGATCTCCCGTGTCCTTGGTGGCTCCGTGCAAGTTGGGCGATACACACCGGCAGCAGCGGCGGACGGGCCATCGGGCGACACAACGACTGCAGGAGCTGAGCAGCAGGCCAGTAGGTATGTATTGAAATTCTCCAACTACTTAGGCCAATTAGCCTGCAAACCGCACCCTCTTTTTCATTGAGATTGTGCAATTTGACCCTGATTCATGATCTGCGAGTACTCCATTCAATAAATTAAATCGAAATTAAGGGTCATGCTTGCCCGCACTGACTTAACTATTGCGTCCTGCTAGCTCTTTACTGAAGTGGAGCAGTGGTGTTAGAATTCAGTCACGGCATGCCATAGTGTTTCAAATGCTCACGTTGTTATATGTGATTATTAGCGTTGAAAAGCAATAGAATATTTAGCACGGTACATATGTGATTTGGTAAACTGGTGCTAAAACTAAAAGTTGGATCAGTCTGCTAACTGGAAGTGAAATTTGCTACACACCAGCTAGACTCATTTTCTGAAACTGAAATATGTATGATTTGGTAATCTCATTTTCTGCTCTAGCTAGAGTAGTCCGCTAATTATCTGACGGGAACTAAAATAGCAATCTTCCTCTCTAGAAGGTAGAAATCTTCTTTCCTTTTTTGGCTAACATTTGTCTGGTTTATAATTTTCTGATTTTTATTGCCTTAAGAAAAATAGTTGTGATAATGTAACCTAAAAGGGATCCGAATTATACGATTTTAAATAAATATGAACTTACAGAAGCTATTTATCTATTTATACAGAAAGAGCTTTTTATGGTTTCACAATGGATTTAAAGATCATCAAGGTTCTTTTTGGGCTGTCCTAAAGGTTCTACTCGGTACTTAGCTGGTGTAGAAGGATTTGTTGAATTTGCATTTAAAAAATAAGCCTGAAGATACCAAGATTTATTGTCCATGTCATGCATGCGTGCATACTAGTCTCCTATCCAGGGATGAAATATATGAACATTTGGTCTGCAATGGGATACTTGAGAATTATGAACAATGGGATTTTCATAGTGACCCTTCAGTGCATGAAGGATGGGATTCTCATAGAGACTCTTCAGTGCAGCACACCGTTGATCAACAACCACAATCTCAGAATGAAGAGAGGCATGGTAAGATGACACAGTTGCTTCATGAAGCATTTTATCACATGTATGATGACATACCTATGCCGATGCTGCAAATCTTCCGAATCCACTGGCATTAGCGGGCCAAATTTAGAAGCAGAAGAGTTCTATAAATTGGTTGAAGATTCAGAAAAGCCTTTATGGGAAGGATGTGATTTGACGCACCTAACTTTACTTGTGCTTTTGTTCAATGTAAAGTCCATGAACAAATGGTCGATAAATCATTAGGGCGATCTACTTGGTATTTTGCGTAAGGCTATTCCAAATGGAAAGGAACTGCCCAAAAATTTTTATGAGGCTAAGAAAATTATTTCCAAATTTGGCTTGGGCTATGAAAGTATTCATGCGTGCCCAAATGATTGTGAACTATTTTGGAAAGACAAGGAAAATGATGATTTTTGCTCAAAGTGCATGGCTTCTAGGTGGAAAGGTAGGGAACCTGAAACCACACTAACAAAGAAGCAAAGAAGAAAAGCAACGCCTTGTAAAGTATTAAGATACTTTCCTGTTAAAGACAGGCTAAAGAGACTATTTATGTGCAAAGAAACAGCACCTCTCCTAAGATGGCATGATGAAGAGCGCATCAAGGATGGTGCACTCCGCATCCAGCCGACTCCGAGCATGGACAGACTTTGATGAAAAAAGTTTCCACAAATTAAGTCAGATCCACGGAATATTCGATTTGGCTTAGCTACCGATGGATTTAATCCATATGGGATGCTGAGTTCTAGATATAGTTGTTGGCCAGTTGTTTTGGTAATATATAACTTACCTCCATGGTTTTGCATGAAAGAGGATTATCTAATGTTGTCTTTAATAATTCCTGGTTCTACTAGTCCTGGGGACAAACTTCATGTGTACCTTCAACCACTTTTGGAGGACCTAATAGATTTATTTCTACATGGTATGCCAACATATGATGCATCAAGAAACGAAACTTTTGATTTGAGAGCAGCAGTGCTAATGACCATTAGTGACCTACCAGGCTTGGGAATGCTTGCTTCTCATAAGGTTCACGGAAATTTTGCATGTCTACCTTGTGGTGAAAATGTATGGTACAAACATCTGAAGCATGGTAAGAAAAGTTGTTTTATGGGTACTCGTCAATTTCTTCCTCTTGACCATCCTTTTCGCTTTGGATGCGATTTCATTTGATGGAACAAAGGGAGCTTGAACAGCGCCACAAACTTATTATGACCGGCCCAATTTTGGATGAAATCAATGCATTAGGTAATTTCAAGGACTCCAAAACTTATAAGTCATTGAGTAGTCTTTTCACATTGCCTTACTGGGATGACAATATTCTTCGATATAATCTTGATGTGATGCATATAGAGAAGAATGTGTTTGAAAATTGGTATGGTACACTATCTGGTTTAGAAGAAAAGTCAAAAGATAATTTACAAGCTCGTAAAAGACCTCAAAGAGATGAACATTAGGGAGGACCTCCACCCACAAGAACAACCTTCAGGCAAGTTCTACTTGCCACCTGCAAGGTTTGCTATGTCTAAAACTGAGAGACAAGAATTTTGTAAAGTGGTTCGAGGCATAAAAGTTCCTGATGGATACTCTGGAAACATATCAAAATCTGTAAATTGTGCTGAAGGAAAACTTATTGGTCTCAAAACACATGACTGCCATGTTCTACTTCAACAGCTGATGCCTATTGCTCTAAGGGGCATTATTCCAGATGATATCACAGCAGTAATGATTGAGTTGTCTGCTTATTTTAGAGGAATATGTTCAAAAGTGCTTCGTTTGGATGACCTTGACCGCTTGGAAGAATCAATTAAAGTTACACTATGCAAAATGGAGATGATATTTCCTCCTGGGTTTTTTTACAGTTATGGTTCACCTAGTAGTACATTTAGCAACTGAATGTAAGTTGGGTGGACCAGTTTGTTATCGATGGATGTACTTCATTGAAAGGTACTGATTCTTACTAATACCACTTCATTGTTTGGATCATTTATTATATGTAAGATACTAAATTGATGCTTTTCCATATGTTGCAGGTACCTATGTAAATTGAAATCATATGTTCGCAATAAAAGCTCATCCGGAGGCTTCAATGGCGAATTCATTTTTTGGCAGATGAGTGTATGGTTTTTTGTTCTAGGTACCTGGAAGGTTTCTCCACAAAGCATAACAAGCCATCAAGGAATGATGAGAACAAGGATAATCATGAATCTGACTTATATGGACAAGATTCCTCTTTGTTTCCTCGTACAGGAAAACCATTGGGAAGACCATCCAGTTTTATTTTTAACTGATCTAGAGAAACTACAAGCACATAGATATGTACCATTCAATTGCGAAGCTGTCATTCCGTACTTGAAGTAAGTGTTACCGACACCTATCAGCATATTACATATGTTCCTTTAAAACTGAATCCGTGATAATTTACATTTTAGAGAGCATGCTGCGGATCTCAAAAGAAGAAATCGTCATCGCTGTCTGTCTTTGAAGCAAATTGAGAATATACAGCATAAAGAGTTTCCTAACTGGTTCAGACAACATGTAGGTATCATGGTTTATTTTGCCTTAAAAAAAAAAAAGGAAAATTCACTTGACTATGTTTTGTGATGATACAGATCATGCTGTTGGAGCAAAAAAATGGGAGTGGTAGCATCGATGAGGACATTAGATGGCTGGCTCGCGGCCCATTAGATGCAGCAAGAAGACACCGAGCCTTTAACATTCGTGGTTTCAGATTTAGAGCCAAATGTTATGACAAGGCGACACAAAATAGTGGAGTCGTTGTGACTGCAAAAACATCAAGTTATTCTTCTAGAGGTGATACTAACCCTATCCTTGGAGATGTTACCTACTACGGAAGGATAATTAATATTGTTGAGTTAGACTATTATGGAAGATTCCCAGTGGATCTGTTTAAATGTGAATGGGTTGATGTCACTCAAGGAAAGGGTGTGACAACAGATAAGTTTGATATACGCTTGAATTTCTCAGAGCAAATTCACAAGGGTGATAGGATTGAGCATGAGCCTTTTGTGTTTGCCAATCAAGTTGACCAAGTGTTCTATGTCGAAGATGACCGTAACCACCCAGGATGGTCAGTTGCATTGAAGATGAAGCCTAGAGATGTATTTGAAATGGGAGAAGAATGGAATGATGTAGAATGTGAACCTTATCATGTCAGTACTCTTGAGGACCTTTTCTCTAATTCACATAATAGTCGTTCATGGACTAGAAGAGATGTAGAGGGTACTACTGTAGAGGAAAAAATGCAGATGCTAGTAGAAGTTCTGATGAAGAAGATTAATAGCTCAACAAAATTAAAGGTTAGATATTTTTTTATTTTTGTATTGTTCAATATTGTATAGTTGTACTAAGATTACGTACCAGCTGACAAGATTATTTAATTGTTTTTATTATTCAGGTCATGGTCCAGAAACCAACATCATCGCTGCAATGCACGAACATCTTGAGCTGTTTACCACGTTGGAATTTTGTTTATTCCTCTCTGTACAAAACTTCAATAAACTTGAGTTTCAGTGTTTGACAATTTTAGACTTGAGAATTCAAAATATAATTGTATGGAGTCGCAAGTTGTATTGTGTCGCCAAAACAGAGATCACATTTGAAATTTGATATTTTAGAATATAATTGTTTATATGTTCGTGAAAAATGATTTGGCAACAGGTCCATCATATCTCTTAGTTGAAAATATATAGAAAAAAAAAAAAACTTCAAAAATATTAAAACTTTAAACGAATAAGGCTGAAATCAAATTCCTACAGGTGGGCCACAGATTTAAAGATCATCAACGTTCTTTTTGTGCTGTCATAAAGAAAAGCTGTAAGACTGAATTCAATTGGCTAGCTACATGTCGCCATAGCTTAGGTGCGATTTCTTAAAAAAATACATATATACCTTTCGAGATCTGGTTTCTAATGAAACAAAGAGATAGATAGCTTAGGTGCGATTTCTTAAAAAAAAAACACCTTTCGAGACTTAATTTCCAGAAACACAAAAGAAACAATGTTCTGTTAAGATTTGAACCCACACCCCAAACAAACTAAACAGCTCTCTACCATTACACTACACAAGAATTTTGTTTAATTTTTGATATATTAATTTTTTTTATCAACATCTCATAACCTAATAGAGCAAACCTACACTGAAGTCGCGAGTTGGGCTACAGGAGTGGCGTCAGCCATGAGCTGGGCTGCAGGTCGCATCGTGAGCGGCGCCAACATGAGCAGGTGCAAGGGGTGACCTTGCAAGCTTGAATGGAGTCTTCGGTTTTTTCAGTTAAATCGAAAAACCAAATAGAGCAAACCAACACCGAAGTCGTCGGGATAACCGATCGGTTAGCTAATTCTGGAAGCCGAACATTTTTGAAACTGAGACGGGAGAAAACGTGAGAGAACCTTATTCCTTGACAACGTCGCCGGACACTGGGACCTAGACCTACTAACACCTCAAGCACCACCATGGGAGTACGCGAGAACCTTATTCCCGATAGGCAGGTGCACCTCCATCACTCTAGATTCGCCCCGAGTACGCAGATCCACCCCGAGGCGTGCTGATATGGTGAGGAGTGACGCCACCACCATGGTGCCAGCAAGGAGCAAGCGGATCCAGCGAGGAGAGGAAGACGCGTGTGTGGATGCGGTAAGGAACGGGCTCAGCGGCGGCGGATCCAGATGCGTGCGGCGGCGCGTATGGATCCCGAACGGCGGCGGTGAATCTAGGCTCGATGTCGGGCCCATATGGGCCGGCATGGGGCAGGTTTTTTGTTCGATTAACCGTGGCGGACATAGAGCACACCACGGTGACGGGCGCCCTTGCCCACCATGGTTAATCAAACTGCTAAGACCTCAAGCACCAACCGGGACGACACCAGTGGTCTCACCACCTCTTGAAAAATTATGCAACTTTAAAATAAGATGACATAGATTCAAGCACGTACAATATGGCAACTCCTTTATTATTTACTTTTGCGTCGAATGCCAAGTATCAAGAAGCTATTTTTCCTTAATATTTGCCTTATTAATATAAAGTAATATAGTTGGCCATATGAAATTGATATCATGAGTTATATGAAATAAATTTCAATTATGTGTTAACGTTAATATTAAAAATAATATCATTACTTCAAATCAAACAAACTAATATGTCACATATTATTAGTATTATCACAAAACCAATATACGTAGACTTTTTAATTTTCCTTCCTTACTAAAATTATATCCCGCCAAAACTAATTTGTCACATTAGTTTCCCTCCTTAAAATATTGACTGAAATTATTTCCCACCAAATTTTCCCTCTCCCGCAAATGCATTTGCCGCTCTTTAGCAGTTGCGCGCGGGGCGTGACTCAGTCAATCTAATCTGGTGGAGAAAACTCGAAGGCCATCTATTCTCATTTCCTCAACTGACCGAAGCTCCTAGGTCTGCGTGGCGGCGGCTCCCTTCCCTCCGGTTCATCTCCGGCCACAAGGCCACCATCGAAGGCAGGCAAGTCTCATCACGTTGTATCAGAAGGCAAGGCCATCTCCTTACTGGATTCTTCTCCCGCTCACCTCGCCTTGTACATGTTCTCACTAGTGCAGCGACCAGACGGCTGTCACGACCGCCGCCGCATCCCCGCGGCATCTGCCCAGGTTGTCGCGGGCCCTTCACCAGTGACGAGCGCCCACAGGTATGCCCACTCTTTCTCCCCCTCCGGCCTGCGCGAATCCATGCACCCAAATCCGCTCCTCACCCTCAGCCATCTTGCCGTCACCCGAGCACGCGGCAGGAGGTCCGTCGGCGGTTGCAGTGATGGCGGTGACAGGGCAAATCCCTCCCACTTTTCTCGTTCTCTCAACCTTTTTTTTGATTGGGTTCCTGTCTAACCGACCTGGCGACATCCTGCATCTCTGGCTATTCTCCAACTAATACGGTAGTTGTTTGACTTGGTTCAGATCAGCATCCGAACTCTTGAATCAGAGTTCATTTGGTAATATATCCCTATCAGTTGTATGTTAATTATTCTATTACACTTGTTTTTTATTTGATAATTATCCAATGATTTATTCTTATTTTTCTATTGGTGCTAAATTTTATTTAGATTGTGCGTTGTGGTACCATGGCGGTGGATATGTGGATCATAAATCTTGTATGCGATGGGGCAAGTGATAGAGACAAACATGTGCAGACGAAAATGGATAGAGATGAGATATGCTACTTCAACCTGATTGAATTGATTGAGCAATATGGGTACACATCAATTGACTATATATACTACAGAAGGAAAGATGGCCTTGTTACAATACAACAAGATCCTGAGGTCATGGACATGCTTAAGGAGTGTGAGAGCCAAAAGATGTTTAGCTTGTTTGTGACAAAGCAAAGACTGGCCACATTAGCGCCTACCGCTTCAACAAAGAACCATCCAATTCAAACAAAAAGAACTCCATCCAATTCTAAACCAAATAAAAGTAAAGGTATTATAATGAACTATAGGCTGCTGCAGGGCTTGGAACCTGCAATACAACATGTCTACTTAACTAATATTAGTAACATTCTACTCTAATTCATGTTGTGCAGCGGCTATGGCAAGGGGTAGAAGGAAACAAATAATTCAGAGCCATGATGAATATTTGTCAGAAGAGCATACTCGACAGGAGAGCCATGAACAAAATACTAAGGCATCTGAACTCCATTCAAGTGCTACAGGAGATCAGATAGATGGTGATGGTGATATTGAGGTTAATTTGCACGGTACTTACTAACCTACTGTAATTTTAATTATTACTACCAGAATGTGTTATCTATTTATCATTGAATTTTTGTGCTATGTAACACTGCCTAGATGAAACGAGGATAGAGTAAAGCGTGGAAAGACAAAACTGAAAGATATTTGGAACCTTCCAAAAGGTCATAGAATTGTGGTTAGATGCAATGAGTTGGATCAACCAATTGGAGTAGAGGCTGGGTTTCTAGGAAAATTTCTTGGCATGGTGGCTAGGAATGGTTGCTTGTGTAGCTTGAGCTACAAGGATTGGAGACTTCTAATTGGAAAGAAAGAAAAAAACACTGATGAACAGAAAAATAAGAAGGATATACTTAGGCAAGTGAAGGTATGTAGTTCAGTGAGGTACCATATAACCTTGTTTGTAACTTTTGATAATTTACTTTCAGTTTGACTTATGTCTTTTTGTTATTGGGATATACAGATGAGATTCCTGTACCCTTCTCGCATGGAAAAATGGATACTTCGAACCATTGGAGATAGATGGAGGCAGCACAAGTCTAATCTGAAATCATTATATTTTGATGAGCATAATAGCACAAAAAGATAACCATAAGAATGTTCCTAACGGTGTATGTTCTGATCAGTGGATTGGCGCTTGTGGATAATTGGATGATACAAAAAGCAATGGTACATGGATATTGTTGGGTTTATATTTATGTGTTTTCCATGCCCAGTAGATTTTGTAAACATTTATGGAACCTAAATGCTTTTCTCTATCTCATCATTATATGATAGGATATAAGTAAGAAAAATAGAGTAAATTGTACAAAGAAGAAGTCAACACATACAGCTGGAACAAAGAGTTTTGCTCGAAACAGAGGAGTTGGTAAATTCTTTTTACAACTCAAACTATACTCTTGCTACATCTGTATGCTAATGATTATTAAGTTCTTTATATCTATTTTTCATGTTCACAGAGGGAAAAAGATCCTGAAAAGAAATACCCTCACAGGGCTGTTTTGTATTTCCATACACACCAGACTGAAAGTGACAAGGACACAAATGCACATGTGGTACATTATTTGTGAATGCTTCATCTTTGATTGTTTACATCACTTTTTTCATGTTAGTTTAATTCTTATTGGTGCTATGCATAGGGGATTTGAAGAAACTTATAGAGCAGCAGCCTTGTTTAGCGGAGACTAGTCAAGGAAAGGTTGCATGGAAAGGAGATGCACTTAGTAAAATATTAGGAGAAGAAAAGCCTGGCCACGTGCATGGCTTGGGACTCGTTCCAAATCCTAATCAAGTGTTTGACGCATCTGCTTCAAAGCGCCTTAAGAGTGTAAATTTGACTTCACTAGATGAAACATCAAGTGAAGATGTAGTATCTTTGAGACTTGAAATGGAGAAGCTTGGGCAGCATGTTCGGAATCAAGATGCCACTATACTACAGCTGCAAAAACATACCCAACAGGTAAATTTTAAAAAGTTCAATTCTAAGGAATTTGTACACTAACCTTCTAATTTGTTGACATAGGGATGTTTAGATGATCATGTCTATGCACCTAAAGATGGCTACTGTGCTGATGCCACAATTATGACACGAAAGGTACATACCCTCTAAAAATCGACAAGAAAAACAATATACTGTAATTTTTTAATAGTTGGTTCTAATTTTTAGTCATTTGTCCATCAACAGCGAGTATATGGTGACCCTCAAAATCAAGATACTATCATGGATAGACAGCGAGTATATAGTGAGCCTCAAAATTTTCAGGATTCCAGCATGGATGGACCACTGAATGATACAATGGTACTATTGAATTGGATTTTGCATACCAGATTTATGTGAAAGATTTATTTATTTTAGTTCAACGCAGAATGGGCATGCTGACAATGTGGAGGATGATGATCTGCAGCTAGATTACGAATACCTTAGTCATGTATAGAAGGTATGCACACTAATATGGATGAGAGCGTTTTACTATGTTTGGCACTGGAAAGCTATTAATGGTTGCCGCTTCAACTAGAATTTTATCTTGTCCTTTAACTTTGACCTGTGACTTGTGCTTGCAGAGGCAGAATGTTATGATGCAGAGAAAAATAGATGCTCTTAGCTCAAAGAAACAAGTAAGGAAGCTATTTTTTTAGTGATGAATCATTGTAAGGTATTTTGGCTAAAGATTATTTTGGTTCTTCTGTAAAGAAGGTGGCTGAGCACTCTAGAACCACAAATTTGGACTCATCTACCCGATCCACAATAAAAAATAGCTTACAGGTATTCATGAAGCACTACCTATAGATTTTATTTTACACAAGTTCCTGCAATCTTTGTTTGAACTTTAGTCATTAATGTTTACTTCATGCTGTGCTTGTCTTGTTAACCTATCTCTATTATGATTCCATTTTGTTGATGTTTACTTGATGCTGTGTTTGGCCTTAATAACCTATCTCTACTATGATTCCATTTTGTTGGTGAAAGAATATATTAATTTTTTTCTTATTCACTATAGACCGAGCAAGATGATTATGTGGAGCGTGAAGATCTGCCAACACATTACAAAGATAATTTTAATAAAGATAAGGTTTGCACACCAAACTTAACACATGGATGCAAAGCAATATATTCTGTTCATGTTGCTAGATATTTATTGCCACTGCTTTTTGAGTTTCCTAACAGAATAGTAGTATACTGTTATATGAAGTTTATCAAATTGTTGTATTAAACTAGCACATACTATAGGTTGTCACAAAGGAAACATCTGCTACTCCCTCAAATTTTGAAGCATCTCAATACCAAGTAAATATCTTTTTAACATTGATATTTTTGTTAGCTTATTTTCCACTACTAAGTTTCTGTTTTGACATGTTACCAGCTGAACAAGATCTCAAAAAGGCCTACTGCTACAGTACCTGCTAGTGTATAAGACACATCTCTTAAAACTTCATATTATCTTTTTTTCTTATTTGTTCTTACAACTGTAGTCTAAGAATCCCTATATATACTTTTTTGTAGAAACAACATTGTGGCACAACAAGTTTGTCAACTGGCAATACAATGAAGGTATGATTACTTAATTTCTTGGACAGATTGTGATCTATTATGTGCTTATTTTTTTGTATGCATATATATGTGAACCAGGTTGGCACCAAAGTATACTTACAAAGATGGAAAAATCGAAATAAGACTGTTGCAATTGGTAAACTAGTGAGTTGTGATCCAACACAGAAACTTGATGGTGTTCAGCTAGGCAAAAGAATTTTGGATGGTTTCTGTTGGTTTTGCATTGGTAGAAGATGAACCATTGATACGACCATACAAAAACTACAAGGTTCTTAGAGATGTAGAAGGAGGAGTCTATGTTGCGTGGCCTTCAACTTTTGTATGGTCTTTTCCATAACCCAATATGATTTTAGTTCTCATGTGCGTCATATATTAATTAATTCAATTTTCATTTACAGATTGAGAAGGTAGATATATGATCACACCAGTGGAACGCTGGACTAAACTGAAGGACTGCTAGCATGCTAGGAGGGATCCATTATATGTTTTATATTTGCTCACATAGGAAGATGTGCTCAGTACAAAAAAATTGTGTCATGAATTTGGATGGTACTTTGTAATGCGACAAATTTATTTATAATATATACATATATATATAAATGGCTCAATGTGCTTATTTTTATGTTTGATGGTATTGCATTTTTGTCCAATATTATCTCTATTGTTGTGTCAAAAAATTAAATAATATTAATGAATGAATCGTTTATTCCTTACAACGCATATAAGTGTTGTAATAGACCAAATTTATATGTTATAACAAACCATAGAGGCTATTCACACATGGTCTGTACAAACACATATAATTGTTGCTATGATCAAGCATTATGTGTTGCAACCTTGCAATGCTTATTACCACACGTTACCAACACATAAATAAGTGTTGTAATAGATCTTTAAACGCCACTTTAGGCAACGCATACAAGATGCGTTGGTATAGACCCTACTAACATATATATGAACTTTTAGCAACGCATATTTGCGTTGCAAAAAGGGGGTGTCATTTTGTAGTGGGTGTACACTTTCACTATGAGTCGTGGTTCCTAAATGCATAGGCTCATGACTTCCCATACACCGAAAACCCCTATGAAGCCCTCAAAGGTTCTTCAAACAAGCTAGGGCGCCAATTAAATTAACTAGGACCCACCCTACCTATATGGCACATAACTCGCAGCCTATACACATATATTACGGAACAGGGGGCATACTATATTCAATTCTACACTTGCCAACTTGCTAGAGGAATGATCTCTAAAGAACTAAAGTCGAGCCATATAACCCTCATAGTTGTACTATAAATACCGGAGCCTCTAATACGCACAAATCATCGCATTGCCAAATATTCATTTTTAGCATTCATTGCATAAACATTAAGCAAGTTATAAGATAATGGTTTAAAGCTAGCATATCCCAAAACTATACTTGCCTTGATTCTTGAACTCTTGCTGCTGCTGGTCTTTCTCGTAGAAGAACTCCCGACCACTCCCGAATTGCTCACCGGCTAATCTCGATCATCAAGCATCAACACACAATCATCCGAGCAATCATACACGAGGCAAACAAAGGGCTATAGTTAGAACAGTACACCAACAGCAAGAAAACAACATAAAAGGTTTATAAAACAAATCTACGATAGCTACGAACACATCAACATAAAGATCACCGAAATCGACTTAAAACGACGAAGATATGCATTTTACATCAAGATTACAAAATTACGAATCTAACACAATTTGAACGGGTCAAATCGGATTTAAAATGAGAAAGATATGATCATTTGAATATAATGGCAAACATGTAAATAGACTGGAATCAATTTCGACATTAAGACAAATGAAATTCCTTTTTAAATTTGGATCAGAGGCCTGGACAAAATTATCCATAGGCCATAGGGTCTCTTTAACAAGATTACCCGCGAAGGGGTATGGGGCGTTGTTGGCCGACCGATCTGAGATCTACGGCGGGATTAAACCGTCTTCAAGGGGGCGGCGATTCTGCCAGAAAAGAACAGGACCACGGCGGCGCCATTGCCGGGCGGCGAGGGTAGCTCGCCCGGCGAAACTAGGCCCAACGATTTCGACCCTGAAAATGCATGGGACCGGGACCAAATGAACGAGGGAAATGAAGGCCTCTCATCGAGGGCAACGCGGAGATGCGGGAGAGCTCGAGGACGGTGTGCGGCCTAGAATGGAGGACGGTGACTAGCTGCAAAGAACTATGACGTCTTGGGTCGAGGAAAAGTCGCCGATTGCGACGAATTGCTTCTAGCGGCGGAAACGGGCTCCGCGGCGGCGCCGCCCTAGGGTTCTCATGGGCGTGGGTCCCCGAGATGATTCGACGGCGAGTGCGAGGGGGAAAAAGTGTGACACCGCCGCGCTCGGCTTAAGAAGGCGCAGGGCACTCGCCCACTTCAAGGAGGGGCGACAAAACAGAAAACGACGTCGTCCACCGCGGTGGTTTTCAAACAAAGACGACGGGCGTCGTCGAAGGAAGCAAGGCACGTGCGCTGCACGTGCGCTGCATGTGCGCTGAAAGTGGCCGAGCTGGGCTGGCTTGCGAAAGTGGCCGAGTTGGGCCTGGAGGTGGCGGCCCAAGACAGAGGGCGAGCGGGCCAGGCAGGAAGTATTAGACATATGCAAATATCTCTACAGGAAGGCAGCAAGCCGACGGGCCAAAACAAAGAAGATGGCCAGACGGGCCAAAAACAATGAACAACGAGCTGGGCCTAACAGGCCGAAAATGAGAAAGGTTTGGGGCGGGAAAAGAAATTATTTTTCTTTTTTTTGAATAACTTTTCAAGTTTAACAAAAACCAGTCCTCACAATAAAATTTATGCACCAACATGAATGCAACATCATGTATCTAGGCCTTATATTGGATTTTAATTTCCCCAAAAAGTATTATTCCTACATTTAATGCATTGCATAAATAAATCAATTTAACTATTTCAAAATCATGCAAAATTTAGGGTGTTATAGTTTACATAATTCAAGTGCACCGATCGACATATGCATTTGTTTTGATTGAAGACAATGTTCTAAAGTACAGTGAAAGGCATTCACTAGTTCATATAAAACCAAGTTGTACACACACCACAAGAACATTATACCTTGACGACATGGGGATATAAACACACAGGCTAGGGACAGTATACATGTGTAGGCGTCATTTCAGTTTTTGCAAACACAAATTTTAAAAGAGGGTGGACAACCAAAAACAAACCCACAGGCTGTATTGGGAAGGACAGGCATGGAAGGTATAGGGAATTCTGTTTTTGGAAGTGGGTGAGGTTGTGCTTGACAGGGAGGACGACCATAAAGCAATAGAGTCAATCATTCTCGTAACACACAAATCTCTACCTTCCAAGATAAGCATGACACAATACTCACTAAGTCAATTTTACAGAATGAAGCAATAGAGTCATTCATTCTGTTTTTGAACATATGCTAGAGACAGTATATATAAAGAGAGTGGGTGATGTATACCACCCACTCACTTGCTTCGAACAAACAAAGTAGAAAAGTAGAAAATGTGAAACAGAGTCATTCATTCTTGTAACACACAAATCTCTACCTTCCAAGATAAGCATGACACAGTATTCACTAAGTCAATTTGACATCCATCTTGGTAATCTTTGACAGGATGATAATGCCATGGTGTGAACATATGCTAGAGACAGTATATATAGAAAGAGTGGGTGACTTGCTTCGAACAAACAAAGTAGAAAAGCAAAAAATTAAAAACAGCAGTATCAGGGAGGTGGAAGGACAGGCATGGGAGGCATAGAGAAATATGTTTGTACATTTTGTTAATGGCGTGCATATGGCAGAGAAATTGCCGGCCACATAGTAATGCATTATATAGTAACAAAAACATCTGCCATCCGTGAAGACCTCGAGTGTGCTGTGATCAGTTGGTTCACAGAATGGAACACACTTTCAGAACATTATTGATTTCTCATGCATAGCACAGTATAACATCACAATCAGGATGCACTGCAGGCATTTGTTTTACGAAAATTTTGTAACGAAACAATCAAGGTCCTGGAATGATCCACACATATTGCAGTTATAATTTCGACAATGACTGCCCGCTTTCATGGAGTACATTTGCGTATGTGAACAAGTGTCACTGCTGATCACTTTATTAGTTGCCATGTCAGGAGCCCCAAGATCTGTTCATATGATTTAGCAATTTTTGTTCCTTCGCTGCTTGCTTCCAAGATTTAGAAATATTTTGTGTAACACTGGAACTATTGACTTGATTCTCCAGATGGAAACAATGCAGTTCAATTTTTATAATCTTTGAAACTTGTCGATTCAGTCATTCAGAAACTTTGATGCAAGCTTTAGTTTGGTGTAGGTGCCAGTGAGAGGTCGCGGCCGTGCGACATGATGGCGACAGTGTTGGGATGGAAGACATACAAATGCTCAAATTACTCTCTTAGAATAACTAAACCTGAAGATGCAAATACATATTTATCCCTCTACTTAATTTTGGATATAGTTCTGGACCAACAAAATTATCCATCTACTAAATTTTTTTTCCTAGTAGCCTGGGTACAACATGAACATGTGTTCCAAAACTATTTCCAGTCCACAACTTAGGTTCCTGCTATTAGGTATCTCTCTATTTTTGGCCATTAGATCCGGAGTAATAAATGGCTACTATTAATTCCATGCACAATTAAATTTCTCAATAATAAAGGAATATTGTTGAATCAGACTCGTGGGTACGTTGTTGGTTAGATCCAATTTACAGCGAACCCTATCCTTCCATCTTCATTGCATATTTGTTCAAAGCTCTATAAAAACGAATGACACATGAGTAATCATTTCACTCTTGCAAAATAACTGACAGGTGCTATCACTGATAGCTGTGAGGTCTACATAAGCTTCTAGAATGCACACATCCTCAGAGCAAAACTTATGTGTGGTTCGAAAATACCATTGGCTTGGGAAGCATAGGGAATTCATGAGGGAACACCGTCATGTTGTACGCAGGCTACATGAGAAAAATTGGTTGATCCAATCTTTAGACGGGCACTCCAATAGTATCACTCACTCGAATAATGCTGGTTACTATACCTAGCAGCTGAGAGTTTGCTGCAATGCTGAAAAGTGGTGTTTGCTCATCAAGAAGGCAGTACAGGTGGTGTTTGCTGCAATGCTGGTGGTGGTAAGAACATGGTCAGTTTGGTACGAATGACCAGATCCTGAAAAAGTGCAAGCTTCTAGTTGCAAATAATGAGTTTAACATCCAGTTTTTTTCGATAACGAGTTCAAACATCCAATTTGTTTATATTGAAGAACTGTGCAGATATGATGAAACTGTTCAACCCTGCATATAATCTCATAAAACTATCTTTGAACTTGATCAATCTCTATATACAACCTTTCAGTACCCAAACTACGATCAACTCTACTCAAAATATTATAAAGATGGGAAAATGTATGCTGATTAAGCTCAGGGAATTGCATGGAGGCAGGCCCTTCTGCAACAGTTCACTAGCCAAGTTCATAATGCACAACCTCCTAAAAAGACCGGTCATAGAACTCACGAACAAATCAGTAATGTTACACCCGGATATCAAGTTTCTGAGGAAATGTGAAATGTTTCCACATTGTTATAAGCTCAAATTTACAAAAAATGTGCAGTCGATGTAGCAGCAGTAGTAAGACTTAGATGCGTCTGTGCAAATGAATATGATAGAATACAGAAGATAAATCCCAATTAACAAAAATACTGATTGCTGCACACAAAGGTGGTAGAAATGAAAAAAAAAACATCCCGACGGGCTTCTCAAAAGAACAAGGGGAGTCCACTACATCAAACACCCATAGGTGTTCAGCACGTGGGACCTACTGTAAAGTGAACTAGATGAAATTCAAACAAAACCTAAACCATCTAGGCCCAGAATAGAATTGGATAAGGTAAAAGCATGTCCGGTAAACAAGAACACAGTCATATCAAGTTTCGTGTGGATTTTAATTGGAGTACATGAAACAATCACAATCAAAGCCTGTGTGAGTCAATGGAAACTAAGAATCATTCAAAGGGAAGCATCCACAGCCCAACGTGACTGGACAAGAACCACCCCTTGTGCCTCCACCACTCGTAGTCATGGCAGACTCGTTGTTACCACAGCGAAGCATCCACAGCGCAGTGGGATTCACTCACTACACAGGCTCATGCCTCCACCACTCCTAGTCATGGCAGACTCGTTGTTAGCCACACGCTGTCATCCACCCATCCACATGCTCCTGACCTCCATGCATGTTTCCTACTCGAGAAGACCAAGTTAAAAGGTGATTTTGGTCTGCAGGATCTCATCATGTGGTCTGCTCAGTTGGATTTTGGTAAGAGTGGTGCCATGCGCAGCAAAGTACTTAATACCGTGCGATTGTTGGTGATTGTCCTGTTGATCATGTTCTCAGAAATTCAGTAAAGAATTTGTGATTCTATCATGTATGACATGCTAACACCTGTTGCATATATAATCAATTATGCAGTTTCACAACCTTAGTTCCCATTAACGTCGTTAAACTGCTTCAGATAAAACTTTTTGCTAAAATGGAGGTTAGCGAAGTCTTTGACAACTCCTAGAGGAGACAAGATGTCATAACCCCTAAAAAATTGATGAATTGTGTCCCGAAGGGAGAATGCATATGGCCAGCCACAGCCAACTCCTATAGGAGACAAGATGTCACAACCTCGCTTCTGGCAATGCTTTTCTGAGAAATGAACTAAAAGAGGAAATATTACGCTTTATATAACTTTACGATGAAAAATATTTGGCTGGTAACTTAAATGATAAAAGGGTGCAATTCAAATAATGATTGAAGACGTTAACGTCAACGCCATATTTTTACGCCAGCTGGCCTGTTTGCTCATCTGCTATTGTATTATGAAAATCGTCTCGATTTTCACCACATGTTTCAGTGCATGTGAAATCAGCTCCTGCAATTTCGATTTCATCTGACAAAACGCTGGGTAAAGATTAGAGGACACTAGTGCTGCTTGCTGGTAGGTCGGCCGAAAGAAAGAAAGGACCAGTCTCCTTATGTGTCTAGTCTAGGACAACACACAATACATGTTGTACAGTAGTGACATTGTCACATATATATTAGCTGGAAAATTTGCAGCATGTAAATAATGCTAAGAATGCCAAAAGTACCACAAGTGGAGTATATATCTAGCTCGGAGACTAAATGCAAAAAAGCATTGGCGATCGTCCCATTTATCCCACAGACCCCCGGATACAAAAGAACCCAAGAGGGGTACCTATCTCCACTAAGTCATTGTCTTCATCACCACTTCTCCCATTTTCATACCAGCTCTGCGAGCAAGATTTTCATGCTCCATCATGCTGCTTATTGTACTGGATTAGGAGACAACAGGAAATATTACGACTGGCATGCCTCTTCATGTTGTAAGTCTTTCGAATATACTTGCACCGAGAGTGATATGGGACATTGTTCATTGTTATGGCTGGATCGAGAATGCACAGGAGCGGCGCAGTGCTGCCATCAAGCACTGCATCGTCATCCGAGCAAATCCCTACGGCATAGCTCAATGCTGTTGTGGTCACCGACAACCGGGGATGGTTGTTCGAGACTGATTCCGCCCTGGAGGAGCATGTCGACGAGCCGAAGAAGGAGCAGCACACCCTCGACGCTCACATTGTGGCAGGCAACGAGGGCGGAAACATTTGAGGAGCCTGCCTGCACCATGGAGGAGCGCTACTACAAGCCGGGCTGCCTCCGTTGTTGCCTCGCCTCCGCCGGGTGACACAGCACCTCATCCTCGACGCTGCAGCTACCGTGGACATCAAGCCCGAGGCATACCCAAACCAGATCCTGGAGTTCGAAGATGCACAATGTCGAGTAGTCAAAGTTGGTGTCATTCTCACTTGCCAAGCAGTCAAACTCTTAATTAACTTCTATTAAATATATATAAACAAATTATGGACCAGTCAAACTTATGGTATATAGCCTCTTGCATCCATCGGAAAACAGTGGGTTTCTCCAATAGATGGTCAAACTTTTGACGAATTTGTTTTTCCCAAAGGAAATAAAAGAAAGAAACTACATGATTGTTATAGCATTCGCTCTTGCATGCACAACACTACTAATGCACCCATGTGAGACTCGTAACAAATTTAAGTTCATCACTGACACGATTGATGATGGTGAGCACAGCTGGTTTTGCGTCCTTGTGTGGAATTAAAAGCTACCATGCGTTTGTTCATTGGAGACATGCAGATGAAGTCTAAAAACATTTTTGGAATCCAGCACCCATGTGTGAAGCTTAACTAGTTCATAAAACTAAATTCTACTGACATCATTAATAGGATTATGCTGCCATCGTTGATCCAGATCTTGCTAGAGGCAGTATATATATATATATGGAGCTCTGTATAGACTACCCATTGAGTTGCCACGAGCAAATACAGTAGAAAATGGGAACATCAAAACAGCAGTACCAGGGAGAACCAAGGACAGGCATGGGAAGCGTATGGAATTTTGTTTTTAGGTCTCAGTTTGTTGGCGCATGTAAAACACCACTTGCTAGCCGCACAAAACTTCAATATGGTAAAAAATAGTCTGCCATCCATGATGCGGTAGAGACTACAGTGTCCAGTTCCAGCATGCGGAAGGCACAAGCAAGAGTGACTTTGTGAGCGTACTTCTGCTGTCTGGAACGGTGATCCAGGATCACTGATCCTGCTCTGCCACCTGGAAAGAGAGAGGAACGTTGAAGGCAGCCTGTTAACTTTTGAAAGGAATGACGATGCAGCTCTTTGGTTCTTCAGTTTGGGGAAGCCAAAAAAGGATAGGTATCTAGACTCTTGTTGAATTTGGCTGATGTGTGGTGCCTGGACGGAATTTGACCGCTATCCCTCCTGCTGAGGTGTCCTTTGCTGTCAAGTTTGACCGCTTTGCGGAACACTGGGCTAGGTCCCTTCTTTTGTTACTAATTAAGCTGTAAGCATCTAGCGATGGATGTGGAGGCTGCAGTGATCACTCCTTTATCTAAAAAAAAACTTCGAATGTTTTACCTGCATAGAACTCAAAGAGACACTTATTTTTCGGATGGAGAGAACATATAGCCTCTTATGCACCCATCGGAAAACAGTGGGTTTCTCCAATACATTGTAAAACTGTTGACGAATTTGTTTTTCCCCAAAAGGAAAAAAAAAAAAAAAACAGAAAGTACATATTTGTTCTATATTACTACTAATGCACACATGTGAGCCTCTTAATAAATTGATGTTTATCACTGACACAATTGATGATGTTCTTGAGGACAGCCGTTTTTGCATGCTTGCAGAAGTAAAAGCTACCATGTGTTTATTCATTGAAGACATCCAGATAACGTACAATAAAAGTCGATAATGTGTTTGGAGTCCAGCACCAATGTGTGAAGCTTAACTAGTTCATAAAAAAATATATTTTGCACCCATCGTTGAGATCTTTAATAGGATTGTGATGCCATGATGTGAACACCCATGCTAGAGGCAGTATATATGTGAACACCCATTGAGTTGCCACAAGAAAATGCAGTAGAAAATGGGAACATCAAAACAGCAGTATCAGGGAGAACCAAGGACAGGCATGGGAAGCGTAGGGAATTTTGTTTACACGTTTCAGTTTTTTTTGCCGCATGCAAAAGAGCACTTGACAGCCGCATTGAAGTGCAGTCTCGTAAAAAAAATGTCCAGCATCCATGATGCGGTAGAGACTACAGTGTCCAGTTCCTGCGTACAGAAGGCACAAGAGTGTCATTGTGAGTGTACTCTGCTGTCCGGAGTGGACCGTGTGGATGCTTTAATTTGCTGCCATGGTGGGATGCTTTGTCATCGACGGTTTTCCTGCTCTGCCACCTGGAAACCCGCTGCAACTGCTGGCGGAGTGGAAGGCACAGCGAACAAAGTTCATACAGAGCAGTCAAGGACGACTGGATGGTGAGATGGGCAATAGTGTTATTTTTTTGGGTAAATGAACTAAAAGAAAACTATTATACAATATTTCTGTAGTATGAGAATATTTTCCGTTATTTAAAAAGATAAAAGGGACCGGTTCAAATAAAACCGGTTCAAATAATGATTGACAATTAACAATAACATCAATGTCATATTTTACTTTAGCTGGCGCGTCAGCTCATCTACTATCATATTACGAAAATCATCTTGATTTTCACCGCCTGTTTCAATTCCAGGTGAAAATCGTCTCCTGCCATTTTGATTTCATCAGACAAAATACAGGGAAAAGCGTAGAGTAGAACTCTAGTGCTGCCTGTAGGTAGGTCGGCTTTAAAAAAATGACCTGTGTCCTTATGTGTCCTGTATAACACACAATTAATATATGTTGTACAGTAGTAAAAATGTGACATATATATTAGCCAGAGTACCTGATGCATCTAAACCATGCAAACAATGAGCGAAATACCACCGGTGGAGCATATATGGCATAGAGTCTTCCATGGAAAAATAAACATGGGCACTTGCGCCATTTATCCCAAAGACCCACGGATACAAAAGAACCCTTCGAGGGATACCTATAGAAGGGGAAAACCTTATTTGTCGAATAGTCACGTTCTACTCTCAACTCAGTTCTTGGCTTCTTCAAACCTGCTCTATCTGAGCAATATTTTCGTGCTCCATCGTGCTGCTTATAGTATAAGATCGGGAGACACCAGGAAATATTACGGCCGACATACTGGTTAATGTTGCAAGTTATTGGATACTGCTAGCTGCTGGTATCTCAGACTCAGGCCTTCCTCCTGTTGTGTACGCATCCGACATCATGCTGGATATTAAATCGATTAGATAGTGGCAAAAAGCAAGCATTGGTCGCACATCTTCCTATATTTGTTCTCTTCTCAGCAGGGAAGCCTTATTTAACAGTCACGCGTTCTCCTCTCTACTACGTTGATGTCTTCTTCCCCTCCAATTTTTATACTTGCTCTATACGAGCTGGATTTGGATTTTCCTGCTGTGTCACAGCAGGTGTGCACTAGAGAGTGAGGAACATTTATCGTTGTTATAGACCAATCGGCACAATGCACCTGAGATCGCTGTGCAGGCTATGCCGCCCTCGCAGACTTAGGCAATCATCCTATTGCCCTCGCTCGCTCCCTCGCCTCAGCCTCTTCTGTTCCTCTATCTGGACCTATTTCAACACAAAGTTAGATCCTAGAGAAACAAAATGTAAAGATAATTCAATCTTGAATAAAAATAAATAAATTACCTCGAAGTTGGGAGATCGTAGCACTGTAAGTGGTTGGGCGCCACCGGGCCCCCGAGCTTTTGCTCTTTGATGGAAGGTCAGAGAGGCATGAAGTGGTGGACGGGTTGATGACATTGTCGCCCATCCAGTACCGCCGTGCTTCTTGCCTCCTCTGGCCATCATGACGATGTTTCCATCAATGTCGTAGCCGCGGTGATCGAAGCCTTCCGCCAAGACCTCCCTCGCCATTTCTGTGTACTGAGTGAGGCGGGTGTAGGCGGTCGGGTTGGTATAGGCATTAGGCGGAGCCTCAGGGTTGTAGACGACCACGGGATCCTTTGCCTTGCCCATGTCGGAGCAAGCAAATACCCTGAGCGTGCTCAGTGGCACGCCATGTGCCTGGTCCTGTGTCATAAAAAAGTAGGATGGTTAGACTAAGGTATTTAAAGTATTTAAAGTTGCGCATCAGAAAATAAGAATTGCATAAGACTTACATATCTTGCCGCGTAGGCCGGGAGACTAAGGTTGCCTTGATGGTGTGGTACGCCTGGCATCATGGCACACACTCTCGTGGTCGCTGTGGATCTTCTCCAAATCTTTATCAACCCACTTGTTCACCTGCAACTCCCAGGACCACGTATGGGACAAGCACCACCACGGAATCATCTACAGGACACCAAGTATAAAATATATTAGAATATTAAAATAATCATACTTAAACTTAGTATGAACGTTCATTATTTACCAGCATGTATTGTTCTTTGGTTAGATTCTTCTCATGTATTTCCTCCTTGGTGAGCCTCTTGTGTAGGACTTGCCCGTAGTATGTCCTGATGGCTAGGAGGCGTGCCTCGTACCACATGTCTAACACCAATTTAAAACAGGCAGCTCTCAACACCTCTAATGCCTGAGTTTCGTATCCTGGCTGGCAATTGAAGTAATCCTGCACAAAGAAGTAATGTATTTAGTCACTTTCTCAAAAATATGAAATTCATGCGGTGTATTTGTTCACTGTAGTGCGACATAGACTTACCCACAGCTCTTTTACCACACGCTCTCCCTTGTTTTGAAAAATTCTGCCACTCACATCATAATTATCTATGAAATTGAGGTTGGTGAAACGATCGACATTGCTGTGTTTCTCCCGCAACTGTAACCGCGCCAGGGTAGTTCTTCCCAACCAAAAGACCAAGAATGCCATTGGGAAGGCGGCCTTTGTCTAGTTAGCCATAACAACAAAAGACCTGCCCAAGAGAAAACGAATACTAATTAGTTCCTATTGTGATTTTCAACCTAACAAATGAGAAATTAGTGCTAAAATGTAAAATAAATTAACATGGAGCTTTTAAGTCATAATGGTCGGACGTTGATACCGAGGAAGACCGAGTGGAAGTGTGGAGGGACCTCGCAAGTAGACACGCTGAGTAGAGGAAGACGAACCCCTCCCGCACTCCCCCCTCCCTCCTGCTCCTCCTCCTCCTCCTCCTCCCCCCATCCCCATCCCTCCTCCTCGTCCACGCCCTCGTCTTCCTTGTTGTGCTGCAGGTGCACGACGCCGAGAGGTCCTCCTCCTCCTCCTCCTCCTCGGGTGGCGGTGGTGGTGGTGGTGGTGGTGGTAGGGGACGACTCTTACCCTTGCCCTTGCCCCGACCCCGTGGTTGTGGCTGCCCTTGGCCCGATATCTCCTTAAGCTTCCTGAATTTCTGGAGCCAATTTCTTTAAGACCTTTGAAGGAGGCATCTTTCTGAATCACCTGCAATTAGATGGAGATAATTAGTAAAAATGCAAAATAACATAATTATTCAGAGATGAAAAAATATACAGAAAAATAATCCTCATCTTTGTCACGATTTCGCACTTGTCGGATCATAATTCCAATGATAACTATCATCCATGTCTATTTCTTCCAAAATACGAAGATTGGCAGGGATCCATGGGAGGAGGATCTTCAGGATCACTATTGTCCTCAAGTAATCGATCAACCTATTGTAAGTCCTTCTCATCTCGAACCTCCTCATCCTCCTTCTCAACAACAATTGGATTGTCTACTTCCATTTCGCTCGCCCCGGTTATTTCTACCATAAATTTATCTTGTAGCCCTTCTTCTTGGAAGAACTCTTCCGTGAGGCTTGAGTTTGCTCACGGGAAAGACATCCCCATGAGCTGGACGGAGACTTGACGCCAAAGGATGACGGGGAACTGACGCCTCCCCCGTACCATTTCCCGTGAGCTCTCCCTCACGGGAAAGGAGTGGCCTTTCCCGTGAGCAGGCCCTCATGGGAAAGACTCTTGCCCGTGAGCGTGGGCTTTCCCGTGAGCCTCCCGACGTGCTCACGGGAAAGAAGAGGGCCTTTCCCGTGAGCTCGTCCAACTAGCTCATGGGAAAGATTTTGCCCTCGGGAATGCGCCTCAATCCGTAGTGTACGACAATTTTGCTTTACATCGTTAGCCGTTCGATGTTCTTTTGGAAAACTAAAACAAAATGTTCAGGCCACAACTTTTTTATCTCGTTGGGTTTCCCCAATGCATGGTCAAACTTTAGATGAATTAATTTTTTGCCCTTAGATAAGAGAAATAAAAGAAGTTTGTTGCTGAGTTCACTCTTGCAAACATAACACTACTCGCCCATCCTTTTCTAAAAAATACTATTCGCCCATATACATGTGACAATTAACTAATTGATATTGTCGCTGGCATGGTTTTTGGCGATCTTCAGGACAGTTGGTTTTGCGGACTTACAAAATTAAAATCTACCATTGATTTGTTCATTGAAGATATCGTAATAGTTAAAGGACACCGAACTACATTCAGTGTCCCTGCAACCATGTGTGAAGCTTAACTAGGTCACAAAAAACCAAGTTAATTTTACAATCATATCGTTGAGAATTGAGATCCTGACAAGACTACAATGCCATGATGTGAACGCATGCTAGACAGTATATATATAGAGAGTGAGCAATTTATGCCACACCCATTGAGTTCGTCAAACAAATATTCTGGAAAAGAGGGAAACCAAAAGCAGCCGTATCAGGACGGATGAAAGATAGGCATGGGAGGCATAGGGAAATCTGTTTCTAGTTTTTGGTGAGGGAATGCATCCGAAAGAAGAAATTCTGGCAACATAGTAACACAATATGTAGTAGCAAAAACATCTGCCATCCATATGAGTTTGTGGTTTTTGTGAGGCTGCATTTCACACACAGTCGGAATGGATCACAGCTTCAGAGACTTGGAAAACACACGTTACCCATTTGGCATTAATGTGACATCATGATTTTGATGCACACACTGCAGCCAATGGTTTTACCAAAATTTGAAAAGGAAAAAAAAAATAAGGTCGAAGAATGATCCTGTCAGGAAGAGGATGACCACTGTTCACCATTTGGCAAGACAGTCAAGTGGCAAATGGCGTGGCGATCTTCGTATGACGTAAGGATTAGGCTTTGGGCCTTGGGCCATATTGTTCGTAACCGACTTGTTGTCGTGATGGGCTTAGTAGCCTTGTATGACGGCGGCTTAAATAGCCGAGGGGAGGATGGGTGGACCGTCAACGAGAAACATAGGAATCATTCTATCATTCAGTAATTCAGTTCTTCAGTTATCGCTTCTTCAGTTTATCGTTCTTCCTTGTCTTTCGTTCGTTATTTGCATTTACTACATCCTCAAGTTTCCTTTCTCGACGATTCTCCACCTAGCTCACGTCGGTGCCTGATCCATGGCCTGACATATCCACATAGATTACAGCCGCATGAAACGTGATGCCCTCATTCTACAGAGAAATTTGCATATGTTAGGAACATGGACGACTGATCTCTTTATTTGCCCCTGTGATCTCCCGTACTGTTATTTTTGCATGGTGAACAACACCCTGGCAATACTTTCAGTTGCTCTGGCACCATTCATGTGATTCTCCGGATGGAATAATGCAGTTGAACTTGTAGAGAGCTGGCAAAATTTTGTAAGCAGCTAGTGTGGTTCAAGCACCTGGTAATCACAGGCCTTTTTCCTTTTGGCTAATTTCAAATCTTGGGGATCTAAATAGGTGAACTAACAGTTAGATTAATTTTTAGCTCAGGCACTGACCAGTTGTTGATTCAGTATTGGATAAAACCCAGCTAATTGGAGAAGTGCTATTGGATTCTAAAAAGTCTCCTCTATCCTCCACCTCTCTATATATCCTCTGTCCCCGCTTGCACTTCCCACTACCTGCTACCACCACACCTACCATAGACCTGTTCTCGCCTGGCGCCACAAGTGGTCGCCTCTTGTCACAGAGCCAAGTCAACCTCCACTTTTGACTCTAATGATCAACGCCTGCCTTCGTCATGGATTCAGATGAGAAATGGCTGCCTCCGATCTCCATGGCAGCCCTGCAACTGTGGCTGCCTCTGCACAGTGGACTCCGACGAGGGCGGTTGCCTTTGATTCCAAGGAACTGTGATGGCCTTGATCACGGAATCTGACAAGCAGGGGTCATCTCTGACCCTTGTTGTCGCTCCCCTCTGGCCAAATTGCAGCCACGCTAGGCCATCGCTAGCCCATCACGGAATTTTGTGTAGTTTGCAGGTTTTTTGTGAATCCGCTTATATCGGATATACCAAACCTGAATCCAAATTATAGGGTAACCGAAATAAGGGGTTCTATGTTTTGGGGCTAATATCGTGTCACAGTTGAGTACACAAATAACGGGTCACCCCAACTATCCAACCTGAAAAAATTGGGTAGCCGAAACAGACCGCGTATAGGCCACAAATAACGGGTCATGAGCTTGGCCACGCATCCTCCGTCGCCTCTGCAAAGGACTCCATCCAGCAGTGGCTGCATCTGATTTCGATGAGCAGAAGTCACGAGCACCGTACCATTGAATCCAACGAGCAATGGTCATCTCTAACCCTTGTTATGGCCCTGCGTGCTCAGCCACCTCTGTAGCAGGCTCCAACGAGCAGCTTTTGCCTCTAGTTTGGATCGACCTTCTCCCTTTTGAGCTCACAGACTAGGGTAGTGTAGAGACGAGGAATGTGAAATAGAAGGGCCTGTTTGAATTCGCATGTCGTCTAAATAGATCCAAGCCACAGTTATTGAAGCGGTGCCAATGCTGCTGCCAGCTCAGCATATCAAGCTCTATGGCGCCTGCTACCTTCCCTCGTTTGATCTGTTCTGTCAAAAAAAATAAAGTCCTTGTGTACCTTATCTACTGCATGCATCTGGTTCCATTACAGTGTGTGAACCAAAACAATATTAGTATTTGGTTAATTTGTTTCCTTAACCGTGCTTTTGGATACCATATTTCTACGATATGGGTTGAATTCCCCAAGAAAACATCACCTATTTGTTGGGAAACTGAAGAAATTCTTGTTCTACAAATGAAGGATGAGAATCTTGTTCTTATGATGCTTGAATCAGGATCACAAACACAAGCAGTGCTTCTACATTTCAGGATTTGAATGCAACTGTGATCTGGTGTATCACCTATAATAGTTCAAGGTTATTCGCTACTTTCTCTACAGAATAAACTTGGTCTTTCTAAGCCTCCAGGTAGAACAAGACAATGTGGTGTCAAGAATTCCCTATGCTTCCAATGCCATATCTCTTAGTCCTAGCATGCATGGAGGCTCATGCCTTTGGGATTGGTTTCCTGACACGCAACGAGACCATAGTCTCTGTCTCCGCTCATCCAACACTGCATCACTCAAGTATGCACTTTCTTGCAGAAGGACAGGTCTCCTAATGTGTCCAGTATAACACACAATATATATGCTCTACCACAATAGTGACATAGTCACACACACACACATATATATATATATATTAGACAGTGTATGAGCTCCACAGTGTATGAGCTCCACATAAACAGGCAATGACAAAAATACCCCTGGTGGAGCATATGGCTCACTGGCCTCTCTACAAAAAAAACATGGGCAAATTTATAATTTATCCCACTGACTCATGAATACAAAAAGAACACCACTGGGATAGCTTGCAAGTGGAAAACCTTGTTCGTGAGTGACGTTCTCCTGTCCACTCAGCTCTTCTCTTCTTCCCCTCCGTTTTCCATATTTGCTCTATGTGTGCAATATTTTCATGCTCCATCATGCTTGCTGCTCGTTATAAAGTATAGGATTAGGAAACACCAGGGAATATTACAACCCACGTACTGCTCAATGATGCAGGTCTTCACAGCACGGCAGCTGAGAGTGAGGCACATCAATGGTAGGTATGGCCGGATCCAGACGATGAATCTGTGATTAATGTATAGGGTATGCTGCTATCCTACTTTGACCCGATCAAGCAGTTTCTTACGCATCGGTCATCAGATGGCCATTGAGAGCAAGGATATGGGAACATCTACATTTTGGATAGCAACACAATAAAATAATGGCAAAACCATGCATTAGTTGTGCCTCTTTTATGTCGTCTCTTTTCTCCCACAGCTGTACATCAAATACAGTTCCACCTTTATTTTTGGATTTGCTAATAAATAACATAGAAGTGGATAATGATAGTCACCACTATCCAAGATTTTATTGGTTTATTAATTAAACGAGTCGAGTCATCTGGTGGTCATTGGAAGCAAGGAGATAGAAACAAACAGTCGATGGCAACACAAGGATACAATGACGACTGCTTTTGGTCACAGATGTACGAAAATTCATCATAGTTAACTTAGGGTTATATTTTTTTTGTTTCGCCTCCAAAAAAAGACTTAGAGTTATTTTTTTGAAAGGAACATAAATGGAAAATACAAAACCAAAAAATGAAAACAAAAAAAAAAGGCAGCCACAGGGAATTGAACTAGTGGTCTCACAGTCATAACGAGCAACGAGCTAATCAAAATGTATTGGCAACTTTATATGTAATTGCTTTTAATCTAGAACTCTAATCCAATGTGAGGGGTAATATTGGGTCTTGATTGATATCTAATACTCTGGTTCTTTCATCATTTACAGGGAAATAGGATCTATGACGTCCAATCATGAAGATAACTAGACAAGCCGTCATAGATGTATCACCTTAGGAATGAACAGTCACGCACAATGCAATTCTATGATGTTTTCTTAGAACGCCACCAGAAAACCGTCATCTAAAGCACCATTTCTTGTAGTGAATAGCTTAAAAATCTGCATTGGTTACCCTCATTCCCACACATGGATGTCTTAATCTTGCATTATTAGCTGCTTCTGACATTACATATATTTCTACCTTTGTTTTCAGAAATGGTGATAAATAATATAAAATTAAGTGGTAATGACATCATCAATATTTTTTATATTTATTATTGTCTCCGCTATCATTAATTTTATTAATTTAGACGACTCAACTCATGAGTCTTGCATGATTGTATATTGTTGGGGTGAACAGTGTGAGGACAGTTATTACCATCAACAATGTCATAGACGTTCTAGCAGACACAATTGTCAGTACTCACGAAATGGCAAGTACCTGAGGTACACTACTACCTAAACAACAATTAAAGGTCATCGAATTTGGTTTACTAGAATGGAATAAAGCACTTCTTATGGTCCTAGGTGGAAGCTGAATTTGGTCGCAAAAAGAGAGAGCCTGTGTACATATAGGTAAACTATACTGTGTGTGTAGAAAGCCTGGAATAAAGCACTTTTATGGTCCCCAGCTGCTTGGCATTCTTCAAGAGTAGATGTGTAGGACTCCCTTCAGCAGTCCATACATACCAACCGAAAAATATGGTTGCGAGCCATAGGGAATGTAGCACTCCTACAGGGAATTTAATTGGGTGCACCCCGGGTGCACCCAAGTTTCTGTGCGCCCCATGGTGGATGGTCGACATGTGGACATGTAACTAAATCCTACGCCTAGTAAAATTTGCAATATCCAGGTCCTTGTATGTGTTATCTTAGTCTTCCTAAATTTAAACTCCACGCATGCACCTGGTGTCCGTGGTGATATGTTTTCCTGCCACGTGTCAATCATACACCATGGGGTGCACAGAACTTGGGTGCACCCGGGTGCACCCACCAATTCCTCCTACAGTCAAGCATACTCCTGTGGCGATGTAACACCTCGCCCCTCCAAAGGCACACCGCACCGCTTCGTGTAAAAGGGTTAACCCGAAGGTGATATGGCTGTAAGGCAAAGGCTTATAAGTTGGCTCCACCCTTGCTCAACTAGCAAGGTGGTACTAACATGTGCACTCAGCACTCATAGGTCACTCATGGGCCACATCCAAATTGGGCCGGGTGTCACATACACCCCCCCTCAAAGGACTCGACGCCCCCTCGCCGAGCCAACTTAACCAGGACTTCCCCTCTTGGCACACGCGACCGCGCGCCCAGGGCCGGCACTTGTGCCATGCCGTGCACTCCACGAGCCTACACGCCGCAAATGAACCTCCATGTCCGTGCCTCCGCCCGCACGCGCCCGCGGGTCGGGTCGCGAAGGTCGGCTTTGATACCACTTGTAACACCTCGCCTCCAAAGCCACACCGCACAGCCCTTCCGAGAGGCACGCACGCTGCATACACATAGCACCCCGCTTACACTTTCGCCCTCGCCGTGTAAAAAGGTTAACCCGAAGGTGATATGGCTGGAAGGCAAAGGCTTATAAGTTGGCTCCACCCTTGCTCAACTAGCAAGGTGGTACTAACATGTGCACTCAGCACTCATAGGCCACTCATGGGCCACATCCAAATTGGGCCGGGTGTCACAAAAGGCGACATTCACATGGGTATGCAAGTTATTGTGCCAGCAATACTGGATGGCATTATAATCATCCGATGGGTTGACAGTCGTGAGCGCATAGCCTAATCCAACATGAGAAAATTTGGCACTTTAGTTTTCTTCCTCACTTGGAACCATGGAAGCAGCACAAAAATCTGCTCTTCAGTCACTCAGCATGAACCACACGCCACTCTAATTGGGCAAGTCATCCTACTTGAGGAAGAGCGCCAGCTTCCAGATTCCATAGGATTGCTGCAACACAAGAACAACTTGACCTGTCCAATATATTGAGCTTTGATCTCAATGACCACATCACAACCGAGAGTTAAGGATGCAATAAGACCTAACTCCAAACTATAAAATATTTAAATTGTCATCTCTAATTTGAGTTAAAGACATTGTTTTGTTCCTAAAGTACTACTCCCTCCATTCCAAATTGTAATCTCTAATTTTTTTCCGAGTAGCATGGGTGCAACATAACCATGTTCCAAATCTATTTCAAGTCAACAACTTAGCTTCCTCCTAATTGATACCTCTCTAGTTTTGGCCATTAGAACCAGACTAATGATGCATGCACCATTAAATCTCTCAATAATAAAGCAATATTGTTGAATCAGACTCATGGGTTGATGGTTAGATCCAATTTACAACTCATATGGTGGCCCCAGTGACTTGGATCCAGATCTGCTTACTGTTGTGAGGCACTAGAAATAGAACTACTATCATTCCATCTTCATTGCATATTTGTTCAAAGCTCAATAAAAACGAAAGACACATGAGTATTCGTTTCACTCTTGCATACAAACTGACAGGTGCTATCACTGATAGCTGTGTGGTCTACAAAACCTTCTAGAATGCACACAACCTCAAAGCAAAACTTATGTGTGGTTTGAAAATACCATTGGCTTGGGAAGCATATGGAATTCGTGAGGGAACACCGACATGTTGTACCCAGGCAACATGATAAAAAATCGGTTGATCCAATCTTTAAACAGGCACTCCAATGGCATCACTCAATCGAATTCTTCATCTGTGAAGCCCGCAACTCTAAGCTGCTAGGTGGGTGAGGCTACCATGGCTTAGGTCCATGCTAATGCAATATTTGGATAGCTTGTTGACTGTCACCAGCTCAAGCTCTCTTGCAGGTGATATTCGGAACACGACTGATTTGACACAAGTCATGTGCAGTGGGATTCACTCGTAGTCATGGCAGACTCGTTACCCACACATGCTGTCATCCACCCATCGACATGCTCCGGATAGCCATGCATGTTGCCTACTCGAGGAGACCAAGTTGAAAGGTGATTTTGGTCTGCAGGATCTCATCATGTGGTCTGCTCAGTTGGATTTTGGTAAGAGTGGTGCCATGCGCAGCAAAGTACTTAATACCGTGTGATTGTTGGTGATTGTCCTGTTGATCATGTTCTTAGAAATTCAGTAAAGAAATTGGCATTCTATCATGTATCACTAGTAACGAAATAATTTTGCGTGATGCCTCTTTTTTTTTCTGTGGCGGGCGTACTGTTTGCCCGCCACGGTTAATCCCCACGACAACCGTGACGGGCCTTTTAATTTACCGTGACAGGCAAGTCTGCCCGCCACACAAAATAGATTTAAATAGCGATACTTAGGGTTCAGCTGCACTGGCCCATTCCTCTTCTCACACAAAGATCCCGCCCCGGCGGCGCTCTCTTTCCTCCTCCCGCATCTCTTCCCTCCCGAACCTCCCATCCCGCATCGATCTCCAGCGGCGCTTGCATGGTGGTCGGTGGCGGCACACCTTGTCCAACCCCAAAATGACGGCGCCAGCCCTCTCCCACCTAACGGCGCCGCCCCGCCCTCGCCGACCTCCAATAATGGCGGCGGCGCAAGGAGGCGAGGCGATGGCGACGTGGATCCGTGGCCGAGCGCCCTGAGGCAACGACAAATGCCAATCCATGGCGGTAGCGCTCAAGGGGCGACGACGGCGCAGATCAATGGCGATGCAGCTCAAGGAGGCGCTTGTGGCGCGGATCCGTGTCGGGAGGAATACCCGGGCGGTGAGCAAGTCTACGCGGGCGCGGAGGCCCCCACCCTCGCTCGGCAGCTACGCCCACCTCCTCCCCGCCGATACGGCGCCCTCCCTCAACAACGGTGGATCCGGGCGTCGCCGCGGCGGGATCCGGCGGTTCCGTGCGTAGCCGTGGCGGCGGAGCGGAGCCAAGCGCTTCCCTCGGTGGCGCGGCGGTGGATCCAGCCGCGGCGGCAGCGCGCGGCGTCCGAGGTCCGGATCTGGGCCTGCACTTGGGTGGGTTCTGGGTCCGGGTTTGGGCTTTTTTTGTTGTTTTGTTGATTGACCGTGGCCGCACATTGTACCCGCCACGGAAAAACTTTTGATTTACCGCGACCTCTAGAGGGTGACGCACACCCTTGCCCGCCACCGAAATCAAAAGCGCCCGCCTCCAAAAAAAGAAATGTGTTACTAGTGTATGACATGCTAACACCTCTTCGCCGTCTTGAGAGTGAGAGCCCCGCTGCCACCTCTTCGCCGGCCGGCCACCATCGCCGGGCGGCCACCACCTCTACACCGCCCGGCAAGATCTTCTTCCTCGGTTCAACCTCTTTCCATGGGTGATGCCGGAAGGTCGCCATCGCCATTCTCGTCAAGATGGCGCCGAGGAAGATCACCGCCAAGGAACCCCCTCCCCGTCTTGATCTTGAGGAGGCTCGGCGGCGGGTTCTTTCGCCGGATCTTCCTTCTACCTCCTCGGCTTTGCCACGGCCGGTGCTTGGCAAGTTCGGGATTCTCGACTGATTTCGAGTGTGATTACCTCGGTGATGCGGAGTCGATTGCCAAACGATCTGGCTGTTTTGGCGTGGCAAAGCCCATGGCGCCGACATGCCACTCTTCAACCGGTGCCGGGTCCTGGAGGGTCTCCTCGGAGAGAAAAGTGGAGACCGATGCGTTGGTGTCTCCTAGACCCTCGAAGCCGCATTGGAAGTCCATCTCGTAGGGGTCCCCTTCCTCCACCCCGAACAACACCGCCGGTAACCCCGGGTGATCTCATGCCGGCGGCGTTGTGTTCGCGCAGCCCGGGGAGGCCGATCCGGTTTTGCCGGTGATTCAAAAAATCAAAGCTCGATCAAGGTACGATGTTATTGCAACAAACTTCGCTTCCTTCTTTGGGCTCTTCTCTTGCGTGCCCGGCCCAACACGCTTTGGCTTCCTCTCCCACGCCCAAGAAACCTAGACGGCGACCGTCAATCCCCCGGTTGTGCCACGAGTACCTCCCGCCGAAACCGACCCACCGTGGAGGCTCTCATGGCCGGTGGTGGTCGCTTTCCGCCGGGGGTCGTGATCCCCGGTCGCGGGCGAGGATGCTGATCGGGTCGTGGTCGGCAGCGGTCGTGGGCGTGGCAGCGGCAAATGGGTGGCGGAGAAGGTTGTGGCGCCGCGGGGCGGATCGTGGGCGAGGCTGGTCGGGGCGGGCGAGGGCGACCGCGTGCATGCCGCCGTGGATCGTGGCGGTTAGCGGGATGGCTGCCGGTGGTCGCAGATCGATGGTCGTGGCAACGCGGGCTGATCGGGTCGTGGAGCCGCGCCGATCGCGGGTCATGCAAGTGTTGCCGATCATGGTCGCGGGCGTGGCACCGGTGGTCGCGGCGGAGATCTTGCCGATCATGGTCGGGGCGTGGTTCCGTGGTCGCAATGGTGATCATGCCGGGCTGCTGCCCCCGATCCGTGAAGAAGTTGCCGACCCCAAAAATCAAATTTTGGGGGCAACCGAATGACGGTGGCAATCCTCGCGTGTCCGCGCCGCCACTGGGTGCTCCGTGAGATGCTGCCTTGGATGAACAAAGGCAAAAAGAGAAGGCGTCCGGGAATGTGGAGTGTGTCATTTGCTTACAAGAACACTACACAAACCAGTGCCCGCTGTTACGCTGTCCGAACCTTCATTTGCCTACTGCGTGCAGCGGAAGATGGTTTGGGCTTTTTCCAAATTCAAGCTGCAAATTTCAATGACATTGTTTCTTTCACTGAATTCGAGAGCGCCCTAATTACGCCAAATGCTGGGACGTTCCTATTAATTTGCTGCTATCCGAACTTTCACGGATTTTTCCCCGTGCGTTGGCAATGGGAAGTGCAGGAGGTGAGAGGCCAGTCCTACATTGTTCCCTTCCCTAGCAGGGGAGGAATTAGACCGCATGGTAGCTATTGAAACAATTCCCGACAAAGAATAAAGAGGGCACCGCTTTTGATCAAAGAATATGTCGATGAAGTCAAGCCTATTAAAGTGCTAGAGAAGGTATGGGTGATCAAGTACTAATGTACCACGCCCACTCCGCTCTTTCCTTCAGTTGTGGGCTGTTGGCACTATGATTGGTGCAACCCAAAAGGTGGATATGTATCACCTTCGGCAGACAGGAGAGATTCGAATTTTGGTGGCTGTTTTGATGTGAAAAAAATTCCCCATTTGCTGATGTTTGTGTCAAGGGAAATCTCTTTTCGCCTTTACTTCAAGCCTGATGAAGAAGAACCTGAGATTTTTCCGGATGATGATGATATTCTGGGAAATGATGATAAGGATTTGATGGTGACAGGGAGATGGAAGATGCGGAGGGTGATGTTCCTGAACGTTCAGACAAGGGTGGTTCCTTTTCAGCTGCTGGTGCCTCTTTACCTTCACATTCAAGTGGTGGGACCTCCAACAATGAGGCTGCCATGGATGGTGACTCTTTTCTTTGATGAAGTAAGTAAGTTTTTGGCAAACATGGAGAAAGGTTATGATATTTGCAATTCTCCTTTAACCGGGAAAGAGATGGCTTCATATAATGCCGTGCTTGCACCTCCAGTGAGACATCACCTTTTATTGAATAAAAATGTTGCTGAATGTGAGGAGTTGGATTACTCAACGGCTATGCTTGTTTCTCCAGTGGTGGGCGGTCCACCTTGGCTTTCTTATAATTTATCACCGGTTAGTTCTGATCATACTGCTAGTGATGACATAGCTAGCTTGTTGAGGGAGCAACCTGGTGTGACTACACCTTCTGATGGCTGCACGTATGCTGGGAGCGGTATTGGAATGGATGTAGTCCAAGAGTGTGCTGATCTTGGTGCTGACGTTGAGGCACTTAACCCTGAGCTGGTTGCTGTGGAAGCCAAGGGGCTGATTTTTGGCGCTGCTGCAGGTGAACGTGGTTGGATCGAGTGTGCCAGCTTCTTCTCCTGCTATTGTGCCAGAACAGCAACCGACACTCATCTCGACCATAGAGGCCGTGGTTGTGGAACCTGCAGTTGGTGGTCGCGTAAGGGAGCAAGCCGGGCGTATGTTTCTGTCTTGGGAGCAACCGCAATTGTCGGGCCAGTGGCCGACGCTGCCAGCGCCGTAGGGCTGGTTGCTGCTGGCAGACAGGTACAGGTCGAGACGGCGGTCGCGCTGTCTACGCCAACGGCACAGATGGCGCATTCCATGCCTACTGCACCCTTCGTTGGCAGCGGCGGGCTTATCGACGGATGGGCCGCTCGAACTACCGACAACACTCCCGCCACGCCAACCGCTGGTGAACAGGTACAAAGCGAGGTGGGCGATGCTGCCTACATCAACGGAGTGCCGCTGTTGCACTCCTCGCCTTCTCCAACACCGTGGCGGCGGTGGCGGATTGTCGACGCACGAGCCTGCTCGGGTGACAGCTGCCGTGGTGGCCTCTAGTGCAGCAGCCGCTGCTATGAAGGCTTCCTCAACACAACCACCCCGACGGAGCAAAAGGAACGCTGGCCGAAGGCGGACGAGCACACCCTATGCAAGACTGAAAGGATGGCGATGAAAAAGAATCTCGAGACTCCGTGTAATTCTTTTGGCCAATTTTCCGTGATTCTGCTATTTCTTCTCAACTTGGTAGGGTAGGCATCAACCTTTCTTCTTCTGATATTATTGCTATTAAAAATCTAGAAATTGATAGATTGGTTCTCGCTGCTAATTCAAAGAAATCAAAATCTAGAGTTAGTAACATTTATAGTGATGATGAAAGAGAAGAACGCCTTTGATGCAACTCCCCACCACATTTGTGGAAATTTAAACGAGCTTGCAAGCGAAAATGATCATATTATAGATCTTTTCCCCTGTCAAAGAAAAGAAGAAATATAATAAGAACAAGTCTCCTAAAGCCAAAGACTCCTTCCAAAATAAGTTTAAAATGAAAGGAGTTTTCCTCGAATAGCGCGAGGTCTTGCCGACTTGGCTAAACACGTATATCCGCGTAATGGTTAAAGAGGAGCAAATAAATTTTATTGCTCTCTCCGAGACTGGGCGTGACTCTTTCCCAGACCATGTCCTCAAAAACCTTTGTGGAGGGCGTGACTTTCTTTGGCATGCTATGCCTCCTCATGGTAGATCCGGGGTATTTTATCGGGTGCCGAAATGTCAATTTTTGACATTGGAGTTATTGACGAAGGTGATTTCTATGTCAAAATCACCTTACGATATAAAACAAATGACTTCAAATTTGTCCTTTATTCTATTTATGGACCTGCACAACATCAATATAAGAGTGCTTTTCTCGCAGAACTTGCTAATACGTGCTCCAAAGAAAGTCTCCCCTATGTTATTGGTGGAGATTTTAATATTATAATGAGCCCCGATGATAAAAGTCGCGAGATTTTGACCCTAAATGGCCAAATATTTTTAATGCGGTCATTGAATCCCTTTGATCTCGTGAGAAATCACTATGTCCCGCCGCCAATTTACTTGGGCTGGTCCAGGGATAACCCAACTTTTGAGAAACTCGATCGGGTCTTAGTTAGTACGGATTGGGAGCATCAGCCTCCCACTTACCGCTAGGAGCCGAGAGATAGGAATATTTCCGACCACACCGCTTATCATTAATACCGGGCTTCTACGCACCGCACTGTGGAGTAGACCATTCAGATTTGAAAGAGGGTGCTTACTAAAGGATGGGTTTTATGATATGATTGCAAATATTTGGCAATCGGAAACCTCCGGTTCCAACCCTTTAGAGCGTTGGCAAGCTAAAATTCGCAAGCTAAGACAATATCTTAGAGGTTGGGCTGCAAATTCTGCAGGTACCTATAAGAAAGAGAAGAAGACACTCTTAGATTTATTACACGAGTTGATAAAAAGCCGAGACTCGATTGTCTTTCGATGAAGAAATCAATCTCAAGCAATACCTAAAAGGGCGTTTAGTTTCTCTTTTTTGAGGGAGGAGGAACTAAAATGGTATGAGAGAGCCAAGGTTAAATCCTTATTAGAGGGTGATGCAAACACTGTGTTCTTTCACCTAGTGGCTAATGGGAAACACCGTAAAACAACATATTTTTAGACTTGAAAATGATCAAGGTGTTGTTATCGGCGATGACAATCTCAAAAGCCACATCACTAGTTATTATAAAAATCTTTTTGCTACACCTGAGCAAACTGATATAACTTTGATGAAAGATCAAATTATAGATATTCCACAAGTTACCGCGGAGGAGAATGATATCCTTATCGCCGACTTCACCGAATCTGGTGAGGGAGGCCATCTTCCGTGATGGAACATAATAAAGCCCCCGGACCGGATGGTTTCCCCTCGCTGAATTCTATCAGGTTTTTTGGGAGGTGATTAAGGTTGACCTTATGGCCATCTTCCACGAAGTTTTATCACGATAGGCTTGACCTTTTAGTCTCAATTTTGGAATAATTTCCTAATTCCTAAAACCCGTGATGCTACTACTATTCAGCAAGATAGACCAATTTGTGTCCTTAATGTTAGTTTTAAAATTTTCACTAAAGTGGGAACTAACAGACTGAATAAAGTAGCTAATACCGTGGTGAGCCCGACTCGCACGCGCATTCATGCCGGGGAGGAATATTATGGAAGGAGTAGTTATTCTACACCTAAACTATCCATGAATTACATACTAGGAAAAGGAATGGCATCATTCTCAAAATTGATTTTGAAAAGGCCTATGACAAGGTCAAATGGCCATTCCTTCAACGGACACTACGCATGAAGGGGTTCTCCCCAAATGGTGTAGATGGGTTCACAACATGGTCACAGGAGGTAGTGTAGGGGTGAAAGTCAATGACGATATTGGCCCTTACTTCCGCACCAAACGTGGCCTTAGACAGGGAGATCCGATGTCACCTATTTTATTTAACATCGTTGTTGATATGCTAGCTCTTCTCATTAATAGAGCAAAAAGCGATGGACAAATAAGAGGGATTATCCCGCACCTAATTGATGATGGTTTATCCATTTTACAATATGCTGATGATACCATTATCTTTTTAGACCATGACCAAGAGCAAGCAAAAAATCTAAAACTCTTGCTCTGCGTTTTTGAACAATTATCTGGTCTAAAGATTAATTTCCACAAAAGTGAAATCTTCTGCTATGGTGCTGCCAAAGAGTTGGAACCTTATTATACAACACTCTTTGGGTGTAGTACTGGGAAATATCCTTTCAGATATTTGGGTATCCCAATGCACCATAGACAACTCCTAAATTCTGAATGGAGAAAGGTAGAAGAACGCTTTGAACAAAAGCTGTCTTGTTGGAAAGCTAAATACTTATCCTATGGGGGGAGACTTGTTTTGTTAAACTCTGTCCTGAGTAGTCTCCCAATGTTCATGATGTCCTTTTTTGAGATACCGAAAGGGGTTCTCAAGAATCTTGATAAATACGGATCAAGATTCTTCGCAAGGGTCTACGTAAAAAACATAAATATAGACTTGCTAAATGGAACATCCTATGTCGCCCTAAGGATCAAGGAGGTCTTGGTATTATAGATTTATATCTTCAGAACTAATGTTTATTGTCCAAGTGGATTGTTAATCTTATTAACACCGAGGATACCTGGCAATCCTTGCTAAGGAATAAATATTTGAATTCCAAGACTTTAACCCAAGTATCATCCAAACCCACTCGACTCTCATTTTTGAGGGGCCTCATGAAAATTAAAGATGAGGTGATTGCTAAAGGCTATTTTCAGATTAAAGATGGAAACAATACAAGGTTCTGGGAAGATACTTGGCTAGAAGATAAGCCCCTCAGACTTAGATACCCGAGCTTATATAATATAGCCAGTGGATCGACATGCTACGCTTTCGAAAAGTTATATCCTCTAATCCTCCTAATATTTCATGTAGGAGATCTTTAGTGGATAATAACCTAGTTAAGTGGCTTAGCCTAGTAGCTCAGGTTTCCAATGTGGCTCTGGTGGATGGCAAAGACTATTTTAAATGGCTTTTATCAAGGTCTGGAATATTCTCAGTTCGGTCTATGTATCTTGATGCTATAGATGCAAATCCACCATTCCATCATAAGAGAATCTGGAAATGGAAAATAAATCTAAAATTTAAAATCTTCCTCTGGTTTATCCAAAGAGGTGTTATTTTGACTAAAGACAACCTTGCTAGGAACAATTGGAAAGGGAGTCAGAAATGCGAGTGTTGTAACATGAATGAAACTATCCAACACCTATTTTTTGATTGTCCTTTTACCAAAATGATTTGGAGGATGATTTTCTATGCTACTAATCTTACCCAACCTGTTTTCGGTTACTCATATGTTTGGTACTTGGCTTAATAATCAACATAAAAGATCTAAGCCGCTGATTTGGGTTGGGGTGGCTGCTTTTTTCTAGGCCATCCGGAGATGTCGTAATGACACGATTTTTTAAAAATTAAAATCTAACTCTATTATGCAGGTTATCTTCGGGGGCGTATTGGTTACGCTCGACCCAATTACAGCATGATGAGCAAGCAAAGGAGTCCCTAAATGCTTTGAGCAAACAATTGGAGATGGTTGCTTTAGAAATTTCCAATAGGGGGTGGAAGCATTTATTCCGTTTGCTTTTAGTTCCTATGTCTATGTTTCGAACTTTCGGCTTGCTTTTTATTTCTACATTTTCCCAAACTTTGTAATAATTGGTCGTGTACATCCCCTCGGATGTAGAGGCCCGATTGTTTTATCCATTATCTAAAAAATGCTAACACCTTCTGCATATATAATCAATTATGCAGTCTCACAACCTTAGTTCCCATTAACATCATTAAACTACTTTAGATAAAACTGTTTGCTAAAATGGAGGATAGCGAAGGCTTTGACAACTCCTATAGGAGACAAGATGTCATAACCAATAAAAAAATTGATGAATTGTGTCCCGAAGGGAGAAGGCATATGGCCAGCCTCAGTGAAATATTTCATCCCACTGTTTCCAAAACATAGTAACTGCGAATGAAAGAACCTCTCTCAACAAGATAGTTTTGTTTCATTGTCTCATAGTCGTGTTGTATCATTTAATTCCAGTGTTTTGCTTTGGTCAAATGTGCTAGAGTATCCTTGTAGCCTTTTATTGTGATCATTACACAATCACATTCAGTTTTCACACACTAATAAAGTTATTCATGTACGCTGCTCGGTGCTTATCCGGGATGGTAGGATGGCCAATTATGTCTAGGATTACAAGCTAAATCTTTTGTGTGAGTCAGCTTTAAACATATGTGTGAGCAGTTTGTAAATGTGGTCAGATTTCTCACCAATAAGAGGATGAAGCAGGATGTTTATTCCATTGTATGAAAAAACCAGTTCAAAATTGTATTTCCTATGATGCTACACTACTAAGAATACGTTAGGACCAACGAATTTTCACCAATGTTTTTTTTTCAAACTGCTGGTGATGATTTTCACAGCCAGTTTGGAATACAAACGGTTAACCAAAATGAATTTCACTACCACCTAATACTGCAAACCCCTAGTAAAAATAGGCTTCATTTCAACTGTAGGTTTCAGTGCCATGCTCAAATCCTCTCCAGCTATTTCGATGCCACATGAAAAACAGAGAGAAAAGCTTAGAGGAGAGCACTAGTGCTGCCTGCAGATAGGTCGGGCTATAGAAACGACTGGTCTCCTAATATGTTCAGTATAAAACACAATATACGTTTTACAGTACACATAGTCATATATATAAAAAATAGCCAGAGTATTCGCTGCACACATAAACGAGAAATGACAAAATTATCACTGGACCATATGCCTTAGAGCCCCCCTCCCTGGATACAAAGCATGGGCAAGTGTGCCATTTATCGCACAGACCCATGGATACAAAAAGAAACCCACAAGGATACCTAGAAGGGGAAAGCCTGATTTATCAAACAAGAACGTGTTCTCCTGTCTACTCTGTTCTTTTCTTCTTCCCCTCCAGTTTTCATACTTGCTCTATACGAGCAAGACTTTTCATGCTGCTTATAGTATAGGATTAGGAAACACCAGGAAATATTTGGACGGACATGCAAGTTAAATTTGCAAGTCGTCACACGATGTGTGCACTAGAGAGTGAGGCACATTGATTGTTGTTATGGCCCCATGGGCAATTGTGCCATTTATCGCACAGACCCATGGATACAAAAAGAAACCCACAAGGATACCTAGAAGGGGAAAGCCTGATTTATCAAACAGGAACGTGTTCTCTTGTCTACTCAGTTCTTGTCTTCTTCTCCTCCAGTTTTCATACTTGCTCTATACGAGCAAGCTTTTTTCATGCTGCTTATAGTATAGGATTAGGAAACACCAGGAAATATTAGGACGGACATGCTAGTTAAATTTGCAAGTCGTCACACGATGTATGCACTAGAGAGTGAGGCACATTGATCGTTGTTATGGCCCCATGGACAAAATCCACTTGAGGTCCATGTGTAGGCTATGCTGCCATTGCAAGCTATTTGCGAGAAAGATATGACTACAGCTGTTTGTGACGTCGAATATATTTCCAACTTTATTTCAATATTATTGAAAAGGATAATAATATTGTCACCATTATCCAATATCTAATTGGTTTATTGAACAAGCCAAGTCAAGATTCATGAATGACAATTGACCTTGTTGAACAATGTGATGAACTATGTATGAACATAGTTATTATTGCGGCCCATAATATCATTGAAGTAACAACTGGGGTGATTTGCCACTGTTCACAGGAAGCAACATGGCCTGAATCTCGGTACTGTATAAACTAGTATTAGAAGGTTCGTAATTTTTTAGGGCTGGATGAAATTGCCAGCTGCCCCTAATTTTTTTATTTGCTTGGTCCATGTTTTTAGGTCTACCTTATTAGAGTTTTCTTTATTTCTAAAAATGGTCAAAATAAAACAGCCGCTGCAAGACATCATAATTATTGGGGGTTGGTGTTCATACGAACAAAAATCATTATAAATCTTAATGAGTTTCAAGGAAAATATAAAATGGATAACCAACTAAAAGTTGCAAATATATTTAGAAATCCCTATATAGGCACTGGGCAAGTTCCCAACCACAAACTTTTCTTTTGTAAGAATTCAGTGGGGAACCCCCCCCCTAATCTTTTTCATTACAAGGGGATAAAAAGGGTTACAGGTGCACAAGTGGCGCAAAAATCTTGTGGAGCTACTCAAGCTCAAAAAAAGAAAACACAAGAGCCTGCAAATTCACAGAGTATTTCTTGTGAAATATGCAGACGTGAGCTTCCTAGGATTCAAAAATTCACATCATGCCTGGTGTTTGCTATCCATTTATATTAAGTTTTAGAAATAGTATATTAATTATTCTGGCCCATAAACAAAAAAAAAAATTAATACATTGCCAAACCGGCAGACATCAGGCACTTAAATATGGATTATTAGTGGTTGTTTCTCCTATGTGTGAAAAACAGCATACTCCCTCCACGACAAAAATTGGTGTCATTCTCACTTGCCAAGTAGTCAAACTCTATTAACTTTGATTAAATATTTAAAAAATTATTAATATTGATGGTGCATAATAAGAATCATTAGATAAACTATTATTAGATATATTGTCATAATAAATGTATTCGGACAGACAGATGTTCCTATTGTTTTTCGATACTTATTTTGGGATGGAGAGAGTATATAGCCTCTCATATACCCATCGGAAAACAATGGGTTTTTCTAATACAGGGTGAAACTTTTGATGGATTTGTTTTTTTTTCCCTAAAAGCAAAATAAAGTACATGATGTGAACACTAATGCAAGAGGCAGTATATATATGCGAAGAGAGCTCTGTATATACACCCATTGAGTTGCCACAAGCGAATACAGTAGTAAATGTGAACATCAATAACAGCAGTATCAGGGGAGGTTGAAGGATAGGCATGGGAAGAGTAGGGAATTTTGTTTTACTATTCAGTGTGTCGGCACATGCAAAAGAGCACTTGGATAGCCGCACAGAAGTTCATTATGTTCAAAAACGTCCACCATCCATGATGCCGTAGAGACTACACACGGGGGAGGGGAGGTTGAAGGATATGCGGAAGGCACAAGAATGCCTTTGTGACTGTACTCTGCCGTCCGGAGCGGACGCTGTGGATGCTCTTCCTGCCATGGGATGCTTTGTCATCGACGGTGATTCTGCTCTGCCACCTCGACAGGCACTGCAACTGCTGGCCGATGGAGAGGAAGGCACATAGAACAAAGTTCATACAGAGTCAAGGACGACTGGAAGGCGTGATGGGCCGTAGAGACTGAAGAAGCCCAACCCTACCTAGGGTAAGCTTATCATGTCGATCTCTGTCAATGCATGTAAAGGGTGATTCCACAAAAAAATTGCATGTAAAGGGTATTGTGATCGAATTTTTATTTGATTCGACAAAAAAAAATATTTTTGAAAATATGAATTATTTATTTGATTACAGAAAATCTAATCCAACATCTTAAACAAGGGGGAAAGTTGGAATATTTCAAATGCATAACTGCAGTAACAAGGGCTATGCATCAGCACTTGCAGCTTTGGTTGAGCGAATTATAGCCTCATGGATAACTCTTCTTAAACTCCATTACCTTTTACAATGCTCCACATTCCATTTCTTTTATAGAATATGTCAGCATAGTCACATCAGCAAGGTTAAATCGATAATCAGCAAACACTGGCTTCCCAACAAGACTGTGCTCGCCGTGGCTGGCTGGCTGACACCAACGAGACTGGGAGATCACCAGTGGGCCACTGCCATGCGTGCTAATATATATATCAGAGCTACTGAACGCTACTGAAAATAGGATGCACTGCAAAAGTATCCCCGTGGGTTGCGCCAGACTTGCTGTAAGCACGGATAGGGCTGGACCCAAAAATAATAACAAGGACAGAATAAATTATGTATACGTTTTTGCTTTAAGATTCGTGAAAGTACTTTGGGAGGACAACCAAAGCAACATCGTGATAAAAAGTACAATAAAAGTCTAAAACGCATTTGGAGACCTGCACCCATGTGTGAAGCCTAACTAGTTCATAAAAGTAACATTTACACTCATGGATGAGAACTTTAATAGTACTAGTAGCAATGCACGTGCGCACGCACGTGCTTATGATTATTGACACGTGACATCTTAAATTATTTTAGTGAGTTCAAACCTAAACAATAGAAAGCGATTTAAATTAATACTAAGAAAAGGTTGTGTCAAACTTATTCTCCTTCTAGAAACATGAATCATTGCTCGATGGATCGATAGGACTTAAATTAATTTTTTTTTGTTGATAGTTGAGACAAATAGAATTGTCTTCATAAATAAAGGTTATATATTACCTAAACATAGATTTCACAAATTGGTATCTTCTAAAATATATAATCTTCTATTGTATTTTTTACCATCACATAGTAATAAATAAGAAGACAAATATACTTTGATCTATGGGGCACCCCTCTAACTTTATATACAAAAAAGATCATAGCAAACCTAGGTTTTGAATGCTAAAAAGTTCAAGACAAAACTTATCTTCAAAATCAGAAGTATGCAAAATTTTAAGATTTACCCACATGGAACGTTGACATCCTTTGTTCATGAGTTATTTCTGATAAAGTGCAATTCTCCTGAGATTATTGGTTAGTGAGAACTCTTACTATCCATGCTAATTAATTTCCTATCTATTCTCAGTACATGCCGAAAAGAATTTAAGGGTATTAGAGCAAAAAAGCTAAAATAATATATTTTCTAAAAACAAAAGGTAGTTGCTCATATTTTTTTTACATATTATACTCCTAAATGGAGGCTAATAATGTTAGGTTAGAAGAATTACTAATTTAACGGCGATCAGTCTACATGTATCATGCAGTTTAATGAAACCAACATTACCTCCCAACAATTATCAAAACAATAAGAAGTGAGCATAGCATGAGCATAATTAATTGATCATTTTGCAAAGGCCACAACACAATAACAAATACTAAACCATTTTAAATTGAAACTAATAAATATTTTTATTGAGGAGGCCAAATTCCATAAGTATAGTAGGTGTCACAGAAGCTGGTACAAAGTTTATACTAAAGGGCAAACATTTTCACGAAGAACGTTGATATTGGATTACTACTTTAAACTAACAGAGCGCAACACTACGATCAAAGAGGCTAACTGAAGCACATAAGACCAATGAGTTCAACACAAAACGAGCAAAAATATAGACAAATTTGAGTGCACCTAAAACAAGTCTAAGCCCTCGTACAAAGTCACGTTGATATTCATGACTCGTAGCTTGAGTTGTCTCCTTATCATCAGAAAAAAGTCGCATACTTTCTGCATCCCAAAATAATTCTTTTCTCGCTTCAAAAAAAAACAACTTTGACTAAATATACATTCAGATATATTAATATTTATGTTGTACAATTAGTCAAATTTATTTGAAAATTAAAATGTTACACGTATTTTCTAAAAATAGAGTCAAACTTGTGGCACGAAAAACCCAAAATGACACTTTATTTTGGACGGAGGCAATATCTTCTTAGTTCCGCTGTTCCAAAAGTTGCTATCCTATTCAAAAAGTAAATTATACATTATACAATTATAAGAAATATATGTTGACTTGAATAATTAAACATTGACAACAAAAATTACGTTGACATTCATGACTTCTACCTCGAGTTGTCTCCATATTATCATGAGCCAATGTATCATATTTCTCCTTAGCACATTGTTGTAGATGTTCATGTTGTTCCAGATTTTCAGTGTTAAAGTTGCTCTCCTCTACAAATATATATTAAAAGAATATTTGCTGATTTCAATATATAATTGAAGATTGATATATTATTTGAGTGGCACAAAAACATCCTATTATATTGTAAATTAACAAATTATTTACTGCCTTGTGTATAACAGATGCAACAGGGCCAAATATACTTTGACTTCTACCTCGAGTTGTCTCCATATTATCATGAGCCAATGTATTATATACTTTTGTTTCAAATACAAGTCTAAAATTACAGCCACTTAGAACAATAACTACTACTTCTCTGGCACATCACCTTATTAGTTGTTCCAAGGAAAAACAATAACTACTTCTCTCTAGACTTAAGATCTACATGAGTAATATTTAATTTATAGTAGTATTTAGCTGTCTGTGATCGACTTTGTTGTGGTGCTACATATATAGCATACCAAGAAAAATAATAAAGAAGACTTTGAATATTATATTATTGCATGCCACAAGAAAATTAGAACAAAGATGTTTATGAATGTCATACGCAAGCTTTCCATCTAAGAAGATATTAAAGAAGGCTTTGAATTGAATATATTAGGCCAATGAAAGCCGCAAGAAGAATGAAAAAAAGAATCTATATGTGTACCTTCGCAAGCTTTGTTATAAGATGAGAAAAATAGTAAATATTACTTTGAATATTAGATTTGTAAACCACATGGAAAAAAAAATCTAAACGTGAGTCCCTCCGCAAGCTTTGGATCTTTCATTCTAGATTTGGTGCATATATATGTACATCAAATTTATACTACAAGTCTATAAGAATCACAAATTTAAGATGGAATAAATAAATAATAGGTAATCATGATTCATGAACGTAGTCTAATCTGAAAACAACTCTGACACAAGCGACGTGCGTTTATGTACCTGTAGCCGAAGTAGCTATCTCCGACCACGTGCATGAGATGATCTTCATCATCGCGTCGTACGCCAGCCTTATCATGGGGAGACTTTGCGGTGATGATCATTGTCATCGCGTCGTACGACAGCCCATCCTATTCTTCTGCTTCCTGCATCTCTTCGATAGCGCTCCGACAGGTTCGCCGGCCAGGGAACGCGCCAAGATCGGCAATGCTTCCTGTGCCTCTTCGAGAGCGATCTGACCGGCTCGCCGGCCTGGATTACGCCAATGCCAAGATCAGCAGCGTGAGCGCCAGGAGCCGGTGGAACTGCGACAGCGTCCCTTGCCATCCGTTGGGTTTGGCCCGTCCGCGACGGATCGCGATGAGGACGTCCGACCGGCTTGCCGGCCTGGGACTACGCCAAGATCGGCAGCGTGAACGCCAGCAGGCGCTGGAACCGCGACGTGGTGCTGCGCCCGTCCGTCGTGTTTGCACTGTACGCGAGATCGGCAGCATGAGCGCCAGCAGGCGCCGGAACCGTGACGCGGTGCCGCGCCGGTCCGTCGTGTTTGCCCGGTGCTTGAGGGATCGCGATGAGGACGAGCGGGTATGCGGTAGTTTCCTGTGCGCGAGGAAGCGTCTACCAGTAGGGGGGGCATAGCGACGCGGAGATGCCTCGCGCCGTAGGCGAAGGGGACCGAGCGGACGTGGAGGGAGGGAGCGACATGCAGGGGGCAGGGAGGGAGCGGTTTGCGGCGCCGGGAGGGGAAGGAAACCGCAGAAATTAAAGTGCGTGAGCAAGGGCGTGGGTACGCGACGGCGGGTAAATTTTTGTCGGTGAAAAAAAACACCGAGGAGGAGGACGCCGCAACACGAAACAAGGATGTTCCATACGTTCCTGTCATCTGTTTTCTCTGGGTCCACTTCGCAATGAGAGTGGGTATGAAGTTTTCGCAGGTGACAAATGATATCAAATCCTTCACTCTTTTATAGTATAGATTAGGATGGCACGATCAGAACAGTCAAGCTAGAGGCAGTATATATATGTGGAGATAGTTGAACATATACCACCCACTGAGTTGTCACAAACAAAAGTAGTGGATAATGGGAGCAGCAAAAACAGCAGTACGCATGAGAGAACCACAGGCCAGGCATGGGATGTGTAGGGAATTGTATTTTTACTTATGGGTGAGTGCGGGCATACAAAAGAGCACTTCATGGCCAAAGAGCAGAGCTTTATAGTAACGAAAACGTCTAGCATCCACGGTGTGGTAGATACTAGAGTGCCAGGTTCTGGTTTGTGCGGAAGGCACTTCAATATCATTCTGACACTACACCTTCTGCTCGGGAGAAAAGTCTCTCTGGATGGTTTTGCTGCAAAATGCAGAAATGCTTTTGTGCCACCGAGTGAGGAGGCGGATTCAAGGGGATGAGCTGAGCCAACCGAGGAAATTCATATAGGTAGTAAATAAGGTGTATGGACCGACATGACGAGATGAAACTTGTGAAGGCAGGGCTTATCATTTTGGCCTCAAAGCACATCAAGGGATTATGATCTAACAACTTTTTTTTGGCATTATAGATTATCTATCTGATCACAGAAGATCAAAATCAAACACCTTAGAGAAAATGAGGAGAAACTTGGAGCATTTCAATTGAATAAATGCTGTAAGCCTGGGCTATGCTTGAGCACTGTACTGATCGGTGAATGAAGTAGTGAACTATAGAGTCTCGTTGATAACTATATATTGAGCTCTGCAACAGTGCTTCGCATTCCGTTTATATTACCTGTGGTCCTGTAAATAATATTTATAATCTGTATGCATGCAGTCACACAAGATGGTAGATCGATAAAAAAAAAACTTGCTTTCTCGCTTTTATTTTCGAACCTACGATGTATTTGGTTTATTGCCCATAGCAAAAAAACAAGTCGTCATAGATGTTTTTCCATTGTTCACACTCACAAGCACACCACTTCAGCCCTGTCAACACTTTCCTATATATATGAAATATGGCTTCGAAACAAGCTCCTACATGAGGATAAATCTTCTGAGATAGAAGCATATAAAGTTTTGTTTAAATACTAGAACTAACAGAATTTCTTATCCCACTCCATTGTCAATTTTATAACACAAGCATATTGTCTACCCAGTTGTCATATAAAACTATTTCTCAATTGCTTTATACATTTTTTCATCCGTAACCATACTTTAAAAATAATTTTAAGATTGTATATAGACTGATGCCATTTTTATACCAGATATCAAGGACCGAACCCATTTAGTCTTCCTATCCTACACAGGAATGTGTGTTCCTATAGTTGGCACAATACGAACACTTCAAGTGCACTCAAAAGGAAATATTTTTCTTACTATTTTTAGTTAGAGGTCTCCAACTAAGCCTCCATGTTAATTCTTCACGGAACTCACATGGAAAAATTAACCGCATAGCCCTTCCGAGGGACGTGCATGCGTACACATAAGCACACCGCTTACACTTTCATCCTCGCTTCATGTAAAAGGATTAACCAAAAGGTGCTATATCCGGAAGACAAAGGCTTATAAGTTGGCTTCACCCTTTGCTCAACTAGCAAGGTGGTACTAAACATGTGCACTTAGCACACATGGGCCATTACTAGGCCATATTCAAATTGGGCCAGTGTTACAAATATCTAGCATTTAGTTTGATACATAGACTCTAGTTATCATAAAAAAATAATAGTCACTTGCTATATTTTAGAAAAAAAAAATTACCAACTAATGAAATATTATTTAAGAGGGTCAGGACAAGGTAGCCCCTCCGTAAGTCTGTCACACCCGAAATTTTGCATGAATTTAAAATAGTTAAATTGATTTATTTATGCAATAATTGTGATGCATAGAATGTAGTAATTATAAATTTTTATGAAATAAAATTCAATATAAGGTCTAGAAACATCTTGTTGCATTCATGCTGCAGCATAATTTATTTTGTATTGTCTGGTGTTGTTAAAGTTGGAAAAGAATTCCTTTTTGTTTGAAATCCTATTTGAAAGCTGTTCAAATTAAAAAGAAAAGGGCATTGTTTTTCCTTTCTTTCTCTTTGCTGGAATCTGACCCGATGGCCTCTTGTTTTCTTTTGTGGCCTGGTAGACCAAGCCGTCTTCCATATTTTTTTTTTGGGCCATTGATTGAATGTCAGCCCAGCTTGGCAAGCCTCAACACGCAGCAACGCTGCACTTCCTCCTTGTTTGTGACCGTGACCGTCGTCACCATCATCGTGCTTGAGTCGGGATCGAAACCGACTGACACATCGACTCGGGCCAAATCCACCTGGAAGCGGCGGCTCTTCCTACTCCACTGTCTGTCGCCTGGGACCAGCGCGTCAGCTCCATTGGTCATAGCCGCGCTCGAATCGACGCACGGACGCAGGCTCCGTTGATGCCGCGGCCGTTTCCTTTGTTTGCAGCACCTTCCTTGAAGTCCCGAGTACCCTGCCTACTTAAACCAAGCAACCAGCGTCGCGACGACCTTTTGCCTCACTCGCGCACTCGCCATTGCCTTGAATCGCAGCAGCAGACGCCGGGAACCCTAGGTGGAGCCACCGAGCTGCCATTGGAGATCGTCGGAGTCCTTCCCGCCGCTCTTCACCGCCATAAGACCTGTGCCGAGCACCGTATCGTCCTCGCGAACTCTCCGGTGCCGTCTTTTCTCATTTTCTTGGACTTCGCCGCTCACAGCGTGTCGCCGACGGTTGCAGGTCGCCGCCGTTCGCCTCTCTCGCCCGTACGCCGTCCTCGAGCCGTCCAAGACCTTCCCGTTACTCTCGGTGAGATGCCCTTGTCCTCCTCGTTCGTTTGGTACCGGCCGCGCTTGAAATGGTGGTCGGAATCGCCGGGTTCAGTTTCGCCGGCGAGGTCTAGTCGCCGCCGGCCATGGCCGCCGCCACGCATGTCTTCTTCTCCGGCCGGTCCGCCGCCCCTTGGGCAGGATCTGTTTCTGGCCGTCCATTCGTGAATCGATGGCCAAGACTCACCGATACCCCTTCGTCGGTTCATCTTGCTAAAGAGTCCCCAGGATCTACTGTTATTTCTGTATAGGTCCCTGGATCCGGTTTAAAAGGAATTCTATTTGTTTTAAATCTGAAATCGAGTTCAGTCTAATTACAAGTTTGCCATTCCATTCAAATGCTCATAACTTTGTCGTTTTAAGTCCGATTAGGTCCGTTCAACTTGCGTTGGTTTCGTAATCTCATCATCTATATGTTTATCATACTGTTAATCCACTTTTCAAACTTTTAAATTTCGAGTTTGAATTTAATTTATTATTTTAATAATGCCAAACTTGTTTAGTGCATAACCGCCGTTCTAGCTCGATTTCATTGAAATTCGTGTCTATGTGATCGTAGCGATACGTACTTTTGTTTTATAAGCTTTTTAATTTATTTACTTGTTGTTGGTGTACTGTTCTCATGATACTCTTGTTTGCCTCGTGTTTGATTGCATGGAAATGCTTGTATGTTGCTGCGTGATGATTGGTATAGACGGTGAGCAATACGTGGGCTACCAGGAGTACTTTGAAGACCAAGGACAGCAGCAGCACCACTTTGATCAAGGCAAGTATAGCATGGGTTTTCTCCTTGTTGTCCTATTCACCATAATAACTAAATATCATGATGCATGTGTCCACCTTGTTACCCTTATTAAGGACATCCTAGTCTTGTTAACTTGTACCTTGGTAACCTATGGGATCAATGCATTTGGTATATCAATGCTAGCGCTGAACCAACACTTTTATCTTGTAATTTGATTAATTGTTTATGGAACAAAAGAAAGATAAAAGGTGACCTTGTATCAATTTGATCTTTAGGGTGAAAGGACTCATGCTTTTATTTTATGTCCTTAAGCTCTCCGTAAGGACTTAATTGTAAGTGATCATCCAGGGATTAACAAGATACCGTGAGGGCTATGTGGCTCTGGCTTTTGCCGATCAAAGGACCTCTTCTAACTTGTTAGAGGTTACCGAAAGGCAAAAAGGGGAGTTTCGGGTTGGGTGTAGTGCGTTCCCGTCCATATGAGTATAGCCATTAGGGTTTTGTGCCATTTTTGAAGGGGGAGCTCTACATTCGCGGGCTTTGAAACCTAGCGGCCCTAACCCTTTAGACGACCCTTTGATAGGCTCTATATGGTTTCCGGTGTTTAGGCCTAATTAACCTACTCATTTGGAAAACATGACTCACAGTGAAAGTGTACAACCTCTGCAGAGTGTAAAACTGATATATCAGCCGTGTTCGCGGTTATGAACGGCCTTGGAGACATTCACAAGTTAGATGATCATTGTTTATTATTTATCTATGTTTTTCATGTTAATTCATACTTGTTTAATCATGATGTTATGGGAAATTGGGATATCTTGATGCTAATGCCTAAAATTGAAAACTACTAAAAGCTACTTGCGTTTAAATAGTGTCTAACCTTTTGAGCCTCATAAACACCCATGTTATATTTGTTGAGTACGATGTGTACTCACGCTTGCTTTATATTTCATTTTTGGGAAAATCCCGGATGGGTACAGAGTACGGTGTGTTCGATGAGTTCCGGGATGACTTCTAGGCTTGATGTCAACCGGTTGGCATCCCCGTGGAGAGAAGGCCTAGCTCGGAGTGCTTTATTTACTTTTTTCCGCTTGTTAGACTTTGATATTATTATTGTAATGGAGTATTAAACGTGATGTAATAAAGCTTGGTACTTGGTACTTTCCTTTAATTTGTCTTATATATGTGTGATGTTCTCTGGGCACATATGTAAATCTTGTATCCATTTTAGTCCTTTAAAAATGGGTATGACAAAGTCGATTACAATGACCATTATCTTTTGATTCGATAGCTTGATGTGTCTAATTATTGTAAGAATATATAGCATTTATCTTTTGTCTAGCGCATCCATTGAGCATTAACATGGAGGCTCCGTCGGAGCCTCTAATTACTAATAGTAAGATTAGTGAAAAAACGGCTCAATTTTTCACTGTCGGTTTCAATGCCATGTGAAAATCTTGTCTCATTTTGATGCTATGTGAAAAACGCAGGGAAAAAACTTAGAGAATGGCACTAGTGCTGCATGCCAGCAGGTCAGGCTAAAGAGAGAAACTGCTCTCCTAACGTGTCTACTATAACACATTTATGTTGTATAGGAACGTAGTCACACATATATTAGCTAGAGTATTTGCTGCACTTAAACAGGCAATGACAAAAATACCACAAGTTGAGCATGTGCATTTAGATGCCCCCTGTAAAAAAAAACCATGGGCAATTTTGCCATTTGTCCCACAGACCCACGAATACAAAAGAACCCCACAGTGATACCTTAGCAAGAGGAAAGTCTTATTTATCAAACAGTCATGTTCTCCTCTCCACTAAGTTCTTGTCTTCTACCCACCCAATTTGATTCGTGCTGTATGTGACCATGGTTTTCATGCTTCATCATATATGCTTCTTATACTATAGCTAGGATTAGGAAACACCAGGAAATATTACAACCGACCTACTGCTTTGAAGGATTACGCGGATTGCTACACGCTAGCACAAAATAATACCGCGTAATATAAACAGGATCACTTGCATGTAGATGATCATAGATTATACCTTCCCGACGCGTGGCGCAGCGGAAGACTTGATGGAACGCGCGTAGTCGATGTAGTCGACGTCGAGGAAGTAGTCGTACCGTACGACGTAGTGCGCAACCCAGCAGCACCTCTACGAACGTCCACACGTACGGAGAGAAGAACGGCGCGACAGAGTGTGCCAGCACTCAACGTCGCGGAGGAACAGCAGCAGCAATACCACCGGCGTACACTACGACGGGCGGGCGGGCGTGTGCGTGTGCCCGTGCACAGCACAAGCACCAGCGGCGTGGGTGGATTCTCCAATTAGGTTAATCAGCCTCTTGCCGGTCATTAGCATATATAGGGATTATTAAATGGGCCACAAGGGCTGGTTTTGGCCCACTATAACTTGGGCATTTATCCAACAATCTCCCACTTGCACAAGACAATTAGTGTGGCCAAATACTGCTGCACGATGAACTCAATACAATTGATTCATGTCCTTTTAGTCCTCTCTCCTTAAGTGTGTGACCCTGTAGGTTCATGCAACTATCGGTCATGACCCAGAAACCATTTCTGACCAATAATTAGCATTGGCCTCTGGCAAGGCATGCTAACTCCCGAAAGTCCACGAAGATCATATCCTGCACAACCTTTAAACACTCTCCATTACTATGTCCTTTGCCACACGACACCTAGCCAAGTACAAGGCGAGTGAAGTGCTACCCTTGATTCTCGACCATTTAAATACTCATGCGAACTTATTTTATCGACCAACCATTAGTCGAGGCATGGCCATGCACTTTCAGTTCCTACACATCGAGAGGGCCCAGGAGGAGTCTCTCCTTGATTTAGGAGGGGCAAATTCCATCTTGACTCAACGCACCCTGCGACTTGCTTTAGATCATACCCAAAAGCTACCTTTATGACTACCCAGTTACGGAATAGCGTTTGGAAGCCTCAAAGTATGACTTACACAATCCGGGACTCTACGTCGATCTCAGGTCGAGGGACATTAGTATGCGTGTTATTTATGAGACTAACCGATAGCACATTTTCGCGGCGTCTCGAGTGGGTCGATCCAACACTGTGTTCTCTACATTGTTGGTGCGATATCCAAGAATTCAGCATCCTCTACATCGAAACTGACAAAGTTCCTGAATTTAGGTGTAGAGGTTTGAAATCACAAAGTGTTGAACCAAGCGTTACAATGTTTATAATATAATGTCAATGTTTTGAACCTATTTGTAATGTGACAATTCAAAGTTTCAAACCTAATAGTTCAAATTCAAAGTGTACTCTTAATTATTAACATATTCGGGGTTAGACGCACAAAGTTTATACAATGGTAGTAAAGATTAGAGTATGCTTGCAGAAGGATACGAAATTCAGGTGCGAAATTAAGAATTACAAAGTTTCCAATTATGTAGTACAATGGTAGTACAATTTGTGTTCTTGCTGCATTTAATCTCTAATATCACCTACTAATCTAGTATTAGTTGTCCTCTATTATCCTTCCCACCTCTTACACCGCCTAATTAACTAGTATATGAATGTAATTAATACTTTGCTTGTTTGCTTCCCTCTACAAGTCTGTATTGATCGATCTCGAATGATATATATTATTACTTAGGACTAGTTTTCCCCTTATATTCTTCGTCTCCTATGTTCCTACAATAATTCCTTTTTCTGTCCTAGGAATTAGATTGGCCCGGCGAAGTTTAGGGCCACAGGCTGGGCTAATTAAAATTTGTTCGTTTCTCTCTCTAATACATAGTTTTCTTTTCAGTTTCTTAATTTGGTTTTTGGATCACATCAAAAAAAGAAGAAGAAGAATCATCATCATCTAGAAAGGGCAAGGCCCAGCCAGCCCTTCCTGGCCCAAGCCGCCACCTCTCTCACACCTATTGTGGCCCCACACGTCAGCACCTCTCCCACATAATACACCACCAGCAGCCATCCCTCTCTCTCCCATCTCTCATTCACATTGGCAACCAGAGAAGAGAAAGGGAAAGGAGAGGAGCAAGGAGAGAAGGGAGAAGAGAAGAGGAAGAGAAGGACGCCCCTCCCACTGCTGCAGCTCGCCGGAGGAGCTCTACCACGCCACCACCTCGCTGAAGTTGGGGGAGATGAAGCCCCATGGTCATCTTCAACTTCAAGACAAGGAGAAGCTCTCCCATGGCTTCCCTACCCTCAATACCCTCTCTACAGCAGCAAACCCTTGGGGAACTAGCAAAATAGATTGGGGACATCAAGAGGAGCAAGAAGAGGTGCATCTTCCATGTAGATCAACTTCTTCCCCATCATTCCTTGCTGCCCTGGGATTTGGGGATAACCAAGGTGAGAAGATTTCCCATTTGGGGTCCTCTGATTGAGATGTTTTGGATGGTCTTTGGCTTTGGTATTAGTTGTTATTGAGGGAGAAATCATCTTTGGAAATCAAATCCTGAAATCTGCTGCCTGATTGTTTGAGCGCTGTAGCTGTTACTGTAGTTTCGGTGACATAAATGTCTTTTTCTGTGAAAGTGGATAATAGGAAGGTTGTAGAGGAGCTTCTGAACTATAAACTCATGAAATTTCATGATTTTAGCATCAGTAGTTTGGGAGTTATGATTTTTTCTAAGCAAGCTGTTTTTCCCTAGTGAAGTCTGGACAGAACTGGATCTAGGAGGTTTTGAAATAACATAGAGGCATTATGAGACTCTAGAAATTATAAGAGATTTGTAGTACTTTTCAATAGCTTTCTGGAGTGGTAAATATCATGATTTTATCCCATCAGGTTTGAGAGCTATGAATTTTCAAAGTTTGCTGTCAGGTTTGGACTGCATGCTGAACAGATCTGAAGTTTGGTGTTTTTCGACCATGTTAGCTTCAAAACTTGCTTTTGTTGATAACTAGGGAGTTATAGTGTATTCTTGAGCTTTTCAAATTATTAAAGAACAATAGTTTTGGTTGGCTAGAACTCTAGCTATGAGTTTCTGAAGTTCTCTGTCATGTTTCATCAGTAAAAGTTTCAGTTAAGGTTTCGTCATGATTTGGGCATCCTGATGACCTTTGATGCAAATTGGAATAATACCAAAGTTGTAGATAATGGATTGATCTGTAATCCGGTAAAATTTCAAGATATTTTGACATAAGGTTTTCGAGATATAAAAATATTAAGTTTGCTGTCCTGATTTCGGGCAGATAATGAAGTCTGCTTTCACTTGCAGTTTATGCCTTCTTAAAGGCATGATAAAAATAAAGTTTCTATACAAAGGTGGTAGGGGTTGCTCTGTAGATTCTATAAATGTATTTCTTTTCTACCATAGCATTTGTGTATTAAAAGATACAAAAAAAAAAAGGTTGAATCAGCACTGCTGCATTTGTTGTGGTGCTTTGTTCACTGTTTTGCCTGTATGTCAGGTTGTGGAGTAGGAGCCCCTGTACCTACTGTTTGTCTTTGTTAAAACGAAGTTACCTCTGATATTATACTACTTAAGCAGGTGGTAGTGCTTCGGATCGCTCATGGAGCGATTATCACTTCATTGGAGGCAAGTAAACGTGGCGATGTGGTCCACATGCTTTAGCTTGGTTATTTGATTTATCTCCACTTGATTTCAGCATCTCACATTGAAATTTGAAGTTCTGTGGCTTATTTTGAAGTATATGGATTCATATCTTGTGATTCGATTGTTGAATTATGAAGTATATGAATTACACTCAATGCAATGTGTGCATTGGCACTCTTCCGTTGATATGCATTTGATGAAACCGTAGCCAAATTGGTGCGGTAAGTACCGGTACAAAGAACGCACGTTGATGAGCAATGTGGTTGCAGCCCTCACTCCCTCTTCTTGGGGCGTGTGGGTAGAAGTGAAGTCATGCATTGCATTTCATCGTTCGCATTTGCACTGCATTTGCATTATGATTGTGGACTATGGCGTGAAAGCCCTGGACTAAGGTTTTGGGAGAGTTAGTGAGGAGCTACTCTTCTTCAAGGTTTGGTGGTTACTAATCTTTACCACGTATGCGTTTATATTAATTGTTGGACACATCCCATGGCTTATTGTCGGCTGACATATAACTTATGTATAAATTGATGCTTAATGAATTTGTGGTTTAAGTAGCTTGTTAAAGCAGTTTACTTGCTGATATTTTTATATCTCACACCTCCCTTCTATCTTTCCAGACGCTCAGGTGGTTTTGCTTGAAGGGTGGGAAAGTAGCGGCACACTCAGCACGTTCTTGTTCCCCTTTCAGTGTGAAGGTTTATGGTAATAATAGCATGATTGGAAGTGAAGCTTCTATTTGTGGTTCTTGTTAGGTTGTCTCCTATAGTCTGTCGTTGAGGCTTATACGTTCTTTAGGATGCTATATCTTGATAGTGTACTGGTTTATATCTCTCTATATGTTGTTGCTTCCGTGTTGCTCCGGTTTAAGGGGAGATGCTGCCAAAATTGTTGTTGATCGCTCTAGTTTCCAACTCTTGTGTTGGCATATTAGGTAGTGAGATTTGGTTAGGTGCAGCTGTTGGCAGTGATTAGTGGCATCCCGGGGTGTCTGTGAAATTCCGGGGTGTTACATCCTAGAATACACATTCTTTTGTTGTTGTCTATGCTTTTACCGTATATGAATTCGACATGTATGTGTAAACCCCAGCTCGATCTACCTTCTCTTGAAAACCTTGAAAATAACAGCCATACTCCAGTAGTTGGTATCAAAATCTCACCTTCATTTCTCCTAATATTTATACATAGGAGTACGTAGCAGTACTACACGCTTGGAGATATTTACACCCCCCTACTTGCTACCCTAACTAGAAGCCTATAAAATAGGTGAACATATGCATAGTAAATAAAAATATCTAGAGTTCACTACAATGGAAGCACTCGGCCATTATTTCGTCAAATGCCAATGCAGGATTTCTTCTCCACCAGTGGCTACAGGGTTGGGTGGCATAAGGAATGTCAAGCATGCGGCTTCTTAGCAAGAACTAGTTGTATGTGCACATAATGCACATTCAGATAAGCATGAGATCGAACAAGCTTTAAAATTTATCCATGAGAGGGATTTCCTGCTCAAAGCGTCAGATCTTGGAAAACAAAAGGCAGAGCCCTGTGCTTATTGGAGCTTGTGGTTGGGATGCAAATTATAATGAGATTATTATCCCATATGGCATGGCTCCTACTCGCACGACTAGTTCTGATTTGTAGTTTCTATGTTAGACTAAAATGACTAAAATAATATTTGAGCTCTGTTACACATGGAATTTTAGTAAATACACCGCCCTCTATTATCTTTTGTAAGGCGTCAGCTCCTTTTTCATTTTTGACACAATGTAGGGCGGGCTGGCATGCCAAAGCTAGCAATTAATGTACTTAGCGCAGGATCACCAAGAGTCAGCATATTTGACATGCTTAAGCCTAAAAAGAACTAATGCTATAAGTTCATGGTTATTCGTTAAGGCAGGACCTCGATCACAAGCCTGGCATCGAGCGTCAAGTTAATTCCCCAGAACGCTTCCTCTCCTGTCTCACGTCTAATGATAATGGAGGCAGTATTATATTCCATATTTGAGACGTTAAATGAATTCAAATGAAAAATGGTTGAACCGTAAAGTTTTAGATATTTTCGTGTACTACAATTTTGTGTTAATTAGGTCACTTCTCAATCTAAGACCATTTGAAAAAAATTAAAATTATGAATTTTAAAATCTAAAAAACATATAACTTAATTTTTTTACTCTGTAATTTCAAGCGTAAAAGTCGGCAGATACAAAGTTACATACCTCTTTAAAATATGAAAAATGAAAATATTAATTTTTGTCAAAAAAAAACAACTATGGAACTACGGAGCAAAGGCAAAAATGCAATAAGTAGACACATAAGATCGAGTATCTTAAAAAAAATCCAACATTATTCGAAAGCGGTCTGTCATTGAGACAAAATGTGTTATATATGCATATACACTTGATTGAGAGCGTATCCTGTGCACACCAAATTTACGTGCAACCGTGCACGCAAGCGATCTGGACCATTGAAAACGCATCCGATGGCCAGCGAACAAGGAACGCGCATTTTGCAAAAAAATGCCCGCAGGCCCTTCCTTCCGTCCTGCAGTTTTGCGGCCAAGCCCCCTGTGCCTCGGATCCAGCCTCCGCCTCCGCACTCGAAGAACTCTGATGGCGATTGGCAACGCTCCTCCGATCCAGCCGCCGCCTGCAGGAGGAGCGCTGCCCTTGGACTGCCGTGGGCCGCCGTCTGCAGGAGGAGCACCGCCCTTGGACTGCTTTGGGCCGCCGCCTCTTCGCCCTCGGCCATGGATCATCTTAATGTTCGCTGCTTACTTCAAGCTGAACGTTCAATGCATCTAAGCCGGGCTCGAACGGGATTTTCAGTGCTTGAAATTGATCAGGGAAGGCACAAATGCATAATATCATTAGTTGACAACAGTATGGACAAATTCATTTTATTCATTCACATGGTCCATACACAAATTCATTACACAGAAGGCACATTTCCCATTGCCATTACATCCTTTTGTTCAGGCATCACGTTCTGAAGATACGTTGCTGCTTCTGTAAGCAATAAGCATGCATTCGACAATCCATGCAGCTTTCTCATGGTCCACCTTGGATTCCTGCTGCTTTCTGACATGTTCTTGTCTCTGTTCCTGTTCTTCTGCAAATGCCTAGTACCCCTGACTGCTTCTGCTGCTGCTGCATTTCGATCTGCAACTTCAGCAGTCATTTGCATCCAACTGAACTGAATTGAACCATCAATTGACAGCATGCATGATAGAGAATACAGGGAGCTCCCTGGAGGCGGCGGCGTGCGCGTCCCCTCTGCGCTCCTTGGAGGAGGCGGCGCGTCCCCTCTGCGCTCCCTGGAGGCGGCGGCGCACCTCCAATCTCGGGCGGCGTTGCTGGCTGCGCGAGGGGGAAGACGAACGGGGGAAGCTGCACCTGTACCAGGCGGCGCGCGACAGTCCAAGGGCGGCGTCACCATCCTGCTTGAGGGGAAGCCGGAGGAGCCCTGTAGGCGTCGGCGAATCTCGGGCGGTGTCGGCCTGTGCGAGGGAGACCGTGGCTCGGGAAGGAGAGGCACAGGGGCTTGGGCGCAAAACTGCAGGACGGAAGGAAGGGGCGCTGGGGCGTTTTTGCAAAATGCGCGTTCCTTGTTCGCTGGCCATCGGATGCGTTTTCAGTGATCCAGATCGCTTGTGTGCACGGTTGCACGTAAGGCTGGTGTGCACAGGATATGCTCTCCACTTGATTTGCAGTGGTTAGTTACACAAGACGAGAAGAGAGCATCCTCCTTCATAGTCCTTTCTCCCAATATTAAGGAGAACGTGTGGGACTTTACTAGAAGATTGTTGATCCCAAAAAGTAGTCAAATTATATGCTGCAGATCCTTCAAGTACTACAATTTTGGTTTGCATCATTTCTCCGTCTGAAGTTATTTTGGAAAATTAAAACTAAATTTTCAGGCCACAATTTGTTTTAATCTCGTTGGGTTTCTCCTATGCATGGTCAAACTTTTGATGAACTAGTGTTTTGCCCATAGGTAAAAGAAAAACTAGAAGTTTGTTGCAGAATTCACTCTTGCAAGCATAACACTACTCGCCCATATATATGTGACGCTTAACTAGTTGATATTTGTCGCTGGCACGATTTTTGGCGATCTAAAGGACAGCTGGTTTTGCGGACTTATAGAATTAAAAGTTACCATTGATTTGTTCAGTGAAGATATGGTAATAGTTAAAGGACACTGAACTGCATTCAGTGTCGTGCAACCATGTGTGAAGCTTAACTTGGTCATAAAATCAAGTTAATTTTACACTCATCGATGAGAATTGAGATCCTGATAGGACTATAATGCTATGATGCGAACGCATGCTAGAGACAGTATATATGGAGAGAGAGAGAGAGAGAGAGAGAGAGAGAGAGAGATGTATGCCACACCCATTGAGTTGTGTCAAACAAATATAGTGGAAAAGGGGAAACCAAAAACAGCAGTATCAGGGCGGAGGAAAGATATGGATGGGAGGCATAGGGAAATCTGTTTTTAGTTTTTGGTGAGGGAATGCATCCGACAAAGAAATTGCTGGCAACATAGTAACACATTATGTAGTAGCAAAACATCTGCCATCCATGATGAGCTTGTGGTTTTTGTGAGGATGCATTTCACACACAGTCGGAATGGATCACAGCTTCAGAGACTTGGCATACACACGTTATCCATTTGGCGTTAGTGTGACATCACGATCTAGATGCACAAGGATGCACTGCAGGCATTGGTTTTACCAAAATTTGAAAAGGAAAAAAAAATTAAGGTCGAAGAATGATCCACATAGATTTCAGCCGCAAGAAAGGCGATGCCCTCATTCTGCAGTAAATTTGCATATGTTAAGAAGTTTGACGACTGATCTCTTTATTTGCCCTGTCAGCTCCCGTAGAGTTATTTTTGTATGGTGGCCATTCAGCAACAAGCCAAGATCAGTTCCGTTGCTGCATGTTTCCTAGATTTGGCAATACTTTCAGTTGTTCTGGCACCATTCATATGATTCTCCGGATGGAAATAATGCAGTTAAACTTGTAGAGAGTTAGTATAATTTTGTAAGCAGCTAGTATATATGGTTCCCAAGATGGAAAGAATTCAATTAAATTTCTAAACACATAGTATATATTCCAACTTCCTTGACATTACAAGCACTCAAAGGCCTTTTTCCTTTTGGCTAATTTCAGATCTTGAGGATCTAAATAGGTGAACTAACAGCTAGACAAATTTATAGCTCAGGCACTAACTAGTTGTTGATTTAGTGGTCAATGAAACCCAACTAATTGGAGAAGTGCTATCGGATTCTAAAAAGTCTCCTCTACAACAACACCTCAACAGTAGGCGGCCTGCTGGAACAGCCTACCGCCATGCCACAGGTGGCCTCTTCCCCGCCAAGTGAGTTTCAAATACTAGTCTGAAGGTGTTAATTTTTTTAAAATTCAAAATTTGACTTGGTCAAACGAACACTAAATGACCTCAGGTGAAAAAGTTTTGAATACAAAGGTGTTAGAACTCATCAAGATCTACAAACTTTATATAGGTCATTTGTCCATTTGAGAAAGTGTTAGTAAACACTAGTCACGAAATCATGGACCTCACATAGAGTTTATGAAACTAGGAGAGACACGTGTCAATTTTGAGCTATACTTTCTAATACTTTTCCAAATACAAAAGTGGTCAATATAAAAATTGTAGATCTTGATGAGTTAATCAAACTTGGTATTCATGACTTTTCCATTTGAGACCATCTAGGGTTTCAAAAACTGGTTCGAGCTATAAAAAAATTAAAAATCCAAAATTTGACTCGATCAAACTTTATCAAATGAAAAGTTGACAAAAATACCAAATGTAGATATTGAAGAGTTTAACAAACTTGGTATTCATAACTTTTCCATTTGAAACCATTTAGAGTTTCAAATACTAGTCTAAAGGTGTCAATTTTTTAAAATTCAAAATTTCACTTAGTCAAACCTTGTCAAACAGAACACTACATGACCTCGGATGAAAAAAGTTGACTACAAAGGCGTTAGAACTTATCAAGATCTACGAACTTTATATAGGTCATTTGTCAATTTGAGAAAGTGTTAGTAAATACTAGTCAAATCGTAATTAAGTGAAAAAAATATTTTAAATCTTATAAAACACTCGTAATGCGATTTCGAGCTAAAAACGGAATCACTGATTACGCTAAGGATGGAGTGGAAACATTAAAAAGCCTCGAGGTCCTTTCTACAAAAGGTCGGTAGAAGGGTGTAAAAGAAAATATTAAAAAAAAAAGAACTAATCCCGGTGTGAGAATCCAACCGGGAGTAAAGGTTGAGCTTTACTCCTGGCTTGTGGTACCGGTCGGGAGTAAACCTTTACTCCCTATTGGGCTCCCCGGTTGGGAGTAAAGCTCGGTTGGACTCTCAGGCCCGGGAGTAAAGGTTCCCTCCAGGGCGCCTTATTCGGCCGGGTTTGGGGACTTTACTCCCTACCGGAAAATACAACCGGGAGTAAAGGTCACTCTACTCCTGGGCGACAAAAATTCGGGGAGTAACCCGAGAAAAGGGCACCGAGAGTAGAAGTCGGCTCACAACTAGTGACACCTATGCCGGAGAGGCGGCACAAAGTCTGGCGACATATACACGAAGGTGTAGAAGCGGCCGTCGCTGATTATCATGGAGCCCCCAGCAGAAAGCCATGGCCAAGAAACCGCCGGTGCCAATTAGGAGCAGGAGTATCGTGGCACAAAAAGCTAGATCACCTCCCAGCGTCCAAGCGGGGAAGTTCTCCTATTGAGAAGGATGGGGGTCCCGCCTGCTACAAGAGTAGCTCCATGTTCCGCCTCCGGATGGTCGTTTGACGCGCTCCTCGGTGATGATCCGCTTAAACCGACGCTGAGGCCTTCAACGAGCTGTTCACGGCCGCCTAAGGCTAGGGAACCAGAGTGGCGTGGAGGCCCACGAGCAAAGCGCAATGCGTGACACCGTCCGCCACTACCGGTTCCGGGCCTTTGCCGAGTGCTCGACTCTTTGCCGGGCGGGATCTCGGGCACTCGGCAAAGAGGTGATAAGCAGTGCCCGGACAAAGGATACTCGGGCAAAAAAAACACTTTCGTCATATCATGTCTTTGCCGAGTGTCGTGGATGGGCACTCGGCAAAGACTTCCCCTTTGCCGAAAGTGTCAACGGAAACACTAGGCAAAGCCCACGGCGCCGTCCAACTTAACGTCTCCGTTGAATCTTTGCAAGTGTCGACGGAAAACACTAGGCAAAGAAACTACACTCGGTTTTTTAAAAAAATTGCCTAGTGCCAAATTGAAACGCTTCGGCAAAGACTCCCTTTGCCTAGTGTCCTATCAAGGCACTCGGCAAAAATTTTAATTTTTTTGCCCAATTGCTATCAAACATTTTTTCCTCAATACATACCACATTTCCTACTATTTGTAAGAAATTGGTCAATTTTAAAATTTATTTGCTATATATAACTAATTAATTGCATTTCAAACAATTTTTTGAATCGGGTGAAATTTGAACTGCAGCTTATTCAAATATTTGAAAAAAATGAGTACAAAACTGATATTCATGTTACTCAACCCATTTTAAGTCCGTACGCATGATATGATTAGGGTTTTCAATCATCTCGTTTAGAAACAAGCCCCCAAGTGTGTGGGTGAATGGTTTTTTAATTGTAGAAAAAGAAAACGAAGTCCTAAAATCATGAAATTGGACGAGTTGTCGTCATATCACATGTGGAGGTTGTGGAAAAAATTCGAAAGATTTCAAAGAAGTTGTCACGAACATTGCTTAAAAAGCTCGAACATATCTTAAGAAGTTTCGAGTTACTCGTAGTGATCCCCTATGTATTGGATATACAGCGATGGTCGAATTGTCGCTTTGACTTTGAAGCTTTTTCTATAGCCAAAAGAGATCAAATTATTAATTTTTAATGCATTTATATAAATGAAATGTGAGCTATAACAACATAAAATCATGGTCCATTTTTCGCTAAATTATGAGATTCCATTGCTTAGTGAATTTATCATGGTATTTTTAAAGTTTTTCGGAAAAAAAAATTGAGAAAAAAAGGTTTAGAAAAAGGAAAAAAAAGAAAAAGATTTTTTTAAAAAAGAAATTTCTTTGCCGAGTGTAAAAAGTGCTCAACACTCGGCGGCGAGTGTTCTTTTGCCGAGTGTACCCCTAAAAAACACTCGGTAAAGAATTTTTTCTTTTTTATGTGCCCTCTTTGCCGAGTGTCTGGATCTGGGCACTCAGCAAAGCACTCAATTTTTCTTTAATCAACCTTATCCTCTCCACTCCTCACTCATTCTCCACTGCAGCTCACTCCACTCTCTCGTTCGAAAGGCTAAACAGCCGCCGCCGCCGCTGGCCCGCCGGCCCCAACCCGCCCCGCCGCCGCCCAGGCCAGGCCGGCCGACGTCGCCGCCGGCCAGCCCCGTCCCTCCCGTGCCGGCCCGTCCACCCGCCCGCGACCATCCGCCCCGCCGTCGAGCCTCCGCCCGCCGGCCCCGCACCAAGGCTCCGTCCGCCGTCCCGCGGCGGCCTCCGGCGGCCCCTCCGCCCTCGACCTCCGGCACCGCTGCCTGGCCGGCCAGGCCCCCCGCGCCGCCCCCACAAGACCGGAGGAGGAGCCACCTTCTTCCACCGCCGGCACCGCGGCCTGGCCGCCCAGGCTTCCCATGCCGCTCCCACACTACCGGACATGGAGAAGAAGTAGGAGGCCGGAGTAGAGGGAGAAAGGGAGGGGAAGGGGGAGGAGGAGAAGGAGAGGGAGAAGGAGGAGTAGGAGAAGGGTGGAGGCCGACGCCCGTACTGCCGGTGCTCCTCCACTACTGCCGGAGTAGGAAAAGGAGAGGGCGGAGGAGGAGGTTGTCCATGCTCCGCCTCCGCCGCCGCCGTCGTCCGTGGTCGTCCCGCCCGCCCCCGTCGCCGTCTTCGTCCGCCCGAGCAAGGTGAGCCTAAGTGCCATGAAACGGTGTTGTCATCGCAGCACTTCTCTTCTACTTCTGCTTGTAAAACAATGCTATTGCCATTTCTCTGGAATAGAAGTGGCCAAATGTTGCCGTTTCTCTGGAATGGAAGTGGCCAAATGGGGGTTCGGAAAAATAAGGATGTAAATTTAAAAGAAATTTCCTAACAAACCAATTGATGTTATGTTCTGTTTGGTACTTGGTGTAACCATATAATAGGTTGTATGTAGAATTCCACAAGGTTACAGAACTAATGCAGTACTAAAGTGTTATTATGGACTTAAGTGGGTGGTGAGGTGCTCCTGTGCGTCAACAAACATGGCTAGGTTGCTTAGATGATATAGACATGAAGGTGACACCATGTGCCTAGGCAGGCTGTTTTGAGCCTTTTTTTTTAGCACACGCTAGGTGCACTTAGATCAAATTTGTTAAATGTTTGCAAGAAAAAAATGACAGGAATGTGAGCCGACAATGATTTGGTCTGGATTAGAAATAAGTAGATGCTTACAGCTACATAGGTTGTGGATATTGTTCTTGATATATTGCAGAGTTGTAATATTATATACTATGTACATCAGAATTCGTAATTGTATACTATGCACACAAAGAATTGAACCCTGTCTTTGACAAGCAATTTTATGGGTACTTGTTTGACCTCATGTTCTTTTGAGGGCTTATATTAGTAAATCTTGAAAAGTATTCTGCCTTGTGAAGTTCTGTTTCTGCTGTAGCATCAGTGTTGGCATCTCCTTCACTGCCAGGTGTGAGTAAGCATTGAAGTTGCACTGATTAATCGAGTATTCCATTTTACAATATAATTCCTTTTGGTGATATTCTGAAATGCAAATTCATTTTACATGTTTGACCTCTGAATGTTTAAACCCTGAAAAGTATCTAATGATGCATGATTTGAATCCAGCAATCTGTGGTTCCATGCGATGGACCGGGGCGGCCGGGGCCACCTCGGCTATGGCAATGGGCCTGCGGCGCGCCCGCCGCCCCACCCCCGCCGCCCACCTCGCCGGGCGCTGACCCGCCCCCACACCAAGCCGCCCGCCGCCCCACCTCGCCCGGTGCAGACGCGCCAAAACCCGCCGGCCGCCACGTCCCCTCTCCCCCTTCCTCCTCATGGACCCCAATGGCGTCGCCATCGAAGGCGCCCGTCGTCGCGTCGTTCCATCTTCGACGCCGCCTACATCCGCTCGGAGTTTTCCTCGGCCGGCATCTCCGCCCACTTCATCCCGCTCATCTAGAAGTATGCCTCTTTACACCAAATCACATACGCACGCCACAATCCCGCCCGTCTCCCTCCCTTTCTCCAAGCCCCGGCTTTATTTGTTCTTCTCGTTTAACCCGAGGAGTGTTTCTCTCTGCGTGTGCGGCACGCACTTCAGAACCCTAGGTGCAGCGACCTGGATGGCGTCCCGCGCTGCCGGGCGCCATGTACGCGCTCCTCGGCGGCGAAGTTCCGGCCGACCACGCCGACGCTAACCACTGCCGCGGACTCAAGGACCGCACCACGACTAAGCTCCTCATCCGCTGCGGGGTAATTTGCGCTTGCGCATCCACAAATGTGGCATGTGGCCTGCGAAAGCATGCAATTGCAATCAACTGGTGTTTGGGGATTATGCGAAATTGGGAATATGTTGTAGTCTCCGCGGTTATTTTGGTAGCTAGTTTTGCATTCGGTTGCAGTACCCGTGGACATTAGAAATTTGCTCTTGGTGATGTGAGCTTGTGAAACATATGCTTGTTTGATTACTCTGTTGGGAATGGAATGGTTGACACATGCATAATTGATTTGCCTCATGGGCCCTATTTTAGGGATTGAATTCACCCTGATTGTCTCTGGTAGAGTAGGCATTAGAAAACAGTATTTTTGTTTCATGTTTTATATGGGTTTCCAATGTTTGTGGAAGATAATAGCATACCTTGAAAACTAATTTGTGTTGTTTTATGTTTCTTTTTGAAGAGAAATTTATCATTATTGTAATATTGTTTTCTTGGATGTCAAAGAACCTTAATATGAATAGGGAGCACCAAGATACGGATATGCACTATCTTGTACTCTAACTGCTACAGATTCAAACTGCAGCACCTGAAGCATCCAATCATTAAATATTTATAGCAAGGGCAAGTATAAATAACAAGCAGGGCCTTTTGCTCCTCTTGCTTCCGCAAATAAAAAAAAAAAAAAAAAGACATGTATAACTTAAATGTTTGACTTGTTGCTACCATTAACTCTACCAAATGCTGTGGAGGAGCATTTCTTTTCTGTTGCTATTTGGCTTGATAGTAGGAGGTTTGAGTCATCTTAAAAAAATGAACAGCTTGATATTTCATTCTCCTTGTTTGGATTTCCTATTTCAGTATTCTTAATAAGTCCACTTGTATCCTTTAGCTTCGTTGCCCTTTTGGCCCTATATCTGAGTTTTCAGTCATCTTAAATCTTAAAAATGAATAGTTCAAGATATAATGGTTTAACTCCTTATAATTTGCTATATGACTTATGGTAGCATCTCCTGTAGTATCAGATAGCCGGTAACTTTGAGATTTCAATTCTACTCCTTTTTTTGCATAGTGAACTCCGTACAGGTGGACAACATTTCTTGCAACCTACAGCTCTATTTCAGTCCATCTTTTTATTTTGACTTGGCTGTTGTTTATGTAATTATTTTATGTCTGTGTTGAAGAAGTTTCAAACCACATTTCTTGCAAGCTACAGCTTTATTTCTCATCAGTGTGTTATGATTCTTGGTAAACTTGTTGTTTTATTTTTATTTGGTGACTTTTTTTCTACAATACTAAACAGGTTGGGTGCAAGATGGGCTGCAGATTCTGTGCTACTGGAACAACGGGCTTCAAAAAGCAATCTGTCTTCTGGAGAAATTGTAGAGCAGCTGGTCCATGCATCCCGCTATTCTCAGATCCGAAATGTTGTTTTCATGGTAATTTTCACTCATGTAGTAGCGATTGCCTGAAATTTTTATATAAGAAAGAAAAAATTGTGGCATTTGAATGTGATGATTATGCATCTTTTGTGATCCCTTGTAGCATTACTTTCATCTTGATTATGCTGACCAGATTTAACTTGTTACTTGGTTTTGTCATTGATTCTGTGAACAAATAAGCTCAGTAAGATTCATAGATTGGAAAACGACATCCATTACTCCATTCTTTTGCCAACAAGTATCACATGTCACACTCACATTAGATTGTATTCCTAACTTCATTGTGATGATACTGAGCATTCTTACCATGATATTTGTATATACTTTACATGGGGGCAATTTACTTACAGACAAACAATGCTTCATTTTGCAAGTATTACCAGTTTACCACTGTAGAAATGAGAAATTATTCCTGCAAAGTCTACATGTATAGAATGAATGCCAGAATTTTCTTAGCTAGTTTGCTTGATTTATGGATTGAGCTGGCAATACGTTGATCTGCTTTTCTTTTGCTGGTGTGTGGTGGCATTCGGCAAAGGGTTTTAAAAAAAACAGGTTCTCTTCTTTGCCGTGTGTCCATGCAAAAACACTCGGCAAAGGGGTTTTTTTAAAAAATAGGTTTTTTCTTTGCCGTGTGTCCGTGCAAAAACACTCGGCAAAGGGTTTTTAAAAATACAGTTTTTTCTTTGCCGTGTGTCCACGCCAGCACTCGGCAAAGAACTCTTTTGAAAAACGCCCCGCCGTCACATGCTTTTTCTACACCGTGTGCACCGTGGACACTCGGCATAGACTAAAAAACACTGGCTTAGCCTAAGCCGAGTGCCCGATATTTGGCACTCGCTTAGGGGCACGTTGCCGAGAAAACGCTGCCGTGTGCCCTAAGCCGAGTGTAACACTCGGCTTAGGCTTAGCCGAGTGTATTGGAGCCTGGCACACGGCAAAGAGCCCGAGCCCGAGTCCTGGTGAGGCTAGCGCTGCACGTGCTGATGGACGAAAGGATGTTAATTTTCAATATGTAGCCATTTATTTTTCTGATTTTGCTGGTCTCCGCATTTTTGTATACACAACTCGTATGCACGAAGTCCTCCGAGCTGATCGCAATCCACTAGCTGCTCCACTGCCTATGCATGCAACTAACAACCTGGAGACTTAACTCCACCAATGGATGCAACACGTGCACACACACGCTAATCTAGTGACTAAAACATGTGACGCACGCACCCATGTTCCGACGAACAGAACACATCCAACGAACTAATCTAAACACATGTGCAAGTCAGTATTAGTGCCAACACATAGGACTCCGACAAGGGGCGGTTGCCTTTGATTCCAAACGACCAGTGATGGCCTTGACCATGGAATCTGACAAGCAAGGACCATCTCTGACCCTCGCTGTGGCCCCATCCGACCAAATTGCGGCCACGCTAGGCCAGCGCAAAATTCCCAAAGATTGCTTATTATTATCTGTTTAGACTTTGCTGTCAATTGAACTTATCACTTTTTTAGTATATGAATCTCTCAGTTTGAATTAATAACGACCTGTGATGTATTAATTTGCGCAAATTGCTGCTGAAATCATGTACAAATTGCTACTGAAATTATGTGCAGTTTGCTGGTTTTGTGTGAATCCTTCTCCGGTATATCGGATATACCCAACCTGAGTCCAAATTATAGGGTAACCGAAATCAGGGGTTCTATGTTTTGGGGCTAATATCAGGTCGCAGTTCATTACACAAATTTTTAATTACCCCAACTATCCTACCTGAAAAAAATTGGGTAACCAAAACACCGCCTTGGCCAATCCTCGGTCGCCTCTTGCACGGGACTGCATCAAGCAGTGGCTGCATCTGATTTCGATGAGCAGCAGTCGCCTCCACCATTGAATCCAACGAGCAATGGTTATCTCTAACCCTTGTTATAGCCCTGCGTGCTCAGCCACCTCCATAGCAGGCTCCAACGAGCAGCTTTTGCCTCTAGTTTGTATCGAGCTTCTCCCTTGAGCTCACAGCCTATAGGGTACTGTATAGATGAGGAATATGAAATAGAGGGCCATTCTAGACATTTAGCACACACATTCAACAATCCATCATCTCTTTTGCCAGGGATCCAAACACCTCATAACTAAGGGCCTGTTTGAATTCTCATGTCTAAATAGATATCCAGCCCAGTTGGTGAAGCGGTGCCATTGCAGCTGTCAGCTCAGCATAGCAAGCCCTATGGCGCCTGCTACCTTCCCTCGTTTGTTGATCTCTTCATGTCCCTGTGCAACTTATGCATCTGGCTCCATTACAGTGTGCTGAACCAAATAAATATTAGTATTTCCTTAATTCAGTTTCCTTAACCGCGTTTTAGGATACCATCTAAGATATGGTTCGAATTCCGTAAGCAAACAGCACCTATTGTTGCAAAACTGAAGAAATTCCTGTTATACAAATGAAGGATGAGAATCTTGTTCTTTATGATGCTTGAATCAGGAGCACAACACAAGCAGTGCTTCTACGTTTCAGGATTTGAATACACAACTGTGATCTGGTGTATCACCTATAATAATTCAAGGTTATTCGCTACTTCGTCTACAAAATAAACTTGGTCTTTTTAAGCCTCTCAGGTAGAACATGACTATGTTGCGTCAAGAATTCCCTATGCTTCCAATGCCGTATTTCTTAGTCCTAGCATGCATCATTACCCTAGTTCTGTTAGATATAATATGGGCTTGGCCCATTAAATATTTAATAAATCTAATAAAATTCTATGGTCCAAATAATGCATAATAAATGATTAATACCATACAAGAAGTTGAAAGGACATTAATTGTTGAGAGGCAGACAGACAGGCGGCGTGATGATGGGAGTTCATGGAAGTTTCTCCTTCTCCTGTTATTGCTTGTCTCATCGCTTAAACTTCTGATTGGTCTTTGGCTTGCTCATGGTGGTAACCTACGAGAGGTGGCCTTTGGCCTTTGGTTTGCCAACGCATGGTGGCCTTTGGCCTTTGGATTCCTACGTATGGTGGCATTGGCCTTTGGCATTTGGTTTCCTACGCATGGTGGACTTTGGCTTTTTGTCTTCCAACGTTGGGCACTTGGACTTGGCTGTTGGCTCGCCTTCCCAAAGGATATAAAGTCCTTGTCAACCTTCATTTGTGCTTTGATCGAACAACCACATTCCAGTAGCACTTGAGTTCTTCCTGTTCCGCCTCCTGTGCGCACACGAGATGCAAGAGTAGGCCTCCCAAACGTCTCCGTTCATCGAGTTCACCTGCTTGGGTGGAGATCGGCGATCACGTTTTTGAGGAGTGTCGCGGTGCGGCACGACTACTCTCTTCTTCCTCTTCCTCCCGGTGTTCTTGGCGCAAGCGGAGGTCGCGGGAATCGGCACTGCAACACTTCGCACGGCACCGATCGGGACAACTACATGAACAAAGCACCATGGCGTTTTAGGGTGCTTCCGGCTCTGCCGTAGGGTATGATTTCGCAATACGCCTCGCTAATTTTATTGTCAAAATCACAATCTTTCTAGTTAGTGTTAACAGCATGATAGACATGTTTTATTTGAGAGATATCACTTGTCATACCTTGCTGGTTAGCTCTAAAATAATATCCATGATGATGTTGATTATGTTTTGTTTAGACAAGCACATATATGACATCATGATCTTCTTGCTTACGTCATTTTTATGGATTAAATAAAACTTTAATTTGCCTAAATTTCTAACAAACCAAAAACATGATATTAGGCAATATTCATCTGTTGGCTTTGCGGGTTTGTTGAAACCAACATCCTTTGAGGGCACTCAATACAAGAGATGGCGCCAGAAAACTATTCTGTAGTTGACCTCTATGCGTTGTTTTTATGTGGTGTTTGACCACCCCACTAATGTGAGAACCGCTGATGAGCAGCATGTTTTCGACCATGATGATGTTACATGCAAGGCTGCTTTGTTGAGCATTATTGGGGATCCTCTCATTGATGCATATGTGTAGCTTCCGACTGCTAAGGCCTTGTTGAGCATTATTGGCTCGCCTTCCCAAAGGATAAAAAGTCCTTGTCAACCTTCATTTGTGCTTTAATCGAACAACCACATTCCAGCAGCACTTGAGTTCTTCCCGCTCTGTCTCCTGCGCGCACAAGAGATGGAAGAGTAGGCCTCCCTAAACGTCTCCCTTCATCGAAGTTCACCTGCTCGGGTGGAGATCGGCGATCACGCTTTTTGGAGAGTGTCGTGAGTGCGGCACGACTACCGCTTCTTCCTCTTCTTCCCCGTGTTCTTGGCGCAAGCGAGGTCGCGGAATTGGCACTGCAACACCTCTGCACGGCACCGATCGACGACTACATCAACAAAGCACCATGGCGTTTTTTGGGTGCTTCCGCTCTGCCGCAGGGTATGATTTCGCAAAAGCGCCTCGCTGATTTTATTGTCAATATCACAATCTTTCTGGTTAGTGTTAACAGCATGATAGACATGTTTTATTTGAGCGATATCACTTGTCATACCTTGCTGGTTAGCTCTAAAATAATATCCGTGATGATGTTGATTATGTTTTGTTTAGACAAGCGCATATATGACATCATGATCTTCTTGCTTACGCCATTTTTATGGATTAAATTAAACTTGAATTTGCCTAAATTTCTAACAAGTTCTCTATATCATTGTTGGTTCAAAATCCCCACATACCGTCGGATTTTGAACCGGCAGTGCCAAAGCGGCAGTGATATGACTTGCTACAGTGCCACCCGGCAGTGATAAGCTTTAAAAAAATTTAAAAAAATGAGTCACAATCTCTTCTTTTGATAATGTTCATGTCCGTTCGTATTTGGTAATCCTCTTCCATCCCAAATTCCAAATCTGTGTTATTATGAAATAAAAATGACTGAAATCCAATGTAATACATACTAAATGAACGAAAACTCCCACTTGATTACTAACACGGCATTATATAATCCATGGTGAACTTGAGAGCATGCATGCTGCATGCAGAGCATGCTCCGATCCAATCACATGATGCTGACGCCACCGATGGGTCGTCGTTGCTGAAGGTCCGGTAGCCCCTGTACCACTACATGGCGGCGGCAAGGGCCGAACGGTCGTGCCATACACCCTGCCGCAGCAGGAGCACCTGCAGCTGTCGTAGTAACCCTGGTAGCATGGTGCGCAGCACGGGCACCGACATGGCCCCACCTGCGGCCCTGGCCATGACAGGAACCCCACCGTGGGTATCACATACTCCATCACTGGCTGCTGATCCAGTAGCCGCCCCTGGCATGATGGCATCCACGGCGGCAGCGGTGGCCTCTCTCCTACACAGGCAACGGCAGTGGTGGATGTTGTGGTTGCTGCATGGGCAGGTGCATCGGTTTCATCTCCTTGTGTGGTGCCGACATCGGTGGCTGCAGCTCTACTTTGGGTGGCATCTCCTCAATGTAGTGCGGCTGGGGCATCATCGCAGATATGTTGGAGCACGAAGTTTAGGGCAATTGTGGTTAGCCTCTGTTTCAGCATCGTTATATCCTCTCAAGATAGAGCAGAGCATGGACCAAGAAATTCTTGTAGTTTAGCTGTGGGTTCCTTGAACTGGTGTATATATACATAGAATATATGGAAAGCTTCATCCACAAGCTAGAGGTACAATGTTCTTGGTTGCACGTCATTTAGTTTTGATAAATAAGCCCATAAAGGGCTTTAAAGGCCCCAAAGTTAGCAAGAACGTCAATGTGGCGTCAATGGTAGCTCATACCCCACGTGGCTAGAAAAATGTACAATTTTCCCTCTACTGAATGGAGTGCCATCCATAGCATCTGCTTCTACAGACTGCCTCCCTGTTGTACACTGTATATATAAGAAACATCTGATCTGTTTGCGTCGTGAATAAGAGCACAACACCAGCAGCAGTTCAAAGTTCAAACAAAGGCGTGGGAAGCATTGGGAAGTGCGGATGCCTGTCGAAGTATTTTATGGTTCCAAATGCCGTCTTCTTGCAAGACCACAATGGGCCCAAGCAAGGGGTTAAGGCATCTCCAGCTTATTCTGTTGGAAGCTCCTGCTCGGAATCCTTGACCACATTATGATAGAGGGGTATAGGTTTGGCGGCAGCTCTAGAGTTTTTCTAAATCGAACGGTCTTTGGATGATTCGTTTTATTTGCTAGTATTACGTTTTGTGTCAAGCTGTAAGCAATTATCCACTGCGTGTGTGGCCCTTATTCTGATGAGACTCTCTTTAATCTGTGGACTTAAAGTACTAAGGAGAAACTGCTAATTTCTTTAAAAGCATATCAGTTTTTTGTGTGGTTTGGCCTCCTCCCCCCAGCCCGGCGGACCCCCGCCCTTGAGAATCTAACATCTTTATAAGTGGAAGGCAAAGGCAGGTATGATGTATAGTTCTGTTTTGGGCTCCTTGAACTGGTGTATATATAGGATACAGAAAGCTTCATCCACAAGCTAGGCTCCATTTTTTAGTCCAGCTTCTTCTGTTTGAAGCTGCTGCTCAGTATTCTTGTCATCTTTATGCTATATAGTAGTATAGATCAGGTGGCAGCTGTAGCTATGTGCAAAGTCCAACTGTCTGTAGATGGTTCGTTTTATTTGCAGATAACAACCCTTGGAGTTTTATTGACACTGAAGAATTTTCTTACTACATGTCAATGGGTGATTTAAATTTTCTCTCTCAGATGAATAATCAGAAAAAGTCTCTAAGAGATCTGCACTATGCGGTTTCACTTTCGATATATAGCTAGTAAAATATGCGTGAAGATAGCCAAGTTTTTTGTAGTTCAGCTTTCGCCTACTTAAACTGGGTGTCTTCCTAGGTACACGCTAACACATGCATAGTGCTGTGACACACGCTAGCTTCACACATGTGCAGCCGTATTTTATTTTACTTTACTTTATTTCATTTTATATAACATGCATTTGTATACTTATGCAGCACATTTTAGAACTAATACATTGTTATTTGTATTTATCCTATTATAATTTTTAATTTAAAATGATGTAGGGGACTACTTCGTGTTAGGCTGACAACTTTATAACTTTTATAATGTAACAAACTGATATGTATCATCACATAATGACATGTACCTGCGTGATAGTTGAACTTATTACATATACTTATGCAGCACATTTTAGTGACAGGTAGTAGATCCAATTTAATTTTAACAACATGTAAACACACTACTACAAAAATGATTATGCAAGACACACCCCAAAAAACTTAACCGTGGCGGCATTTTTAGGAGGCGGGCATTTTTTAGAGGGCGGGCATTTTTATTTTCAGTGGCGGGCATCCTAACGTGCCCGCTACTGAAAATAATAAAGCCCTGCTCGAGGCCCAGGTGAAAGCCCCCTCCTACTCCCCCTACCGAGTTCATATATAAACCAGCCCTTGCTCTGCGCTAACCCTAACCCATTCCATCCGCCCCCACTCTACCGGCCATCAGCCGCAGCCGCCCTTCATCTCCACTCCTCTTCCACGACCGCGACGCGAGCATCCCTCCGTCGTGGCGCGCGGCAGCGCCTCCCCCTCCGTCCCGGCTCTCCCTTTCCCCTCCCCTTCCTCTGCCCACGGATCCCTCTCCCAGCGCTGCCGTCTCCCTCTTCTCCTTACGCCCTTCTCTAGGCGCCGCGACAAGGAGCAGCCACGGCAGCGCTAGGCTCGGCGGCGCTGTGAAGGGCGGGCCACGACGGCGCGTCGAAGGGTGGGCCACGGCAGCGTGGATCTCCGACTTAGGAGCGGCGGCGCTCTCCTCCTCCAATGGCGGTTGTGGCTCCTTCCCCTTCTTCTCACCTAGCAGCGGCGGCGGCATCTAGCCTCCTCCATGACGATGGCGGTTCCAGATCCACGATGGCGGCGACTTGATCCAGCGGCGGGCCGGGGTGTGACGGCCTCCCCCCTCCTCCCTCCCTACGGCGGTGCGATGGGTTAGAGCTGCACCGGATCGACGGCGGCGAGCCTCCTCCATGACGACGGCGGCGGCGCCATCCACGACGGCGATGACTCGATCCAGCGGTGGGCCGGTGGGCGTGGCGGGCTCCCCTTCCTCCTTCTCCCTCCGGGCGGTGCGATGAGTTGGAGCTGCAGCGGATCGACGGCGGCTGCAGGATCCAAGTCCAGTGGCGGTCCGAGATCCAAGCCTGTGTGGGCTTTTTTTTTTTATTTGTTTTTCTGGGCGATTAACCGTGGCGGGCGTTTTTGCCCGCCACCGTGCTCCACGGATTTACCGTGACCATAGTTGTGTGACAGGTTCGTTTGGCCGCCACGCAAAATGTTTTTCGCCTGCAATGCAAAACGATTCCTATAGTAGTGCATAATTTTATGAAGATGACTTGCCGGCATTTCATTCTTAGAAAAGTGTTAATTGAAAGGTAATAGGGGTACTGTAGAAAAAGCCCTCGAACTGGTGTGTGTATAGGATGCATAGCTTCCTCCAAAAGACTTCTAGTACTATTAGGGCAGTCCCAATGGTAAATTAATTGTAGTTTCTATCCCAATTAAATGAGGTGCCACCTAAGCAAAATGCTAACATGCCAGTCTATTTAATGAGGAAAGAGAATCAAAATCGTAGAAATCGTTTCTTAAGGTAGAAACGACGTCCTCTCTTGACCCGAGGTACCAAGAAACGATGAAATCTCCGTTGGGAGGAAACCACCCATTTCTCGTCGCGCTTCTTTGCCATTTGCCGCTGCCGTGTGCTAGCTGCGGGCCGGGCGCTCAAGATCTCTAGTTTGGTTTTGGATAATTTGTGACACCTAAGGACTAATCTCTCGATGCTAAGTGTTTGACTAGATTAGAGATTGGTCATGTCAAGCTTGGAGCATGGTGATCACGGAGGATGGATCAAGGTGATCCAAAAGATGATTAAGCGTCCAACTTGATGAAGTTTGAGGATCAAATGGGCTCAAGGCAAAGGTATAATGATAGGGCCATTTGATTTTGCACTCAAGACACCATAGAGGGTGTGAGTGATTATAGGATCGATAAGCCGTACTATAAAGAGGGGAAATTTATCGTATATATCGGTCCTCCAAAGGTGCCTTTAGGTTCAAAATTCATATGCATGCATTCTAACCTAGAGAGCTAACTCCGTACTTGATGAAAATGGTTTTCAAAATGCTAACACAAGTGCTCGAGGTGTTATTCGACGTGTTGGCAACAAGAATCAAGTGACGAGAAGTTGGTTTGGAGCAAAGGCAAAGGAACGACAACACAACGACGGATTTTCACAGCTCGAGCCGACCGGACCCCTGCGACCGGGACTCGTGACGGGACGCATGGGTTTTGACCGGACGGTCCCCGGCCGAGATCCGGTCAAAGTTCCAATAAGCATGTTTTTCGGCGAATCCCTCGATCGACCGGACGCACCCACCGGAAGCTCGACCGCACGCACTCGCCAGGGGTTAGCGGCGTGTCGGCCGTGGCTTGTCGGTCCGACCGGACTCGTCGACCGGACGCTCCGGGCGGGTCCGGTCGGAGCATCCGTCCGCCCGCAGAATTGCGCTTTTCACCCCAACGGTTGTATTTCGTGGTGGGGGTATTTATACCCCATTGGCCGGCTTGTGCTCTCTCATGGTCATTTGAATCACTTCTAACATCCTAGAGCTGAGCAACAAGCCCTCCCCTCTCTCAATCTTGATTGTGAGCTTCATTCTTGAGAGAAGTGGACATCCAAGTGCATTTACATCGAGTTCTTGCATCTAGAGGAACTTGGGGATCGTTGTGAGCCGGTTGGTTTCCTTTTGCTCTTGGAGACACTGCTCCTAGCTGGCTTGGTGAATTGGTGGAGGCGTTGGCAAGAGAAGGTGATTGTTCTTGGCCACCTCCAGTGATTGTAAAGAGGATCACGCATTCCTCGTCGGGAAGACGAAGTTGCAAGTAATACATTGCTCGTGTCTTGGGTACCTCACTTGTGAGTGGTGGCTTGGAGCTAGCAAGTGCACCGCCTAGCTCAAGCACCATCCTTGTGTTGGTCGGCACAACCGGAGACTAGCTTGTTGGTGTACAAGTGAACTCCGGGTCAACACATCGACGTGTCTCTTGTCTCCTTGGTGATTGGCTTAATCTTCATATTGTGTTTGCTCATCCTCGACATCGGTGATTGGTTCATTGCCTCTACACGTCGGTATATCGAGTTCACCGCTCTAGTATTTACTTCCAAGTTTACTTTGTGTAGAGAGCTAGCTTTTGCTTGTTTAGTTGTTCTTGCTAGCCTAAGGATCGTATTTAGGATTGCTCACTAGTTAGAGTAGTGACATAGCAATTGAGTGACATAGAGACTATAGATTATATCTAGAATTGTGACTAGAAGGCTTGCAAGACAATAGAGCTAGTGTAAACCGCTTTTACGCCTTTTGTTATACTAATCGGTTTGTTAATTCGAGCTTGTAGAAAATTTTTATAGGCTATTCACCCCCCCCCTCTAGCCATCTAGAACCTTTCAAGTGGTATCGGAGCCGTGGTCGCCGTTTTACAAGGCTTAACAACCTTCGGTGTGAAGTATGGCTCTTGTTGTGTTCAATCATGTTGGGGGAAAGCCTCCGTTCTTTGATGGGGTCAAGAATTTTGACTATTGGAAGAGAACCATGAGGATGTATTTGGGATCAATCAATGACCAAGTATGGGATGTGACCGAGAAGGATTTTGTCATCCTTGATCCAACCAACCTCACTCCCACCGACAAGTCAAACAAGCAATGCAACACCATGGCATTGAACACATTGTACAATGGCATGGATGTCAAAGTGTTTGAAGGCATCAAGGATCTTGAGAAGGCAAGTGAAGTGTGGGAGAAGCTATGTGAGACTTATGAGGGCACAAAGGTGGTGAAAAGTGCCAAATTGTATGTGCTCAAGAGTGAGTTTGAGAACATCAAGATGAAGAAAGATGAGAGTATACTGGACACATTCCATAGGCTACAAGTGATTGTGAATGATCTCAAGGCTTTGGGTGTGAAGACTTTGGATCGTGACTTTAGGCACAAATTCTTGATGTGTTTGCCCAAGAGATTCATGATGTTGAGGAAGATATTGTTTAGAGGTGCATTGGACACCATGACACCTAGTGATTTGCTTGGTGAAGTGTTGACCGATGAGCAATGTGATGGAATGGAAGATGATGAGGAGAAGGAAGATGACAAGAACAAGAAGGTTGTGGCATTCAAGGCTGCCTCCACATCATCCAAGGCTAAGGGCAAGTCCAAGGCACAAGAAGAAGTTGATGAGGAGATTGATCTAGATGAGGTTGATCAAGAGTTTGCTATGTTTGTGAGGAAATTTAGCAAAGTCTTGAAGAACAAGAAGATGGGACAAGGCTCAAGAAGAAGAAATGATTCATCCAAGGGAAATGAAGAGCCAAGAAAGTGCTTTGAATGTGATAGCCCTTATCATGTCATTGCCGAATGCCCAATCAAGAAAGAAAAAGACAAGATGAAGGGGTACAAGAGTGGCAAGACAAACAAGAAGAGCAAGACCACGACATTCAAGAAGACAAATGATGGTGCTTTTGTTTGCTCTTGGGATAGTGATGGCTCCTCCGATGAAGAGGAAGACAAGGCCAAGGCAATGAGTGCAATTGGCCAACACAAGAAGCCATCTCTCTTTGATTCATCTCCATCATGCTTCATGGCTAAGGCCACTAAGGTATCATTGCATGAGCATGAAGAACTAAGCGATAATGAAGTAAAATATGATATAGTGATGATGATGAAGAAACCTATGAACCAACTAAGGAAGATCTTCTTGAGATGCTTAAGCAAACCCATATCATGCTTAAGACTAAGGACAAGGAATGTAGAACTTTGCAAAAGAGTGTGAAAACTCTTGAACAAAGTTTTAGTGAGCTAGAGGCCACCCATGAGGGTCTAAAGGAATACCATGGGGAACTTGAGCTAGCTCATACAAGGCTTCAAAAAGCCCATGCCTTGCTCTTAGAGAAGAATGATAAGGCTAGTTTAATCATCAAAAAGGATGTTGGTTCAACATGTGACATCATAGATGAACCATTCTTGGTTGATGTTGAAGAACCATCCATTCCTTCCACATCCACATCAACCCACTCTATTTCTACTAGTAGTGATGAAGTGATTTTAGATTCATCATTGTTAGTTGAGAACGAGACTCTCAAAAGAGAGGTGGATGAGCTCACCCACGCTTTGGGTAAGGCATATGGTGGGGATGCCCGCTTGCTAAAGTGCTTGGGTAGCCAACGGTTTTCCCTTAACAAGGAAGGCTTAGGCTATGTCCCCAAGAAAGGCAAGAAGGCTTTTGCTACTCCAAAGCCTAGCTTTATGAAGAGCAATGGTGCTTATTGCAATAGATGCAAGCAAGTGGGGCATCAAGAGCAAAAATGTGCTAAAATGAACAACAACAAGAAGAAATCAAGCAAAGTGCATTCCATTCATTTTGATTCTTGTTATTTGCTTACCAAGGGTGAGAAAGGTGTCAAGGCAAAGTTTATTGGTACACCAATTGTTGGCCCAAAGAAGAAGGCTATTTGGGTGCCAAAGGCTTTGGTTGTTGCTAACCTCCAAGGACCCAAGCAAAGATGGGTACCTAAATTCTATTGATTTGCTTGTAGGTGAATTACAAGACCGAAGGAAGGCATTGGATACTTGATAGTGGGTGCACTCAACATATGACCGGTGATGCAAGAAAGTTCACCTCTATTGATTCAAGTCAAGAAAATGGCAAGCCTATTACATTTGGTGATAGCAAAAGTGGCAAGATACAAGGTCTTGGAAGAATTGCAATAACCAATGATATGAGCATCTCAAATCTGGCACTAGTCGATGTCTTGAAGTACAATTTGCTTTCGGTGGCACAAATTTGTGATCTTGGTTACAAGTGTATCTTTGGTGAAGATGGTGTTGAAGTGATAAGTGCAAAAGATTCAAGCTTGATCTTCAAGGGCTTTAGGTTTGAGAATCTCTATCTTGTGGATTTTGATGCAAGTGAGACACAAATTAGTACATGCTTGATCTCTCAATCTAGTATGGGTTGGTTATGGCATAGAAGACTTGGTCATGTTGGTATGAAGCAACTCAACAAATTAGTGAAGCATGATATTGTGAGAGGCTTGAAAGATGTTCATTTTGAGAAGGACAAGCTATGTAGTGCATGTCAAGCCGGAAAGCAAGTGGGCAACACACATCCTAAGAAGAGCTTCATGAGCACTTGCAAGCCATTTGACTTGATACACATTGACTTGTTTGGACCAACCACATACACAAGCATTGGTGGCAACAAGTATGGATTTGTGATTGTGGATGATTATACAAGATTCACTTGGGTGTTCTTTCTCAATGACAAGAGTGATGTTTATTCAATCTTCAAGACATTTCTCAAAAGGGTGCACAATGAATTTGATATCATAGTCAAGAAAGTGAGAAGTGATAATGGAAGTGAGTTCAAGAACATAAGAGTTGATGAGCTTTGTGATGATTATGGGATTATGCATCAACTTTCAGCCAAGTACACACCACAATCCAATGGCCTAGTTGAAAGGAAGAATATGACTCTCATTGAAATGGCAAGTTCTATGCTTAGTGAATACAATGTGAGTCAATCATTTTGGGCCGAAGCAATCAACACCGCATGCCACTACATCAATAGATTGTATTGGCATCCCATGATGAACAAGACACCTTATGAGCTATTGAATGGAAGAAAGCCAACCATTGCATACTTTAGAGTATTTGGATGCAAATGCTATATCTTGAAGAAGGGTGCAAGACTTGGTAAATTTGACAAGAGATGTGATGAAGGGTTTCTAGTTGGTTATTCCACTACAAGCAAAGCAAATAGATTGTGGAACAACTCAAGTGGTCAACTAGAAGAAGTCCATGATGTTGAATTTGATGAAACCAATGGGTCCCAAGATGAAGATGAGAATCTCAATGATGTTAGTGGAACTCAATTGGTAGATGCCATAAAGGGTATGGACATTGGTGATATTAGGCCAACTCAAGTTGATGATGATGACAAAGAAGAAGTGCAACCAACTTAAGCTAGTGGTGCTCAATTGCAAGATCAACGAGCTAGTACATCATCTCATGACACTTATAGTGATCAACCAAGCACAAGCAATCAAGCCCCAATACTTCAAAGCTCAAGTGTTGCTAGAGATCATCCAATTGATCAAATTGTTGGTGATATTGCAAGTGGAGTGCAAACAAGAGGAAGACTAGCGGCATTTTGTGAGCATTTTGCCTTTGTGTCACAAGAAGAGCCGGAAAAGATTGATGATGCATTGAAAGATGAAGAATGGCTCATTGCAATGCAAGAGGAGCTAAACAACTTTGATAGAAACAAAGTGTGAGAATTGGTGAAAAGGCCAAAAGACTACAATGTCATTGGAACCAAATGGGTTTTCAAGAACAAGCAAGATGAAGATGGCATTGTTGTGAGAAACAAAGCAAGACTTGTTGCACAAGGTTACACTCAAGTAGAGGGTCTTGACTTTGGTGAAACGTATGCTCCGTTGCAAGATTAGAGGCAATTAGAATTCTATTAGCCTATGCATGTGCCCACAACATCAAGCTCTATCAAATGAATGTCAAGAGTGCTTTTCTCAATGGATTCATCAATGAGCTAGTGTATGTTGAACAACCTCCTGGTTTTGAAGATTATCATCATCCCAACCATGTGTACAAGTTGAACAAGGCACTCTATGGGTTGAAGCAAGCACCTAGAGCATGGTATGAGAGGTTGAGAGACTTTCTACTCAAGAAGGGTTTCAAGATGGGCAAAGTTGACACTACTCTCTTCACCAAGAAGATTGGCAATGATTTGTTTGTCATGCAAATATATGTTGATGATATCATCTTTGGATCAACAAATCAAGACTATTGTGAAGAGTTTGGCAAGATGATGGCAAAAGAGTTTGAAATGTCTATGCTTGGTGAACTCACATACTTCCTTGGTCTACAAATCAAGAAAATGAAGAATGGCACATTCATTAGTCAAGGCAAGTATATAAGGGACATGATCAAGAAGTTTGGATTGCAAGATGCAAAGGGCATCAATACACCAATGGGTACTAGTGGATCATTGGACAATGATGTATATGGCAATATGGTTGATCAAAAGTTGTATCGGTCATTGATTGGAAGTTTACTCATGTGACCGCTTCTAGGCCCGATGTGATGTTTAGTGTTGGCAAGTGTGCAAGGTTTCAATCCTCACCTAGAGAGAGTCATCTCATGGCATCCAAGAGAATCTTGAGGTATTTGAAGCACACTCAAAATGTTGGGCTATGGTATCCCAATGGGTCAAACTTTGAGCTTATTGGATATTCTGGACTCCGACTATGGGGGATGCAAGGTTGATAGAAGAAGTACAAGTGGCACTTGTCAATTCCTTGGAAGATCTCTAGTGTCATGGTCATCAAAGAAGCAAACCGGTGTGACACATCAACCGCCGAGGCCGAATACATTAGTGCCGGTAGTTGTTGTGCACAATTGCTATGGATGAAATCAACTTTGAAGGATTATGGTTTTGATTTCCATCATGTGCCTTTGTATTGTGACAATGAGAGTGCTTGCAAAATGACACAAAACCTGGTCCAACATACAAGAACCAAGCACATTGACATAAGGCATCACTTCATAAGAGACCATCAACAAAAGGGTGACATTACTATTCATCCAATTGGCAATCAAGATCAACTTGCCGATATCTTTACCAAGCCACTAGATGAGAAGAGGTTTTGTAAGCTAAGAAATGAGTTGAACATTCTTGATTTCTCCAACATGAGTTGAATGCACCTCACACCTACGACATGCCTCTCCTTCGAGCAAAAAAAGGTGAAATTGTTTGACATGTCATTCATGATATCTAAGGACTTGTTAGAACATATAGACATATAACTTGTGCCTTAGGAAGCATTCATGGAAAATTAATGAATCTCAATGTATGTATGCCATCACTATTGCTATTTATGCTTGCTTGATCTAGTGATGACATATGACATGTTTATGGGCTTGCAATCTCAAGTGTTGAATTTGGTTATCTTTTCACACATATACTTCAACATAGGTAAGATAACCCTTGTCATGAGGTGTGAAGAAGCTTGTCTTTTGTTCAAACCGAAATATATGTTTGGCAAGCATACCAAATTTGACCAAATTTGAGCACTATTCTTTCCTCCATAACACAACATGGTCATACCTTTTGTGGAAATTGTCGACAAAGGGGGAGAGATTAGTGCATGAAAGGTTTTGAAAAAAATTTAAAAATTCCACATGTTTTTGAAGCAAAATCTTTCAAAGTGGTCTCAAGTGGTTCACACAAGTAGGGGAGCAAGCTCATAGACAATTTGTTGCATTTGTTTATGCACTAACATATGACTTGCTCATTGCACATGAATTTAAAATTTCATATATACATGCTTGTGTGGTGTATGCTAGTATCATAATTACAAGTGGTTGATCAACTAGCATGCATAGGAGCTAGCTAGATTTTCTAAAATTCCGCTCTTAATTCAAGTACCTTGCTTATAATATGATCTCACATGGTACTTTGAGTTTTGATGAAAATCTAGTTACTCTTGATGCTTTTATGGTGAAAATGGCGCAACTCCGATTGGTATCACGCTTCAAAGGTCCATTTCTTTCACCTTAAGCATCATTTTAGTAACATAGCTCACCCCTCAATTTCAATATTCATACATGTATGCAAAGCTACACTCCAAACTCTTGGCATACATGTAGGGGGAGCTCATGCTACCAAAACCGAACTATGATGTTTGTCCAATCCTATGATTGTAAGCAAAATGCTTGGACAACCATGATATGTTCAAAAACATTAATCGAAAAACCTTTATGCGGGTTGTCATCAATTACCAAAAAGGGGGAGATTGAAGATCTCTAGTTTGGTTTTGGATAATTTGTGACACCTAAGGAATAATCTCTCGATGCTAAGTGTTTGACTAGATTAGAGATTGGTCATGTCAAGCTTGGAGCATGGTGATCATGGAGGATGGATCAAGGTGATCCAAAAGATGATTAAGCGTCCAACTTGATGAAGTTTGAGGATCAAATGGGCTCAAGGCAAAGGTATAATGATAGGGCCATTTGATTTTGCACTCAAGACACCATAGAGGGTGTGAGTGATTATAGGATCGATAAGCCGTACTATAAAGAGGGGAAATTTATCGCATATATCGGTCCTCCGGTGCCTTTAGGTTCAAAATTCATATGCATGCATTCTAACCTAGAGAGCTAACTCCGCACTTGATGGAAATGGTTTTCAAAATGCTAACACAAGTGCTCGAGGTGTTCTTCGACGTGTTGGCAACAAGAATCAAGTGACGGAAGCTGGTTTGGAGCAAAGGCGAAGGAACGACAACACAACGACGGATTTTCGCAGCTCGTGAGCCGACCGGACCCTACGATCGGACTCATGACCGGACGCATGGGTTTTGATCGGACGGTCCTGGCCGGTTCCAAAGAAGCATGTTTTTCGGGCCGAATCCCCGGATCGACCGGATGCACCCACCGGAAGCTCGGCCCGGACGCATTCAGCCAGGGGTCAGCCAAGCGTCGGCCCAAAGCTTGTCGGTCTGACCGACTCGCCGACCGGACGCCCTGGCGGGTCCGGTCCGAGCGTCCTGGCCGGCCCGCTAGAATTGCGCCACCCCAACGGTTGTATTTCGTGGTGGGGGGTATTTATACCCCATTGGCCGGCTTGTGCTCTCTCTCTTGGTCATTTGAATCACTCCTAACATCCTAGAGCTGAGCAACAAGCCCTCCCTCCCTCAATCTTGTTTGTGAGCTTCATTCTTGAGAGAACCGGACATCCAAGTGCATTTGCATCGAAGTTCTTGCATCTAGAGGCACTTGGGGATCGTTGTGAGCCGGTTGGTTTCCTTTTGCTTTGGAGACACCGCTCCTAGCCGGCTTGGTGAATTGGTGGAGGCGTTGGCAAGAGAAGGTGATTGTTCTTGGCCACCTCCGTGATTGTAAAGAGGATCACGCATTCCTCGTCGGGAAGACGGTTGCAAGTAATATATTGCTCGTGTCTTGGGTACCTCACTTGTGAGTGGTGGCTTGGAGCTAGTGTTGACGGTCCACCAACGACATATTTTTTTTCCGTCAACTTACTACCATAAAAGGGAATAAAACTATACCTTTTTATACTCATATGCATTTATTACTAATAAATTCCACTTGTAGTGTCTAGAATTTTATTTTGCAGATTTATAATAAAAGCAAGTGGAAAATCGACCAAAAGTACGCCATCCGGAAAAGCGCATTGTTGCAAAACTCAAGCCCGTGGAGCAAATTGACCCAAAACATCAAAATTGGGCCGAGCCGAACCCGCCCACAACTTTTCAGACGGAAGACGACACCCCACCAAGACCGGGCTAGGCCGAGCCTGGGGGGGTGCGCTACAAGCGGCCGGGCGCGGCCGCACCCTCCCCGAGGCGGTTTCGCCCAACCTCGGGGAGGCGGTTCGTGCACCTTCCAAACGGGATTCCCGCCCTTGGTTGGTCGGTTTGCTCAGATTAGGAAGGTTTACCAGGTCGGTTTTGGTGTAAATTAGCACTTAGGCCCCTCCTCCAAGTGTATAAATAGGCCCCCTCTCTCCCCCTCTCTCAACACACACCACACCACTTGGAGTCCAAAGAAACCAGCAATCTTTCTCTTTCTACCACCTCTACCTCTCTCTCTTCTTCTACTTCTTCTTTCTTCTTCTTCTTTCTTCTTCTTTTCTTCTTTTTTTAGTTCTTGGTTAGCACTTGGAGTAGAAGAGCTACAAGGAGGGCTTGTCTCCTAGAAGAAAGTGCTTTGGTAATACATCTTCTCTATGGAGCATTCTTCTATTTACAAGTCCTATATCTATATTCTTGGCCTAACTTATGAACTAGAGTATAGTCTTGTTCATGTTCTTGTGTTGGTATATGAACTAGTATATAGTGTACATATCATGATCTTGACATGTTCATTACGTTTCTTCATCGATCATCATATGCCTAACTTGATTAGAGGTGGGATATCGGTTCGTTGTTCCTTAGGGTTTGCTCTTGTTCTAGTCCGTCCATTCGACGAGTGGGGGATCCCGGGGGACAAGAGTAGTGCTTCGATATGCGGGCATGGTGCCCGGTATTATGACACCAAGGGATATGAGTGCACGCCACGGTTGAGGGGGTAGGCGGCTTGGTCGTGACAAGCCTTGACCGCCCCTTGAAATCCCCCACGCTCGCTTGTCTTTGTAGGAGTTCGTAAATGCTTCCTATGGGCCGTAATGGCACCCGAAGTCTCCCCCGATATCCTAGACCTAACCATGCCTAGATCAGTTTGCATATGATCCTAACTATTCATTTGTATGGCCATGACTAGATACATTAGAATTACTCCATTAGGTTATTCATTTATTCTTTATCTATTTTCTTTATCCTTTTTGCTGGTGGGTTCTTAAGTGTGTGTCACACTATCCAAAAACCGTTATTGCTTACCCCCTGTTATGAACAATTTGGTCTAAGCAAACACATGTTCCTCTATTCGGATGCCATGCTAGCTTATTAAATCACATGCCTTCCTTTGGGAAAATATAAATAACGATACCCCGAATACTTCGGTGAAATGCTACAACGATAGATCCGCGGCGCTTGCGGATGAAATATCTACGATGGCAAGATCTATCCCGTTGACAATCCCTTTCGGATCACCGACATGGTGGTTTTATTGGGAATGTCACGGTGCATGTCCGACGGTTTTATTGGGGATGGGTTTTATACCGTTTCCTTTGATTGCGTTAAGAAATGTCAACAAGCATTTCTCGGCGCCGCTGTCGGGAGGGCATTGTAAAAATATATATATAATAAATAGCTGGCTATGAATATGCACCGTGTGCGTGGCTACCATTTGCTCATACAAAGCTAATCTTTTATGTTTTCTCCCGTTGTGGATGAAAACAGATAGTGTATGTCGCTTCCGATCGCCGAAAAACTTCACCTCCGATCCGCAGGCACTCCTAAGGAAGAACAGTCTCGTGTCGTTTCTTCTTCGGCCGAACACCGACGGCCGAAATCGACATCCCCGCACCAACCGCATCTTAAGCCATGGCCCGAAGTCGCCGCGCGATTTCTCCACTCCAGCCGCTGTCACCAACGTGCCCACCGGGCCGGTGGTGAATGTGGCGACAAAAACTTTGAGCTGCGCCCGGGCCGATCACCATGGTGCGTGCCGCCCATTCTCGTGGATCGCCTAGCGAGGACGCCAATGCTCATCTCCAACACTTCACGGAGCTATGCGACACCATCGTCATCAAGGACGTCGAACCCGACGTTATCAGGCCTCCGCCGTTTCCCTTCTCCCTCGTGGGGAAGGCGAAACAGTGGTTCTACAAGGACAAGGAAGTCGTCAGTACGTGGGCCAAGTGCTCCACGGCGTTCCTGGCTAAGTTCTTCCCCATGGGCAAAACCAATGCCTTGAGGGGGAGGATCGCCAATTTCTAGCAGACAGCAATAGAGCCCATTCCGGAGGCGTGGGAGAGGCTGCAGAGTACATTCTAGCATGCCCGCACCACGGGATGGAGAATTGGCCGGTGCTCCAAAACTTCTACAATGGTCTCACGGCCATATCGAAGGGGCACCTCGACGCCGCCGGCTGGTGGCGCATTTCTATCGCTCATCATCGATCGCAACAGCCCCGATTGACAAAATGGTGGCAAATCGTAGCCGGGCGAAGATAGAGCCCCGGCCAAAACACAAAAAAGGCATGCATACCGTGAAGGAGGTGGATATGCTTGCCGCAAAAATGGATCTTCTCGCTGAAGAAACCGGAGGAGCGCAAAGACGCACTCGCTACACTACACATCGGCGCCCGGTTTTATGCCTGACACGCGCTCACATGACCTCGTGAGACGCGGTGGTGAAGTTGGCCACTCGGGGATAACCGTCCCGAAGACCCGTGAAGAAGCCGCCTTCATCAACAACAAAGAACGGGTATCGCCAACCTCAGCAGGCTGAAATAACCATCCAGGCCACCATTCCAAGGCAACCAGGGGTACAACTCCAATTACAACTCTGGTCAGCCATCACTGAAGGACCTGGTGCTGGGCCAAGCCAAGATCAACGAAAGCCTCACCAAAAAGATGAGCCAAACTGATAACATCTTAGAAGGAGTCAGCAGCAAGTTGGATGGACTCAATACTGCTATGACAAATCAGCTAAACTTCAACAAGAAGATTGAAGCACAGATAGCTTAGCTAGCTGCTCGTCTCCCGGTAATGGTGGAAGAAAAAGCTTCAAGGCAACCTGAAGCCCCCCAGGAAAGCATAAATGCAGTAACTACCAGAGGGGGGAGGTCTACTCGTGACCCACCAAATCCTAATTCTACGGTGAGGAAACAGAAAGAGAAGCTGCCTGAAGAGGTAACCCCACAGGTAGCAGAAGAACCGGAAGTGGAGGAGGTACCATTGGAATATAACAGACACAACGTGCCTACCCTTCACCACAAGAACAAGGAAGCAGACACTGGATAACAGTTTACTCGGTTCATGGAGATGATCCAGAAAGTACACGTAAGTGTGCCCCTCCTAGACATGCTCCATGTGCCGTCATATGCTAAATACATAAAGGATATCATCCAGAACAAGCGGCCACTGCCAACCACTGAAGTTGTGAAGCTAACCGAAGAATGCAGTGCCGCTATCCTAAATCGTCTGCCAGAAAAGAAGAAAGATCCAGGATGCCCTACAATTCCCTGCTCAATTGGAACACAAACATTCAACCATGCCTTATGTGATTTGGGCGCCAGTGTTAGTGTCATGCCAAAATCCGTCTTTGACAAGCTCAAACATACAAATCTTGAGCCAACATCCATGACACTACAACTGGCAGACTCATCCATAAGGTATCCAGCAGGAATTGCAGAGGACATACCTGTGAAGATCCGGGGGTATTTTGTCCCTGTTGACTTTGTGGTGTTGGATATGGAATTTACTAAAGATACACGACTCATCCTTGGACGACCATTTTTTTAGCACCGCTGGGGCACAGATTGATGTTGGAGCCGGAGAAATCTGCTTCAATATCAATGGCAATGAAGAGAAATTTGAATTTAGGCCCCGAGTCTCGGAAGAGTGCAAAATGATTCGGATAAAGTATGGGGAGCAAGGCATTAAAGAAATAGAAATCCAGTCCCCAAAGACCGGCAGCACTTCCAAGGCAGTCAACAAAAATAAGAGATGGGAACAAAAGAAAAAGACCATTCCTAAACCAAAGAAGGAAAAGGTCCCCATCTTTATAAAAGGTAAAAAAGCCCCGAAAAGTAGCTCCACACCAAAAGAAGAACCAAAACAAAAGAAACAATCAAAATACGCTCCTCCTCAAAAGGTGTGGAAGCTAAAGGAAGTGCAGCCCTCCGTATCTCTCGGGGAGCAAAGTGCACCAACAAATGACAAAACGGAGAAAGTCCCAAATTCACGACTCCAAAGAGTGGACCCTCCGTCAAAGGTAAAATGACAGTTATCTTAAAAGAACAAAAATAAATAAAGATACCCACGGGCCTCCGTGATAGCTTGGGGGAGGACCCCCGTAGGTATCATTGCATTGTATATTTACTTTCATCAAATTTTATTTTAGCATGTTTAAATTCCAGTAAAGCTTGCATCTAAAAAAAACCAAAAAAATAGAATAAGTACCTCTTCTTTGTGCCTTAATGCTTATATATATGAGTTATAAAAATGTTTAGTCTTAGTCCCTTGTTGAAATGATGAATAGTTGCTCTGTCTTATGTTCTGCCTGTGCCTAGTTTATAATTCGAATTTCTCCAAAGTTTGGATTTAGTGGCTAAGTCTAAAAACTCATCCTGAAGAACCTAATTCATGTGGGTTGCATAGGCTCTATCTAGTCTAAGTTGTTGCCAAGTATGATATGGTACAAATGGATTTGCTATGATTTCGTCCCAAAAAGAGAAACTTGACAATCCGAATCTATACTTTGAAAGAAAAGAGAAAATACATGGGCTATGCTAAAAAAAAAAAAGAAAAAAATTTGAGATGAAAAAAAGGACAAGTGTCCGAGGGCGAGTAGAGCCCACATCTCTAAAAAAAAAAAAAGAGAGAAAAGAGAGGAAATAAAAGACAAAAGTCTAGGGCGAGCAGAGCCCACCTCTCCAAAAAAAAATAATAATAATATATATATATATATATATATAGCAATAAAGCCCATGCTTTCTCGAAAAATAAATATTATCTAAATAAGTAAAATCCCGAATAAAAAGTTGATCAAAAAGGATGAATGATAAGCACCTCTATTATAACCATTCTACCCGGCAACCGCCCAAAGGCTTTGAGAAAAGCTAGAAAGCCCCGCTACGATGAAAGGTAATAAAGGGTGAGAAAAAGATGTGCCATTTTATTCAAACTATAGTAGAAAATCTTATTATAACCCCGGCACTTGTGAAATGTAATCGGCATAGTAGCAACTCCCGATCAACAACCAAGTACTTATCTCATTTGCTCGAGGACGCCAAGCAAAGGGTAAGCTTGGGGAGTTTGTTGACGGTCACTAACGACATATTTTGTCCCGTCAACTTACTACCATAAAAGGGAAAAACTATACCTTTTATACTCATATGCATTTATTACTAATAAATTCCACTTGTAGTGTCTAGAATTTTATTTTTTGCAGATTTATAATAAAAGCAAGTGGAAAATCGACCAAAAGTACGCCATCCGGAAAGCGCATTATTGCAAAACTCAAGCCCGAGAGCAAATCGACCCAAAACATCAAAATTGGGCGAGCCAAGCCCGCCCACAACTTTTCGGGACGGAAGACGACACCCCACCAAGACCCGGGCGGTGTTGACGGTAACCAACGACAAATTAAATACCGTCAACACAACACCAAAACAACCTAGAAATAGGAATTTCAACTAACATATTCCAAAGTTTTGTTGTTTATTTGGACTTGCGGTACAAACTCATGGATGATCACTCTGGGCCAAAAAGATAAAGAAAAAGAAATAAAATCAACAAATAGAAAAAGGCCCAAAGGAGCAAATGGCAAGCCCAAACAAAATCGCAACAAAAAACGTCGAAACCGGGGCGGGGCCAAGTCCACCTTACAACTTTTAGAGCAAGGAAGCCCGCCTGCCGGGCGGGGCGGCCCGGCCACGGCGCGGGTGCGCTACACCACCTGTGCGGCCGCACCCCTGGCCGAGGCGGTTCGAGCCCAGCCTTCGGGGAGGCGGTTTGTTACCTTCCAAAACTAGTGAAACCGACGTGGGATGGTCGGTTTGGCGTACATGGAAGGTTTTCCTAGGTCGGTTTGAGTGTTTTTTTTAGCACTTAGGTCCCTCCCCTTGTGTATAAATAGACCCCTCTCTCCTCTCAAAAATCAATACAAATTCAAAGGAGAAACCAAATCCACTTGTGCAAGAGAGTAGAATTAGATCTTCTTCTTCTTCTACTTCTTCTATTCTATCTCCCAATTCTAGAGAGTGAGAGAGGAAAAGGCTAGAAAGAAGCTTGATTCTTTCTACCCGGAGTTGCCGGTTCACCCCTCGGTGTTCCGCGGTTCCTAGGAGGACGGAGTGCGGGACTTGTCGGTACACGCCCCCGGCTTGTACCTCTCTCAAAGCCGCTTACACTTTGGTAAGGAGTCTTGTGATTATCTTGCAGACTACTTAATTTCCTTCGTACATTTCTTAGCTGTTGTAGACTTGCGGGGATTGGTAGATCGTTTTACGTTAGTTCTTGGTGGAGGGACTCTTTTGACCGGGAACCTTGGCCAACATCAAGAACTGTGACCAATAGTGCAAACGTGGTGTTTGGACTAGCGTTCACCTACCTTTTGTGGCGCATCCCACGGTTGAGGGGGTAGGCGGCTTGGTCGTGACAAGCCTCGTCCGGCCCCTTGAAATCCCCCACGTTCGGGTGCGGTGCGGTGCTAATTGCCGGACAATCGTCTTTGAGCGCGTGGGCGGTGCCCGAAGTGAGTAGACAAATGAGACTTTAGGAATCACTTTGCACGAAAAACTTAGCCTATAGATACCTCGCTACTCTTAGAAAACAAACCCTTGCCTTAGGTTGACATAGACCTAAAAAGCCACCGCGACCGTCCCCTCCTGAAAAAATACGATACCCCGCGCTACCACCGGGTGAAGTGCTACAACGGTATTTCCGCGCGCTTGCGGATTTCTCTGTGTGCGTAAGAAACACCAACAAGCATTTTTGGCGCCGTTGCCGGGACGGTTGTCGTAGTTATATATCGAGCCGAGTCAACCTACGTGGATCGGTAGTATCCTTTAAACAAAAATACCAAAAAGAGTTTACATTACCCATGGAGCAACCCACTATCCAAATCCTATCCGCTCCCAAGGGCGAGCTCGTAGAACCACGCCAATCTGCGGAAGCCAATCATAGCTTCCGAATATGAGCTCCGCCCGGGCTTTATAGCCATGGTTGGGGCCGAGCCTTTTCGGGCTCGAATATGAAAAACCCCTATCATCACTTACGGGAGTTTGAGCAGCTGCGGGGTGCCCCGACTATTGCGCATGACACACGACACATTGAGGTGGAAGTTGTTTCCGTTCTCTCTCATTGAGAGGGCGACTCAATGGTACGCCCATAACGTAGGGTTGGTAAACGGAGAATGGGAAGAATCTGCGGCGCATTCTCGTGTAGCGTTCTACCCGATATCCGTAATCGCGGCCCTGCGACAAGAGATACTCAACTTCCGACAAATAGAGGGTGAAACCTTAGGTGCAGCACGGGACCGGTTTACCACGCTTACACGATCCGGCCCGCACTGTCCATACCAAACCACGTGCTTTTACAAATTTTTGGTTAGGTTTGGACAGGGCGACGCCCTACCGCTTGATTTAGCTGCGGAGGGTCATTTTCACATAAAACCACGGCGGAAGGAGAAGCTCTCCTAAACCGTATTCTTGAGAATACTTTGCTCGCTAGAACCCATCCGAGTAGAACCCAAGCGAGAAACCGGAGGAAGTCTCTTCGGCAAAAGCCGAACCTTTAAACCTATAAAGAGACCCTCGCCTGAACGAAACACAAGGAGACCGTGTGCACGGATCTCCCATTCTTCGAGGTTGACCTTACCGATCAATTCGGTGACACCTCGAAGTACGAACAATGGAAGAAACCACTAGTCCCCGGCTAGCCCCCGAACAGCCCCTCGGATAAAACTTTCCTCCGAGAGTCTATTAAGGAGCTAACAGGCTATAATGAGCACGGAATGGTTGCGAGAGGAAGGACCCTCTTTCGAAGAAATTCGGATAAGTGGCCCCTCTACACCAATCCATTGCGCGGATATCGGGAAGTTTGGTGGAAGTCATGTATAACCCTACTTTGTGGGGATAAACATAATGTCTCGAAACCTTTGCACAAGCCTCGTGTCGAGGAAGCCATTAGGACCCCCACAAAGACGGACCCCGCGCATAGCACCTCGTACCACCATTGAAAGCCGTGAGGTTATACATGAACAAATCTTCCCGCACAAGGATGTCAAGTTGTCTTTGGACTTTCACGTTTTGATATCCAAGACTTCGACATCCTAATCGGGCATCCCCTAGAAAAGATTCTTGACCTACCAACATCCGGGGATTTAGATGTTAAACTCGGGAAGAAAAAGTTTTCTATCCCAGTTACTCGAGCTAAAAACTCGGTAGAATGTAACCCTTCCTTGAGTACGACACGCCCGAGGAGGTCATGGGAGTTATGCTATATGAGAACCCGAAAACAGACCTTGAAAAAAGACGCCCAATTCTTCATTGAAGAAGAGGACGATTTAGGGAACTCATAGAACTTCCCAAAGAGGAAGAGCTAACTTCGGCCTCTAGTTGAGCTTAAACCCCTACCCCCGTGCCTACGCTATGTCTTCCTAAACGGCGATTCACAAGCACCTAGGTCATCATAAGCGATAAACTTAGTGACCAGGGGAGACTACCCGGCTAATAGCTGTTTTAGAGAAACACGGTCGGTCTTCGGGTATTCCCTTCAAGATCCGAAAGGGGTAAGCCCAACACTATGCACACATCGCATACCTATTGACCCTGACAGTACCCCATCATGCGAACCCCAGCGCAGGCTCAATAATGCGATGCGTGAAGTCGTGAAGAAGGAAGTTCTCAAGCTTCTTCACGCCGGGATTATCTATCTCGTACCACACAGTGATTGGGTTAGCCCAGTCCAAGTGGTCCCTAAAAAGGGAGGAATGACAGTCGTTGAGAACGCTAAAAATGAACTCATTCCACAAAGACAAGTCACAGGGTGGAGAATGTGTATTGATTACAGAAAACTTAACAAGGCAACAAAGAAAGATCACTTCCCCGCGCCCTTTATTGATGAAATGTTGGAGCGGTTAGCGAAACACTCTTTCTTCTATTTCCTTGACGGGTATTCTGGCTACCACCAGATCCCGATCCACCCTGATGACCAGAGCAAGACCACGTTCACATGCCCATACGGAACCTATGCCTACCGTAGAATGTCATTTGGGCTGTGTAATGCGCCTGCTTCTTTTCAGCGGTGCATGATGTCTATCTTCTCAGACATGATCGAAGAAATCATGGAGGTCTTAATGGACGATTTCTCCGTCTATGGTAAGACCTTTGAAAGCTGTCTGAAGAACCTAGACCGGGTCTTGCAGCGATGCCAAGAAAAGGACCTAGTACTTAACTGGGAAAAGTGCCACTTTATGGTCCGAGAAGGCATCGTTCTTGGGCACCTCATGTCCGAGAGGGGGATAGAGGTAGACAAAGCTAAGATAGAAGTTATCGAAAAACTACCACCCCCAGTGAACGTCAAAGGTATCCGTAGTTTCCTAGGCCACGCAGGGTTTTATAGAAGATTCATAAAAGATTTTTCACAAATCGCTAGACCACTTACGGCCCTGCTAGCCAAAGATGTACCCTTTGACTTCACGGATGAGTGCTTGCACTTTGAAAACCCTAAAGAAAGCACTCATCTCGCTCCGATCATCCAACCCCGATTGGTCGTTGCCATTTGAAATCATGTGCGATGCTAGCGACTACGCTGTTGGTGCGGTCCTAGGCCAAACCAAGAACAAAAAGCAGCATGCCATCGCATATGCTAGCAAAACTCGACAGAGCCGAGCTTAATTACGCCCGCGACGTAAAAAGAGCTCCCGGCAAGTAGTCTTTGCTATCGAGAAGTTTCGATCCTACTTAGTGGGCGCAAAAATAATCGCTTTATACGCACTATGCCGCCCTTAAGTACCTTCTCACCAAAAAGGATGCGAAACCTCGCCTCGATCCGCTGGATTCTTCTACTCCAAGAATTTGATATAGAAATAAAAGATAAAAAGGGAGTAGAAAATACGATTGCGGATCATTTGTCGCGTATCGCGTAACTAACATGCAGGAACCACCAATTAACGACTACCTGCGCGACGACATGCTACTCAAGGTGTCGCACTTCAACCCATGGTACGCAAACATTGTGAATTACATGGTTGCAGGATACGTACCACCTGGGGAGAACAAGCGGAAGCTCCAAATGGAGAGCAGGAGGCACCTATGGGATGACCCATATCCGTGCGGGTGTGTGTGCGGACGGCTTGCCGAGAAGATGCGCACCCGGGGAGGAAGGAATGCGGATCATCGAGAAATGTCATGCATCTCCCTACGCCGGACATCTGGGAGTATTTCGCACACAAGCCAAAATTTGGCGGTCGCGGATTCTTCTTCCCGACAATGTACGACGACACGAAAAGAATTCATCGAAGATGCTACAACCGCCGGAAGACCGGAACATCACAGCTCGTGATGCAATGCCCCTACACTATAACCTTCAAATAGAAATATTTGATGTGTGGGGCATTGACTACATGGGGCCATTCCAGAGGTCCCATGATTGTGAGTATATCCTGGTGGCAGTGGACTACGTGTCGAAGTGGGTAGAGGCACTACCATGCAGAGCTGCTGATGGCAAGCATGCACGCAAAGATGTTCCATGAAATCATCTTCCCCTCGCTTTGGGATGCCACGCATGGTGATCGCGACGGAGGATCGCATTTCAAGGACAAATCCTTCAAGACATTCTTGAAAGAGCTTGGCACCCAAAGACAATATTGCCACCCCTTATCATCCAAAACCAAATGGGCAAGCGAAACCTCCAATAAACAAATCAAGAACATCCTCCTGAGAAGACGGTCAACGAGATGGGGAAAGGCTGGAAGAACAAGCTACCCGATGCTCTCTCGGGCATATCGGACAGCATATAAAAGCCCCCATCGGCATGTCACCTTACCACCGGTCTATGGCAAAACTTGCCATTTACCGCTTAATTTGGGGAACATCGAGCTCATTGGGCCATCAAGAAGTGGAATATGGACGCCGGGCTCGCCGGGAAGAACCGTCGAGAGACAAATCTCGAACTAGAAGAATGGCGAGAGAAGGCGTACCACGGTGCAAAAGCTCTACAAAGAGCGCACAAAAAGATGGCATGATCGGCGCATCAAATTCAAAAAGAATTCGCCACGGGAGACAAAGTACTCCTATTCAATTCCCCTGTGAAATTATTTGGCGAAGGGAAGCCGAGAAGCAAATGGAAAGGACCGTACACCGTCATCAACACATCGCCACACGGCGCAATCACAATTCAAGATGACGCAGTGAGATACAAAAGGTAAACGGTCAACGTCTTAAGCTTTTCTTCGAACCAAGACTGATCTTAACCAAGAGCTCGATAGAATAGATTTATGCTTTGAGAATTAATTTATAATGATCAGCATTTATAAAAAAATATATAATTATAATAATAATAATAGTAATAATTATATTTATATATAATAATAGTAAAACATAAAAGGTTATCTATGTAGTTTTTAATTAAGTATTTGCCTTTCTATTTTCTTTTTATTCTATTAAATTTATGCTGGTCATTTGCTACACAAAAGAATATTAACTTTCTAAATTAAATCAAAGCATAAACTATTTTCAAAATTCAAATTTGAAGATCAATTAGAGATCAGCAAGAAAGGAAAACGTTTTTCGCAAAACCCCGTTCAAAACCTTTCGAAAAAGGAAACGAATGTGGGACGAAAGCTCGACCAGGGGGACACGGGTGGTGCACGCCAAGCACCACCTGGTGCGCCCGCACCCTGGCCGGCTCCGTTCGGGCTGGGATTTCACCCACCACCTTCCTCTTTCTCATAACCTGCAATGGTGAGGTGCGCTCCGCGAGATTTTAACCTGCCAAAACAGAGAGGAGTGTTTGTCCTATAAAATCCACCCTCCTCCTCTCCATTCTTCACACCTCTCCTTCTTGCTTTCCTCCTCCTCTCAAATTCTCTTCCTCTAAGTCAAGAACAGCAGCAAGGTTCTCTTCCTCCTATGGCTCTAGTACCATTTAATAGAGAGGAAGCCATAACTTTCGCCTCCAAATACTTAGAAAAGAGGGAAACCCCAGAAAGAAACCTAGCTCTCCTACCTTCTCCAGCCAAGATTCCTACACCAAAGAAAAGAAAGGTAGACGGCAAGGAGAATGTCCCCATAGAGGAAGCGGTAGTTTATGACGAAGACCTATTAGGGAATCTCTCCAGTTACTTCCAAAAAAGCGATTCTTGTTTCCCTTATACCTTAGAACAATTGCCAAACGGACAATGGAGGAAGAAGGTTCCCAAACCACAGGTTCGGGGACAGCCAAAAGGATTCTTCGGGGATGACATTGAACCTCAAACGGGTCCTACAATTGAAAGTGTACAGAAGAAGATCACAGATCTCTCGAACTTCATCCAAACCCTTAGAGGCAGGTTAGCAGAGAGGCATAGTGCCAATATCCGCCTTAGGAAGAAGCTAGCAGACTTGCATATTAGCATGCATGAGGAGCTCAAGCTTGCTGGCGAGGAGATGGGGGTAGAGCGCTCAGTGGATCTCATTGACCTTTTTGAGTAGAAGTGCTTTACCTCTTTATCAATAATTAGGCGCGCACTAGTTTAATTTTCAGTATTTCCCTTTCCTATTATTTTGTAATTCCTTCAAGTGTGCGCCCCAGTTTGAATTATTTATAAATTCAATAAAGTTTTATTATTATATTATTGTCTATGTCTCCACTTGTTTTTGTCCTTGTGCAAAAAGAAAATAAAAATAGGTACAAAAACAAGTGTGGGGGAGGATTCGCAAGTCAAAGGTACGCAATTTTATTAAAAATTAATTTAGACTTCTGATCTATCTTTAAGTGCTAAAACCTGAACCCGCTAGCAAAACTCCATCTCTACATCTACCAATTGATACATGGCATGCGTACATTTTATTCCTCGCCGAATACCAAGCTTACGTTAAAACAACTACTCATCCCGAAAAAACCCGATTCATGTGGGTTGCATATGCTCTATCTAGTCTAAGTTGTTGCCAAATATGAGATGGTACAAATGGATTTGCTATGACTTCGTCCGTAAGAGAAACTCAACATCCGGGAATCTATTCTTTGAAAAAGAAAAATGTCTTGGGCTATGCTAAAAAAAAAAAAAAAATGAGATGAAAAATGGACAAGTGTCCGAGGGCGAGTAGAGCCCACATCTCTAAAAAAAAAAGAGAAAAAAGAAGAAAAATGAGATGAAAAATGGGCAAGTGTCCAAGGGCGAGTAGAGCCCACATCTCTAAAAAAAAAAAAGAAAAAAGAAAAAAAGAGAGGAAATAAAAGACAAAAAGTCTAGGGCGAGCAGAGCCCACCTCTCCAAAAAAATTATAGCAATAAAGCCCATGCTTTCTCGAAAAAAATAAATTTTATCTAAATAAAACCCCGGATAAAAAGTTGATCAAAAAGGATGAATGATAAGCACCTCTCATTTATAACCATTCTATCCGGCAACCACCCAAGGCTTGGAGAAAAGCTAGGAAGCCCCACTACAATGAAAGGTAAATAAAGGGTGGGAAAAATGCTCACAAGGCAGGTAAGGCTTGGAATAACATGTATGCAAGCTTACATCTTGGAGATTGAACCACTTTAGTCCCTCGTGCCTTCACTCGAGGACGAGTAAAGGGCTAAGTGTGGGGGAGTTTGTTGAAGGTAACCAACGACAAATTAAATACCGTCAACACAACACCAAAACAACCTAGAAATAGGAATTTCAACTAACATATTCCAAAGTTTTGGTGTTTATTTGGACTTGCGGTACAAACTCATGGATGATCACTCTCGGGCCAAAAAGACAAAGAAAAAGAAATAAAATCAACAAATAGAAAAAGGCCCAAAGGAGCAAATGGCAAGCCCAAACGTAAATCGCAACAAAACATCGAAACCAGGCCGGGCCAAGTCCACCTTACAACTTTTTAGAGCAAGGAAGCCCACTGCCCGCCGAAGCCCGGCCAAGCCGGCCCTCGGCGGGGGTAGCGCACCACCTGGTGCGGCGCCGCACCTCGCCGAGGCGGTTCGAGCCCAGCCGGGGGGAGGCGGTTTGTTACCTTCCAAAACGGGTGAAACCGACGTGGGATGGTCGGTTTGGCGTACATGGAAGGTTTTCCTAGGTCGGTTTGAGTGTTTTTTAGCACTTAGGTCCCCCCCCTTGTGTATAAATAGACCCCTCTCCCCTCTCAAAAATCAATACAAATTCAAAGAAGAAACCAGTCCACTTGTGCAAGAGAGTAGAATTAGATCTTCTTCTTCTTCTACTTCTTCTATTCTATCTCCCAATTCTAGAGAGTGAGAGAGGGGGAAGGCTAGAAAGAAGCTTGATTCTTTCTACACGGAGTTGCCGGTTAAGCCCCTCGGTGTTCCGCGGTTCCTAGGAGGACGGAGTGCCGGACTTGTCGGTACCCGCCCGCTTGTACCTCTCGCAAGCCGCTTACACTTTGGTAAGGAGTCTTGTGATTATCTTGCAGCTACTTAATTTCCTTCATACATTTCTTAGCTGTTGTAGACTTGCGGGATTGGTAGATCGTTTACGTTAGTTCTTGGTGGAGGGACTCTTTGACCGGGGAACCTTGGCCAACATCAAGAACCTGTGACCAATAGTGCAAATGTGGTGTTTGGACTAGCGTTCACCTACCTTTTGTGGCGCATCCCACGGTTGAGGGGGTAGGCGGCTTGGTCGTGACAAGCCTCGTCCGTCCCCTTGAAATCCCCCCCGTTCGGGTGCGGCGCAGTGCTAATTGCCGGACAATTGTTCTTTGAGCGTGGGTCGGTGCCCGAAGTGAGTAGACAACACTTTAGGAATCACTTTGCCTGGAAAACTTAGCCTATAGATACCTCGCTACTCTTAGAAAACAAACCCTTGCCTTAGGTTGACATAGACCTAAAAAGCCACCACCGCGACCGACCCCTCGTGAAAAAAATACGATACCCCTCGCACCACCGGGTGAAGTGCTACAACGGTATTTCCGTGCGCTTGCGGATTTCTCTCGTGTGCGTAAGAAACACCAACAAGCATTTATGGCGCCGTTGCGTGGATGGTTGTCATAGTTATATATCGAGCCGAGTCAACCTACGTGGATCGGTAGTATCCTTTAAACAAAAATACCAAAAAGAGTTCTGTTACCCATGGAGCAACCCACTATCCAAATCCTATCCGCTCCCAAGGGCGAGCTCAGAGAACCACGCCAATCTGCGAAGTCAATCACAAACTTCGAATATGAGCTCCGCCCGGGCTTTATAGCCATGGTTGGGGCCCGAGCCTTTTCGGGCTCGGAATATGAAAAACCCCTATCATCACTTACGGAGTTTGAGCAGCTCGTGGCTGCCTAACTATTGCGTGCATGACACACGACACATTGAGGTGGAAGTTGTTTCCGTTCTCTCTCACTGAGAGGGCGACTCAATGGTACGCCCATAACGTAGGGTTGGTAAACGGAGAATGGGAAGAACTGCGAAGCGGCGAATTCTATGTAGCATTCTACCCGATATCCGAATCGCGGCCCCGCGACAAGAGATACTCAACTTCCGACAAATAGAGGGTGAAACCTTAGGTGCAGCCTGGGACCGGTTTACCACGCTTACACGATCCGGCCCAGACCTGTCCATACCAAACCACGTGCTTTTACAGCATTTTTGGTTAGGTTTGGACAGGGCGACTCGCCCTACTGCTTGATTTAGCTGCCGGAGGGTCATTTTCACATAAAACCACAAATGAAGGAGAAGCTCTCCTAAACCGTATTCTTGAGAATACTCCTCCGCTAGAACCCATCCGAGTAGAACCCAAGCGTAAAACCGAGGAAGTCTCTTCGGCAAAAGCCGAACCTGTTAAACCTATAAAGAGACCCTCGCTGAACTGTAACACAAGGAGACCGTGTGCACAGATCTCCCGTTCTTCGAGGTTGACCTTATCGATCAATTTGGTGACACCTCGAAGCACGAACAATGGAAGAAACCACTCAGTCCCCGGCTAGCCCCGAACAGCCCTTGGATAAAACTTTCCTCCAGAGTCTATTAAGGAGCTAACAGCTATAATGAGCACGGAATGGTTGCGAGAGGAAGGACCCTCTTTCGAAGAAATTCGGATAAGTGGCCCCTCTACACCAATCCATTGCGGATATCGTGGAAGTTTGGTGGAAGTCATGTATAACCCTACCGTGGGGATAAACATAATGTCCGAAACCTTTGCACAAGCCTCGTGTCGAGGAAGCCATTAGGACCCCCACAAAGACGGACCCTCGCGCATAGCACCTCGTACCACCATTGAAAGCCGTGAGGTTATACATGAACAAATCTTCTCCCCACAAGGATGTCAAGTTGTCTTTGGACTTTCATGTTTTTGATATCCAAGACTTTGACATCCTAATCGGGCATCCCCTAGAAAAGATTCTTGACCTACCAACATCCGGGGATTTAGATGTTAAACTCGGGAAGAAAAAGTTTTCTATCCCAGTTACTCGAGCTAAAAACTCGGTAATAGAACCCTTCCTTGAGTACGACACGCCCGAGGAGGTCATGGGAGTTATGCTATATGAGAACCCGAAGCTTGGACCTTGAAAAAGACGCCCAATTCTTCATTGAAGAAGAGGACGATTCGGGGAACTCATAGAACTTCCCAAAGAGGAAGAGCTAACTCGGCCTCCGGTTGAGCTTAAACCCCTACCCCGTGCCTACGCTATGTCTTCCTAAACGGCGATTCACAAGCACCGGTCATCATAAGCGATAAACTTAGTGACCGGGGAGACTACCCAAATAATAGCCGTTTTAGAGAAACACAGTCGGTCTTGGGTATTCCCTTCAAGATCCGGAAGGGGTAAGCCCAACACTATGCACACATCGCATACCTATTGACCCCGACGGTACCCCCCATCATGAACCCCAAATAAGCGGGCTCAATAATGCGATGCGTGAAGTCGTGAAGAAGGAAGTTCTCAAGCTTCTTCATGCCGGGATTATCTATCCCGCACCACCACGATGATTGGGTTAGCCCAGTCCCAAGTGGTCCCTAAAAAAGGGAGGAATGACAATCGTTGAGAACGCTAAAATGAACTCATTCCACAAAGACAAGTCACGAGGGTGGAGAATGTGTATTGATTACAGAAAAATTAACAAGGCAACAAAGAAAGATCACTTCCCGCCGCCCTTTATTGATGAAATGTTGGAGCGGTTAGCGAAACACTCTTTCTTCTTTCTTATTTCCTTGACGGGTATTCTCGGCTACCACCGGATCCCGATCCACCCCGATGACCGAGCAAGACCACGCTCACATGCCCATACGTAACCTATGCCTACCGTAGAATGTCATTTGGGCCGTGTAATGCGCCCTTTTTTTTCAGCGGCGGTGCATGATGTCTATCTTCTCGCACATGATCGAAGAAATCATGGAGGTCTTAATGGACGATTTCTCCGCCTATGGTAAGACCTTTTGAAAGCTGTATGAAGAACCTAGACCGGTCTTGCAAATGATGCCAAGAAAAGGACCTAGTACTTAACCGGGAAAAGTGCCACTTTATGGTCCGAGAAGGCATCGTTCTTGGGCACCTCGTGTCCGAGAGGGGGGAGAGAGGTAGACAAAGCTAAGATAGAAGTTATCGAAAAACTACCACCCCGAACTGAACGTCAAAGGTATCCGTAGTTTCCTAGGCCACGCAGGTTTTATAGAAGATTCATAAAAGATTTTTCACAAATCGCTAGACCACTTACGGCCCCGCTAGCCAAAGATGTACCCTTTGACTTCACACAGATGAGTGCTTGCACGCTTTGAAACCCTAAAGAAAGCACTCATCTCGGCCCGATCATCCAACCCCCGGATTGGTCGTTGCCATTTGAAATCATGTGCGATGCTAGCGACTACGCCGTTGGTGCGGTCCTAGGCCAAACCAAGAACAAAAAGCAGCATGCCATCGCATATGCTAGCAAAACTCGACAGAGCCCAGCTTAATTACGCCACGACGTAAAAAAGAGCTCCCCGGCAAAGTAGTCTTTGCTATCGAGAAGTTTCGATCCTACTTAGTGGGCGCAAAAATAATCGTTTATACGCACCATGCCGCCCTTAAGTACCTTCTCACCAAAAAGGATGCGAAAAACCTCGCCGATCCGCCGGATTCTTCTACTCCAAGAATTTGATATAGAAATAAAAGATAAAAAGGGAGTAGAAAATACGATTGCGGATCATTTGTCGCGTATCCGGTAACTAACATGCAGGAACCACCAATTAACGACTACCCGTGCGACGACATGCTACTCAAGGTGTCGCACTTCAACCCATGGTACGCAAAACATTGTGAATTACATGGTTGCGGGATACGTACCACCCGGGAGAACAAGCGGAAGCTCCAAATGGAGAGCAGGAGGCACCTATGGGATGACCCATATCCGCATTGGGGTGTGTGCGGATGGCTTGCCGAGAAGATGCGCACCTAGGGAGGAAGGAATGCAGATCATCGAGAAATGTCATGCATCTCCCTACGCCCGGACATCCGGGAGTATTTCGCACACAAGCCAAAATTTGGCGAAGGCGGATTCTTCGGGCCGACAATGTACGACGACACGAAAAGAATTCATCGAAAGATGCTACAACCGCGGAAGACCGGGAACATCACAGCTCGTGATGCAATGCCCCTACACTATAACCTTCAAATAGAAATATTTGATGTGTGGGGCATTGACTACATGGGGCCATTCCAGAGGTCCCATGATTGTGAGTATATCCTGGTGGCAGTGGACTACGTGTCGAAGTGGGTAGAGGCACTACCATGCAGAGCTGCTGATGGCAAGCATGCACGCAAGATGTTCCATGAAATCATCTTCCCCCGTTTCGGGATGCCACGCATGGTGATCAGTGACGGAGGATCGCATTTCAAGGACAAATCATTCAAGACATTCTTGAAAGAGCTTGGCACCCAGCACAATATTGCCACCCCTTATCATCCGCAAACCAGCGGGCAAGCCGAAACCTCCAATAAACAAATCAAGAACATCCTGCAGAAGACGGTCAACGAGATGGGGAAAGGCTGGAAGAACAAGCTACCCGATGCTCTCTGGGCATATCGGACAGCATATAAAGCCCCCATCGGCATGTCACCTTACCACCGGGTCTATGGCAAAACTTGCCATTTACCGCTTTGAGCCGAACATCGAGCTCATTGGGCCATCAAGAAGTGGAATATGGACGCCGCTCGCCGGGAAGAACCGCCGAGACAAATCTCTCGAACTAGAAGAATGGCGAGAGAAGGCGCACCCGCGGTGCAAAGCTCTACAAAGAGCGCACAAAAAGATGGCATGATCAAAAGCATCAAATTCAAAGAATTCGCCACGGGAGACAAAGTACTCCTATTCAATTCCCCGGTGAAATTATTTGGTGAAGGGAAGCCGAGAAGCAAATGGAAAGGACCGCATAATCGTCATCAACACATCGCCACACCGGCGCAATCACAATTCAAGATGACGCAGGTGAGATACAAAAGGTAAACGGTCAACGCCTTAAGCTTTTCTTCGAACCAAGACTGATCTTAACCAAGAGCTCGATAGAATAGATTTATGCTTTGAGAATTAATTTATAATGATCAGCATTTATAAAAAAAAAATATAATTATAATAATAATAATAGTAATAATTATATTTATATATAATAATAGTAAAACATAAAAGGTTATCTATGTAGTTTTTAATTAAGTATTTGCCTTTCTATTTTCTTTTTATTCTATTAAATTTATGCTTTGGTCATTTGCTACACAAAGAATATTAACTTTCTAAATTAAATCAAAGTATAAACTATTTTCAAAATTCAAATTTGAAGATCAATTAGAGATCAAGAAGAAAGGAAATGTTTTTTTAGCGCAAACCCCCCCGTTCAAAACTTTTCGAAAAAAGAAAACGAATGTGGACGAAAGCTCGACCGGGGGACACCTAGGTGGTGCACGCCAAGCACCACCGGTGCGCCCCACCACTCGCCGGGCTCCGCTCGGGCTGGGATTTCACCCACCACCTTCCTCTTTCTCATAACCCGCAATGGTGAGGTATAGCCCCGCGAGATTTTAACCCGCCAAAAAACAGAGAGGAGTGTTTGTCCTATAAAATCCACCCTCCTCCTCTCCATTCTTCACACCTCTCCTTCTTGCTTTCCTCCTCCTCTCAAATTCTCTTCCTCTAAGTCAAGAACAAAGCAAGAAGGTTCTCTTCCTCCTATGGCTCTAGTACCATTTAATAGAGAGGAAGCCATAACTTTCACCTCCAAATACTTAGAAAAGAGGGAAACCCCGAGAAAAAGAAACCTAGCTCTCCTACCTTCTCCAAATTAAGATTCCTACACCAAAGAAAAGAAAGGTAGACGGCAAGGAGAATGTCCCCATAGAGGAAGCAAATAGTTTATGACGAAGACCTATTAGGGAATCTCTCCGCCACTTCCAAAAAAGCGATTCTTGTTTCCCTTATACCTTAGAACAATTGCCAAACGGACAATGGAGGAAGAAGGTTCCCAAACCACGTGTTCGGGGGGCAGCCAAAAGGATTCTTCGGGGGATGACATTGAACCTCAAACGGGTCCTACAATTGAAAGTGTACGTAAGAAGATCACGCATCTCTCGAACTTCATCCAAACCCTTAGAGGCAAGTTAGCAGAGAGGCATAGTGCCAATATCCGCCTTAGGAAGAAGCTAGCAGAGACTTGCATATTAGCATGCACGAGGAGCTCAAGCTCATTGCTAAGGAGATGGGGGTAGAGCGCTCGGTGGATCTCATTGACCTTTTGAGTAGAAGTGCTTTTACCTCTTTATCAATAATTAGGCGCGCACTAGTTTAATTTTCAAGTTTTCCCTTTCCTATTATTTTGTAATTCCTTCAAGTGTGCACCCCAGTTTGAATTATTTATAAATTCAATAAAGTTTTATTATTATATTATTGTCTATGTCTCCACTTGTTTTTGTCCTTGTGCAAAAAAAAATAAAAAATAGGTACAAAAACAAGTGTGGGGAGGATTACGCAAGTCAAAGGTACGCAATTTTATTAAAAGTTGATTTAGACTTCTGATCTATCTTTAAGTGCTAAAACCTGAACCCAGTTAGCAAAACTCCATCTCTACATCTACCAATTGATACATGGCATGCGTACATTTTATTCCTCGCCGTAATACCAAGCTTCTGTAAAACAACTACTCATCCCGAAAAACCTGATTCATGTGGGTTGCATATGCTCTATCTAGTCTAAGTTGTTGCCAAATATGAGATGGTACAAATGGATTTGCTATGACTTCGTCCCGTAAGAGAAACTCAACATCCGGGAATCTATTCTTTGAAAAAGAGAAATGTCTTGGGCTATGCTAAAAAAAAATGAGATAAAAAGTGGACAAGTGTCCGAGGGCGAGTAGAGCCCACATCTCTAAAAAAAGAGAGAAAAGAAGAAGAAATGAGATGAAAAATGGGCAAGTGTCCAAGGGCGAGTAGAGCCCACATCTCTAAAAAAAAAAAAGAGAAAAAAAAAAGAGAGGAAATAAAAGACAAAAAGTCTAGGGCGAGCAGAGCCCACCTCTCCAAAAAAAAAAAAATTATAGCAATAAAGCCCATGCTTTCTCGAAAAAAATAAAATTTTATCTAAATAAAACCCCGGATAAAAAGTTGATCAAAAAGGATGAATGATAAGCACATCTGTTATAACCATTCTATCTGGCAACCACCCAAGGCTTGGAGAAAAGCTAGGAAGCCCCACTACAATGAAAGGTAAATAAAGGGTGGGAAAATGCTCACAAGGCAGGTAAGGCTTGGAATAACATGTATGCAAGCTTACATCTTGGAGATTGAACTACTTTAGTCCCTGTGCCTTCACTCGAGGACGAGTAAAGGGCTAAGTGTGGGGGAGTTTGTTGACGGTAACCAACGACAAATTAAATACCGTCAACACAACACCAAAACAACCTAGAAATAGGAATTTCAACTAACATATTCCAAAGTTTTGGTGTTTATTTGGACTTGCAGGTACAAACTCATGGATGATCACTCTGGGCCAAAAAGACAAAGAAAAAGAAATAAAATCAACAAATAGAAAAAAAAGGCCCAAACGAGCAAATGGCAAGCCCAAACAGAAAATCGCAACAAAACATCGAAAACCAGGCCGGGCCAAGTCCACCTTACAACTTTTCGAGCAGCAAGGAAGCCCAGCTGCCGAAGCGGGCCCGCCCCCCCTCGGCAGGGGCGCGCCACAAGACCACCGCGCGTGCCGCACCGCACCTGGCCGAGGCGGTTCGAGCCCAAATTCGGGGAGGGTTTGTTACCTTCCAAAACCGGTGAAACCGACGTGGGATGGTCGGTTTGGCGTACATGGAAGGTTTTCCTAGGTCGGTTTGAGTGTTTTTAGCACTTAGGTCCCTCCCCCCCTTGTGTATAAATAGACCCCTCTCTCCCTCTCAAAAAAATCAATACAAATTCAAAGAAGAAACCAAATCCACTTGTGCAAGAGAGTAGAATTAGATCTTCTTCTTCTTCTACTTCTTCTATTCTATCTCCCAATTCTAGAGAGTGAGAGAGGAAAGGCTAGAAAGAAGCTTGATTCTTTCTACCCGAGTTGCCGGGTTAAGCCCCTCGGTGTTCCGCGGTTCCTAGGAGGACGGAGTCTTGGGACTTGTCGGTACCCGCCCGGCTTGTACCTCTCGCAAGCCGCTTACACTTTGGTAAGGAGTCTTGTGATTATCTTGCAGCCTACTTAATTTCCTTCATACATTTCTTAGCCGTTGTAGACTTGCGGGATTGGTAGATCGCTTTACGTTAGTTCTTGGTGGAGGGACTCTTTGACCGGGGAACCTTGGCCAACATCAAGAACTGTGACCAATAGTGCAAACGTGGTGTTTGGACTAGCGTTCACCTACCTTTTGTGGCGCATCCCACGGTTGAGGGGGTAGGCGGCTTGGTCGTGACAAGCCTCGTCCCCGCCCTTGAAATCCCCCCACGTTCGGGTGCGGCGCGCGTGCTAATTGCCTGGACACTGTTCTTTGAGCGTGGGCCGGTGCCCGAAGTGAGTAGACAAATGGACTTTAGGAATCACTTTGCACGGAAAACTTAGCCTATAGATACCTCGCTACTCTTAGAAAACAAACCCTTGCCTTAGGTTGACATAGACCTAAAAAGCCACCGCGCGACCGTCCCTCGTGAAAAAATACGATACCCCGCTACCACCGGGTGAAGTGCTACAACGGTATTTCCGCGGCGCTATGGATTTCTCTGTGTGCGTAAGAAACACCAACAAGCATTTCGGCGCCGCTGCGGGGATGGTTGTCGAAGTTATATATCGAGCCGAGTCAACCTACGTGACTGGTAGTATCCTTTAAACAAAAATACCAAAAAGAGTTCCTGTTACCCATGGAGCAACCCACTATCCAAATCCTATCCGCTCCCAAGGGCGAGCTCGTAGAACCACGCCAATCTGCGAAGCCAATCACAGCTTCCGAATATGAGCTCCGCCCGGGCTTTATAGCCATGGTTTTAGGCCGAGCCTTTTCGTGCTCGGAATATGAAAACCCCTATCATCACTTACGGGAGTTTGAGCAGCTCTGTGGCTGCCTGACTATTGCAGGCATGACACACGACACATTGAGGTGGAAGTTGTTTACGTTCTCTCTCAATGAGAGGGCGACTCAATGGTACGCCCATAACGTAGGGTTGGTAAATGGAGAATGGGAAGAATCTGCGGCGCATTCTATGTAGCATTCTACCCGATATCCGTAATCGCGGCCCCGCGACAAGAGATACTCAACTTCCGACAAATAGAGGGTGAAACCTTAGGTGCAGCCTCGGGACCGGTTTACCACGCTTACACGATCCGGCCTGCACTGCCCATACCAAACCACGTGCTTTTACAAAGATTTTTGGTTAGGTTTGGACAGGCGGCGACGCCTCTACCGCTTGATTTAGCCGCCGGAGGGTCATTTTCACATAAAACCACAAATGAAGGAGAAGCTCTCCTAAACCGTATTCTTGAGAATACTCCTCCGCTAGAACCCATCCGAGTAGAACCCAAGCGTAAAACCGAGGAAGTCTCTTCGGCAAAAGCCGAACCTCGTTAAACCTATAAAGAGACCCTCGCCTCGAACTGAACACAAGGAGACCGTGTGCACGATCTCCCCGTTCTTCGAGGTTGACCTTATCGATCAATTCGGTGACACCTCGGCACGAACAATGGAAGAAACCACCAGTCCCGGCTAGCCCCGAACAGCCCTTGGATAAAACTTTCCTCCGTGAGTCTATTAAGGAGCTAACAGGCTATAATGAGCACGGAATGGTTGCGAGAGGAAGGACCCTCTTTCAAGAAATTTGGATAAGTGGCCCCTCTACACCAATCCATTGCGTATATCGGGAAGTTTGGTGGAAGTCATGTATAACCCTACCGTGGGGATAAACATAATGTCCAAACCTTTGCACAAGCCTCGTGTCGAGGAAGCCATTAGGACCCCCACAAAGACGGACCTCGCGCGATAGCACCTCGTACCACCATTGAAAGCCGTGGAGGTTATACATGAACAAATCTTCCTGCACAAGGATGTCAAGTTGTCTTTGGACTTTCACGTTTTTGATATCCAAGACTTTGACATCCTAATCGGGCATCCCCTAGAAAAGATTCTTGACCTACCAACATCCGGGGATTTAGATGTTAAACTCGGGAAGAAAAAGTTTTCTATCCCGCCACTCGAGCTAAAAACTCGGTAATGTAACCCTTCCTTGAGTACGACACGCCCGAGGAGGTCATGGGAGTTATGCTATATGAGAACCCGTAAACGTACCTTGAAAAAGACGCCCAATTCTTCATTGAAGAAGAGGACGATTCGAGGGGAACTCATAGAACTTCCCAAAGAGGAAGAGCTAACTCGGCCTCCGCTTGAGCTTAAACCCCTACCCCCTGTGCCTACGCTATGTCTTCCTAAACGGCGATTCACAAGCACCGGTCATCATAAGCGATAAACTTAGTGACCAGGGAGACTACCCAAATAATAGCCGTTTTAGAGAAACACAGATCGGTCTTCGGGTATTCCCTTCAAGATCCGAAAGGGGTAAGCCCAACACTATGCACACATCGCATACCTATTGACCCCGACAAGCATACCCCATCATGCGAACCCCAAATAAGGCTCAATAATGCGATGCGTGAAAGTCGTGAAGAAGGAAGTTCTCAAGCTTCTTCATGCCGGGATTATCTATCCCGCACCACCGCTGATTGGGTTAGCCCATCCAAGTGGTCCCTAAAAAGAGAGGAATGACAAATCGTTGAGAACGCTAAAAATGAACTCATTCCACAAAGACAAGTCACGGGGTGGAGAATGTGTATTGATTACGTAAAAACTTAAAAGGCAACAAAGAAAGATCACTTCCCGCGCCCTTTATTGATGAAATGTTGGAGCCGGTTAGCTTAAACACTCTTTCTTCTCGTTTCCTTAACGGGTATTCGCTACCACCAGATCCCGATCCACCCCGATGACCGTAGCAAGACCACGCTCACATGCCCATACGGAACCTATGCCTACCGTAGAATGTCATTTGGGCCGTGTAATGCCCGCTTCTTTTCAAATGGTGCATGATGTCTATCTTCTCGCATATGATCGAAGAAATCATGGAGGTCTTCATGGACGATTTCTCCGCCTATGGTAAGACCTTTGAAAGCTATCTGAAGAACCTAGACCGGGTCTTGCAAATGATGCCAAGAAAAGGACCTAGTACTTAACCGGGAAAAGTGCCACTTTATGGTCCGAGAAGGCATTCTTTTGGGCACCTCGTGTCCGAGAGGGGGGATAGAGGTAGACAAAGCTAAGATAGAAGTTATCGAAAAACTACCACCCCCAAAGAACGCCAAAGGTATCCGTAGTTTCCTAGGCCACGCAGGTTTTATAGAAGATTCATAAAAGATTTTTCACAAATCGCTAGACCACTTACGCCCCTCGCTAGCCAAAGATGTACCCTTTGACTTCACGGATGAGTGCTTGCACGCTTTGAAAACCCTAAAGAAAGCACTCATCTCGCTCCGATCATCCAACCCCCCGATTGGTCGCTTGCCATTTGAAATCATGTGCGATGCTAGCGACTTCTGCCGTTGGTGCGGTCCTAGGCCAAACCAAGAACAAAAAGCAAAGATGCCATCGCATATGCTAGCAAAACTCGACAGAGCCCAAATTTTAATTACGCCACGACGTAAAAAAGAGCTCCCGGCAGTAGTCTTTGCTATCGAAAGTTTCGATCCTACTTAGTGGGCGCAAAAAATAATCGTTTATACGCACCATGCCGCCCTTAAGTACCTTCTCACCAAAAAGGATGCGAAAACCTCGCCCGATCCGCCGGATTCTTCTACTCCAAGAATTTGATATAGAAATAAAAGATAAAAAGGGAGTAGAAAATACGCTTCTTGGATCATTTGTCGCGTATGCAGGTAACTAACATGCAGAACCACCAATTAACGACTACCGCGCTGGACGACATGCTACTCAAGGTGTCGACTTCAACCCATGGTACGCAAACATTGTGAATTACATGGTTGCGTGATACGCACTCACCCGGGAGAACAAGCGGAAGCTCCAAATGGAGAGCAGGAGGCACCTATGGGATGACCCATATCCGCATTGGGGTGTGTGCGGACGGCTTGCCGAGAAGATGTGTACCCGTGGAGGAAGGAATGCGTATCATCGAGAAATGTCATGCATCTCCCTACGCCGGACATCCGGGAGTATTTCGCATCAAGCCAAAATTTGGCGGGCGGATTCTTTCCCGCCGACAATGCAATTCCGACGAAAGAATTCATCAAGATGCTACAACTACCGTAAGACCGGGAACATCACACCGGATGCAATGCCCCTACACTATAACCTTCAAATAGAAATATTTGATGTGTGGGGCATTGACTACATGGGGCCATTCCGAGGTCCCATGATTGTGAGTATATCCCGGTGGCGCGGACTACGTGTCGAAGTGGGTAGAGGCACTACCATGCGAGTCAGCCGATGGCAAGCATGCACGCAAGATGTTCCATGAAATCATCTTCCCCCATTTTCGATGCCACGCATGGTGATCGCTGACGGAGGATCGCATTTCAAGGACAAATCTTTCAAGACATTCTTGAAAGAGCTTGGCACCCAAAGACAATATTGCCACCCCTTATCATCCGCAAACCAAATGGGCAAGCCGAAACCTCCAATAAACAAATCAAGAACATCCCGCGAAGACGGTCAACGAGATGGGGAAAGGCCGAAGAACAAGCTACCCGATGCTCTTTAATGGCATATTCGGACAAAGATATAAAGCCCCCATCGGCATGTCACCTTACCAGCTTGGTCTATGGCAAAACTTGCCATTTACCGCTTGAGCCGAACATCGAGCTCATTGGGCCATCAAGAAGTGGAATATGGACGCCGCTCGCCAGAAGAACCGCCGAGAGACAAATCTCCGAACTAGAAGAATGGCGAGAGAAGGCGCACCACGCTGCAAAGCTTTACAAAGAGCGCACAAAAAGATGGCATGATCACGCATCAAATTCAAAGAATTCGCCACGGAGACAAAGTACTCCTATTCAATTCCCGTGAAATTATTTGGCTGAAGGGAAGCCGAGAAGCAAATGGAAAGGACCGCATAATCGTCATCAACACATCGCCACACGGCGCAATCACAATTCAAGATGACGCAGGTGAGATACAAAAGGTAAACGGTCAACGCCTTAAGCTTTTCTTCGAACCAAGACTGATCTTAACCAAGAGCTCGATAGAATAGATTTATGCTTTGAGAATTAATTTATAATGATCAAATGCATTTATAAAAAAAAATATAATTATAATAATAATAGTAATAATTATATTTATATATAATAATAGTAAAACATAAAAGGTTATCTATGTAGTTTTTTTTAATTAAGTATTTGCCTTTCTATTTTCTTTTTATTCTATTAAATTTATGCCGGTCATTTGCTACACAAAGAATATTAACTTTCTAAATTAAATCAAAGCATAAACAATTTTCAAAATTCAAATTTGAAGATCAATTAGAGATCAGCAAGAAAGGAAACGTTTTTCGCGACAAACCCCCGGTTCAAAACTTTTCGAAAAGGAAACGAATGTGGATCTAAAAGCTCGACCCGAGGGGACACACGGGTGGTGGTGCGCGACCACCCGGTGCGCGCCCGCACCTGGCTTCGGCCGGGTTCCGCTCGGGCTGGGATTTCACCCACCACCTTCCTCTTTCTCATAACCCTGCAATGGTGAGGTATGCGCTCCGCGAGATTTTAACCTCGCCAAAACAGAGAGGAGTGTTTGTCCTATAAAATCCACCCTCCTCCTCTCCATTCTTCACACCTCTCCTTCTTGCTCTCCTCCTCCTCTCAAATTCTCTTCCTCTAAGTCAAGAACAGCAGCAAGAACGTTCTCTTCCTCCTATGGCTCTAGTACCATTTAATAGAGAGGAAGCCATAACTTTCGCCTCCAAATACTTAGAAAAGAGGGAAACCCCGTAAAAAAAACCTAGCTCTCCTACCTTCTCCGGCCAAGATTCCTACACCAAAGAAAAGAAAGGTAGACGGCAAGGAGAATGTCCCCATAGAGGAAGCAATTAGTTTATGACGAAGACCTATTAGGGAATCTCTCCAGCTTACTTCCAAAAAAAAAGCGATTCTTGTTTCCCTTATACCTTAGAACAATTGCCAAACGGACAATGGAGGAAGAAGGTTCCCAAACCACGTGTTCGGGGACAGCCAAAAGGATTCTTCGGGGATGACATTGAACCTCAAACGGGTCCTACAATTGAAAGTGTACGTAAGAAGATCACGTGATCTCTCGAACTTCATCCAAACCCCTTAGAGGCAAGTTAGCGAGAGGGCATAGTGCCAATATCCGTCTTAGGAAGAAGCTAGCGAGACTTGCATATTAGCATGCACGAGGAGCTCAAGCTCATTTGCTAAGGAGATGGGGGTAGAGCGCTCAGTGGATCTCATTGACCTTTTTGAGTAGAAGTGCTTTACCTCTTTATCAATAATTAGGCGCGCACTAGTTTAATTTTCAGTATTTCCCTTTCCTATTATTTTGTAATTCCTTCAAGTGTGCTTGATTTGAATTATTTATAAATTCAATAAAGTTTTATTATTATATTATTGTCTATGTCTCCACTTGTTTTTGTCCTTGTGCAAAAAGAAAATAAAAATAGGTACAAAAACAAGTGTGGGGGAGGATTCGCAAAGTCAAAGGTACGCAATTTTATTAAAAATTAATTTAGACTTGTGATCTATGTTTAAGTGCTAAAACCTGAACCCAGTTAGCAAAACTCCATCTCTACATCTACCAATTGATACATGGCATGCGTACATTTTATTCCTCGCCCGAAATACCAAGCTTCACGTTAAAACAACTACTCATCCCGAAAAAAACCGATTCATGTGGGTTGCATATGCTCTATCTAGTCTAAGTTGTTGCCAAATATGAGATGGTACAAATGGATTTGCTATGACTTCGTCCGTAAGAGAAACTCAACATCCGAATCTATTCTTTGAAAAAAGAGAAATGTCTTGGGCTATGCTAAAAAAAAAAAGAGATGAAAAATGGACAAGTGTCCGAGGGCTTAGTAGAGCCCACATCTCTAAAAAAAAAAAGAGAAAAAAGAAGAAGAAATGAGATGAAAAATGGGCAAGTGTCCAAGGGCTTAGTAGAGCCCACATCTCTAAAAAAAAAAAGAGAAAAAAGAAAAGAGAGGAAATAAAAGACAAAAAGTCTAGGGCGAGCAGAGCCCACCTCTCCAAAAAAAAAAAAAAAATAGCAATAAAGCCCATGCTTTCTCGAAAAAAATAAAATTTTATCTAAATAAAACCCCTGGATAAAAAGTTGATCAAAAAAGGATGAATGATAAGCACCTCTGTTATAACCATTCTATCCGGCAACCACCCAAGGCTTGGAGAAAAGCTAGGAAGCCCCACTACGATGAAAGGTAAATAAAGGGTGGGAAAATGCTCACAAGGCAGGTAAGGCTTGGAATAACATGTATGCAAGCTTACATCTTGGAGATTGAACCACTTTAGTCCCTCATGCCTTCACTCGAGGACGAGTAAAGGGCTAAGTGTGGGGAGTTTGTTGACTCGTGAACCAACGACAAATTAAATACCGTCAACACAACACCAAAACAACCTAGAAATAGGAATTTCAACTAACATATTCCAAAGTTTTGGTGTTTATTTGGACTTGCGTACAAACTCATGGATGATCACTCTGGGCCAAAAAGACAAAGAAAAAGAAATAAAATCAACAAATAGAAAAAGGCCCAAAGGAGCAAATGGCAAGCCCAAACAGTAAATCGCAACAAAACATCGAAACCAGGCCGGGCCAAGTCCACCTTACAACTTTTCGAGCAAGGAAGCCCAAACCGCCGAAGCCCGGGCGGGCCGGCCCCCGGCGGGTGTGCGCAAGCACCACTGTGCGGCCAAGCACCTCGGCCGAGGCGGTTCGAGCCCGGCCGGGGGGCGGTTTGTTACCTTCCAAAACTGGGTGAAACCGACGTGGGATGGTCGGTTTGGCGTACATGGAATGGAAGGTTTTCCTAGGTCGGTTTGAGTGTTTTTAGCACTTAGGTCCCTCCCCTTGTGTATAAATAGACCCCTCTCTCCCTCTCAAAAATCAATACAAATTCAAAGGAGAAACCGGTCCACTTGTGCAAGAGAGTAGAATTAGATCTTCTTCTTCTTCTACTTCTTCTATTCTATCTCCCAATTCTAGAGAGTGAGAGAGGGAAAGGCTAGAAAGAAGCTTGATTCTTTCTACCCGAGTTGCCGGTTCGCCCCTTGGTGTTCCGCGGTTCCTAGGAGGACCAGTCTTGGGACTTGTCGGTACGCCCGGCTTGTACCTCTCGCAAAGCTGCTTACACTTTGGTAAGGAGTCTTGTGATTATCTTGCAGCTACTTAATTTCCTTCGCACATTTCTTAGCCGTTGTAGACTTGCGGGATTGGTAGATCGTTTTACGTTAGTTCTTGGTGGAGGGACTCTTTGACCGGGGAACCTTGGCCAACATCAAGAACTGTGACCAATAGTGCAAACGTGGTGTTTGGACTAGCGTTCACCTACCTTTTGTGGCGCATCCCACGGTTGAGGGGTAGGCGGCTTGGTCGTGACAAGCCTCGTCCGTCCCTTGAAATCCCCCACGTTCGGGTGCGGCGCGGTGCTAATTGCCTGGACACCGTTCTTTGAGCGTGGGCCGGTGCCCGAAGTGAGTAGACAAATGGACTTTAGGAATCACCGCCTCGAAAAACTTAGCCTATAGATACCTCGCTACTCTTAGAAAACAAACCCTTGCCTTAGGTTGACATAGACCAAAAAGCCACCGCCTTGCGACCGTCCCTATGAAAAATACGATACCCTCGCTACCACCGGGTGAAGTGCTACAACGGTATTTCCGTGGCGCTTTGCGGATTTCTCTGTGTGCGTAAGAAACACCAACACCAGGCCGAGCCTGGGGTGCGCTACAAGCACAGTGGCGCGGCCGCACCCCCCCGAGGCGGTTTTGGCCCAACCTCGGGAGGCGGTTCATGCACCTTCCAACGGGATTCCCGCCCTTGGTTGGTCGGTTTGCTCAGATTAGGAAGGTTTACTGGTCGGTTTTGGTGTAAATTAGCACTTAGGCCCCTCCTCCAAGTGTATAAATAGGCCCCCTCTCTCCCTCTCTCAACACACACCACTTGGAGTCCAGCAAACCAGCAATCTTTCTCTCTCTACCACCTCTACCTCTCTCTCTTCTTCTACTTCTTTCTTCTTCTTTCTTCTTCTTTTTAGTTCTTGGTTAGCACTTGGAGTAGAAGAGCTACAAGGAGGGCTTGTCTCCTAGAAGAAAGTGCTTTGGTAATACATCTTCTCTATGGAGCATTCTTCTATTTACAAGTCATATATCTATATTCTTGGCCTAACTTATGAACTAGAGTATAGTCTTGTTCATGTTCTTGTGTTGGTATATGAACTAGTACATAGTTTACATATCATGATCTTGACATGTTCATTACGTTTCTTCATCGATCATCATATGCCTAACTTGATTAGAGGTGGGATATCGGTTCGTTGTTCCTTAGGGTTTGCTCTTGTTCTAGTCCGTCCATCCATTCGACGAGTGGGGGATCCCGGGGGACAAGAGTAGTGCTCGATATGTGGGCATGGTGCCCGGGTATTACAACACCTGCGGATATGAGTGCATGCCACGGTTGAGGGGGTAGGCGGCTTGGTCGTGACAAGCCTTGACCGTCCCTTGAAATCCCCCCACGTTCGTTTGTGCTGTAGGAGTTCGTAAATGCTTCCTATGGGCCGTAATGGCACCCAGAAGTCTCCCTGATATCCTAGACCTAACCATGCCTAGATCAGTTTGCATATGATCCTAACTATTCATTTGTATGGCCATGACTAGATACATTAGAATTACTCCATTAGGTTATTCATTTATTCTTTATCTATTTTCTTTATCCTTTTTGCTGGTGGATTCTTAAGTGTGTGTCACACTATCCAAAACCGTTATTGCTTACCCCCTATTATGAACAATTTGGTCTAAGCAAACACATGTTCCTCTATTCGGATGCCATGCTAGCTTATTAAATCACATGCCTTCCTTTGGGAAAATATAAATAACGATACCCCTGAATACTTCCGGGTGAAATGCTACAACGATAGATCCGTGGCGCTTATGGATGAAATATCTACGATGGCAAGATCTATCCCGTTGACAATCCCTTTCGGATCACCGACATGGTGGTTTTACTAGGGAATGTCAGCGGTGCATTTCTGACGCTTTTATTGGGGATGGGTTTTATACATGTTTCCTTTGATTGCATTAAGAAATGTCAACACAAATACCAAATGGCCCAAAGATATAGGCGTGACGCCAACCCAAATCAAGTTTCTAATCCTTTTATTCTCGATTAGTAGGCCATGTACCAAACATATGGCTTATGTAGATCTAGGGTCCGTTTAGGTCGAGAGCATAAAAGATGATCCTCCATACCGTTTTCGAATACGGACAATCTAGGAAAAGGTGTTGGATGGTCTCATTCATTCATATTACAACCAACACATTTCTCGCTTCCTTTCCAGTTTTTCTCGACATTTTATTTGTTCTCTACCTCGGTGGTTTGTTTAGTCCTCATAAGAAAGCCTATTACAGAATTGAACTGTATAATTTTATCCTCACATGGATATTTTCGGTTGTAGATACTTGAACTTGACACCGAGTGTTATATAATGTTGTTATCTCGTGGTGGTTTTGTCATAGAAAACGCAACTACCGCCGCTTATTTTATTTATAGAGATGAATATACGTGCTCAAGATAGAACAATGATCGCACCTTTTCCTCGCCCCTAGAACTCGGCCCGGTGAAGCTTTTGTCGTGTGTGCTCGGCCGCTTGACGACACTCGAAAATTGTAAGTCGCAGCTATGTGATATACAAACCCTACTTATTGTTAGATTTTTGCTTAGTGCTAACTCGTTGACTTCAATGTGTAACCTAAATCTGCTTTGATGTAGGTGTCTCGCTTGCACATTTACAACATCATCCGGCAACGAAAAACAACTTATTCTCTAGAGGATGGCCGAGAGCTACATATGAAGAGACAGAGCAAGAGATAGATGATGGTACCACAGGGGGGCAAGAGAGAGATGATGGTACCACAGGGGGGCGTTCGGGATTTTTTACTGGAGAGGGGCAGTGAAAGGTGCTAAATGGCTAGAGGGGGGGTGAATAGCCTAATAAAATTTCTACAAAAACACTAGAGCAACTTGTTAGAATAACAAAAGGCGATAAATGTGTTTGCTCTAGCTCTACTTGTCGGCAAGCCTCCTACTCACAATTATAGTTGCTATGATCTCTAGTTCACACTCAAGAGTTAAGTCACTACTTTACCAACTAGGTGAACAAGCTAGATAACTCTAATCAATACTAAGCAACTAAGCAATTCTATTCAAACTACACTAGCACAATATATATGAAAGTAATGCAAGAGTGTAGAGGTGATATACCACAATGTCAAGGTAGTCAATCCAATCACCGGGAATATTGTCACAATATGAATAATGAATCTAAATACCAAGAGACAACAATCACAATAGAGAGACACGATGATTTAACCCGAAGTTCACTTGAGCACCCTCAAGCTAATCTCCGTTGTGCCGACCTTCTCACGTGTGGGTCGATGTGGAGCTCACTCCAAGCCAAATGCCTTTAGGCTTATCGCACCCAATGCAAATGAGAGGTACCCAAGACACGAGCAATAGATTACTCACACTTTGTCTTCCCGACGAGGAGTGTGTGACCCTCTCACAAATCACCGGAGGTGGCCAAGAACAATCACCAACTCTTGCCAACGCCTCCACCAATCACCAAGCCGGCTAGGGGTGGTGCTCCCCAAGAGCAACAAGAAACCCACCGGCTCACAACAATCCTCAAGCGCCACTAGATGCAAAGATCAAAGCAAAGTGCACTTGAATCACCTCAACTCACTAGAATGATGCTCTCAAGCAAAGGGAGTGAGGAGGAGGAGGTGTGCTCAGCTCTAGAGGTGTTAGGAATGATTTCAAATGTCCAAGAGACCTCACAAAGCCGGCAAAACGTGTATATATAGCCCCCATCATGAAATATGGCCGTTGGGGGGGCAAAACACGCTGAAAAACAAATTTCACCTCACGCGACTCCAATCGGACTCACCAGGTGAGTCCGGGTCGTGAGTCCAAAGGCAAGCCGCCCGGTCAACGGGTCTGGCAAAATTCGGGCTGCGAGCTCTGCCGGACGCACTCACCGGAGCCTCCGGTGGGTGCGTCCGGTCGAAAAGTGCGTCCGGTGCAAGCTTCCTCCTCAGGCGACCACTTGCTCGTAAAACTGCGATATCTCTTTCATCCGAACTCCGTTTTCGATGATCTTGGACTCTATGGAAAGCTAACTCAGAGGGCTACACAACCAACATGGTTACTTGATCCAAAGCTCAATGGATCAAAGTAGTATTCCACTCCAAAGTCAGTCCTAGTGTCCGAGAAACACCGAAACACCTTCTCCTTTGCAAATGTGCCAACACCACCAAGTGTACATCACCATGTGCTCGTGTGTTAGCATTTTCACAACCAAATTTGAAGGTTGGGTTAGCTCTCTAGGTTAGAAAGCATGCAAATGATTTTGAACCTAGAGGCACATGAGGATCAATATGTACGATAGTTTTTCCCTCTTTATAGTACCTGGCTTATCGATCCTAAATCACTCACACCGCCTATGGTGTCTTGAGTGTAAAATCAAAATGGCCCTATGGATATACCTTTGCCTTGAGCCCATTTTGATCCTCGATCCACTCCAAGTCATGCACTTGATCATCATTTGAATCATCTCAATCCATCCACCATGACCATCATGCACCAATCTTGGCTTGACCAATCTCCAACTAAATCACACACTTAGCGTAAAGAGATTAGTCCTAGGATGTCATCAATTAGCCAAAACCAATCTAGAGATCTTCAATCTCCCCTTTTTTTGGTAATTGGTGACAACCCGCATAAAGATTTTATGATAAAAATATTTTTGAACTCATCATGGTTGTCCAAGCAATTTGCTCATGATTATAGGTTTGGACAATCATCATAAGTTCGGTTTTGGTAGCATGAGCTCCCCTACATGTATGCCTAGAGTTTGGTTTAGGCTTTGCATACATGTATGGATATTGAAATTAGGGAGTAAGCCATGTTACCAAAATGATGCTAAGGTGAAAGAATGGACCTTTGAAGCGTGATACCAATCGAAAGTTGCGCCTTTCTCACCATACAAGCATCATGGATAACTAGATATTTCATCAAAAACTCAAAGTACCCCGTGAGATCATATTATAAGCATAGGTACTTGAATTTAGAGCGAAATTTAAATATCTAGATATCATTTAAGCATGCTAGTAGATCAATCATCATTCAAGTTCCCACTAGCATACACCACACAAGCATGTATGTATGGAATTTAAATACTTGTGCAAGAGCAAGTCATATGTTAGTGCACAACCAAATGCAACAAAAAAAGGCTTATGAGCTTGCTCCCCCTACTTGTGTGCTTTCAAAAATTTTGATCCCCTTCTAATCTTTTTGCACTAATCTCTCCCCTTTGTCACCGATTGACATAAAAGGTTTGATCATGTTCATTTCATATTGGAAAGATTAGTTTTCAAATTGGCCAAATTTGGATAGCTTGCCATACATGTAATTCGGTTTGAACCAAAGACAAGCTTCTTCACACCTCAAGTGAGGGTTATCATGTCTATGTTGAACCACATATTTGACAATATATCCAAATTCAACACTTGAGATTGCAAGCCCACAAGCATGTCATATGTCATCATTAGATCAATCAAGCATATAAAACAATAGTGATGGCATACATACATTGAAATTCATTGCTTTTCTATGAATGCAACCTAAGGGACAAGTTGTACGTCTATATGTTCTAACAAGTCCTTAGATATCATGATGACATGTCACACAATTCACCTTTGCTTTGGCTCGGTGGAGAGGCATGTCACATATGTGGGGTGCATTCAACTCATATTGGAGAAGTCAAGAATGTTCAATTCATTTCTAAGCTTGCAAAATCTTTTCTCATCAAGTGGCTTGGTAAATATGTCGGCAAGTTGATCTTCGTACCAATTGGATGGATTGCAATATCTCCTTGTTGTTGATGCTCTCTAATGAAATGGTGCCTTATATCAATGTGCTTGGTTCTTATATGTTGCACCGATTTTGAGTCATCTTGCAAGCACTCTCATTGTCACAATACAAGGGTACTTTGTTGAAGTCAAATCCATAATCCTTCAATGTGGACCTCATCCAAAGTAGTTGACAACAACAACTCCCCAAGACTAACATATTCGCTTCGCGATAGAGAGTGTCACACTTGTTTGTTTCTTAGAGGACCATGACACAAGAGATCTTCCAAGGAATTGACAAGTCCCACTAGTGCTTCTTCTATTTATCTTGCAACCACCATAGTCGGAGTCCTAATATCCAACAAGCTCAAAGCTAGACCCCTTAGGATACCATAACCCAACATCTTGTGTATGCTTCAAGTTCCTCAATATTCTCTTTGCGGCCTTGTAATGACTTTCTCTTGGTGAGGATTGGAATCTTGCACACAAGCATACACTAAACATGACATCCGGTCTTGATGCGGTCACATAGATTAGACTACCAATCAATGACCGAAATAGCTTTTTGATCAACCATGTTGCCTTTAAGATCTTGATCCAATGTGCCACTTGTACCCATTGGTGTAGTTATGCCCTTTGCATCTTGCATATCAAACTTCTTGAGCATGTCTCTAATGTATTTGCCTTGACTTATGAAAGTGCCATTATTCTTTTGCTTGATTTGAAGTCCAAGGAAATATGTGAGCTCTCCAAGCATAGACATCTCAAATTCTTTGGCCATCATCTTTGCAAACTCTTCACAATATGCTTGATTTGTTGACCCAAATATGATATCATCCACATATATTTGCAAGATGAACAAATCCTTGCCAATCTTCTTGGTGAAGAGAGTAGTGTCGGCCTTCCCCATCTTGAAGCCTTTCTTGAGTAGGAAGTCTCTTAACCTCTCATACCATGCTCTAGGTGCTTGCTTCAAGCCATACAATGCCTTCTTTAACTTGTAAACATGGTTTGGCTTGTGATAATCTTCAAAGCCGGGAGGTTGCTCAACATATACAAGCTCATTGATAAAGCCATTGAGAAATGCACTTTTCACATCCATTTGATATAGCTTGATGTCATGGGCACATGCATAGGCTAGTAGGATTCTAATTGCCTCTAATCTTGCCACCGGAGCATATGTTTCACCAAAGTCAAGACCCTCAACTTGAGTGTAGCCTTGTGCAACTAGTCTTGCTTTGTTTCTAACCACAATGCCATCTTGATCTTGCTTATTCTTGAACACCCACTTGGTTCCAATGACATTGTAATCTTTTGGCCTCTCCACCAATTCCCAAACTTCAGTTCTATCAAAATTATTTAGCTCCTCTTGCATGGCCAATACCCATTCTTCATCTTTCATGGCATCCTCAATCTTCTCCTGCTCTTCTTGTGACACAAATGCAAAGTGCTCACAAAATGCCGCAAGTCTTCCTCTTGTTTGTACTCCACTTGCAATATCACCAACAATTTGATCAATTGGGTGATCTCTAGCAACACTTGTATTTTGAAGTATTGGTAGTTGATTGCTTGAACTTGGTTGACCACTTGATGTGCCTTGCACTTGAGAAGATGTACTAGCTTGTTGATCTTGCAATTGAGAACCACTAGCTTGACCCATTGGAGATGAGAGCCCTTGATCTTTGTCATCATCAACATCAATCACTTGAGTTGGTTTGATGTGCCCAATGTCCATATTCTTCATTGCATCCACCAATTGAGTTCCTCCAACATCATTGTGATTTTCTTCTTCATCTTGAGACCCACTGGTTTCATCAAACTCAACATCATGCACTTCTTCAAGTTGACCACTAGTGCTATTCCACACTCTATATGCTTTGCTTGTAGTGGAATAACCAAGCAAGAAACCCTCATCACACTTCTTGTCAAATTTTCTCAATCTAGTGCCTTTCTTCAATATGTAGCATTTGCAACCAAAGACTCTAAAGTAAGCAATGCTTGGCTTTCTTTCATTCAATAGCTCATAGGGTGTCATGCCCAACATTGGATGACAATACAATCGGTTGATGTAGTAGCATGCGGTGTTGATTGCTTCGCCCAAAATGATTGACTCACATCATATTCACTAAGCATTGACCTTGCCATATCCATGAGAGTCCTATTCTTCCTCTCAACTAGGCCATTTGATTGTGGTGTGTAGGTGGGTGAGAATTCATGCTTAATGCCATAGTCATTGCATAGCTCTTCAACTCTTGTATTCTTGAATTCACTCCCATTGTCACTTCTCACTTTCTTGATGGTAACATCATATTCATTGCACACTTGCTTGAGAAATGTCTTGAAGATGGAATATGTGTCACTCTTGTCATTGAGAAAGAATACCCAAGTATATCTAGTGAAATCATCCACAATCACAAATCCATATTTGTTGCCACCAATGCTAGTGTATGTGGTTGGACCAAATAAATCCATATGCATCAACTCAAATGGCTTGCAAGTGCTCATGAAATTCTTCTTGGGATGAGTGTTGCCCACTTGCTTGCCTCGCTTGACATGCACTACATAGCTTGTCCTTTTCAAACTCAACTCCATCCAAGCCTCTCACTAGGTTGTGCTTCACTAGCTTGTTCAATTGCTTCATGCCAACATGACCAAGTCTCCTATGCCATAGCCAACCCATGCTTGATTTGGAGAGCAAGCATGTACTTAATTTTGCTTCACTAGTCCCAAAATCAACTAGATAGAGATTGTCATGCCTAAAGCCTTTGAATATCAACTTTGAGTCTTTCACACTAACAACCTCAATGTCATCAACCCCAAATATGCACTTGAAATCAAGATCACATAGTTGTGCAACCGAGAGCAAGTTGAAGTTCACCTTGTCAACATGTGTCACATTGGATATGCTCAATTCATTTGTGATTTCAATCTTTCCATGTCCTTTGACCTTGCCTCTACTATTATCACCAAATGTAATTCCACCACCACTTGACCTTGTATCAAAAGAGTTGAACATTCTAGCATCACCGGTCATGTGTTGAGTGCACCCACTATCAACAATCCAATGCCTCCCTCCGGTTTGTAATCCACCTATAAAACAAATCAATGAGATTTAGGTACCCATCTTTGCTTGGGTCCTTGGAGGTTAGTCACCAAAGCCTTTGGCACCCAAATGGACTTCTTCTTTGGTCCCACAATTGGTGTACCAATGAACTTTGCCTTAACACCATTCTCCCTCTTGGTAAGCAAATAGCATGAATCAAAACAAATTGAATGCACTTGATTTGCTTTCTTGTTGGTGTTCTTTTTAGCACATTCTTGCTCTCGATGCCCAACTTGCTTGCATCTATAGCAATAGGAACCGTTGCTCTTCGCAAAAGCTAGGCTTTGGAGTCACAAAGGCCTTCTTGCCTTTCTTGGGAGTATACCCTAGACCTTCCTTGTTAAGGGAAAATCTTTGGCTACCCAAGCACTTTAGCAACTTGGCATCCCCACCATATGCCTTACCCAAGGCGTGGGTGAGCTCATCCACCTCTCTCTTGAGAGTCTCATTCTCAACTAATAATGATGAATCTAAAATGTTTCCATCACTACTAGTGGAGGTAGAGTGGGTTGACGTGGATGTGGATGGTATGTTTGATTCTTCAACATCAACCATGAATGGTTCATCTATAATGTCACATGTTGAACCAACATCCATCTTGGAAACCAAGACAACTTTGTCACACTTAGCTACTAGCAAGGAATGAGCTTTTTCAAGCTTTGTATGAGCAAGTTGAAGCTCCTCATGGTCTTCCTTTAGACACTCATAAGAGGCTTCTTGCTCCCTAAGGCTCTTTTCAAGAGAGGCAACTCTCTTTTCCAAGGCCACACATTCCTTAGCCTTAGCTATGAGTACAATGTTGGATTGCTCCATTGCCTCAAACATCTCATCTTTAGTGGGTTCATTTGATTCATCATATTCTTCCTCACTATCATATTTTACTTCATTAAAGGATGGTACATCATATACCTTTGTGGCCTTAGCCATGAAGCATGAACCGGAGGATGAGTCAAATAGTGAAGGCTTGTCTTGATCAACTAGAGCCATCATAGCCTTGCCTTCTTCTTCTTCTTCGGACTCATCACTATCCCATGTCACAACAAATGCACCATCTTTGCCTTGCTTGAAGGTGGCCTTGTTCTTGCCCCTTCTTCGGTCTTTGTTGTTCTTCTTGTCCTTCCTATGAGGACAATCCTCAAAGATGTGATCGGGACTATCACACTTCCAACATAGCCTATTATCTTCATTGCCCTTGGAAGTATCCTTCTTCTTGTAGTGCCCAAATCTCTTCTTGTACTTGAGCATGGTGCCAAATTTCTTGACAACCAAGGCAAGAGCTTCATCAACCTCTTCTAGGCCTGGATACATCACATTCTTCTTCTTGTGCCTTTGCCTTGCCCTTGTTTGAGGTGGAAGATGCCTTGAATGCAACGGCCTTCTTCTCCTCAACTTTCTTCTCTTCCTTCTTCTCCTTCTCATCAATATTGTGATCATACTTGTCAAATGTCAACACCTCTCCAAGTAGATCATTTGGCTTCTTTGAATCAAGCCCATCTCTTTGTAGCATGAGAATCAACATCTTGAATCTTGAAGGTAGGCTAATCAAGAATTTGTGACAAAAGTCTTGATCTTGTGTCTTGTAGCCCAATGTCTTGAGATCATTGACAATCACTTGTAGACGATGAAACATCTCAAGAATTGTTTCACCATCCTTCATCTTGAAGGTCTCGAACTCACTCTTGAGTCCATATAGCTTGGCACTCTTGACAACCTTGGTGCCCTCATATGTTTTCACTCAACCTTGTCCACACTTCACTTGCACGATCCAAGTCCTTGATGCCCTCAAATATCTTTGCATCGATGGCATTGTATATTGTGTTGAGTGCCATTCGATTGCAAGTCCGATTTGCTCTATCCTCATCGGTGAGCTTGGTAGGATCAAGAATGATATAATCATTCTCCGTCACCTCCAATACTCTCTCATGTATGGAACCGAGGTACATGGTCATCTTCCTCTTCCAATGATCAAAAGAACTCTCACCATCAAAGTGAGGTTGCTTTCCCCCAATATGGTTGAATACTATAGTAGCCATATCTTGCACCGAAGGGTGTTAATCCTTGCTTAAACGGTGACCACGGCTTTGATACCACTTGAAAGGTCCTAAATGGATAGAGGGGGGGTGAATAGCCTAATAAAATTTCTACAAAAACACTAGAGCAACTTGTTAGAATAACAAAAGGCGATAAATGCGTTTGCTCTAGCTCTACTTGTCGGCAAGCCTCCTACTGACAATTCTAGTTGCTATGATCTCTAGTTCACACTCAAGAGCTAAGTCACTACTTTACCAACTAGGTGAACAAGCTAGATAACTCTAATCAATACTAAGCAATTCTACTCAAACTACACTAGCACAATATATATGAAAGTAATGCAAGAGTGTAGAGGTGATATACCACAATGTCGAGGCTAGTCAATCCAATCACCGGGAATATTGTCACAATATGAATAATGAATCCGAATACCAAGAGACAACAATCACAATAGAGAGACACGATGATTTAACCCGAAGCTCACTTGAGCACCCTCAAGCTAATCTCCATTGTGCCGACCTTCTCACGTGTGGGTCGATGTGGAGCTCACTCCAAGCCAAATGCCTTTAGGCTTATCGCACCCAATGCAAATGAGAGGTACCCAAGACACGAGGAGTGTGTGACCCTCTCACAAATCACCGGAGGTGGCCAAGAACAATCACCAACTCTTGCCAACGCCTCCACCAATCACCAAGCCGGCTAGGGGTGGTGCTCCCCAAGAGCAACAAGAGACCCACCGGCTCACAACGATCCTCAAGCGCCACTAGATGCAAAGATCAAAGCAAAGTGCACTTGAATCACCTCAACTCACTAGAATGATGCTCCCAAGCAAAGGGAGTGAGGAGGAGGAGGTGTGCTCAGCTCTAGAGGTGTTAGGAATGATTTCAAATGTCCAAGAGACCTCACAAAGCCGGCAAAACGTGTATATATAGCCCCCATCACGAAATATGGCCGTTGGGGGCAAAACACGCCGAAAACACCTCACCGGACGCACCCACCTGACTCACCCGTGAGTCCGGTCGTGAGTCCGTGCAAGCGCCCGCTAACGGGTCCGGCAAAATTCGGGCTGCGAGCTCTCTCGCCGGACGCACTCCACCGGAGCCTCCGGTGGAGTGCGTCCCGGTGCGGAAAAAGCGTCCGGTGCAAGCTTCCTGTCGAAACCATCACTCGCTAAAAAACTGCGATATCTCTTTCATCCGAACTCCGTTTTTGATGATCTTGCACTCTATGGAAAGCTAACTCAGAGGGCTACACACAACCAACATGGTTACTTGATCCAAAGCTCAATGGATCAAAGTAGTATTCCACTCCAAAGTCAGTCCTAGTGTCCGAGAAACACCGAAACACCTTCTCCTTTTGCAAATGTGCCAACACCACCAAGTGTACATCACCATGTGCTCGTGTGTTAGCATTTTCACAACCAAATTTGAAGGTTGGGTTAGCTCTCTAGGTTAGAAAGCATGCAAATGATTTTGAACCTAGAGGCACATGAGGATCGATATGTACGATAGTTTTCCCCTCTTTATAGTACGGCTTATCGATCCTAAATCACTCACACCCTCTATGGTGTCTTGAGTGTAAAATCAAAATGGCCCTATGGATATACCTTTGCCTTGAGCCCATTTTGATCCTCGATCCACTCCAAGTCATGCACTTGATCATCATTTGAATCATCTCGATCCATCCACCATGACCATCATGCACCAATCTTGGCTTGACCAATCTCCAAGTAAATCACACACTTAGCATAAAGAGATTAGTCCTAGGATGTCATCAATTAGCCAAAACCAATCTAGAGATCTTCAGGCAGCCATCTGGCTTGTTGGTGTGAAAGCGGAGGGTCAGGACACACACAAGGTGGCCGAAGGCAAGATAGTTATCACGGCGCTCAAGCGAACGGGTTTCCCAATCGAGAAGGTGGCCATGCTAAGAATGAAGAGACTTGCTGGTCTGATTGCTAGACAAAAGGTCCCCTTGCTCACATATTCAGTCTCTTCCTTAAGCGCCGCAACAAAGGAATTGTTATTTGAGAACTGTGTCCGAATTCATTGGAGTTTGTAGGCAACTTAAGGCGCATGGCATATATGAAGCTGTGGCAGTCAGTAGGCAAAAGTTTTAGGACCTTCAAAAGTGATCTAGTGTGGAATTACGTCATGAAGGGGTTGGATGCCACGGTGAAGCACCCATACATCACCAAGGATGATTGGGCAGCTTTTGGTTGAAGCGAAGAGCAACAAAGAGACACTGCAACAAGTGAGAGATACAAGCGGCTTAGGGAGAAGAACAAGCATGACCACCGCCTGGGGTACGAGGAGGTTATGAGGCAAAGTTCAAAGTGTGGGAGAAGGAGGACACTTACTTACTCCACAATAGCATCAAGAATCCTTGGCATGAATTTCCAAAGTGAACCGCGCCGGCATTTTTTGTGTGCACGGTGCGCCCGGTCGTGTCGTAATAAGGCTGTAATTGTTTGGTCGGTGAAGAGTCTCGGTCTTTATCTGAGAAGGTTTTATAGAAGACCGCCCGTGCTTCTTCTCCGGGGGCACCGGTGTAAGGGAAAGAGATATGCTCACAGAGGTCCCAGGCACCCTGCAGCGCATGGCGCGTGTGCGTGGTATGTCTAGTATGACTGGTTGGAAGTTTTGGCGGCTTGCGCCGACATGTACGTAAAAAGGAAGTCTCCGTGTGCGTTGGCGAAGCATATAGAGAAGAGTTAGGACCTCAACTAGATGAGCTCACAGCTAAGGTGGCGGCGTTGGAATCAGGAGGACATGGTTCACTGCCTGCCAACACCCCTAGCCATGTAGGTGGTGTGAAGAGCAGCTGCATGCGAGAAGCCGATTCGGCGGATGCTGCAGTTGAGATATGTAGGCACAAAAATCCTGCTCCCTGCGCCGCACACACTGACAAGCCGGAATAGCTGGCTTTACTCCGCCCAAGTGTCTTGAATCCGATGGCGTGCCGATCAATTTGACCTGTTAATTGACAAGGAGGTAAACGTGAGATCTGGAACATGCCCTCGGTGAGACCAAGACAGTTCGCATGTATGGCTCTAAGGCGGATGTAAAGACATATAGCTATGAGAGCTATCTCGTCAATAGATAATGAGTGCATTCGGTAAGCAAGTACAAAGACGTAACGTAAAAAACAATTGCGAATGAATCATAGAAGACATGTTTGAACAAGTGAAGTCGATCATCATGATATAACATCATAAAACTCTATTGCATGGATCGAATTAATTGACAACATGAAACAAAAGCGGTAACTTCGTAAATATAAACCTAATCTAAATGACACATGCATAGGTTTCATCCAACTAGTCTCGCCGCCGCCTAGCCTTCCTAAACCCATCAAGCTTAAACCCTTGCAAGCTAATCCACCGCATGATACCACTTGCTACGAGATATAAACCACTTACCACAACTAGATCAATCCAATCGCATGATACAATCTAACCATGATAAGCTAAAAGCACGTATACATCTAAATAGATCTATAAATACTCATTACTCGTTGAGGCATGTATGCATAGACAAGTAAAGTGCACATGCAAACCTAATCTAAAGCAAAGCCGAGATTCATCCCGATCCCCCTAACAACAATCCACCGCATGATACACCGCAACAAGCTAATCCATCGCATGATACGGCTTGCCGACTTAACCGTTCTAAACCCTCTTTCGTCCCTAACAAAGCAATCCACCACATGATACACCGCAACAAGCTAATCCACCGCATGATACGGCTTGCCGAACTTAACCGTTCTAAACCCTCTTCGTCCCTAACAAAGAATCCACCGCATGATACACCGCAACAAGCTAATCCACCGCATGATACAAACTGCCGGACTAGACTCTAACGATAGGTAGACTTACACATGAAAGATACAAGTAAACACATAAATCGTGTTTAGGCAAGGTTGCCAATCCGTGGTCCATGAAGAAGAAACTCACACGTAAAACCTTAGCCCGCCACAAGACTCATGACTAAACGCGCAAGAACCCAAGAACACGCGTGACAACCTAGATTGATCTAAGCTCGGCTATGAAAGCACGATAGATCTAATGACAAGTCGATGATAAACGTTGAAAGTATTGTTGACATATAGATCTAACAAAAGATAAAGCCGAGCCACATCAATCTAGATTGGGCAAAGAGTGTGTGCAAACATAATCAAATAAATAGATGAACAAATAAGAATCATGCACCACTCGGTAACTTAATGAATTCACTAGATTGCCAAATCTAATGAAGGCGATAACTAGCTCCAAGCTAGACCTTAGCCCGCCGCATGACTCATGATCTAACAAAGAACCCTCTTGCTCCATAACCTAAATCCGCCCGCGCACGATACTAAGCATGGTAACAAGACTACTTGCAACATAATCTAAATCCGCCGCATGATACTAGACATGGTACAAGGTTTCCGGTACTTACGGAGGTCGACGGGTCGATGTATCCCCTCACAGTAGATCGACGACACGACTGGACTCGAAGGGTGGCGGGAGCCAAGGCACGGAGCCGGGTTTGTTGTATTTGATTTGGTAGATCGTTTTTACGATTCTTGCGGGGTCTCATATTTATACCCTGGGCTTGATGAGTCCTAACTAATTACGAATAATAATAACGAAAATATCTAGCTAAGATACATTGTCCTCCAAGTCTTCTCGAAGTCGTGGAATTGTACGCGACGTGGGCCCTTATCCTTGAATATTCTCCTTGATGCTCCACGCTTGCCGCACCATCTCTTGCTCAGCTCCTTCTCCGGACCCAAGCTCCTTAGCCGAAGAACAGCGGCTTCCCGAATGGTACAAATTCTTTGTTTGTCTTTTGCTAGCCGAATGACCCCTTACCGAACCATCGTGTGCCGGTCTATCTGTCATCCAGGCTCTACCAAATTTTGGTGTTAACATATGCCCCCTCAATTTTAGAGTAAAAGAGGCTCTTTTGCTCTGAAATTGACCACGATCTGCTAAAACTCGGGCCAAACCTTTTAACTGGGCTAGAAATTACTGAGGCCCATTTTCTGGAGGCTTCCTGCAACACTGTTTAACCCTTCAATTTCTTCTTGGGACTCGTGCCACCGAAATCTCCACCAATGTGAATCGGCAAGCCGGGTCGCTTCCACTTCTCAAGATAGGCACCGAATAGATCTCTTGCCTTTTCACAGCTATTCCAAATCCACTTCTTGGCCTTCCTTCTGTATATAAATACAAGTGAACTCCCTCAGCCGAGAGCAGTCATTCAGATCTCATCTTATATTCAGCTTTCTTCCCCTTCTTTCCAAGATCTAAAGCACCAGATGGCAGGTTCAAGCAAGCGCCCGGCTGGTTCAGCAGATCCACGCCCTCCGAAGAGGCCCACGCCAAGGTAAATGCGCCTCATACATCGTGATTCAATCTCGTTACGCATTTATCGATCCTGATTTTCCTTCATTTGATTTTCTCGATGGCGACGAGAATGCCGAACTCCGTCGTCGGCTAGCGGCAAATTGGCGACGGCCCTCCGGGAGGAGAAGGACAACCACCGAGTGACTCTCAAGATCTTTGGAGGATGCGGAGGAGGCCATGGCTCATCTGGACAGAGAGAACGAAGCCCAGATGCGCCATAACAATGGTAAGTTCTCACCATCATGCCCTGTCATTCCTTTCTTGTATTTCTGAGCACAATCCTCTCATTCAAATCCTTTATGTTTTAGGCTTGACAACGAAGCTCCACCGCCTGAAGGTTGCCACCGGTAGGCTGATCAGGGAGCTCAAAGAGGACACCCCTCCAGGCCCTGATCGTATCCAGAGGCTTCAGCAAGCCTATGGGCTTCTGAAGACCATCAACAACATGGTTGTAGATTAGGAAAAAACTAGTCTCTATGTAATAGACTTGTATTTCCTTGCCTCTGTTAATAAAGAATCAGTTCTCTTTCTTCTGTATCTGTGATTTTGCGTTTTGTTGAACTAAATTAAGCAATCTTGATGCCGAATCATCACCATGCCGAACACTACAACCGAACGAACCTTTAACTCAATAGATCTTATAAAAATGCTTTGTCAATCTTCTTTGTCTTCTTTGAAGAAAATCTGAAATCGATAAGCATTGACAATGTAGTGGTACCGATGACAACAAAATATGCCCAAAAATAAAAAGGATCCAATCCCCATGATTCTGTTTTTTTCACCGCTTTTAATGATCAACAAGATTTTCACTCACATTGATTGCCTCTTATCCTCTGTTCTTGTAAATGGAAGAAATCCTTGTTGAACAAAGCGGCCGAATCTTGTCTGTCATCATTATTAATCAAATCCTCAAATAATATAAGAAATCCGGTTTCCAGAAAATTCGCGAGCACTGTTCACTGTATCATTAAATGTGCCCTGCCTTTCTCTTCTCCCAATAAACCAACCAGGGGTAAAAATGTTAGTCCGAGGGGAGGTGAAACGAAAAGAACTGGCTTCCTCTGAAAATATTTCAATATATTTAGGCCAGTCGGCTTCCTTTTTATTAAATATCGACTTTATATGTCCAAACACAATTGAAACTTTCACTGCAAATTTGTCCATCATTCACTTTCCCTTTCTCATCGAACACCTTCCATCAACACCAAAGCAATCTCCAATGGCGGGCAAGGGAAAAGAGATTGTTGAGGAATCAACAGTCCAGGGTCCTCCACCACCTGCTCCATGTTCTCTTGGGTAAGATTAAATTCTTGCATATTTGGTCACTTCTTATCCAGAGGCATTCTAATCCTTCCGGTTTCAGATCACCAATGCACCCATACTTCTTGTTTGGCATTCAGCGCATCCCGATTCCTATCTCATCGACTCTCTTCGATGATGATTCACTGGCGGATGTAGAGACTCTTCGCAAGCAACTTCGTGAAGAGAAGCGCTGCCGTAGGGAGCTTCGTGCGCATCTGGGCGTGATAACTCCTTATGCCGCCAGAGCGGAACGCCGTATGTCCCCGGAGGTTCATATCGGTGGTAAGTTCTAAACCTAACCCGTCCACTCATCACGGCTCTGGTGAACTGATTGTTCCTCATTCTTTCATCATCCAGAACTATCCGAGCGCCACCACTATCTTCGTGAAGTGGTGTCAAGTTTGGTGCGAGCACTTGACATGCCAGTGAACCCACCGGCGCCACGCATCCAAGAGATCGTCGATAAGATCAAGGATACCATGAAGAAGAAGTAGAGTTCTGTGGTTGGGACCTCTTGTCGAATAGTACTTAGGATTAGGATCAAGTAGAAATCCCCTGTAATATGTTCCAAAAATCTTTTGTAATGTATTCGGCAATGCTTTTGTAACAAACTCTTGAAGCCCTCGAATAAAAGACCTTTCTGTCTGCCTATTGATGTTTTTTTATATTTTTTGCACTAAAGGCGACATAACAAATTTATGCCGGCTGTCCTCCAATTCTATGGAGTATTTTTTCTGCTAAAGGCGATGATTAACACATCGGCTACACCTCATGAATAGAATAAACTTCCTTTTGCTTGAAACCATTAAACTCATATGTGTCGGCCAATCACATTTGACAATAATTGATCCTTCATCGGTGACATGAAAACTTCCCTTAGAAGTTACTATGAGAGCCGACTATCTCGATCGATTCGGCGGTCGGTCTTTGTAATGAGTACCGACGGGACCTTCCCATTCTCTTCCTGAGAAGCATTCCATGCCTTCATATTCCCAGAACGATGGCTCAGTAGCAGCAATGCTTACCGAATCATCGGCTTGCACTATCTCGACGTCGTCACCGTTCCATTGGATAAGGACTTGATGCATGGTGGATGGAACGCAACAATTAGCATGGATCCTATCTCTTCCAAGTAGCAAGCTGTAGGACCCCTTTACCGTCGACCACAAAGAAGGTAGTGATCAAAGTCTTTGAGCCGATCATCAACTCAACGTGAAACGGCTCCATGAGTATCCGAAGGATTTCAAAGAAAGTCCCCGAGCACAATGTCCGCCTTGAGCAAATCCTCCTTAGTCATCCCCACTTCCCCGAAAGTTGTATATGGCATGATATTGATTGTAGCTCCTCCATCAACGAACATATGAGTCAGAGGTTTTCTATTAACATATCCCTTCAAGTAAAGAGGCTTCAAATGATTGTGCTTTCTAGGCCTGTCAAACACGGCTTGTCTTGATAATGCCAACTGTCCTAGGAGATCAACCATCTCTTTGTTGTCAAAATTAGAATAGGCCTCTTCATCTGAATAGGCATCTTGTTCCTCTAGATCATCAGTGACTTGCTCTGTGGGTGCTGCAAACTCTATTGGGATGTAGAACACCATGCTAACATCTGTCAAACGCCTACTTGCCGAATACTCTTCTGCCGAATGATTGACTTCCTGAGTTTTCTCCTTTGGGCGCCACACCCCTCGCGTTCGACCGCCGCTTCCTTGAGCTCCTTGTTTCTGAGATGTTGGACTCTTCTTTTCTGGCTCTTCCTTAGACCAGGAGGGCACCACTGTCCCTTTTGCCACACATATTTTTGAGAAGAGTCCATGTCATCATCAGAATCCTCCACATCAGCCCATGCTTGATCTGCAATCCTCTTACTGACGTGAGGTGTACTGTCTTCATTTTTTAAGCGCCGATCATCCTCTGGGAAGTGTGCCCCCAGTCTTTCTTGGATGGGACGGCGGTTGACTCGTTCCTGTCTGTACCCGTGATATTGTTCACTGCATTCAGGGCAATTATTCCTAGCAGGCAACTTCAAGCCTTCATTCCAGCAATGCCTAAAGAAAGGACAGTCCCAATGAGACTCCTCTTGTTCTTTCATGTACTCCTCCTGTTCTCGGTGGTACATCTCCTCTTTGTACCTCTGCTGTTCTCTAGCAAGTTGTTGATCTCTACGATACTGCTTCTCTTGCTGCCTTTGCCACTTGTTCAGCAGTATACGAGATGTCACCCTTGGTTTGGAGGTTTCTCCTTTCTCTGTTCGGCTATTTGGAAACCGAACACGATGATGCTAGAGCTCTGCACTAGACACTTGCCGACTAGGGTCAACTGATCCGCTTTGCTTTGCCCTTTCAGAAGTCAACACTTTCATTGGGGCTTTGCCCTTAGGATCACTGGCAGAAACCATGCACGAATCAAAAGCAACCATGCTTGCAGGGAAGGGCTCCTTATCCACCTTCATGTTGTTGTTGAACTTGAGGAGACCCTGCTATATAGCCCTCTCGAATCCGTGCAAGATTCGGCAATCAGTAATGTTGTGAGTGATCATATCATGGAAGCCACAATATTTGCCAGTCTTGACCCAATCTGGACGCTTCATAGAATGATTCTCTGGCAGCTTGATGCGTCCTTCCTTGACCAAGAACTCAAAGAGCTTCTCTGACTTGGAGACGTCAAAGTCGTATGCCCCCTTGAGTGTCTTCATCCAGCGCTGGTTAACCTGGACAGGCTCCTTGCCCCAAGCAAATTCGGCAGCCGCTACATCCTCCTGGCCATCATCATCATCTTCCCCCTCTTCCAGGAAGTGGTGATATGCCTGATAAGACACATTGCCCCCTTTCTGAAAATGGGTATCCTTCTTGATGCTCTGGAACTGATTGGCCATAAGTGACAGGCGCCTTGAGAGCTGTCCAAGGTCGTCAAACTCCATGCCGGCTAGCTTCTCCCTGATGGCTGGATGCATACCTCGAATGGCTACAGCTGACAACTAATGGTCTGGCAAGCTCAAGGAGTAACAGGAATTCTTTGTTTCCCTGAACCTGCGCAAGAACTATTGTGGTGTCTCATTATACTTCTGTGTCAACCCCATCAAGTCAACAAGCTCTTTCTCATTGGAACCGCTGTAGAAGTATGAATGGAATTTATCTTCCAGCTCAGACCAGGTCCCAATAGAATTGGCCGGCAACGTAGCAAACCATGTGAAGGCCGGCCCTGTAAGGGATGATGGAAAGAAGCGAATCCTCCATGCTTCGTCATTTGCAAGCTCTCCCAACTGAATCAAGTACCAACTGATGTGTTCGGTAGTAGAAGTGTCATCCTGTCTAGAGAACTTGGTCAAGTCGGTTGGAGGCTTCAATCTTGAAGGAAGAGCCACTCTGTTGTACCAATCAGGATATGGTGACTGATACACATAGGGCCGATTTTTGGGCTTAATCCCAAATTGGTGTTGCATCACATCGGCCATCCTCGCTAGGAGTATATCCATATTTGAATTCTGTGGTCCATGAGGTTGTCTTGACTGTCCAGCTGGCCTATACCCAGGATTTGGCATAGCATGAATTGTGGAGTAGTCAACGAACTCTGTGTAACCAGGGCCAAAGGGATTTCTCTGCAACCCACTGGCCATTGGAGCTATTGAGTATGTGTTGTATGCTGGAGGGTTCCCAGGTGTACCGAACGCCGCTTCTCCATGTGTCTTGGCTCCGGATCCCTCTGGTTTCTCTGGTGTCTTGTTCTCTCCTCCAGATTCTTGATTTATAGCTCCTTTCTTGGGTGGTGGCTTAGGCGTATGTATGTATGTATCTTGGCCCTGAAAGCTCACCAAGCCGAGCCTCAAAGTGTTGATCAAACTCGGGTCCAAAGCTAGCCTTCATGATGTCACGCAAAGTGTTGAAGAACGCCGTGTTGTGATTGGTCATTGCACTCCCAACGGCAGCTGCGACAATCTCCTGCATCCGACGGATTTCTTCAAGACTTGGTTCTTCATCTTCCTTTTCTACCCCCTCTTCCTCATCAGATACTTGCTGAGCATATCCTTTGTCACCGGGCATTAATATCTTTGGAAGATCTGTCTTCTGGAAGATTGCACCGCTCTTGTTTTTGGAGAAGCATGACATGCACTTTTACGAGAAGGATAAGCACATCTCTCTCACCGTGTGCTCCAGGTCAGGTGGAAGGTCATCCACCTCGAGCTGAATGACATTATCCTTGTTGATGTTCTCAGGCATCTTGATTTGATCTTGAGTTGTCCCACCGGGCGTGCCAAAAAGTGTGTAGGCACAAAAATCCTGCTCCCTGCGCCGCACACACTGACAAGCCTAATAGCCGGCTTTACTACGCCTCGAGTGTCTTGAATCCGATGGCGTGCCGATCAATTTGACTTGTTAATTGACAAGGAGGTAAACGTGAGATCCGGAACATGCACGGTGAGACCAAGACAGTCTTCCGCATGTGTGGCTCTAAGGCGGATGTAAAGACATATAGCTATGAGAGCTATCTGTCAACAGAAAATGAGTGCATTCGGTAAGCAAGTACAAAGATGTAACGTAAAACAGTTGCCGAATGAATCATAGAAGACATGTTTTAACAAGTGAAGTCGATCATCATGATATAACATCATAAAGCTCTATTGCATGGATCGAATTAATTGACAACATGAAACAAAAGCAGGTAACTCGTAAATATAAACCTAATCTAAATGACACATGCATAGGTTTCATCCAACTAGTCTGCCGCACGTCTAGCCTTCCTAAACCCGTCAAGCTTAAACCCTTGCAAGCTAATCCACCACATGATACCACTTGCTACAGATATAAACCACTTACCACAACTAGATCAATCCATCGCATGATACAATCTAACCATGATAAGCTAAAAGCACGCATACATCTAAATAGATCTATAAATACTCATTACTCGTTGAGGCGTGTATGCATAGACGAGTAAAGTGCACATGCAAACCTAATCTAAAGCAAAGCCAGAGATTCATCCCGATCAGTCCTAACAGCAATCCACCACATGATACACTGCAACAAGCTAATCCACCGTATGATACGGCTTGCCAGACTTAACCGTTCTAAACCCTCTTCGTCCTAACAGTAATCCACCGCATGATACACTGCAACAAGCTAATCCACCGCATGATACAGCCTGCTAGACTAGACTCTAACGATAGGTAGACTTACACATGAAAGATATAAGTAAACACATAACTGTGTTCGGTAAGGTTGCCGAATCCAGGGTCCATGAAGAAGAAACTCACACGTAAAACCTTAGCCTGCCGCACGACTCATGACTAAACGCGCAAGAACCCACAACACGTGACAACCTAGATTGATCTAAGCTCGGCTATGAAAGCACAGATAGATCTAATGACAAGCTGATGATAAACGTTGAAAGTATTGTTGACATATAGATATAACAAAAGATAAAGCCGAGCCACATCAATCTAGATTGGGCAAAGAGTGTGTGCAAACATAATCAAATAAATAGATGACCAAATAAGAATCATGCACCACTTTCGGTAACTTAATGAATTCACTAGATTGCCAAATCTAATGAAGCCGATAACTAGCTCCAAGCTAGACCTTAGCCTGCCGCACGACTCATGATCTAACAAAGAACCCTCTTGCTCCATAACCTAAATCCGCCGCACGATACTAAGCATGGTAACAAGACTACTTGCAACATAATCTAAATCCGCCGCACGATACTAGACATGGTACAAGGTTGCCGGTACTTACGGAGGTCGACGGGTCGATGTATCCCCCCGCAGATAGATCGGCGACACGATCGGACTCAAAGGGTGGCTGGAGCCAAGGCACGAGAGCGGGTTTGTTGTATTTGATTTGGTAGATCATTTTACGCTTCTTAGGGGTCTCATATTTATACCACGGGCTTGATGAGTCCTAACTAATTACGAATAATAATAACAAAAATATCTAGCTAAGATACATTGTCCTCCAAGTCTTCTCGGAGTTGTGGAATTGCACGCGACGTGGGCCCTTATCCTTGAATATTCTCCTTGATGCTCCACGCTTGCCGCACCATCTCTTGCTCAGCTCCTTCTCCGGACCCAAGCTCCTTAGCCGAATAACAGCGGCTTCCCGAACGCTTCAAATAAGGTTTGTTTGTCTTTGCTAGCCGAATGACCCCTTACCGAACCATCGTGTGTCGGTCTATCTGTCATCCAGGCTCTACCAAATTTTGGTGTTAACAAGATACTTTCCACCTTAGCACCATGTACCCTTGCAGTGAAGACTCAAGGTTATCTGGTTGAGGTAGCAAGGGAAATGGTATACCCGAATCAACTATATTTTAAAGGTCAACCAATACTGGAAGGACATTCTATTGTTTCTATTGATCATGTAACTCCTGGTTTTGAGGCTACACTACTGGATCCTCCGACAGGCGAGATTAAGGCTCTTGGATAGGCTATGTGTAAGATGATCCAGTGGAGCAGAGCCCGTCTTACTATAGCATTCCTAAAGCTCTCTTCTTTTACCTCCCCAAAACCTCCTGTGCCTACTTCTGCCGCCTCAATAAAAAAGTCAATCTAAAGGACTGTATGACACGTAGCTTAAATGGGAATGACAAAGAATGATCGAGTCCTTCTCGGTACGCAATGGATGGGAATGCGGCAACTTCGCCGCATGCCAATGACCGGTCGAGTGCCTTGCAGAGTGCATCGGCTAACGATGTGGAAACTAGCTCTCAAGACAAGGATGACCAGAGTGCCTTCGCAGGCTGCGGGGGCTGAGAATGCGGGGAGTGGCTTGCATGACAAGAATGTCCAGAGTGCCTCTCGAGTGCAGCTGCTAAGAATCTGAAGCGCGGCTCAACAGCAGGACGGCAAGGTCCAAACAAGCATGTTTCGTGCAAGAAGCATGGAGGTCCAAACAAGAATGTACGATAAGTAGTGCTTCACTTGGAGTTCTGCACTCGTGCGTGTTTCCATTCGATGAATAATCACGTGTGTTTCATATGTTTGCGATTGCCGTCGCAAACCGATAAAAAGACATGTGGGTTCTACACGGCCCACCACTTCCCGGGCCGCGATGAAACAAGTTCATCTACGGGTATCCGCCACGAGGTAACTTCGAAGTGCAGCTCCATCATGTGCCTACCTTTGTTTGGCAATAAAGACCATGTGTACAATGAACACTTATGCCTACCTTTCTTTGTATTAGGATTTTGATTTGTCCGGAAATTCGATTAATTTGGAGGATATTAGAGAGGAGATCGCCAAGTTTGTTATGGAAGAGATCATCAGCCTGAAGGCGAGTATTCGTTTTGTGAACCATGAGTTCCTTCGTTTCCCTTCTTTGCATGACGATCGGTGGATACATGCATTTGAACTGTGTTATTTGTGTTGTGAACAATGCGTGTGGCGTGCCCCTGAACAACTAGGTGTGTCTCGTGTGAAGAACATTCGAGATACACATGAATTTTTAGAGATACACATGAATTTTAAGAAATACACATGAATTTTCCATCTTTGCGCGCGTCTGCCATTTGTTTGTGATCGGACTGTAATGCGTCTCTAGTCTCGGCGATCATCTTAACCTATCGTAATAACTGAATAAGTCAGAACCACCGCGGCTAACGGCGTCTGTGGGTTTTGGAATAGTTTACGTCGTGTGAAATCCGTCTGTAATATCTAAATTATTAATGACCGGTGTTTCCGATCGTCTGTGAACCACCGTCTGTAGTCTCGGCGTCAGTTTCTGTCGAGCACCGGGTAAACGCATCTGAAATAGAAACCTCGACGCAGACACGTGAAAGGGACACGCATCTGTAATTTCCCAAGTAGCTACGGTCGAGCATCCGCTACAAGCGTCTGAAATGCGAACGATTCTGATCGAAAAAAAAAAATGCGTCTGTAAACTAAGCGAAAGCTACAGACGTGGCGGACAAAATGAACGTCTGTAAAAGGGTTACGGAACTACAGACAGGCAATCTACACACGCGTCTATAAATGAAGTAGAAACCACAGACACGGGTTTGGCGTATGTCTCGTAACCGCCCGTATTCATATCGGTTATCGTCCGTGCGGTCGTATTTTACTAATGCTTTCTGAGACGGTTCACTGGCCGGGCGTGTATGCCAGTGTACGATTCTGAGCGCGTGGTACAGCGCAGCGCGTCTCGACATGCGCGTCATTGTTACAGACGCAGTTTTGTAAAATGGGTCGTGCGGTCGAAGCTTCTACGATCGTATCTTTTGCTAATCGGCGTCACTACTTTTGGGCGGTACGGTCGATTCATCGATGCCGCGAGTCCGTGACGTTTCCAAAGGTGCGATCGCATCTTAGGAAATCATGTCTGTAGATACCGTAGACCACAGTCGAGCAAATGCCCGGGACACGAGCGTTCCACGGCGTGTGTAACAAGGGCTCACTACACACGGGAAGTTTGAGGCGCACGAAATCCCGTGCGTATTAAAGCCTTGTTGCAGACGCTCGCTACGGACAGGTCTGTAAAGTCGGACATTTAGAGACCCTAACGAGGCAGGCGGGGCGCGATCAGAAGCCCTCAACGCGCGACAGAGGCCTTTTTTTACATAGTGAAAGCTACTTCATGATTTCCATCCAACAGCGAGCATCAACGCATCATCATGCGGAAAGAGATAGAGAGCACGCAGTAATGTCGCCTCAATTTTTCTATCGCTATAAGTGAGGAAAGGTGATAATTTTGTCCTCGGATGGATATTTAGAGTTGTAGATCTTGAACAATACACCGACCGCTACTTTAATGTTATTATTTGTGTGTTTTTGTCATAGGACACCGCAACTACTGGCCGCTTGTTTTCTTTATAGATGAATATGCGTGCTCAAGAAACACAACTAATCTGAGAGTACAACTATATACCTTGTCTTACAAAAATGATTCTATTAATCGAATCGTTGCTAAACTACGGTTTGTTTATATTCCTCTATTTCTAAACTGCATTTGTTTTTTGTTCTCTGCCTCTTTGGTTTGCTTAGTCCTCATAGACGCCTATTACGAGAAATTGAACTGTACAATTTTATCCTCGATGGATATGTCGAGTTGTAGATCTGAACGACGACACCGAGTGCTACTATAATGTTGTTATCTGTGTGTTTTACGTCATAGGACACTTTACAAATACTGCTACTTAATTTTTCTTATACATGAATATACGTGCTCAAGAAGACAAGAACAATGACTGCTCTGTAGAGTTCTTCAACTATCTTGCCTTACAGGAATGTCCTTATTAAAACAATTATTACTAAAGTACAGTTTGTTTATATTCCTCTATTCCTGAACTACATTTAGTTGTTCTCTGCCTCGATGGTTTGTGTAGTCCTCATAGAGTGCCTATTACAGAATTGAACTCGTATAATATTAGGCCCTGCTTGTTTTTGAGGTTACTTGAAATTTTTCAAATCTGTTCGAGGCGATGAAGCTACTTCAATGATTTCCATCCAACAGCAGGCATCAACGCATCATCAGGAGGGAAGGGACAGAGAGCACACGTGTCGCCTGAATTTTTCGGTCGCTGTAAGTGAGGAAAGATGATAATTTTGTCCACGAGATGGATATATGGTGTTGTAGATATCTTGAACAGTACACCTGACTTCTAATATAATGTTGTTATCTGTGTGTTTTTATCATAGGAAACTGCTACAATAGCTGCTTATTTTCTTTACAGATGAATATATTTGCGTGCTCAAGAAACACGATTGCTCAGAGTACTCTACAATCTTGGCTTACAAAAATGTGCCTATTAAATGAACTGCTACTCAACTAAAGTTTGTTTAACGATAACCCGACTACTACTATGATGTTGTTACCCTTGTGTTTTTGTCGTAGGAAACTGCAACTACTATTTCATATTTTCTTTATAGATGAATATGCGTGCTCAAGAACAATGACTTCTCTCAGAGTACTATTACTACTAATTTGTATTACAAAAGTGTGCCTATTAAATGAACTGTTAGTAAACTACAGTTTGTTTATATTCCTCTATTCCTGAACTACATTTTTTTTTTGTGATCTGTGCCTCTGTGGTTTGTGTAGTACTTATAGACCGCCTATTATAGAATTGAACTCGTATAATATTAGGGTCTTGCTAATTTCTAGGCGATCAAATTTTCAAATCTGTTCAGCGATGAAGCTACTTTACGTGATTTTGATCCAACAAAGAACAACAACACATCATGAGGCGGGAAGAAACAGAGCACGCAGTGTAGCCTGAATTTTTCGGTCACCTATTAAATGAGATGCCTTGGGATAGTTGATTATGCGGCACTCTCCAAAGGTTGGGCGAACGAGGACAGTGAATTGGCCGCCCAAGGAATCCGTAATCCTTGGGACAAATATCCACGTAACCTTGCTCGGGATTTTTTACGTGCATTGAGCATACCGGTAGTGTCAGGTGACAAGGCTGAAATTGTTTGGACCTGTGAAGAGGCTCGGTCTTTATCTGAGATAGTTTTAGAGAAGGCAGCCCGTCCTTCTGATGTCATTGGTGTATGGGAAAGATATGAGCTTACGGGAGATGTTACTACGAGGGGCGGGCATCCGGCGATCCAGCTTTTTGTCGCAGAGAAGGGAAGGGAAAAGGCACCGGCAATTCATAAGAGAGACACACGGCTTAGGAAGAAGAACAAGGCAGGGCGTGTTTCTGTTGGTGGGAAGACTTGTTGGTCCGACGTGTGCAGAAAGACTAGATGCAGAAGAAAGAGGGAGGCGATGAGACAAGCAGTTCGCACAAAGCTTTTTGCTGCAATAGATGAACTCATGGCTAAGGTGGAGGCGATGGAATCACGATATCAATTTTCAGCGCTTGCCAACATCTCTAGTCCTCAGTAGGTGATCTGCAGAGCGGCGACACCTTAGCCATTGCCGCAGGCCGGACCGGATGCTGCGGTTGAGATGGAATTGGAGGCCAAAGCGGTTAGAGCGAGCCCAGAGTTGCAATAGATGAGCTCGGGGACACGAGAGTGGCTTGTGCCCTTCGGTTCATACTTGCCCAACCCTAACTACCAAAGATGGATCTCCAATGCTATCACCCGAAGAGCTTCAAAAGGCGGGGCCTTCTTGTGCTGCTCTTCATGAGTGGTACATGCGACAAGCAACCACAAATAGGCAAAATGTGGCGTTCTTTGCGGCGGTGCCCCGCGAAAGAGGTTTTTTGGCGTGACACGCATCGCGAAGAGGCTCCGATCAATGTGGGTTTCGACAATTTATTTGACCTCATGGTCATTGACATTTCTTAACGCAATCAAAGGAAACAGTATAAAACCCATCCCCAATAAAAGTGTCGAAAATGCACCACCGACATTCCCGGAAAAACCACCATGTCGGTGATCCGATAGGGATTGTCAACGGATAGATCTTGCCGTCGTAGATATTTCATCCGCAAGCGCCGCGGATCTATCGTTGTAGCATTTCACCCTTAAGTATTCGAGGGTATCGTTATTTATATTTTCTCAAAGGAAGGCATGTGATTTAATAAGCTAGCTTGGCATCCGAATAGAGGAACATGTGTTTGCTTAGACCAAATTGTTCATAACGAGGGGTAAGCAATAACGGTTTTGGATAGTATGACACACACTTAAGAATCCACCAAAGAAAAAGGATAAAGAAAATAGATAAAGAATAAATGAATAACCTAATGGAGTAATTCTAATGTATCTAGTCATGGCCATACAAATGAATAGTTAGGATCATATGCAAACCGATCTAGGCATGGTTAGGTCCGGGATATCGGGGAGACTTACGGGTGCCATTACGGCCCATAGGAAGCATTTACGAACTCCTACAAAGACAAACGAACGTGGGGGGGATTTCAAGGGGCGTCAAGGCTTGTCACGACCAAGCCGCCTACCCCCTCAACCGTGGCGTGCACTCATATCCGCGAGGTGTCGTAATACCCGGGCACCATGCCCGCATATCAGAGCACTACTCTTGTCCCCCCAGGATCCCCACTCGTCGAATGGACGGACTAGAACAAGAGCAAACCCTAAGGAACAACGAACCGATATCCCACCTCTAATCAAGATAGGCATATGATGATCGATGAAGAAACGTAATGAACATGTCAAGATCATGATATGTAAACTATATACTAGTTCATATACCAACACAAGAACATAAACAAGACTATACTCTAGTTCATAAGTTAGGCCAAGAACATAGATATAGGACTTGTAAATAGAAGAATGCTCCATAGAGAAGATGTATTACCAAAGCACTTTCTTCTAGGAGACAAGCCCTCCTTGTAGCTCTTCTACTCCAAGTGCTAACCAAGAACTAAAAAGAAGAAGAAAGAAGAAGAAAGAAGAAGTAAAAGAAGAGAGAGAGGTAGAGGTGGTAGAGAGAGAAAGATTGCTTGGTTTGTTTGGACTCCAAGTGGTGTGTGTTGAGAGAGGGGAGAGAGGGGGCCTATTTATACACTTGGAGGAGGGGCCTAAGTGCTAATTTACACCAAAAACCGACCTGGTAAACCTTCCTAATCTGAGCAAACCGACCAACCAAGGGCGGAATCCCGTTTAGAAGGTGCACGAACCGCCTCGAGGTTGGGCCGAAACCGCCTTAGGGAGGGTGCGCGCCGCCGCGCCAGGTGTCTTGTAAGCACCCCCAGGCTTCGGCCGCCCGGGTCTTGGTGGGGTGTCGCCTTCTATCCTGAAAAGTTGTGGGCGGGCTTGGCTCGGCCCAATTTTGATGTTTTGGGTCGATTTGCTCCGTGGATTGAGTTTTGCTATAATGCGCTTTCTGGATGGCGTACTTTGGTCGATTTTCCACTTGCTTTTTTATTATAAATTTGCAAAATAAAATTCTAGACACTACAAGTGGAATTTATTAGTAATAAATGCATATGAGTATAAAAGGTATAGTTTTACTCCCTTTTATGGTAGTAAGTTGACGGAAAAATATGTCGTTGGTGACCGTCAACAAACTCCCCAAGCTTACCCTTTGCACGCCCTCGAGCAAATGAGATAAGTACTTGGTTGTTGATCAGAGTTGCTACTATGCCGATTACATTTCACAAGTGCCGGGGTTATAATAAGATTTTCTACTATAGTTTGAATAAAATGGCACATCTTTTTCTCACCCTTTATTACCTTTCATCGTAGCGGGGCTTTCCAAATTTTCTCAAAGCCTTGGGCGGTTGCCGGGTAGAATGGTTATAACAGAGGTGCTTATCATTCATCCTTTTTTATCAACTTTTTATCCAGATTTTATTTATTTAGATAATATTTATTTTTCGAGAAAGCATGGGCTTTATTGCTATATATATTTTATTATTATTTTTTTTTTTTTTTTTTTTTTGGAGAGGTGGGCTCTGCTCGCCCTAGACTTTTGTCTTTTATTTCCTCTCTTTTTTCTCTCTTTTTTTTTTAGATGTGGGCTCTACTAAGCCCTCGGACACTTGTCCTTTTTTTCATCTCAAAATTTTTTTTTTCTTTTTTTTTTTTTTTTTTTTTTAGCATAGCCCATATCTTTTCTCTTTTCTTTCAAAGTATAGATTCCCGGATTGTCAAGTTTCTCTTTTGGGACGAAATCATAGCAAATCCATTTGTACCATATCATACTTGGCAACAACTTAGACTAGATAGAGCCTATGCAACCCACATGAATCGGGTTCTTCAGATGAGTTTTTAGACTTAGCCACTAAATCCAAACTTTAGAGAAATTCGAATTATAAACTAGGCACAAAAGCGTAACATAAGACAGAGCAACTATTCATCATTTCAACAAGGGACTAAGACTAAACATTTTTATAACTCATATATATAAGCATTAAGGCACAAAGAAGAGCTACTTATTCTATTTTGGTTTTTTTAGATGCAAGCTTTACTTTGGAATTTAAACATGCTAAAATAAAATAAAATTTGATGAAAGTAAATATACAATGCAATGATACCTGTGAGGGTCCTCCCCCAAGCTATCTGGAGGCCTATAGATTAGGATCGAAGCCTTGGTATCTCCAGAATGCTTCCTCGCGTTCGTTGTGAGTAGCCATGTTGGACTCCAATTGGGTCCATCTCTGCTGGCTCTGCTGCTCCTAGTTCTGCTACCACATGCGGTATATTGCACATGGTTATTGAGCATGTGCTCAATGTTCCTAGTGCGAACGCCGAGGTGCTGCGAATGGATGCCGATAGCCTCCACCCCTTGTGGTGGCCGCCTATGCGGGGATTGGTGGAGGCGTATCGTCGAGCTATCGTCAAAGTCAAATCTGTTGGCCCTCCATGCTGTTGTATCTCCCTCAGGCCACTCTGATGGTGCCGGTGTCTGAGGCGGCGGCTCCCACCTAGGATCATACCCGGGTATTTCCCCAGGGTCCCCATAGGATGAGGCCATGCCGCCGGAACACTTGGTCGCGCGCCGTGGCCGAGGTGTGAAGTAGGCCCCCGGGGCGAGGATCCGACCTCCGGTCTCCGACAATCGCGTGAAGAACTCGATGGGGGTGTCTTTCTGCGCAAGCTATCGCGCCTCGAGCTCAAATGTTAGTACCTGGCTTTTATACAAACTGTAAGTCCGGGTTAGGTAACCGAACTATAGTTGCATAGCCGGGAAAAGATAACCAAGCTCACCGGATGGTAAAATTTTAACTAAGTGCCCCCGCACAAGCCGCAGAATGTGATCCATAATTCTGCGGGTGTGGAAATGTACTCTATCTGCTGATTATCCAGAGCTCCAATCGCAGAAGCGAGGCGTGTGATAAGAGATGTGCAGGTGACAGGAGCTGCAACTTGTGTGATAATATGTAAAAAGTTCCTGCACATCTCTACCACTCGAGCTACTTTTTTCTTTGTGGACAACAAAGATAGAGCAATTTTAATTCAACCTCATTCACCCATCTAACCCCGTGTCTAGGAAACAAAGTCATCGAGATCCAAATGATGGATAAATCTAAGTGATGGGTCTTTGGATCTCGCGAATGGCGAGGTTTGAAAGTACCGGCCTCATGTGCACCGGATATCTCCTCCCAAAAGTGATTCCTAACAAAGCCCGGAGAGCAAAGATCTATGTTTATTGCACATCTATAATTGAAACCCCAATGATGAGCTAGGTCCGCCCATGTTACATGATAAGAGTTACCAAAAAGACGGAATGAAATTCCTAGCCGGTCTTCTACTAGTGTGCATAAGAATCTGAATTGTCGAGGCGAGAACCTTCCTCCTCGAGAGGGGAATATCCCGCCACCCGACCGCTCTCAAAGGTTAGGGAATTCATCATCCATACCCGCCTGCGCCGAGGAGGTCGGGTCGAGTCCGGGCGTGTGTTGGAACACACGGTCCTTGAGTAGGAGGTATGCTTGCATCTCCCCGACTCCACGGATGTCGAGGTACGGCGCGTCGGCTTCGTCGATTGTCGGGGAGCTTGAGCTTCTTCCTCCCCGACGGCGGCGTCTTCGTGCATGGGAGAGCCCATGACGTCGTCGAAGTTGAGGGCGGAGCTTGTGCTTGTGCGTCGTGAACTTTGCCTCGACGACCACCTCAACCTTTTCCAAGAATTCCCCGTTTTCTTCATGGCTCTTTGCAAAAACAGCTAAGCGAGACCTCGGGTGTGCAAGGGTTAATCGAAAGTATGAACTTTCACACCCGTGATCTTGCTTGACACAATGTTTTTGGTGGAGAGAATGGAGTGTAGAACAAGTGGGAGAGAGTGTGAGAGTGAGAAAGTGTGAAAATGAGAGATGGGTGCTCTCACACCGGTGCTCGGGCTATTTATAGCCGAGCCAACGGCCGAGGGTCGCTCCACACAACGCTAGGAGCCGTTGGCGAAGACGGCCCCGCGCTGCACGGCACGGGGTGCGGGCGCTGCTAGCTGCTTGCGCGCCACAAGACCCGCCCGAGAGGCTGGCCGCTTTTAGCGTGGCGTGCTCAACTGTCCACGAAATTTGCTTCTTACCCGGTTCGGCCGTTTTCTCCGTTTTTGAATTTCTCCAAAAATTTTCAAATATAAATTTATTTTTGAATAGAAAAATTATTTTTAAAAGTATTTTTGTATGTACTTTTTATGTAAGAAATATATTTCTTTATTTATTTTTTTATGAAAGAATTTATTTTATTTATAAAGACTTTTTATTTTAATTTTCAAAAATATTTTCTTATGTAATAAATATTTTTGATAAGAAAATATTTTATAAAACACATATATTTATATATTATTTTTTTTTCGAATATACCCCATTTTTTTTTTGGATATACCCCATTTTTTTTTTCTTTTTTCGGATATACCCCATTTTTTTTTTTTTTTTGGCGAGGTTATTTATAGTCACTGTCGACTCTCCCCCAATTCTTGGGCGGGAAGTACCGCTCTGGGGGTCTCGAGTCGATCCTTCAACATTCCACACCGGTCTTGATGATGATGTTTGTCGGGTGTGTTGTTGCTTGTACCCAATGAATGGGCACTTTACCGCCTTGTCTACGATATGGAAGACGATGAAGCCCTTCCCGCATCGATGTCGGCTTTGGTCGTATAGAGGAATGGTCTTCCCAAGAGGAGAGACACATCTTCTTTTGGGCCCATGTCTAGGATCACAAAGTCTGCGGGGACGTATTCATCTTGGATTTTAATTAGCATGTCTTCCGAATTCCCTCGGGCCACCGTGTTGTTTGATCTCGCCATTTGGAGGACAAATCTTACATGAGTAAGTGTCCCTCCATGGATTCTCGTTGAAGGTGGCCTTGGACATCACATTGATACCGGCCCCCGTGTCACAAAATGCATTAGCGGTTGTGGGGCCAATGGCACAAACTAATGATTGGTCGCCCGGGGTCCCCTTTCATGGCAATGAACGGTGAGTCCTCGGGGATCTTCTTTAGCTCACTTGGTTGGATCGAGCCTCGGAGATATCATGTTAAATCGACTCGTCGCGGGACCTCGGGTTGCCACCGGATCCTACCCGAAGTCGTTTCATCGGTACTTGTGCGCAAATCACGGCCCGGTTGTGTTTCTATCATCTTGTTGAAGCTTAACGGTTCTTCACAACCGATGTCAACCCTTCGAGCTTGTTATTCACACCCTCAAGAGTCTTGTCTTGATGGCTCATCTTTTGGTGAGGTTTTTAGTTGATCTTGGCTTGGCCCAAAGCATGCGGATCCTTCGATGATGGCTGACCCGAGTTGTAATTGGAGTTGTACCCTTGGTTGCCTTGGAATGGTGGCCCGGGACTCGTTATTCGACCCCGAGGTTGGCGATACCCGTTGTTGTTGTTGATGAAGGCAGCTTCTTCACGGGTCTCGTGACGCTTATCCCCCCGAGTGGCCAACGTCACCACACGCCTCACGGGTCATGTGAGCGTCGTGGCGTGAACCGGGCGCCGCGTAGCGTAGTCCGTGGCGCTCCTCCGCCTTCAGCAGAAGATCCATTTTTGCGGCAAGCATATCCGCCTCCTTCACGGTATGCATGCCTTTTTTTGTGTTTTGGCGAGGCTCTGTCTTCACCCCCCTACGATTTGCCACCATTTTGTCAATCGGGGCTGTTGCCCGATCGATGGTGAGCGATAGAAATGCGCCACCCGCCAGCGGCGTCGAGGTGCCCCTTCGATATGGCCGTGAGACCATTGTAGAAGTTTTAGAGCACCAGCCAATTCTCCATCCCGTGGTGCGGGCATGCTAGAATGTACTCCCGCAGCCTCTCCCACGCCTCCGGAATGGGCTCTATTGCTGTCTGCTGGAAATTGGTGATCCTCCCCCTCAGGGCATTGGTTTTGCCCATGGGGAAGAACTTAGCCAGGAACGCCGCGGAGCACTTGGCCCACATACTGACGACTTCCTTGTCCTTGTAGAACCACTCGCTTTCGCCTTCCCCACGAGGGAGAAGGGGAAACAGGAGCCTGATAACGTCAGGTTCGATGTCCTTGATGATGATGGTGTCGCATAGCTCCGGGAAGTGTTGGAGATGAGCGTTGGCATCCTCGCTAGGCAATCCACAAAATGGACTGCTCGCACCATGGTGATCAGCCCGGTCTTGCAGCGACTCAAAGTTTTGTCGCCACATTCACCACCGCCCGGTGGGCGCGTTGGTGACAATGGAGTGGAGAAATCGCGCAGCGACCACGGCCATGGCTTCGGATGCGGTTGGTGCGGGGATGTCGGTTTTACTTGTCGGTGTTCGGCCGGGCTAAGAAGCGACGAGACCTTGTTCTTCCTTAGGAGTGCCTCGGATCGGAGGTGAAGTTTTCCCGCAGTCCGAAAACCCGACATACACTATCCTATTTTCATCCACAACAGAGAAAACATAAAAGATTAACTTGTATGAGCAAATGGTAGCCACGCACACAGTTCATATTCATAGCCGGCTATTTATTATATTTTTTTTTTCACAATGCCTTCCACGGCAACGGCGCCGTAAATGCTTGTTGACATTTCTTAACGCAATCAAAGGAAATAGGTATAAAACCCATCCACAATAAAAAGCGTCGAAAAATGCACCGACATTCCCTAGTAAAACCACCATGTCGGTGATCCGAAAGGGATTGTCAACGGGATAGATCTTGCCATCGTAGATATTTCATCCGCAAGCGCACGGATCTATCGTTGTAGCATTTCACCCGAAGTATTCGAGTGGTATCGTTATTTATATTTTCTCAAAGGAAGGCATGTGATTTAATAAGCTAGCTTGGCATCCGAATAGAGGAACATGTGTTTGCTTAGACCAAATTGTTCATAACAGGGGTAAGCAATAACGGTTTTGGATAGTATGACACACACTTAAGAATCCACCAAAAAAAAAGGATAAAGAAAATAGATAAAGAATAAATGAATAACCTAATAGAGTAATTCTAATGTATCTAGTCATGGCCATACAAATGAATAGTTAGGATCATATGCAAACCGATCTAGGCATGGTTAGGTCTAGGATATCGGGGAGACTTCCTGGGTGCCATTACGCCCATAGGAAGCATTTACGAACTCCTACAAAGACAAACAAACGTGGGGGGGATTTCAAGGGGACGGTCAAGGCTTGTCACGACCAAGCCGCCTACCCCCTCAACCGTGGCGTGCACTCATATCCGCAGTGTCGTAAATACCCGGGCACCATGCCCGCATATCGAGCACTACTCTTGTCCCCAAGGATCCCCACTCGTCGAATGGACGGGACTAGAACAAGAGCAAACCCTAAGGAACAACGAACCGATATCCCACCTCTAATCAAGTTAGGCATATGATGATCGATGAAGAAACGTAATGAACATGTCAAGATCATGATATGTAAACTATATACTAGTTCATATACCAACACAAGAACATGAACAAGACTATACTCTAGTTCATAATTTAGGCCAAGAACATAGATATAGGACTTGTAAATAGAAGAATGCTCCATAGAGAAGATGTATTACCAAAGCACTTTCTTCTAGGAGACAAGCCCTCCTTGTAGCTCTTCTACTCCAAGTGCTAACCAAGAACTAAAAAGAAGAAGAAAGAAGAAGAAAGAAGAAGAAGAAAGAAGAAGTAGAAGAAGAGAGAGAGGTAGAGAGAGAAAGATTGCTGGTTTGCTGGACTCCAAGTGGTGTGTGTTGAGAGAGGGAGAGAGGGGGCCTATTTATACACTTGGAGGAGGGGCCTAAGTGCTAATTTACACCAAAACCGACCTGGTAAAACCTTCCTAATCTGAGCAAACCGACCAACCAAGGGCGGGAATCCCGTTTGGAAGGTGCACGAACCGCCTCCCGAGGTTGGGCGAAACCGCCTCGGGGGTGCGGCTACGCGCGCCGGTGCGCCAAGCACTCCTCCCGGGCTCGGCCTTGGCCCGGGTCTTGGTGGGGTGTCATCTTCCGGCCTGAAAAAGTTGTGGGCCGGGCTTGGCTCGCCCAATTTTGATGTTTTGGGTCGATTTGCTCCCCGGGCTTGAGTTTTGCAATAATGCGCTTTCCTGGGATGGCGTACTTTTGGTCGATTTTTCCACTTGCTTTTATTATAAATCAAAAATAAAATTCTAGACACTACAAGTGGAATTTATTAGTAATAAATGCATATGAGTATAAAAAGGTATAGTTTTACTCCCTTTTATGGTAGTAAGTTGACGGGAAAAATATGTCGGTTGGTGACCGTCAACAATGGCACCGGGATGTATTGGATGTGTCCATCCTTCGCCGCATGACACCGTGAGTACAATTTCTTCTATTCTCGCACTCACTTGGGATGCCTCTTCATCTATTTGCTTGCTAAATTTGCTTTGCATGCCTCTATTCCTAGATGCCTGCTTTCGGGAAGCTAGGGCCATGTCTTTGTCGGTTGGCTTTCTTGATCCCAACTATTGACCTTCGAAGGGCCGAGCGGCGGCCCGGCAAAGATGGGCATTACATATCTAGAATGGGGCCTAAGGAAACTTCTTGACAAGGATTTTGTCATGTTCGGCGATAACCCCGGTGGACACCGGATTGCCGTTGTCATTGCTATCAAGTGGAGCAGGGGTTTATTTCGCTGACTCGCGCCTAGCTTGAATTCGATACTCATCCGTTGAAAACTGCAATAAAAACAAAGAGTGTTTCCTAACCTAAAACTGACCCGTGCATTTTTTCTTAATTATGTTACTAAAAATAAAAAAAGAATGTGACATTTTGCATTTTACTCATGTGTAGGCTTACTTGAGCGTGTTTTCAATCCCATGGCTAAGGAGGTGACGAGGACACAAAAGTTTTTAGTTAACCCCAAATATATGAAAGTAAGTAGTGCTTCACTTGAAGTTGTGCACTTGTGTTTCCATTCAAAGAATAACCAATCGTGTTGTTGATATATTAGGCAATTTCTAGATTAATTTCATAAAAGTAAACCATGACGAACCGAAAGCGGCTAGATTAAGCATGTGTACAAAGTACTAGCATAACACAAAAGCATATCAAGATCATAGCATGATTCAACATCATATAGCATAACATGATCATAACAACTAGTGCAAACATGTGTATCATACTAGCATGACTTAGCATCATATAACAAAGCATAGTTGTATCCAAAGCGCAAGTTCTCGCCTCTACGGTTGATTTAGTCAAAATAGACAAGCTTTACAAGACCCCATGACACCTTTTGCTCTTCACCTTTTACTACAAACCCATCGGGGCTAATCCATGTAAATCTCCTCATCCAACTCGTCTTCACGTCCCATTTGATGAATGATCGCACCATATGAGGCGACCAAGGATAGTAGTGTTCGACTAGTGGTCATTCTAGCAACAGGTGAATCAAAGATCAAAGAAACCCTCCTTTTGAGTATAACCCTTAGCCACAAGCCGAGCCTTGTACTTGTCAATAGCACCATCATCGGTCTAAGCTTCTTCTTGAATATCCACTTACATCCAATTGGTTTACAACCACAATCTAACCTTAGATGTTTAATCTTTCTTTCTAGTTAATTTTCAACTTCAGCCTTAAAAGATTTTAAAGTAGTCTAATGTTAATGCCTCATCTTTAGTTTTTAGCAAGTAAATATAGCAAAATCTAGAAGCATCATGAATTAACGTCATCAAATATCTCTTTCCACACACCATTCATCTCACATAGATCGAAATGTATGAGTTCTAGAGGTGCCAAGTGACTTTCCTCCACCATCGCCTTGTGAGGCTTTCGAGGTTGCTTAGATTGTACACAATTATGACACTTAGAACCTTTGGTAATGGTAAAATCTAGAATTTGCCGCAAAGCTAGATAGATGTGACACCAAAATTCACATGACATAAACGAAATGCCAAACACTCGAATTTTCATTAATTACGCCACAAATCCGATTCAATCGACTTATTACAAAAATCGCCAAACTTAGGTGAAACAAACCTCTTCAACCATAGCCTTCACCAATAATTTGTCCATGCTTAGACATAACTACTTAAAAGAAGGGAAACACTAACAAGGTTCTTACGAATGGTAGGGACATGCCGCACATTCTTTAGTTGCACCATCTTCCCCGAAGTAAACTTCGGATCTACCATGCCAACACCACGAACACAAGCATGTGACTCCTTCCCCATTAGGACGGATGAACATTGGAACTCATGATAAGAAGGAAATAAAGAGATGTCGAACACACACGTAAATATTAGCGCAGACAACCCACCAACTTGGTGATTAAAACATTGATAGTACGGTAGGAACATTACTATCTTGTAGTCATGAAAGCTCTCCATAATGTACAACTTAGAATATATATCCGATGGTTGCATTCGGTTGATAGTGTTGCCCCCTTAGAATCTTCTCTCCGGAGATATTTCCCTCGTGCAAGCCAACAAGAATCCAAAACATTTTAGCTCAGAGCCAGTGCCCTCTTAAAATTTGCACTAGAAATTTTTTCTAGCCTCAAAGACATCGAAAAAAAAAAGCCATAGTTAAATCAAGAAAAAGGCTATAATAAGGTTTTTGGATTGTTGAGATATTAGGTAATTTCGTGATTAATTTCATAAAAATAAATCATGACGAACCGAAAGCGGCTAGATTAAACATGTGAAGCATACTAGCATAACACAAAAGCATATCAAGATCATAGCATGATTCAACATGATCATAACAACTAGTGTAAACATGTGTATCATACTAGCATGACTAAGCATCGTATAACAAAGCATATCATGATCTAAAAGCATATAGCGAAGCATGACATGATCTAGTAGTATATAAAGAAAGCATGATCATGGCAACCGATGTAAATATAGCGGTTCGCACACCCGGTATTGCATTGAACATGATGAACAATAAGATTAGAACACGGATGTAATACCCGCGATGTAGAAGTACCGGTGGTGTTGATGCGCACGACGATCGCGTAAGCTTAGTCGATGAGTGTTCCTTGTTGATGATCCCGCGTGCAAGCCTTATGACGATGGGATGACGACCGATGAAGAGAAACTGCCGTGGAAGATTTGGGAGCAACCACGCCAAGAGCGCTTCCCAAAACCTTATTCGACGAGGCGGGATGGAGAGACTATGCAATCAGTAAAGAGGCGGAAAAGGAAAATATTATTTTTACTACTTTAGGATTTTCTAATTGGAAGGGCTGGGCCTCGGTGCAAGTGGTTCTACCGCCTCAGAATCGAAGGTCCCGGTTCAAGCAACAGGCTCGCATATTGCACATGGTGCGGTAAGGCTTGACGCTAAAATACCCTTCCCGCACCTCCAAGCGGTCGCGGGAGCCTACTACCAGGTAATGCCTTTTAGGATTTTCTAATTGAAACTCCCAATTATAGTTGTGGTGTTGTGTTTAATCCCAAAGAGTTGGTACAAATATATAGGGCTTAAAAACTCCCTACCTCCACATCAACCAAAGAATATGATAGTAATTGATATCGCACCTCGCACCTTTACTCATGGGTCGAAACAATAAAGCCCATTAGGGAACACGCATATTGGGCCTTTGAGATTTATCGAAATTTTTCATATGAATGTTAGGGAACTATCCATATATAAATTCTAACATGTGTTTCATATGTTTGCGAAGTGCTGTTGCAAAACCGATAAGTGATAACAAGACATGTGTTTCATATGTTTGCAAAGTGTCTGCAAAAACCGATAATTGATAACAAGACATCTTTCCACACACCATTCATCTCACATAGATCGAATGTATGAGTTCTAGAGGTGCCAAGAGCCTCTCCTCCACGCCTTTATGAGGCTTTCGAGGTTGCTTAGATTGCACACAATTATGACACTTAGAACCTTGGTAATGGTGAAATCTAGAATTAATCGCAAGCTCACCAAAATTCACATCTAGAATTAACGCGCAAGCTAGATAGATGTGACACCAAAATTCACATGACACAAACGAGAATGCCAAACACTCGAATTATCATTAATTGTGTCACAAATCCGATTCACCGACTTATTACAAAAATCTACGAAACTTAGGCGAAACAAACCTCCGCAACCATAGCCTTTCTCACCAATAAATTATCCATGCTTAGACATAACTACTTTCTTGGACTCCAACACTACCTTAAACCCATCTCTTGAAAGAAGGTAAACTTCGTGATCTATCAGATGTTTGCGAGATATTTTTTTTGAGAATATATGTTTGTAGATATTGGGAACACGATATTGGGCCTTTGAGATTTATCGAAATTTCTTCATATGATTGCAAAGTGCACATTGCAAACCGATAACAAGACATGTGGGTTCTACACGGTGCACCACTTGATGGCTGCGATGAAACAAGTTCATTTGGATCGTCATGAGGTAACTTCGGTCGTACCCCATCTTGTGCCTACCTTTGTTTGGCAATATAGACCATGTGTACACAAACACTTACGCCTACCTTTCTTTTGTATTAGGATTTTGACTTGACGGAGATTCCATCAATTTGTAGGATATTAGAGAGAAGATGGCCAAGTATCTTATGGAACATGTCATCACCCCGGCGAGCATTTTGTTTTGTAAACCGTGAGTTGATTCTGTTTCTCTTCTTTGCATGATGATCGGTGGATACATGCATGTGAATCGTTATTCTTGTTTCCCTTGCCGCATGATGATCAAAGCCGGATACATGCATGTGAACGTGTTATTTGTGTTGTGAACAATGCGGGCGCGTGCCCTCGAAGAACCATGTACATCCGTGAACAATCCGAGATACACCCGAATTTGTAATCTTTGCTGCCTTCTCGCCATTTGTTTGTGATCGACTGCATCTCGTATATTTGTTGTGTTTGCCGCTGTCTACCATTTTCAATTTCGTCGCGATAGCTGAAACGGCTCGTTATCTATGTACGCACCACCCAGGAGGCTGCCGATGCGCCGTCAGAGGTTTCAGACAAATGTCTCGTCGCAGAACCGGCGGAACGCCCGAACAAACACCGAACGAGCGCCTCAAAATACGTAGCACGCTTGACCAGGCATCAAAATGGTCGTCGCGTATAAATGCGACTAAATCCTACGCACGAAGTTACAAAAGAACGAACGTAATAGCCGAAAGGAACGCATCGAGCTTACTAAAACATGTCTCGTAGCTCGTGTGTTACCTCGACACGTTGCAAACAAATCGTCTCAGAACACGGAACACATTTTGAACGGACGATCGTTTTAAACATGCGATCAGTAGCTGGCACGAGTTACGGTCGAACGACCTCTGAAGCGTCGAAAGTGCATTAAATTTCATAGGCGGTAGTACAAAACAAGCATCGTGAATCGGGTGTAGTTACGGCGAGCAATTTAATCAAGTCGTAGCTCGTAGGTGACACGTGCATTACGCGTGTACCAAAAGCGCCTATAAGTATAAAGATATCACGGCCGGCCGTCCCACATGGGTATGTATTTGAATAACGGTTTACAGACCCTTATAGTGATCGGGTCTGCGTGAATGGATACGCTTATTAGGCGTGATGCATCTGGCGTCGATCGGTGTCGTTAGTGGCACTTTAGTGGTTCGATGGAAGCCTAGAGGGGGGTGAATAGTCAATTCGTTGGGGAGGGGCCCTCGCGGGGACCCCTGTAGCCCCGGGCCCTGGGATCAGCAGCAACACCCCTCGCAGCGCTGGGGGCGGCGAGATCGACGGCGGCCGCACGCCAGGTGCGGGAGGCGGCGATCGCGACACCCCGCCGGGCGCTGGCGGGGCGGCGTCGCCATCGACACCAACACCAAGAATGGCGCGGTCGAGATCGGTTACCCCCGCAAGCGGGGGCGGCAAGGCTCATACGGCATACCAAGTAAAGCGGCACGTGATCACCGCCACACGCAGCCAAGCAGCGCACGGGTAAGATCAACGCGGCATACCTTCGCAGCGCCGCGATGATGGACAGCATACTCGGGCGCCGGCGGCGCCAAAGCACGAGAGGGAGCCTCGCTGAGGTCCCGCAAGGCGATGAAGGGTCGGCGCAGCCGCCATCCGAGTGGCGGGGGAAACCCTACTAAGGCTTCGCGTGTCGCAAACGCAGGTTTTACCCCAGGCCCCGCCCAGTGGTTTGTACTGATCGCCCTTCGCGGGCCCTAGCCGTAGGGCATGGTACGCTTGTCCCTCATTTGTAACTGGGCGCAAGTACCGATCGGCGCTAAAATACGACCAAGAGGACGTGATGATGGGACTGGGCGGGAACTTTATGACCAAGTCAAAAAACGCAACACTTTGGGGATCCGAGTCAACACGTGTGCCTTCTACCCAGATAGCCGACCTATCTTTCCGTGGGAAGCCCGCCCTCCCTCCCGCCACCCACGTGGCGAAGGCTAGAGGGCAGAACTTTTCCCACAGCGCTGGCGCCCGGGCTCGTGGGGACCAACACAAAAAGCCATGCCGCCGAACACACGGGCAATGCGTGGGGGGGTCGCACCCCACCGACGGGGACCATCCGCCACCTCCGCCGACGAGCCCTCCCGCCCCCGGGACGCACCCCCCGCCCCGATGCACCCGACCCGGATCGAGGACGCGGCCCCCCGCCTCACCAACCCGACAGGACACGCCACCCCGCTCCGTCGCGCTGGAGGCCCCCCCGAACGCCCGGCAACCGGTCCCAAGAACCCACACCACCACGGAGATCGGCAAGGTCGGGTCCGTGGTGCAACAAACGCTGCGCCGCCGCCCACGACGCCGAAACGCCCTCGGGCGTCACGGCTGGCCGCGAGGGGCTCACCGAGGATGACGAGGATGAGGAAGCCACAAAAAGGACGGGCAGCCTAAGCACCGCAAGCTCGGGACACCGGGGTGCCAGCAGTACGGAAACCCTCGACGAGGCGCCGCCCTCGCGCACTATCGTGACCAGCCGAGGCCGCAGGGGATGCCTTGTTTGGTCGAGCAACAACTCATGGTCGCCGCGAGATACACACGCGATCCATGGAGCCCCCACACTCCAACCCGGGAGCACGCGCCTCACCACCGCCTCCACTACCACCTACACCCAACCCACCCCGCCACCGCAGCTTCCACCCCACCCCTGTGAGCAAACACCACGCGGCCGCGGCGCCCCACCCGAGCCTCCCACCACCCACCGAAAAGCAACCCCGTATGGCCACCGTGGGCCTCCCAAAGACTACGACCCCGCATCTCCACTCTCCTTCGGCCTGAACCGGGCGGAGGGCTCCGTGGCATATAGCCACCATCACCCGCCCAGTATTACCGCAGGGGACGCATGCACTCCACGCCGCCCATCATGTCCTACGGCCGCGGTGGCCGCAAATACGGGGATGAGTCCACCATGGCAAAATCTTCGTCATCACGCCGGGGACATCGCCCACCATGGTACTCCACCCCGCCCGCCACTATCGCCACTGGGCCGAGCCGATCCGCCCTCGCGCAAACTTCAAGGAGTGGACTCCGCCACAACTCCACGGAGCTCCTCGCCGTCATCGTAGGCCCACCGAACCCCTAAAGATCGGTGGCGAGGTTCCTCCACACAAAAAGCAAGAACGGAGGGGGTAATGCACCAAAGCGTCAACATGGCGGCCCCGCCGCATAAGGCCAGCCCCCCCGCCACTCCAAAAATCGAGAGAAGGCGGTACCAAGACCCTCGCCGAAATGCACGAGATAATAAAAATATTGTCACAATGACACCACCACAAAGCCAAGCTTGAAGCTTTTCGCCCACCAACCCTCACAACCAGCCTACCCCGCAACAAAGGCCTCCGAGACCGAGCACTCCACCTACCACGGCGAGGCGTGGGGGGTTGCGGCAATCGACACCGCACCCTCGACCACCGAGAGAGCAAACCCCTCCACCAAGCCCAAATACCAACCAAGGGACCAACGGCCCTATAACCAGGCGACGATCAGGGTCCACCCCAAAGAAAGGCAACCCTCGCCACTCATCAAGCAGGCGGACAAGGGTCACTACACCAAGCAATGCCCGTACTTCACCAAGGGCAAGGAGTTCATGGACAACCGTTAGCCTCCCAAAGCAGAGTAACCGCCGTCAACCACACCCGTAAGGCCAACCCAACCCCCGCGGCGACATAACCACTATTCCTACACCCCGCCAAACTATGGGACCCCTCGATACCTGGTTCAGTTATCCCAAGATTCAACCAACCCCTACCAACAGCCACACAACCAACCCCGCTATCCCCACCATGCCTACACGGTTAGCCACCCCTAAACCCCGAACCAATATCACCACAACCTCGCACTACCACCACCCCGCCCCGCCAGCCCACCACCACCACCACCACCACCACCACCACCCATCAAGCAAGAAATACCCACCACAATAAACAACCCCACCTCCACCTACGGAGAAATCCTAGCCATCACCGAGGGTCCAATGAGGACCACCACGGCAACAAAAGGCGTAAAAAAGAGCACTACCGCAGAGTGCACCACGCCGCAGCCAGAAGGCCCCCACCGAAATGACTAGTGGTCTCACGTCCAAATTACTTTCAGCGGCGGACATGAGACTCAAGGACTACCCCCACACAGACGCGATGGTAATCAAGACAAATGTCGCGGGGTGGATAGTAAACAAAATCTTAGTGGACACAGGAAGCTCCGCGGACATCCTCTTTGCATCAACCTTCGACCGTATGAGATTCAATCGCAGCATCCTGGAGCCCGCGGGAAACCCCCTCTTTGGCTTCGGGGGTCAGCAAATCAGGGCCGTGGGCAAGGTCACGCTACCAGTAACCTTCGGGGACCAAATTACACCCTCGAACAGAGAACGTAACCTTCGACGTGGTTGACATGCATTACAACTACAACGCAATCTTTGGTCGAGGCATCATCAACACGTTCGGGGCTGTCATCCACTCGTAGTTACCTTTGCATGAAAATGCCATCGATCAGCGGGGCTATCGCCCCAGGACAGCGAAATGTGCACGCCCTCGAAGAGGACAAGGAGGCCAAAGAAAAGGAGAGGAAAAAGAAAGAAAACAGGGACCTCGAGGAGGAGCAATACAAACCTCCGCGAGCCCAGCCAGTAGAGGAGACAAAACAGATCAAGCTGTTTCCGAATGACGAGGCCAGGTGGTAACAATCTCCGCGACACTAGACCCCGCCTTCGAGGCCAACCTAACCCAGTTCCTCCGAGATCACTGCGACGTCTTCGCCTGGTCAGCCGAGGACCTACAGGGGGTAGACAGAAAAGTAATCGAGCATAAACTCAACATCAAGGAAGGCGCAACCCCCGTAGCAAAAGCCCGACAAATGTCCAAGAGAGAAAGGAAACAGGCCGCACAAGTCGAGGTCAACCGCCCCTCGACGCGAAGGTGATAAGACCGGTCCAAATACCCCACCGGGCTATCCAACGTGGTCCCTCGTCCAAGAAGCAAAGCCTCTCCAAAGACAAGGCAGAGCCACCAAGATGGAGAATGTGTGTGGACTTCACAAGCCTCAACAAGGCCTGCCCAAAGGATGACTTCCCGCTCCCCGCACAGCACCCTCGTAGACGCCACAGCGGGGTGCGTGCCAATGTTGTCACTCCTCGATTGTTTTTCAGTGGTACCACCAGATCTGATGAATAAGGAGGATGAGGAGAAAAACCAGCTTCATAACCCCCTCCGGAACGTACTGCTTCCAGAAGAATGGCAGAAGGCGCTTCGTAATGCAGGCTCAACCTTCACCAAGAATGACAGCAGAGGAGTCCTCGCGAAGACGACAGGGCAATCTCCGCCTACATTGATGAAGCAATACATGG